>OZ005658.1:125165726-125825726 GCA_963930645.1 Salticus scenicus | reverse complement strand
AAGAGGAAATGAACTTTTCAAATTTGTTTATAAATTATGGTCTCAAATAATCCTGTTACACAATTAAAAAATTTTAGTAGTTTAACTAATAAATTTATATATTAGTTAAACTACTAAATACTAATATTTTACATGTTATAAATTTACATTTATTTTATTTTATTTATTTATTTATTTATTTATTTTTTTTTTTTTGGGGGGGGGGGGCTTCATCGACAACTTTAGATAGGTATCTAACTTCAAACACTTAATAAAAAGTATATTTTTATTTTCAAATATTGTAGAAAATCACATAAAAAAAATTACCTAGTTTTCATTTCCAATGCTTTACTTGGAGAAAAAAAAAATTGCTTCTGCTTCTTTCGCATCTACAAAAGGATCTAGAATGCATAATACAGGTTTGTCTTCATTCTTCATTGTAATTTCATTCTAACAAAATACAATACAGTCATTTAAATAGTACAGTATTCTTAATTGCATCCCCCCCCCCCTAGTATTATACCATGTCAATATCAGTTATTTTCTTAAAATTATTAAACGACTAGCACATAGAGAAAAATATTAGGTCTTATTAAATATTAAGATAATAAAGTATAACAGAAAGCTAATCGCTTCCAAAACTTAGAAATGTATATTATTTTTATTTATTTACTTATTTGCTTAAGAAAAAATTATTTTAGCATCTTAAACAAGTATTCCAATACTGAGATTATAATTTTTTATAATTATTTTAATTCATAATTTCTCAAGTTATACACATTTATTTATTCAATGCAGGGTTGGCAAGTTTTTGACAACAATTGTCCAAAGCCTAAAATTCTATACAAAGAGCATCCTGAAATAATTTTTTGCAACAAATTTATATCTACAGTTTATTACATTTTCCTAATTTTTGGTTTTAGTCCCTTTAATAAATTTTAAAACATTTTTAGATACTAAAAGTCACATGTCCCATCAAAAATTTCAAGTTTGATTTTAGTCAGTAAGCTTCTTTGAAAACAGAAAATAATTTTAAGATACTATTAAATATAGAATGAAAAATTATAAACAGAAATATACATTAATAAAATAACCTATGCACTAATTCCTTTTAACTTAAAAAAAAAAAAGTATTTTAATCTCATACTGTTACTTTTAGCATTTCACATCATTCTAGTTGTTTTTCTCTTTAGAGTAATTTCAATGGGATTACATTTATGCGTTATAAATTTTAACAATTGGCTAGTTATAGTGTAAAACAGTAATTCTGAATTTAGGGGGGAAATTCTGTTATTGATTTCATAATTGATGTGTCTGCTTTCGAAAATACTATAATTTTACTGTAATTGAAAACCCATTGTATAAACAAAATTCAATTTTTATTTGATATAAAATCAGAGATTGAAATATTCGTTAGTTTTTAATTAATTAGATGGAAGCAATTCAATCTAACTGCAAATTATCCGGCATTGACATTCGTAGAGAGTAAGCTAATTATTTTTATTTATAGCTGAACAATTTAAAAAAAAAATTATTTAATGAAAGCCAGTATAAGAATATTAATTTATACTCTCGTTGTGGTCAGAGTTCCAAACATAAATGCAATTTATTTTTGCAATAAAAGACAAGAACAAGATTTTTGTTTTTTATTCAAACTCAAGTAACACTGCACATTCTATACGCTAAAACTTCTTTGTGACTGTGTAGCATAAATTCAAGTCCCGAATAACCACAATTTTTCCAATTAATGATTAATTTTAAGACCAAACAATATATTAATAACTTTTAAGTAGGTATTAAAACATTTATGGGAGGCAGAAAAATCAGAAAGGAAATCGAACAGAAACATCATTTAAAAGATGATGATTAAGCATGCAATTACTTTTAGATTGAATAAAATAATGACATAATAAAAATTTTATACTAATCCATTTAAATAATTCACATTAAAATTAACTTACTTATTACAAGTACAAACAAGGAACACGAACAAAAACAGTATTAAACCAGCGCCATTGCATTCACCACAGAATAAACAAAACCAGACCAGAAGAGAAGAATGCGGTAACCATAAAACCAATGCCAACTTGGCTTTCTCAAGTCAAACTCGTCGTTGCTATGGTTACAGGCATGAAATTCCGCGATTTAGTACAATGGATTCTCCCAGGGGCTGGTTTGGCGCTGGATGTAAATTGCCAACTGCTTTATCTGTATATATCTATAATCTGTGGTGGGGACCTGGTGGGACTTTTTACCCGATCATATATATATATATATATATATATATATATATTTTTTTTTTATGGGGCACGAAGGATCTGAACTTGTGCGCGTGGTTGCAGATATTAAAAATAAACCTGTATCACGAGAAAGAGTATTTATTACCGATTCTTACGGTACAAGTTTTTTTTTTTTTTTTTTTTTTTTTTTTTTTTAAATACAGATTTTTTATATTTAAAAAAAAAAGTTTTAAAAAGGGTCCAAAATTTCTCACTTTCTCGATCGTCTTTTTTGAACCGCCCTGTACGACCGAGTAACTGTTCCATTTCTTAACAACTGATATATTTGGAAAGGTCATTTAATCCTCTTTCGAACCATATAAACATTTCAACAAAATACGTATTAGCGATCCATATGTTTAGATTTTACGAAACATCGATTTTTTCACAAACTATTTTATAATTCAAAATCTTTTAGAGATAAATCTTTTTTTTTTTTTTTTTTTTGTATATAGATCTCGGTTAGATGATTCACATCTGAAAAGATTGAGAGATTGTTTCAAAAACTGAATGAGTTGTAAATTTTTTAATTTTATACGTAAAACCATTGCATACCGCGAATTCTAATTAATATTATATTATTTTTAATGCAACATTCGAAAGCTATTTTAAAGTACATTTATATTATCGAAAGTGGAATTCGAGATTTCACCTGATTTACACGTTTTGAGGTGTTCTGAATCGGTTTTCTTTTGTATATCAGCTACTAATTAAAATAATTTCATAAGTAATACATCATTTGAAAGCTTTATTGATTTGGAATTGAACAGTAGATTAAAGAAATTTCTACCGCCAGATGGCGTTGTAATATTTTAATATTTCAAATTCTAATTATGATGAAATTATTTTTAATACATCATTCGAAAGATATTTTAAAGTTCTTTTGTATTACCGAAAGTGGAATTCGAAATTTTACCCGATTTACACATTTTAAGGTGTCCTGATTAGGTTTTCTTTTGTATCTCAGCTACTAATTAAAGTAATTTCATAAGTAATACATCATTTGAAAGGTTTGTTGATTTAGAATTGAACAGTAGATTACAGAAATTTCTACCGCCAGATGATGCTGTAATATTTAAAAATTTCAATATTTTAAATTCTAATGAGTGAGGAAGGTGTTGCATGTTCTAAAACGGGTATAAGGCGCCGCAGCCTCCACCGAGCGGGACTTTGTTAAAGTTAGAAATTTGAAAGGCGAGCATGGTGAGCGAACAGGCTGTTTCAGATATTGGAAGAGCAAGAAGGCGCCGCAGCCGCTACCGAGCGGGAATTTACTTCGATTAAATTTTTTATAATTATTAAATAACAGGTTTTTCAAACATACTTATGAGTTTTATTAAGATTTTAATATTTTTTATCTATAGAATAAAAATTATTAAATTAATATTTTAAAAAATTATGTATTATGACCTATAATTTTTTTTAACAGATATCGATTTCTAGCACCGTATAATACGCGTATGCAAATTTGCAGCTCATTGGGATAAATAGCTCTCGAGATATTCCAGAAAAACGATCGAAAATCAAGTTTGGGGGCCATATAACGATTAAAAACTGTATTTACAAGTAGCATTCAGAACAATCAATTTTGAATTTTATTACAGACTATATTAAGAATAAAATCTTTTTGTAAAAAAAATAGAACCGACTCCAAAAAGCAACTACTATTGAAACAACGCAAAAAGAAAAAAAAAAAAAAAAAAAAAAAGTGGTACGAAATGAAACTGTAAATTGCGCCTAAAAGTATAAAAATAATTTCCTTCGCCAAACAACCTATAACACTACAATTAATCACAACTTTTGAAGTCGACGCTAAATTAAAAAAAAATAAATTAGTTTTTAAAGGTTTGTTTTTAGATCGATAGCAACAAATGCTGTTGACTCGAATGATCCATTTTCACGTTTCCTTTATTATTTTATCACTGTATACAATTGGTCCATTAGTAGCATCTACATAGAACAGTGAACATTCTTCACAATGCGATATTTATGTGTCTACGAAGTTAGAGTTTCCTTTGCAAATTTGGTATAACTTTGATAACTATCATGTAAGATGTGTATTTTGAATGGGATTTGATTTTTGTATTGAACAAAGGTATCAATTTTTATTTAATTTTGCGCCGACTTCAAAAGTTATGATTAATTGTAGTGTTATAGGTTGTTTGGCGAAGGAAATTATTTTATACGTTTAGGCGCAATTTACAGTTTCATTTCGTACCATTTTTTTTTTTTTTTTTTTTTTTTTTTTTTTAGTTTGAATAGCAGTTGCTTTTTGGAGTCGGTTCTATTTTTTTTACAAAAAGATTTTACTTTTCTCTTTTCAATGAAAACTTATTCTTATAGCAGAACATTAGAAGACGTTCGACGGCAGTTTCACAAATCACAACTTCCAAGAAAAGTGACTTAACTCAAAAAATAGTTTATGTAACTGAAAAAAGCACCCTATGTGAAGGAAAAAGTTACATCTCCAGCTACAAAGTTATCCACTCGAGAGACAGTTATGTAGTTTTATTCTAGTCAAGTCATTTTTAAGTTGATTTTTCTAAATTCTGCATTTTTAAGTTGCGTCACTTTTCTTGCCTTTATCGGATATGAGCAAAAAGCTATCTATTGAATGAACATACGTTAAATTAAAATGTCTTTAGAAATGTAAAGAACGGATACGCTGTATTCGTAACCAAAATTTCTGTTAGGCACACACATTGAACTTTACAGTGAATACGTGTCACCCTCTGCGATGGAAATTGCGAAGTGTATACAATTCAAACAATGAGCAAAATATGCATTGCAGCTGAAGGACAGAAGTTTCAACATCGATATTTATATACTGCTTTTACCAGTGTAGTTGCATGCGTTCAGTAGTTAGAGTAAGAACAGACTTTTGTGAGTATCCTGTAATTTGTTTATATCTTAATGAAATCATAATGAAACCTATTTCAGGTCAAGATCATTACGACAACAAAAGAGTATTAAAATTAAATCATCTCTTACGTAGTTATAATTTAACATATTTTAACAACAACAACAACAATGAGAAACATGGTTTGTATTGAGAACCTCTTCCTTTATGAAGTCGGTTTAAAGTGTCTATGCGTTAATCGATGTGACCGCTTACAATAACCATACTTTGAATTTTACATAGCATAAATGTCACCCGCTACGCTACAACATATGCAATGTCGTTCAAGTGTGCACAAAATAGGAAATTGTGAACAAACAAATGCACGTTTTAAGCGTTCTGTTTTTAGCATTAATGTCTAAACTATCTTTTTGTACTAAATCGATAATACTCTGCAATTTTATAATTCACTTTTTTCCCCTATCTTGAACCGTTTCCGAGATAGGAACGCTAACTCCACCGTTTTCCACCAGGTGACGCTGTAGGCGGTTGAATCGCGTTGCACATATACACTTTAATATACCTAAATACCATTTTTATGACTATACCTGCAGCTGTTCAGAAGTTAAGAGTTGGGACTGACTTTTTTGGGCACTCTGTATTTTCTTTTGATCGTAAAGATATTACAATGGTACCTATTTCAGACCAAGACCTTTACAATAAAACAAAATGTATCAAAATCGGATAATCCGTTCAGACATTATGAGCTAACAAAAAAAAAAACAAAAAAAAACATACGCTTTGTATTGAGAACCTCCTCCTTTTAAAAGTCGGTTAATTAGAGCATCTCTTACGAAGTTATAAGCTTACAAACATCACCAACAACACATAGCTCGAATTACGAACATCCTCCTTTCTGAAGTTGGTTGAAAACGACTTTGCGCTAATCGATGTGACCGCTTACAGTAACAGTACTTTGAACCACAGAGTATACGTGTACGTGTCATCCGCTACGCTGCAAAGTGCGCAACATAGTTCAAGTGTGCACAGTGTAGGAAATTGCGAAGAAACAACTGCACGTTTTAAGCGTTCTATTGTTAGCAATAATGTCTAAAAACTGTTTGTTCGTAGTAAATCGATGATGCTCTATAACTTCCTAATTAACTTTTCTCCTATCTTGAACCGTTTTTGAGGTAAGAGCGCTAATTCCACTGCTTTTCACCAGATGGCGCTTTATTTTCTTTAGGTTGTAAAGATATTACAATGGGACGTGGGACCTACTTCAGACCAAGATCTTTACAACAAAACAAAAAGTATCAAGTAACCGTATTTTGAACTATATAGCGTATATCTCACCAGCTACGCTACAACGTGTGCAATGTAGCTCAAGTGTGCATAGCGTAAGGAATTGCGAACAAACAAATGCACGTTTTTAGCATTGTAATTTTAGCATCAATGTCTAAACTATCTTTTCGTACTAAATCGATGATACTCTGCAATTTTATAATTCACTTTTTCTCCCTGTTTTGAACCTTTTCCGAGATAGGAACGCTAGCATGAATGTCTAAACAATCTTTTTGTACTAAGTCGATGATACTCTTCAACTTTGCAATTCACTTTTTTCTCTAGAACCGTTTTCGAGATAGGAACACTAACTCCTCTATTTTCCACTAGGTGGCGCTGCAAGCGGTTTAGCCTTGTACTGCATGGCCACTTTGCTATACTAACGTACCCTTTTTATTACTATAGCTGCAGCCGTTTAGAAGTTAAAAGAGTTCGGACTGATTTTTTTGGGCACCCTGTATTTTCTCTAGATCGTAAAGATATTACAATGGGACCTATTTCAGACCAAGACCTTTTCAACAAAACAAAAAGTATCAAAATCGGAGTATCCGTTCAGAAGTTATGAGCTAACAAACATAAAAAAAGCATACAGTTTGAATTAAGAACCTTCTTTCTTTTTTGAAGTCGGTTAATAAAAAAATTTTAATTCACTTTCATATTTTTATTACTTTCTCTTACACATAAGGTAGAGAAAGTATTGTTTTTGGCTCAAATTTTCGAACGCGAGATTTTGTTATATTTACACGTTTTGAGGTTCCCTGAATACGAAAATCATGTTTTTAGCAAATGGTCTGTGTGTCTGTGTGTGTGTCTGTCTGTTATCAGCACATCTGAAAAACAAATTATGGCAGAAAGTTCAAACTTGGTATTCTAAATGTGTATCATATAGGGATGCTACAGTAAGCTTTTCGTTAAGATCAAGCAAATGGTTTGTGTACAGGGACAATCAAGAGAATTCTAATACATCACGTCTATGGGGGAAATTGCAGGAAAATAGAGTTCAACGTCTATAGACTGCATTAAACCACATGAAACAAATATATATTTTTTGTAATAGAGACAGTTAACTGGGAAAATTTTTTTGTGTATGTAGGAGCCTCGCCCCCTCGAGGGGAGTAAATTTTCATGATGGGTATCTTTCAAAAGAGCTCGAAAATACCTTTAAAACGAATGGTTGAACCATCTATCTGCGATAATTTTAAACAAAGTTATCGATTTTTTTTTACTTGTAACGAAAAAAAAACTTAGAAAAAAATCGTACTTTTTTTTTTTTTTTTTTTTTTTTTTTTAATATTGAGAATAAAATGGACTTTTTTTGGATATTTGGTGTTAAACTACTTCTCTAATATGGAAATCGTCTGCCTTATCATAAAAGATAATTTTTTTAAATAACAATTTTAATAAATTATTTTTTAAAATGAGAAATATTTTTTAATAACCGAATTAAATTCTATATAAATGTAGGTGCATTAATGAAACGGGGGGTTGAGGGGGGCGGTAGCCCCCACACACAGAACTAATTATCATATAAAACTCTTCAGAAGCCTAATATGAATTGTTTAACATAGGTTTACATAACAGTACTCGTTATCTTACCTCTTAATCTCCAACCTGTATTTATAGTATTAAATTTCAGGGTGAGAGAAAGTCGTGTGAGTGACACACCAGATTATTTTAATTATTTCAACATTTTTTTTTTTTCAGCTGAAATAAATTGGAATTTCATTCTGAAATTAATTGTATTATATTATTAGACATATGCAAATTGAAATACAAGAGCACATTGAAGATTTGCATGCAATTTAAAAATGTAGTTTAACGTTTTTTTTTTTTTTTTTTTTTTTTTAATTTAGCTCTTTCCTTACTATATTATATAATGTTTTCGTAATTTTCTTTAGAAGAATCGTGATTTCTAATTTCTATAGTCGCTATTATTAATAGTGTTGGAAATATAAATTAACCAATTAAAATAATACAATATTATTACAGAATAAATTATTTCTTTGAGTTGGACAGCACTTCATAGCTGAGAGATCAGATTTTTACTTTCCGAACATACATACGTAAAGGAAGTATTGTAATCGTGACAAAAAATCCGACCTTTGAGATTATGGGATTTCTATACTTTTGAATTACACTGAATTCATTTTTACTAGTTTTCGATTATGAATGGGTGTATGTGTGTGAGTGAATACGATAGCGCCTAATTCTTCTGTTCAAATAAGTTGAAATATACTAAGTATATTATATGGCACCCTAACAGGATCCCTGTTGATTTTGGTGAATCTATCACTTAAAAGTACTTTTTACAGGAACGAGAAAGAAATATACTTTATCGTTATAGCCTATGGGGCCAAGTTTTTGAAACTGCGATAGCGTCTATACGCCATTTTCTTTTGAGCTAATACGCGTATTGTAAATTTCCGTCGTACAAAGTGTATAGATTTTGTTGTATCTAGCATTTATAGTTTTTCACAGGGACACAATAAAAAATTCTTTATCATTATTGTCTATGGATCCAAATAAAATAAAATGCGATAGCATTTAAACGCCTTATTCGTTTGAGTTAAAACTTTTATACATGTTAATAACCATCTCGCACAAAGTGTATAGATTTTGATAAAAGTATGCATAGTATTTTTTTCTTTTTACAAGGACAGAAAGAAAAATTGTCATTATGGTCTATGGGCCCAACCATTTTAAAGTGTGATAGTATCTAAACGTCTTATTCTGCACATGTTATACATTACCGCCGCACGAATTGTATAGATTTTGGTAAAGATAGCCTTAATAGATTTTTACAGGAATACGACAAAAAAATTATATATCATTACGATTTATAGTTTAAAATTATATGACGTGCAATAGCGTAAAATTGAGCAAGGGGAGAAAATACGTGAACTCCCTGTAATATTTTACAATGTTTTTATTGCCTATGATTCTTGTTTGTTTGTCCAGTACAAACCTTGCAATCGATTTTTAACTAACTTCCCGACTAGCTAGACATTTGAAACTTTCAGGATAACTCAGAACACGGTGACAATACACTTTTTATCACTTTTAGTCAATTGTTTCAGGTCCCTACTGCCTTCGGCAGAGTTTATATGTTTCGACAGAAAATTTATTTAACTAACTTCCCGACTAGCTAGACATTTGAAACTTACTGAATAGTTCCAAACACTACGAAAATGCATTTTTTAAATACTTTTAGTCAACTGTTTCGGGTTCCTGATGCCTTCGGCAGCATTATCAGTACAAAGCACGCAATCGATTTTTAACTAACTTTCCGTATAGCTAGACATTTGAAACTTTCAGGATAGCTCAGAACACGATGACAGCACATTTTTTTAATATTTTTAGTCAACTGTTTCAAGTCCCTACTGCCTTCGGCCGTGTTTATATGATTCGACAGAAAATTTATTTAACTAACTTCCCGACTAGCTAGACATTTGAAACTTTCAGAATAGTTCAGAACCCGGTGAAAATGCATTTTTTAATTCTTTTAGCCAAATGTTCCTGGTTTCTGCTGCATACAATCGCTATTTAACTAAATTAACGAGTAGCTAGGCATTTGAAAATTTCAGGATAGCTCAGAACACGACAACAATATATTTTTTTAAACAATTTTAGTCAATTGTTTCAGGTCCCTACTGCCTTCGGCAGCGTTAATATGATTCAATAGAAAATTTCATTAACTAACTTCCCGACTATAGCTAGACGATCGAATCTTTCAAAATAGTTCAGAATACGGTGATCATGCATTTTTAAATCCTTTTAGCCACCTGCTTCGAGCCCCTGTTGCCTTCGGCAGCGTTACCAGTACAAGGCTTGCAATCGATTTTTAACTAAATTCCCGGCTAGCTAGCAAGCCATTTGGAAACTTTTATAATAGCTCAAAACACGATAACAATGAATTTTTTAAATATTTTTAGCTAATTGTTTCGGGTTCTCGCTGCCTTTCGTAGCGTTTACATGATTCAACAGAAAATTTAAAAACATGGTTTATAAAAAGTTCTTTTTATCGTGTAATTAATTCACTTTTCCTTACGTAACTAGTTGTCTCACTTTAATTTATTTACGAAACTATTCATTACTTCATGTTCAGAAAATCGAGGAGAGTCACGCTCCAGATTTTATTTTTATATTATTATAAATAACATAAAAAAATATTTCACACCTTCCGAATTGTCCGTTAGGCCTACACGTTGTGTCTAAAAATGTTTTTTTTTTTTTTTTTTCCGTTTGGATCGAGAAAAATCACTTGAGGTAAAAATCATTTTTCCCTGACGAAAGATCGTGATTTTATTTTGAACTAAAAAAAAGAGAAATCCTCTATGTTAAATTCACTTCTATATTTTAGTGTGCTGTTATTGTTTTAGTTCTATTAATTGCTAAATTTTAAGATTAAATTTTATTACGATATCTATTATGTATATATATATATATATATTGCGATAAGTTGTTTTACTTAATAAATTTAGGGTATTTTTACAAAGGGTTATTTTTTTACATATTTAATTATTATTTTTGTAAATAAAACTTTGTATAGCAAAAATTTACAATATAGTTTTGCTATGGATAGTGGATCATGTATAACAAGTAAAACCTTCTGACCTCTCAAAGTTATTTCTTTAACCATGTTACCTTAAATTAAACATAATCAGTTAGAAGATATTAAAATGTGTGAGAGCTAAGCTTTTTCAGGGAGCGACGTAATTAGGATAGTTTATTTCTTTGTAAGACCGCATAAAATAATTGAAAAGGTTTACTCATTAAATTGGTTAACACCATAATGTGTATTTTCTGCTTGTTATATGCATTTTCTCTTTCTTAAAATTGCATTTTAACGAACTATAGTGATCTGTATGATTAATAGATCAAATATAGCGCTATAAAAAACAATTGTGATAAATAAGGGATTATGAACATGATCAACGGCATTTTCGCTTTTGGTCTTGCTTTGAGCTTTAATTTATTTCTTTATTACTTCCTCCTATTCTTAAAAAAAAAAAAAAAAAAAAAAAAAAAAACTTATATATAGACGAACTTCGTTAACGTGAAGCTCAAATTGGATAAAAAATTTTGTTCATGCTGTCAATAGTTCATGCTATCAGTTGCCAATCTTCATGTAACTAAACTAAACTTCGTTTTTACGGGGATCGTGAAAATAATTCATATTAAAAGTAGTTAGTTCACGTTAACGAGGCTCGACTGTATACATATACATCGTATTTGAAAAAAAATTTAGACTTCAGGCTTTCTATAAATTTATACGTTTTACATTTTTTTTTTTTTTTTTTTTTTTAAGAAGGTTCCACCTTTATTAGAAAATATCATTCTGCCTGATTGGGAGTAAGACGAAAATTTATTGACAATTGTTTTTCAGGAAATAACTGTTTAGAATTCCAAATAAATTTCTTTGTAATTGCATCGTAACATAAGTCAGTACCTAACAACATTTGTGCAAATATTTCAGCAAAAGTCGCTGTCATCTAGCGATTATTTACTTTAGGAAAAGTCCATATCTCAGATGCGGTAGTGAATTTTTGAACAAACTTGATATGCGAGAATGTTACTATGAAATATTTTATTCGATTTTAATGCATATCGTCTAATGCTACCCTTGAAAAATGAATGGAAAATGAATTTACCCCATGAATGGAACAGTTCATATTCTAATGTATTCAATTGCCCGAAAATTTGTATAGGATAGAGTCATTATGAATCACTATACTGATTCAGTTTGAATGTATATCGGTCAGCATGCAACATAATTAGATTGCAGTTTATTCCATGAACTGCAAAGCTAAATCTGAACTTCTATCATACACTTATATTAAACTAATTAAACATATAACATGTTATATACCGGAAAAGGCTCAAACGATTTTGATGAAAGTGTGAGATTAAGGGACTTTTGGTGTGAAAAATTGGACTTATTCTCATCTTCACGAAAATTTCAAAAATTTCTCTGTTCTGTTCATTCGTCATTTGAAACATACAGCGTACTTTTAACAATGTTAATAACAGTTTATGGTTAAAGTTTTTTTTTTTTTTTTGAAAAAAATCGGTTTGACGTATCGTAATCCTAAGGCTAAATTGCATTTGCTATTAACTTTTCATCCACTATTCGCAATAAATGAGAGAAATAGGATTTACTTATAAATATATGTAATTTTTTTTTTTTTTTTCTTCCTTATACAAAGTATAAGGAGGTATTGGAATCCCGATTTGCGAAATAGATTTTATATTTCGCATAGCTCAAAAACGAATCATCGTAGAATGGTGCAAATTAATACGTGTGACTGTCATGATGTCTAGTTATACACCTGCAAGTTTCATCTTAATACGAGCTCTTGTTTTAGAGATATCAACGACTTTACACGATTTTTCGTCTTGTCTGTATCTGTGTGTGTGCGTGTGTATGTGAGAAAGAGAGAGAGAATACGCATGTATCTCACATAACTCAAAAGCGATTGGACGTAGAACGTTGCATTTTGGTATACAGGTTTGTTGTAACATTTAGTTGTGCACATTCCTTTTTGGTCTTTCCGTGACTATCTGTTTTGGCGATATTTAAGAACATTACATTCATAATGGCAAATATACAAAGATTTTGACCATTATATATGATTACCATCATAGAGATTTCAAAATAAGCTAATGTAGAGCCCGTAATGGTATTATTATGAAAGTTGTCGGCACGTTTGCGTATAGAAAGTAATTTGTAAAGATTTAAGCAGGTTCTAGTCGACGAATGCATTTTATTTAATGAATATTCAACCCGTAAATAGAGCCCGTAATGATATTTTTATGAAAGGTGGTCACCATTTTTGTGAGTAGAAATTAATTCTTAAAGACATACAGGTTCTAGTCGATGGATGCACTTTAATGCATATTCAGCACGTAGATAGAGCACGCAAGGATATTTTTATGAAAGTTGCCGACATTTTTTAGTTTAGAAAGTAATTCTTAATATATAAGTAGGTTTTAGTCGAGGAATGCACTTTATTTTATTTTAGCCTTGTTTGTCATACAAAGAATTTTCGAAGGATTTAGTTCAGAGCTATAAACCAATGAATCTTTCTGGAAAATTCTAGAATTCTGTTTTCATTGAAGCTAGATCTTCCAAACTTTGACAACCATTAACTAAAAATTTTCCCCATATTCGGTCGCCAAGTCGCCAAATTAGACAAAAAATCGCGAATATCGATGCCAAGACCAAAATCAGTGTTGGCTACAAACTCGGTAACTTGGCGAGATTAGCGATCAAATTTGGCAGCAAATACTGTTTCAGGATGACCAGAATTAGTAAATCCTTTCTCAATTTTAACTGCATTAAATGTTTCGGTAAAATGTAGCGTTTTTCACCTCTAATTTTCGGCATCGAGAACAAAAGTCATTTATACTCGAAAGAAGAAAATGAGGATAAGCACGATCGTTAAAGCACCCCGAAAACACTTAATCTCAAACTTTTATGAAAATCACTATATCCATTTCGGAGTAAACCCACTTTCAGTTATGTATTGCAATTGTCCGATAAAGGGTTAACTGTGACCGCTAATATGTCTGAAGATGAGATCCAATTGTTTTTTCTCATGAAAAAGCCCTCACTCCGACTTTCATAAAAATCCCTTTGTCCATTTCGGAGAATCCTATTTTCTGACATATGTTAAATGGGCCAATAAATGGTTAACAGCGAATGTATTTTTTTCTTAAGATGAGGATATTTCCAATAGCTTTTTCTAAACAAATAATCTCTAACTCATAACTTTCATCAAAATCCTTATAATCATTTTCGAGGAAACCCAACTTCTGCTATGTGTTGCAATTGGCCGTTAAAGGGTTAACTGTAAACGCTAATTCATTAGAAGATGAAATCCAATCGTTTTTTCTCATGAAAAAGACCTAACTTCAAACTTTCATAAAAATCGCTTAGTCCATTTCCGTGTAAAGCCATTTTCTGACATACGTTGCAATTGTCCTTTAAAGGGTTAACAGTGACAACGAAATTTTATGTCGATGGGGATAATTCCATTCGTTTAAGCATCCTCAAAATCACTCAACGCAAAACCTCCATCAAAATCCTTATATCAATTTCTGAATAAACCCAATTTATTTCATTTGTTGCCATTGGCTGATAAGGGGTTAAAAGCCAACGCAAATTTTTCTAAAGATGGTGGTAAGTCTAATATTTCGAAAAAACTTGACCCCAAAATTTCATCAAAATCCCTATAATCATTTTCGAGTAAACCCAACTTCTGCTATGCGTTGCAATTGGCCGTTAAAGGGGTAAATGTAAAAGCTAATTTATCTGAAGATGAAATCTAATCATTTATTCTCATGAAAAAGTCCTAAGTTCAAACTTTCATAAAAATCTCTTAGCCCATTTCCATGTAAAGCCAATTTCTGACATACGTTGAAATTGTGCTTTAAAGGGTTAACAGCGACAACGATTTTTTATGACGATGGGGATAATTCCATTCGTTTAAGCACACTCAAAAGCACTCAACGCGAAACTTTCATCAAAATCCATATATCAGTTTCCGAATATACCCAATTTATTTCATTTGTTGCCAGTGGCCGATAAGGGGTTAACAGCCAACGCAAATTATTCTGAAGATGGTGGTAAGTCTATATCCCAAAAACACTTAACACCAAACTTTCATCAAACTCTCTATAATCATTTCCGAGTAAACCCAATTATTGCCATATGTTGCTATTGGCCAATGGTGGGTTAATAATTAACGCAAATTTTTCCGAAGATGAGGGTAAGTTCTAGCATCCCGAAAAACACGTAACTCCAAACTTTTTTGAAAATCGTTTTATCCATTTTTGGGTAAACTCAATTTTTGCGATGTGCCACAATGGGCAAAAAAGGGTTAACAGCGAACACGAATTTGTCAGAAGATGAGAATATGTCCAATCGTTTTTAAACACTAAAAGACTTCTAACTCCAAATTTGCATCAACATCTTTAAAGCCGTTTCCAAGATCCAGAAAACAAATATATAAATCAAATCACATGGTTTATTAGTTTTATATAAGAGGAGGATGAATTCGTCGACTAGAACCTGTTTATGATTTCACGAATGACATTCTACATGCAAATATGTCGGCAACTTTCACAAGAATGTCATTCAGTGTTTAAAATAATTCTGCTTCTTTAAATTTTACCTTACATTATTTTGTTTTTACAGAAATGTTTCATTTTGAATTCAAATAACACTTGTTACAAGCATAAATAAACTCTCACTAACAAACATGTACACCCATACCCACACACACACACACACACACACACAGACATATATACACAGACAGACTTCAATAAACTGGAGACGCGTTCGTTTTTAGCCTGATACCCAGGGGAAAAAAAGCATGATAACAGAAAACTAACTTCAGTAAAAAATTCTGAAAATGCGATAATAAAACATCAAATTTGAATCCTGGTGCCCCTCCCCCCTTCCCCCTTCATACACACAGGTCTTATCAGACCCTTCTGTGTTAATCTTTTTGGAAAGAATATTTTTTATAAAAATAAATTTCCACATTAATATGCTCATTGAAATTATATTCTTTTTGATGTATTTAGAGATTTGTAGATGAATGAAACGCATTGAATAATAGAAGAACTAATATTGGTATCATTCAGGAACTAATGTTGGTATTTTCGTGCAAATTTGTATCTAGACTATTTTGATGCTCTAGAATCGTTTTCTGTCGTCAAATTAGTGGGTTAACATTCGAATTTTCAAAGTTGGACCCATTTGTAATATGTAGACGACCCCCAATGTCATTTTTTCCTACATACAATAAAAGTAGACATAAATCCCTGACGATTGGTGCCTACTGCATGTTTCTGCGATAATTAGGTAATGAAATAGGTAGGGGTGTTTCTTTTTTTTTTTTTTTTTTTTTTTTGACCGACTGTACACACAAGTTAATTTATATATATAAAAAAAAAAAAAAATGGCCATGCTTTGAAAAGTTTCTCCATTGTCTTTTCAGTATTTACGTCTGATTACAGCATCTTCTGTTTTGACATGGCAATAATCCGATATCGGTACTGGAATATAAGCTTCATTCACTGTGCTTTTTTTCGTTGCCCAGATGCATTTGACATCAGTTGAGGACAACAACTCTTATTTAAATCATTCCTGAAAGATAAGCATTTTTTTTTTTTTTTTTTTTAAGGTATAAGACTAAGGGCAAAAAATTAATTATGTTATTTGTCTTACAGACACATTAAATAACTAATGTAATAACCAACTGTTTGTTACTAAATATATTTTTATTTAAAATTACATATAACACTATACAATGTTTTTCATTCATCAAAACTGATTTCAAATTTCATTCTTGTCAGTGGCTGATATTTATAAATTTATTTTAATTGCAATTGATATACATTTTCAATTATTTCATATTAAAATATGAACAACCCAGGAGTTGATCCAAAAACATTTTGGTGCCTGTTTGTTGCTTTTTACAAAAATTTCCACATCATAAAAATCAATTTAATTAACAGCCCTTTTAGAAAATTTTGTTTTATGAATAAGAACCTTTTTATAAAATTTACCCATGCTTTTAGTATTGTTAATAAAGCCTGTACTTTGTTTAATGAAACTTCATATTAAACATTAACTAGAGTGACAGCTAAAATAAAAAATATTTTACAATTTTTTTTTACAAAAATGGATCCCCCCCCCCCCCAAAAAAAAAAAATAAAAATAAAATAAAATGGGGCAATTTCTATAACCATGTTAATTTCAACATAAAATACACCCAATCAATACACACACACCGAGAGAGAGAGAACATATATATATATATATGCAAGGCCCGAAATTTCAGCTCAGATTACACTCGCCGAAAAAAAGTTTTACTCGCCACAAAATAGGGTTGTCATTTTTTTTTTTTTTTTTTTTTTTTTTTACGCATTTTGGATTTTTTCATTTGCCTAACTATTTCAAATGCTTTTACAAATATGCCTAAAATTATGTATATTAAAAGTGTGTCATACATCACCATGTCTCATAATCATCTATAACAGGGGTGGCCAACCCGCGGCCCGCATGCGGCCCACCGCGCAGTTTCTTGCGCCCCACAAGGAGACTAACGATATTTAGTTTGACAGCTTTGGTTAACGGATGAAAAATTAATAAATACGGTCTGACTTTTTGCAGTGAAAACACCTTTCAACGATTATGATAGCTAAAGAACTGTTGTAATGAAATATTATTAGATCCATTATTGATTCTTTTTATTATAGTTTTAATATACAGTCATAAAATTTTCATGATACCATTGTTAATTTATGAATGGAAATAATTTAAATTGATGTATTCTGCTCCGAATTTTCACCCTACTCTTCTCCGAAAAATATACAGTAGAACTTGGATAATTCGAAATTGAAGGGACCTGAGAAAAATTCGAAATATCCAAAAATTCGAATTACATATACTATTTCATACTTGCCAACATACTAATTAAAATTCCGTACTTTTGTTAACCCTGACTTCTTTTTCACACCAGTATCCGTTTTAGAGTATTTTTCTTCTTATTTAATCGTAATTGCATTTGCAAAATAGTATTTCTTTAAAAATTTACTGGTGTGAAAAAAAAGGGCGGGACTAACAACACTACAGAACATTAATTAGGATGTTGGCAAACATACTATTTTGTCAAAAAGAAGTGATAAATAAAAAAACTTAAAACTCTACGATCAAAGATTTAATATATAAATTTTATATCTAAGAAAACTGCTACTTCCCCTCCCCCCTCTCATTAAATCAATGTTATTTAGGAGCTTAATTATTCAACACTTTTTTTAAAAATAGTCAGATATTTTTTATTGCTTCTTCAAGTACAATCTTTGTGTAATAGCATATGACTTCAACCTATCAGTTGATACAAAAGTAGAATCTTCTACATCAGACATGACTTTCAATTCAAAACTTCCTCGAACTTCATGTATATGCACCGTATCTTCTGATGCACTAGGTAGGGGCTTTTCTTGTATTTCCTTATCCTTATTTTAAAAGACTATTAAAATAACTAATGCATTTTAGGTGAAAAAAATCTCGGGAAAAAATATTACTGTAATATTTTAAAGTTAATCGTTTTAAAAATTCGAATTATCCAAAATAGAATTCGAATTATCCACGATTTTTTAACATTTTTATACAAAATTCAAGGGACCGAGTAAAAAACTCGAATTATCCAGAATTTCGAATTAAACAAGTTCGAATTATTCAAGTTCCACTGTATATACATACATGAATTATATACTCACAAACATATATGCACATATGCATATGTAAAGTCATAAAATAATAATAATAATTTTCTTCCCCGACAAATTTCACCGTAAATTATCAGCTAATTTATGGCGAAATTTGTCGGGAAAGGAGGGGGAGGGGGGGTGGAGGGCTTTATTATGACTATACATACGGTGCTGCCCGAACGAATAAAATAGATTTCCAATGCGGTGCATCAATTGTTTTGGGTTGGACAGGTCTGATCTATAATCAAAAATCATTAAAATGCATTGTAGATGAGATTTCAAAAAGATTAAAATATCTATAAATGCGAAGAGTCATTCAATAAAAATAAAAAATAAAATAAAAAAAAAACTTTGCAAGCAGTATCCTGTGAAAATATTTTTATTATCAAAGATTAAGCTTCTTTATTTACCTAGCTATTTATTTAACTTTTTACATCAGAAATGACTTTTTCGTGCATTTTATTTTTATAATCAGATGGAATGTCGATGTGTATAACTTGTTCATTGTTGTCATTCGAAATAGCCATTTCGGAATTACTTTTACGATAAAATCGTTGCTTACAAATCATAACAAGCGCAAATTCTTAGCGTTTCAGCAAAAACTGGAAAATGTGGACTGTTATTTTTTTTATCATTATTCAACAAAATAAACATAGGAAGTATCTTTAAAAGGGCTCGGGCTCATTTTCATGCGCCAATATCACGTAGGCAAACTTTCGCATTTTCTTCTCTCGAATAGTGGGCGACGGGCAAAGAAGCTCTCCGCTCGCGTATTCTCACTCTGCTTGAAGAAATCACAATGGGAAAAACGAAACTGCCGAAGAGATAAAACTTTTATGCATGTACTAATCATTTTTCCTTTCTCAGGCTGGGGCGATCATTGGGCAGCGCACACACAGACTCGGCGCTCGAAGAGAAAAAAGAGAGGTGAAATATGAGGTTTAAAGCTGGCAAGATTTTGCCATATTTAAATCTATAAAAAAATGTTTTCTGTCACCGTATCATGTAAGAATTCTATCTATAACTAGACCAAATTTTTACTCGCCACAGTAAAATTTCCTCTCGCCATTGGCGAGCTGGCGAGCGGAAATTTTCTCGCCTTGATATATGTGTATATGTATGTATATATATGTGTGTATGTATGTATATATATGTCAATACATATATGTATTGATTGGGACAACAAGGCAAACAATATCTAGAAATCTGTCTTCAACAGTCTATTAATAATCTCCTTATATTATTAAAATCTGTGCGCATCTGTCTGTCTGTCTGTGAGAAATGCCTTGTCATCGCTATAGCTCCTGCGCTAATGGTCGCATCGGCTCGAAACCGGTGTCGAGAGACGCAGAATTTCTTCATCTCGACATCGCGATAATTCGCTAAGCGATGCGACCCTAATTAGCGGAGATATTAATTAAAATGTCTACCCATGTCTACCGAAAAATGACCCAGAATTCATGATTAAATGCTTAAAAAGCGACATTTTTACGGAAAAAGTGGAAAATAAATTAGAAATATGAGTCGTATTGTTACAAACAAAATACCATTGGAAAGGGCTTTTTTTTCTCAAACCGATGGTTTAAACGGCTTATCGATCGGACAATTAGATTTTTTTTAATTAACCAAACTAAAAAAAAAAATGGTGACAACAAATTAAAACAATTTTAAAATCGCGGACAGTCGTCTACAGCCTTGAACGGAAAGAGAAACATCTGGTATTTAATGAGGTCACGTGTTTTGGTACTGCGATTAAAAATTGCAATTTTCTATTTTCTTCAATTTTTTCAAATTCGCACATTTCACTTAGTATAAAGTATACACAAGTCACTTAGTATACACAAACTTGCAGTTCAAATTTCATCGATTTTGGTCAATAAACAAAAGATTTACAATGTAATTGCAAATTAAATTTTATCTTTACACGCCTGACATTTTATCTGTCGAAAGAGGATGCCAGTTTCAGAACGACACAAATACACTTAAGGTAAAAATATTTCTTTTTCTATTTACTTCCATTAACCGACTACCGTAGATAATGGAATTCGAAATTTCACCTGACTTACACGTTTTGAGGTCTCATGGCGCTGTAATAATTTAAAATTTCAATATTTAAAATTCTAATTATGATATTTTTTTTTAAAATGTCATTCGATACACATTTTAAAGTACGGTTACATTATCGATAGGGGAATTCGAGATTTCACCCGATTTACACGTTTTGAGGTTTCCTGAATGGGTTTTCTTTTGTATCTCAGCTGCTAATTAAAAAAATTTCGTAAGTAATACATCATTTGAAAGCTTTGTTAATTTGGAATTGAATAGTAGATTACAGAAATTCGATATTTCGACATTTCTCCAGATTTAAACGTTTTGAGGTGTCCTGAATGGGTTTCTCTTTTGTCTCAGTTACTAATTAAAAAAATTTCATAAGTAATACATCAGTTGAAAGCTTTGTTGAGTTGGAATCGAACAGTAGATTACAGAAATTTCTACCGCCAAATGACGCTGTTATATTTTTAAATTTCAATATTTCTATTTCTAATCATGATTAAATTTTTTTTAATGCGTCATTCGATACACATTTTAAAGTACTTTTACATTATCGAAAATGGAATTCGAGATTTCACCACATTTACACGTTTTGACGTCTCCTGAATCAGTTTTCTTTTGTATCTCAACTACTAATTAAAATAATTTCATAAGTAATACATCATTAGAAAGCTTTGTTGATTTGGGATCGAGCAGTGGAATACAGAAATCTCTACCGCCAGATGGCGCTGTAATAGCTTCAAATTTCAATATTTCTATTTCTAATCATGGTTAAATTATTTTTAATACATCATTCGAAAGATATTTTAAAGTTCTTTTATATCATCGAAAGTTTTCACCAGATTTACACGTTTTGAGGCGTCCTGATTAGGTGTTCTTTTGCATCTCAGCTAATTGAGTTGGGTTCAAAATTGGTATACGTAGGTTAATTAGAAGGGGCTGAAAGGTGGGGAAGAAATAGGCGTGCACCGTGCGCGTACCCCCTAACTTGTGCGAGCGCAGCGCGCACGGGACTGCGCTGCCGAAGGCAATGGGGACCCGGTCCGACTTTTTAACCGATGAGAAATAATTTTTTTAATTTTCTTTTCTTAAGAATAAAAATTTGATTTGAGAAGGAATACGTGCGCGCGCAGCGCGCATGGGTCTGCGCTGCCGAAGGCAGTGGGGACCCGGTGTGATTTTTTACCCGATCAGAAATGATTTTTTTAGGGGGCACGAAGTGTCAGGGAAGGAATGCGGACGTGCAGCGCGTGCATTGTTTAAATTGTGCGCGCGAAGCGCGCACGGGACTGCGCTGCCTAAGGCAGTGGGGACCCGGGCTAACTTTTTACCCCATGAGAAATGATTTTTTTTCTTTTCTTAAGAGTAAAAATTTGATTTGAGAAGGAATATTTGCGCGCAGCGCACGTATACCTTCACACGTGCGCGCGCATGGTTCTGTGCTGCCAAAGGCAGTGGGGACCCGGTGTGAGTTTTTACCCGATCAGAAATGATTTTTTTTAGGGGGGCACGAAGGGTCAGGGAAGGAATAAGCGCGCGCAGCGTGTGTATCCCTTAATTTGTGCACGCGCTGCGCGCACGGGACTGCGCTGCCGAAGGCAGTGGGGAGCCGGGACGACATTTTACCCGATCAGAAATGATTTTTTTTAAATTTCTTTTCTTAAGACTAAAAGTTACTGTTAGTGATTCATTAGTTATAGTGATTCATTTGAAAATACTGACCCGCTAGCTGGCGAAGTTCGCTAGTACTGATATATTATTATAATTAGATATTGTGCGTAAATTAAAAAATATGCCAATATTGTCTTGCAGAAAAGGCTTACATAATCAATTCTTGTTGCAGAAAGCATAAAAATACTCTGTCACAGAGTTCACAAGGATGTTTCTCTTAAATAATCACAAAATTATATAAGATTTATATAGTATATTATATTTTAATTATTAAACATAAATATTATAAAGCAAATAGCAAATTACTATAACTTAATAGTTAGTGATAAACTAAATTCATCACAATGCATACTGCACTTTAAAAAAATTATTCAAAAGACAATGCTTAACAATTATAAATATGAATGATACAATCACATTTTAAGGTAAGAAAATATGCCAAATGCAAGCTTATCAAGAAAGAAAAAAAAAAAAAAACTTTACGAACTCTAGAAATGAATTGATTATATCACGGTAACATAAAAGCAGTATTGTCATTTTATGGGTGCATACCGCTACAACCTTGCATGCAAATTTCCAAATTTTATTGATATTGATTAAGGAATTATTGCCAAAAACTAATTTCAAAAACTGGCGTACACTCAATAGAAAGATATTAAAACTTCTTCACACACTAAAAATTTTAAGTCAGCACAACCGGTTTCGAAAGGATGTAGCCTTTCTTCATGAAGTGCAAACACGTGCTTCTGCCTTGGAGGCAAAAGCAAGACTGAAAGAAGGCAAAAAGCCAGAGGGGGAGAAGCAACACAAACAACCAATTGGAAGCATCATGCAGGGCAGGACCAATCAGAGTGGAACACACGTAAACACACGTACACACACACACACGTACACACACACACACACACACACACAAAAGGGAGGGAGGGAGTAATCAATTAAATGTATTTATTTTTATTCATTTATTTATTTATTATTATTATTATTATTTTTTAATTTAATTTTTTTTTTTTTTTTTTTTTAAACTAGAATTATTTTATTATAAATAATATTATGTTATAAACATAATGAAGGAAATTATTTAATTGAATTAAACAAATTTTTCCATGCTGTAGACAGCAAAGTGGAATCAGATTTTTCGTTGACAATTTTATCACGATTAAGGTAAATAGCTAAATTTTACAAAAAATCCAGTTCGGAAACACGTTTGGCATGAAAGATAATTTTGGCATTCTTAAAATTAAAACTATGATCAAATTCCCTACTGTTAATTAAGAAATTTCTAAATCTTCTATTGCGAAGCACAGTTGGGAATTTGATCATAGTTTTAATTTTAAGAATGCCAAAATTATCTTTCATGCCAATCGTGTTTCCGAACTGGATTTTTTGGAAAATTTAGCTTAATCGTGATAAAATTGTCAATGAAATATCTGATTCCACTTTGCTGTCTACAGCCTGGAAAAATTTGTTTAATTTAATTAAATAATTTCCTTCATTATGTTTATAACATAATATTATTTATAATAAAATAATTCTAGTTAAAAAAAAATTAATAAATAAATAAATTTTATCAAATTTACTTATTAGTATAATATTAATTCAATAATAATAAAAATAAATAAATAAATAAATTTAATTGATTACTCCTTCCCTCCTTTTGTGTGTGTGTGTGTACGTGTGTTCCTCTCTGATTGGTCCTGCCCTGCATGATGCTTCCTATTGGTTGTTTGTGTTGCTCCTCCCCCTCTGGTTTTTTGCCTTCTTTCAGTCTGGCTTTTGCCTCCAAGGCAGTAGCACGTGTTTGCAACTGATGGAGAAAGGCTACGTCCTTTCGAAACCGGTTGTGCTGATTTAAAATTTATGGTGTGTGAAGAAGTTTTAATATCTTTCTACTAAGGAATTATTGGTCTGTAATCGCATATAGGAGATCCTTCATGCCATTAGCTTTTAAACGAAATGCGAAAGCATTTATTTCCGGTTTAAAAAATTGGAAAGACTCTTAAACAAATGTGTTAATGAACATCAAGAAAATATAAATTTTTTTAATAATTTACAACAGGTGTCAACTGTAAAAATTCCCGATATCAGGTTACTTCACTCAAAAAATATGAATTATTTAGCAATATAATTAGTAGCTTAGGAATTCCTCAGATGTGAGACTTTTTTTTTTCTAACTTTATAAATGTATGAGAAAGACAGAAATATCAATATTATGATTCAATCAGTTCATCACATGCTGAAAAAAGTACTTTAATGACCACTTACCGATAACATAACAAACAAAACTGCAGTTTTGTGCTTGCAAACTGCAGCTCCAGCTATGCAGGAACAGTAGAAATCTCTAATATCATATTCGTTATTTTTATTCAAAAGAGTGCCTTCGATGGTGTGTGGATTGCACTTGTTTGCAAACGTAACTCTAATATTTGAAGCTCGTTGTCAGTAATTTTCGTAGCTCCAAAAGTAATAATGAAATTGGATTGTAAAATCCTTTCAGCTTCAATTAAATTACGCGAATTGGGCATAATATTCGCATAGAGCGTGTTCAGTAGAGCGCCGGAGATGGATCAATGCGACCTGGCGATGACGTCAATGATCCTAGATCGGGCCAGGAATCTACTGAACGATTTGGAACAATTCTGACGTGATTGGCGCAGCGCCATCTATCTAATTTGACCTCTACTAGCAAGTAATTTATTGTATTTCTGTTGTTTATTTTGTCTGGACTTTTAATACGTAATTCCATAAAATGCTAAACTATATTACGTTTTTTCAAAAAAAAAAAAAAAAAAAAAGAAAGAAAGAAAGATCTTTTATGTAATAACTATTTTCCTTCTTTCTTATTAATGTTGACTTTTGTATTCTGGTAACAAAAAAATAAGAAGCTATTAATTGATTGTACTGATAAATTACTGATATACATTACTTTCGTTATGATTTTTCTAAATTCACGTATAAATTTTAATCATGAAAATGTTAAGAATGTTAGGTTACATTTATTTTTAAAGGAGCAGAGTGGATTTATCTTAAATGAGCACTTCTTGATATAAGAATACACTTTTCTTTCTCTTCGATTTTTATTATGAACAGAAATGTACAACAAAAACGTTTTTGAAAAAAAAAAAAAATTACATTATATAAAATATGAAATTTGGTGTTTAGTTAATACAATGGATTTATACCGACTGAATATTAAAATAAACTAGCAATGTAAACATTGCTTAATTTTATAGCTACTTTTTTTACAGTCTGTTTTGTTTATTAAATTTAATAATTGACATCTCAAACTTATTTTTACCAAAATTAAAAATATGTGGAAGGATTTTAATTTATTTACTTATAGTTAACTTATTGTTTTAAAGGTAAAAATTACAATCGCTTACAAACTTTTCTATTTGTAAACAAAAAACAATCGCATGAATGAAAAGCTTTGTCTGAAAAAAAACAAAAATGAAATAACTAATTTTTCCCAGCTTATTTTTATTTATTAAATTAACAAAATATGATAGCGTTCGAATTAAAACAAAAGTATATTTGTTTCAATTAAAATTGAGTAAATTTTTGTTTAAATGTTACGTCCATCAATAAAAGAAATTACGTATCGAAAATCGTTATTACGTAAAAAATCTTTTTTACAAAACAAATAAACATAATATAGTTTAGCATTTTATGGAATTAGTTACCTTATTTTCTACAGCACAAACAATGCATATAAAATAGGTACATCTGTACTAATCCTCAGCTAATTAAACAAATAAACAATCATTGTCAAAAACAGATGTTCATTGTTCAGGTTTTACAGCGTAGTGTCAGTCAGAGCCTGATTTTCATCCTATTGCGCATTGGATCAATCACGTGACCCAATAGATTAAGAAATTTTTCTGGGCTTTCTTATCCACGATCGGTCGAGATCGGTCCATGTCCATGCTACTGAACAATGTGACTCTGGATCGGTCGGCACCACTCAACGCTTTGGCTCGGAATCAATTTCATTAATCTACCTATTTGTGATCACAATGTTTCAGCCTGGATTAAACACGATAGCGTTTAAACGCTTTGTTCGAATTCGATCTGAAATTTGGCACGTATGTTATAGCTTTCCGTAGTACGAATTCTATGGATTTTGGTGAATCTAGCACTCTTTTTTAACAGGAACACAAAGAAAACATGTTCATCATACGGTCTATGGGCCAAAATTTTGTTAAGTGCGATAGTGCCTGAACGCCTTATTTGTTTTACAAAATTTATACACATATTTATTAGTCACCATCACACAAACTGTATAAGTTTTGGTGAAATTTTTTTTTACACATTTCAGAAATATACTATATATTCTTTGAACGCAAACACACAGGAGAAAAGACAAACGGGTGAAAAGTATGCTCTAAAGCATTTTCTGAAAAGAGCAGATCCAACACACATTTACGTATCTATACAAAATGGTAAAATCATACGTGTGTGAAGTATGTTATAAAGAATTTTTCCACAAAGGAAATCTGGAAAAACACCTGCGTATCCATACAAAAGAAAAACCATACGTGTGTGAAGTATGTACTAAAGTATTTTCTGAAAAGGGATGTCTGAACAGACATCTACGCACACACACAAATGAAAAGCCATACGTGTGTGAAGTATGTTGTAAAGGATTTTCTCGAAAGGAACGTCTAAATGTTCACCTACGTCGCCATACAAATGAAAAGCCATACATGTGTGAAGTATGCTGTAAAAGATTTTCTGAAAAAGGAAGTCTAAACAAACACCACCTACGCACCCATATAAAAGAAAAGCCGTACATGTGTGAAGTATGTTCTAAAGGATTTTCCATAAAGGTAAGTCTGAACAATCATTTACGCACCCACACTCAAGAAAAACCACACGTGTGTGAAGTGTGTTCCAAAGGATTCTCCGAAAGGGGATATCTGAACAAACATCTACGCACCCATGCAAAAGAAAAGCCACACGAGTGTGAATTATGTTCTAAAGGATTCTCCGATAATGAAAGGCTGAAGAACCATCTACGCACCCATACAAAAGAAAAGCCACACGTGTGTGAAATATGCTCTAAAGGATTCTCCGAAAATGGGAATCTGAAGAAACATCTACGCACCCATACAAAAGAAAAGCCATACGTGTGTGAAGTATGTTCTAAAGGATTCTCCTTACGTGGAAATCTGAAGAAACATCTACTCACCCATACAAGAGAAAAGCCATATGTGTGTGAAGAATGTTCTAAAGGATTTTTCCAAAAAGGAAATCTGGAAAAACACCTGCGAATGCATACAAAAGAAAAGCCATACGTGTGTGAAGTATGTTGTAAAGGATTTTCTCGAAAGGAACATCTAAATGTTCACCTACGTTGCCATACAAATGAAAAGCCATACATGTGTGAAGTATGCTCTAAAAGATTTTCTGAAAAAAGAGGTCTGAAGACACATCTACGCACCCATACAAAAGAAAAGCCATACGTGTGTGAAGTATGTTCTAAAGGATTCTCCGAAAATGGAAATCTGAAGAAACATCTACGCACCCATACAAGAGAAAAGCCGTATGTGTGTGAAGTATGTTCTAAAGGATTTTCTGTAAAGTGTAATCTAAACAATCATTTGCGCATCCACACTGAAGAAAAGCCATAAGTGTTTGAAATATGCTCTAAAAGATTTCCTGAAAAGAGACATCTACGCACCCATACAAAAGAAAAGCCATACATGTGTGAAGTTTGTTCTAAAGGATTTTTTGAAAAAAGAGGTCTGAAGTGACATGTACGCAGTACGCACCCATACAGCGGAAGATTCATACATGTTTGGAGCATATTCTGAAGAGGAATGAGATTTTTTTTAGCTTTTTCTGTTTCTGGTGTACAATTATTATGTAAGCTAATATAATAAAACTTGATTGAATAATAAAACATTACCATTTGTTCTTATTTTATAGATTAAAAAACATTTATTATTATAATTTATTTTGTCATAAAAATTCTAGTCCTTTGGACATTTATTTGACATTTAATGAGATCTATAGTTACAATGACTTTAATTTCGATTGCTCCATATTTTTACAGAAATATATGCACACAATATTGTTGAAGACATAGAGCGGGTTCAGGCTCTCGACCGATCCATTTGGTCTTGGAATAAGGAGCGTGTTAGTAGAGCGCCCGAGATGGATCAATGTAAGGTATCTATATATGAAAGCAGGCTCATCCGACATATTTGTGCCTAATTTTTTGTACCCAGGCACGGAATGTAACCGAGCCGTATTACGCTTATCTTACATTAATCCGCCTAATGGCTGTTTCCTGAAATATTTGACTGAATTATGTTTTCATGAAATATTTTTGTTTTAAACATAAAAACTTGATCAAATTATTTTCTGTTTTTAAACGCAAAAGGTTTTAAATAAGTGATATAGTTTCATTACCATGGAACTCTTTATGGGCGCGGTAGCTTATCTTTCGATGTCGTTTGCTCGCGCGCTTCGATCTGTTTATCTGCGTTTGATATTAATTTTTTTGTTAAAATTGCTTTACTGTGGGTGGATGTACCGCTATTAATTATTTTAATCATTCTCGGAAAACGCACAGAATGTTTAAATTCCCTGGTGATCAAACCAGAAGAAGATTTTGTATCATTAATTGTCATCGAGATGCTTGGGTACCGAGCATCCTCCTAATGCTCAACTTTGCAGTGTAAGTATATTTTATTTTATTTTAAATGTTATGAGTTTCCTTTATACATTTACAAATAATGTTAACTTGTTCCTAAATTGTTATAGTTTACATATTCAGTCGAATAAGTTAACTATTAACTAACCCTTAAATTGTTCAGAAATCAATTATAGACAAAAATCTTAAGAGTGTCGAACCAAAGCCTCCTTAACTAAATGCCTGACGAGTGGCTCGAAATCTTGGCAACAGTACAAGAAGAACATAGCCGGTAGATGACGCTTGATATCGTACATAAAGTTCTGTTTATATCCCATCATTCAATTGAGTTTTTTATAGCTTGTATTTTATTAATTTAACAAATGTGAGAGGGTTTTATTATGTATCATGTTTAAACATGGTTTATTGCGTTGTTCCATTTTGTAATTCGGACAGTCACCGTGACAATATAAGTTTTCATGAAATACCTAGTAATGGAATTCAACGTAAAAAACAAGTGGCTTGCTAATATTTCAAGACAAGGTATGTAAACTACCCAGGTAGCACAAAAATATCGGCCAATATAAAAATTTGATATTTGCCTACGTAAAATGAACCCCCCTAAAAGATATCCAGGAATATTATTTTTTGACATTTATTAATGTTGGCCAATATTTACAGACATTTGTAAATATTATATTTTGACATTATTAAATAACATTTTCAGATATTGCCTGATATTATATTTTGTTATTCCTGAATAATATTTTTAAATATTTAGCAATATCTATTTTAGAGATTTTTGAATATTGTTTCAAGATATTTCTCAATATCTTTTTCTAATATTTCTGAATAACATTTTTAAATATTTGACTATATTGATTTTTGAGATTTTCAAATATTGCTTCTGGATATTTAGAAATATTTTTTTCTAATATTTCTGAATAATATTTTTAGATATTCAGCTATATCTATTTTTGAGGTCTTTGAATATTACTTCATGATATTCTAAAATATTTTTTTCAAATATTTCTGAATAACATTTTTTGATACTTTTCAATATCAATTTCTTAGATTCGTGAATATTGTTTCCCAGTATTGATATATATTTTTTGGTGATAAAAAGTCGGCAGCAAAAGTATCCAAGCACTAGCAATAATCCCTGTACAAAAAAGGTACACTTCATACTGCCTTGTTAAATAAACTGATGTTGAGTTATGTTCTTAGTCAGTCTAAGAACATGACCCGACAAGGATTTATTTAACAAAACAGTATTAAGTGTACTTTTTCAATGTCGGAATTATTGGCTAATGCTCGAATACTTTTGCTGCCGACTGTGTATCACCAAAAAATGTATATCAATATTGGGAAATCTGAATATAAATTCAGTGAAATGATTTTTTTTTTCTAACATTTCAGAACATCAGAATTAATGGCTGTATGTCAGTCAGTTTCAACCATTCTTCCACATATTATTCAATGGAACTTTTGTTGCTTAGTTTGATGAGGATCGCTCACTCAAAAATGAAGCTTTTCATATTCTGTTTAATATTCAATAATTATTGAATTGAGTAATATTCTATAACAAACAAATATTACTCTTTGAACATAATCAATGAGCATTTATTTTTTAATCAATTAATTTAAATTTTTTTAGCTCATTAAGCTAAAAAAAAAAAAGTTCTAAGAATAACTTTCAAAAACTTCATTTTTCAATGGCAGATCGTAAAAAACTAAGCAACAAAAATCCCATAGGATAACATAGGGAGGGAGAAACAGGGAATTTGATGTGCAACCATAACGCCCCTCTTCACTTACCCTCGTCGGAAGCCCGAGGCAATGTTATTCTACGGCAAATTTTCTTTACTTATAACTAATTAATTAATATATATTTTTAAAGTCTGTTTTTACATTCAGAAATTTCCCAACTGTTAAATTGACGCTCCTTTTTTAAAAATGAATTTTTTTTTATTTTTAACATTTTATTTTGAAATTGCAAAATGAAAAATTTCACATATTAAAAATTCGTATTTTACAGCTTCGAAATAAAATAGTAAACATGAAAAAAAAATACGTTTTTTAAAAAAGAGCATCAATTTAACAGTTCGGAATTTTCTGAATGTGAAAACAGAATTTAAAAACATATATTAGGTAATTAGTTATAAATAAAGAAAATTTCCCATAGAATTATTAGCTTCGGCTTATATGGCGACGGAGAGTGAAGTGGTCCTTTAATGAGCCACTTTTTGCTTCTAGAATAGTATACATTAGCATTGTAATAATGAAAAAAACTGAAGTTAGATTTTGCTGTATCAATACCCTTTGATGTCTTCTTAATTCTTCATTATTTGCTATTTATACACAATAGCATAAGAGTGATTCTGAATAAAACAAAATTTTATGAACTGTTCATAAAATTTTTTGAAGCTATTTCATAGATACATACATTTTTATTTAGAAATTTTATACATCAACCTTGAAAATTCATTTCTAATAGATTGGTGTGAAAGGTTCATTTTTTATACCAATTATGTGAAAAATATTAGAGCCGGTAATCGAGCCTAGCCTTCTGCTTAAATAAATTAATGTGTATCACCAAAAAAGCGGAAGGCCTGGGTCAGTTTCTGGCTCTGGTATTTTTCACTCAGATAGTATAAACAATCAGTCTTCCACTCCAATCTATCAGAAATGAATTTTGAAGGTTGATGTATAAAATATCTAAATTAAAATTTTGTGGCCTATTGGAGTTGTGCCATGATCAATTTGTCACTTGAAATAGCTGCGTGTTTGCAGACTCGGTGACCTTGCCAACATATATTATGTGAGAAATGTCGAGCTGGTTATCAGCCAGGGTAGCTCAATGGTTAAAGCATCTGCACATTGAGCAGAAAGCCCAGGTTCGATTAACGGGTCTGGTATTTTTCCCACAGGTTTTTTCCCCATTTCCCCCCCTTCCACTCCAATCTATCAGAAATACACATATATACTGTATTTATGTTTAGTCTATTTTGAATACAAGCTGTAAATTAAAATCTATAAAAGTAAATGAAAATTAAGAATTAAATAACAAAAACCTATTAAATGAAAAAGGTTAGTTATTCATTTGAATCAAAATAAAAATTTCTAAAATCTTTTGATTAAGTTAAATTTTTTTAAAATTAAATAATTTATGCTTTCAATATTCTATTTACCTGTTCTTTAAAACAAAAATCTAGATTTAAATCAGGGCCTAAAATTTCAACTCAGATTACACTCACAAAAAAAAAGAAAAGAAAAGAAATTACTTGTCATAAAATAGATTTTCTTTTTTTTTTTAAGTATTTTGGATTTAAAAAAAATGTATTTTGGGTTTTCTTCCCCTAATTATTTGAAATGCTTTTGTAAATATTTAATCTCAATTTAAAATCTATGGTTAAAGCAGGGCATCAGCAAATTTTAAGGAAGCCTGGCAACGCTTGGGTACAAATGAGATTGATTATGCCTGAATAAACAGAAATGGATAACACAAACATTCAAAATGCGCACACAAAGAGATAACTTTAAATTTTCTTTAAAATTAAAAAGCACTGAAGTTGAAATTAAAATTAATTAATATTCAAACAAAAGTCTGAAAGTAATGCATGCATTTATTTCAAAATATGAACAAAACAGATAAATATTACAAATACAATATGAACAATAAAAATACAAAACTTCTTTTTTTTTAAATTTTAGAAAAAATTCCTTTTTTATTTACATAAAGTTTTGTATCAACACATACAAATGATATAATAGTAAGTATATTATAGGCTGTCTCTAAGCACACTTTGAGGAAGGCACAACTTCATCTTTGCTACCATCAGTGCTCAAATTCGACACTTCATCATCAGTCTACTTGAAACATTCACTTGACGTTGTCGAGATGTTTGTCCAATCTTTACCCACTAACAACTCCTAAAAAAAAAAAAAAAAAAAAAAAAAAAGAACTATTTTAGAAAAACATTATTTTCTGCCTTTTTCATTTTTATTTAACAGTTCAGCATATGTAAGTAATTGTTTAGTCAATTTCTTTGTTACTATGTTTAAAAGGTTTAATTTTTCTCTCTCTTACGGTACACTTATATACAGGGTCCGACTAGCAAATTTTTATGCCCAGGATACTATAAACTTTTCATACCCCCTTTGATGATCCACCCCCCACCCCCTTCCCCCAGAAAATAAAGTTTGTTATTGCTATAAAATGATCTATAGCAGGCGATAAAACAGACTGACTGGAAAAAGTATTTGGGCAAAAAAATAATATTTCTGGCTTTAATAAAATTGCTCCGCTCAGTCAAATGATATTTTATTTTAAAATTTTATTCATATGAATAAAACACACAGTTGAGTTAGAAAACATGTAAAAAAAAACTGGGGGATTTAGATAAGATATTTTTAACTAGAGATGGAACGAAGCTTCGGCCACCTTACCGAAGCTTTGGCCTGGCCGAATAATGAGCGTGATTCGGCCGATAACAATTTATGTTGAGAATATTCTTTTAACAATTATTATATAAAATAATAATAATAAAATAATAATAATAATAATTTAAGTTATGCATAATAGCACCTTATAATAAAACATAATATAAATTTATATTTAATTTAAAAGTTTGTGACCCTTTGGAACTATAAATCATACAACAATTAATAATATATTCTATTTAAATTGGAAGTTGCTAAGAAATAAGTTGCATTACATTATATTTAGTTAACAATTTAATTATATGAACAGCTTTAGTTGCTTTAAAATGAAGCTATTAAAATATTGCATGAAATATTTTTTAAATATTTCTAGCTTTGAAAGTAGTCAATAATCAAGTAGTAGTCGATTATCAAAATTAACAATAAAGCTAATAATCAAAATTAACAATATAGTCAATAATAATCAAGATTAACAATAACCTAGGATTATAAAACATGCAGAGAATTGAAAAATAAATAAAAGCTGAATTTTTATTTACTTTTTATAAACCAGAATATGAGGAGGATGCCTATTACTTGCACATCCACCCTAGATCTAAATTCTAACTATTTATTCCAGATAATTAAAGTTATAAAAATTATTCAAGATTAGTTATTATCACATGATAAAATGTTTTCTAGGTTAATAACTGACATACTGTAAATTGTTTTTTATGCTTATTTTCATCATATTACATACAAGGTGAGCCCTCCGTGGCCGAGTGATTATGTCACTACACTGCTAATCGCCTTCGAGCGTAGGAAAGCGGGTTCGATTCCCGCGCTGGCCCTGGGTGTTTTTCCATTCCTTCGTATTGTAATTCTATCATGTACTATCTGTAATTATCTGACGAAGATTTACAAGTGGACAACTAATCAAGCATACAAATCTGATGTATATGTTATCAATAAACAAACATACAAGGTTAATTTTACTTCATTTTATCATTTATCACACAATTTTAAATTATGATGCAAAAAAATCAATGTTTTTGCATTTTTAGGAAGGATTCTAATTCCTTTTTACCTCATACACATTTTCAGCTTCAGAAAATAACCTTTCGCTATATATACTGCTACTTGGAGCAGATAAGTTGCATTTGGCCAAATCAGATAATCTGGGAAATATTTTTTTATTCTCTCTCCATCTCCACCAATTCCAACAGACAGTGTGTTCTATTTAAAAGCAGATTGTTTATATGTACTTCCAGCTCTTTAGCTGATGAATTTTCAGAGTGTTCTGTGAGTAATTCATTGTTTGTGGTTTCTGCAAAACAATCCCACAATGATGGCGGAGCTTCGGCGATTAGTTGGCCGAAGCTTCGGTATTCGGTGCTTCGGCCAAACTGTGCTTCGTGCCATCACTATTTTTAACTATAAGTAAAATTTTGTAGCCATTTCGTAAAATTTTGTGCCAAGCTACTGCTTATACATGCTGAAAAATTTATATATCTTATAGTCTTTATCTTATATTTTATAGTCTTTAAATGCTTTTTTGAATAAAAAGGTAGACATTTTTACATACCTCAACTTATACATTTCACTACAAAAAAAAAATAAATAAATAAATAAATAAATAAATAATAAAATAAAATAAAAATAAATAAATAAATAAATACAATCCAGAATATTACAATTTTTTTTTTTGGTGTGTATGTGTGTTGTTATTTAGTTAAGCTAAACAGACTTTCATAAAATTGGACTTAATTTTTTTTACTTTAAACGTTTATAGTAGTAAAATTTAGAAATATTTATTTGTAAATTTTATATAACATGTATAGCAATAACTGGAACTTGGTCATGAATTTTTGTAAACATGCATTCAAAACTATATATTTAAAAAATAATTGCAAAAATATTTAGTAGATAAAATTTGGACATTAGATTTTCCAATCTTTTTCAATGATTACATGTTAAAATGGTATTTCTCTATTATATATAAAGGCATCACTTTGTAAATAATATATGCATTATGCAAGATTGCATAAAAAATATTTATGTAAAAAATGTAAATAGATCGACAATATTAAACATACATATTAAAAAAATATATATATTTTTAATAATATGTGCAAAAGAAGAAAAGAAAGAGAAAAAAAAAAAAAACAGTAATTTTGTAAAAACTATAATTACACTGACAATATTTATGTTACCGTTAAAGCTTGAAATCCGTTAATGTGCAGATTACCTAGCTAATCTGCAGATTAACTAAAATGACCTGGAATCAAGACCCCGAAAGTGCAGAATCAAGTTTTTTCTGCATTTTAACTAGGTAATCTGCACATTAGCGGCTTCTGTGTCGTTAAAGTTCAAATGTTTGTTTCGAGCCTTAGTTTTTTTATATTCACTATGACGTCAAACAGTCATGCGATATAGATATGCAAATGACCTTCAAACACAAACTAAAACTTTTATCCCTTCCGCCCTGCTATGATAAACCAGTAACCATATGTGATAAACGTCAAAACATGGAGCATTGAAGCCATGATTAAGTTTCTTATTATGACTACCACAAAATTTAAAGTAACAAGTATGTTATAATTGTTTTAATTTCGATTTTATTTCTTCTCTTTTTTAATTCTGTCAATAAAAGTTTAATAAGGTTCTGCATTTTATTAATGGAATCTAATCTTAATTAAAAGCTCTCTCTCGTGAAACTTCATTTTGAATTATGAATATTAAATTTATAACACAGTAATTATTTCCTCCCGAAATAAAACTATTAAACCACAACTTTTTAAAACTAATTTATTTTAAAATTGATTTAAACTTAATTACTTACTGAAAAAAGAAAAAAAAAATGTATTAGTTTTTACTCTGAAAAATATGGCATTATTTAATAAATATTTAATATGAAATTTTTATGCATTTTTTAGCATTTCATTTTTTTTTTTTTTTTTTCTTTCAATTTCAAGTTTCCTTTATATATTTTATATATCATGATTATATTTTTATTTTTTAAATTTTGTTCGCTTTTTCAGATAATTTCACTCTAGTTTATCGCATAAAATGTGTTAATAAAGTTTTTTTTCTTATTTATTGTAAAATTAATATATTTGCTAAACTTGTACAGATGCATGCTGCAAAATATAGTTTAATAAAGCATTGGAAAACTGTCATTTTAATTTTTATGTGTTCTAAAAATTATTAAAGCAGTTTTAATTATTTGAAGTACTTCTTAAATAATGCTTCTGATTTAATATTTCTTTAGCAAATTAAAAGTTTTTTTTTTTTTTTTTTTTTTTTTTTTTATTTAAAGGGTTAAATATTTTTATTTTGAAAAGAAATCTTTACTGTATTACAATTCTAACTTTCATTTATAAAATAGAATTTATTAAAGTTATTATATTTCATATTAAAAATGTATAACATCTTCAAACTTATATTGACAGAATGAAAAAGATGAAATAAATAAAAAAAATAAAGTAAATATAACTTTAAAACACATAAAGATTAAAATAAGTAAAGAAAAAAAGAAAAGAAAACTAATCTTTTTTTTTTTTTTCTCGAATGAAAAAAACAAATACAACACAGCGGGCTGTAAAATTTCAACACCAGAGATCTTATTTTCACTTTAACGAGTACCTAGTATTAATGTGCAGATTATCTAGGTAATTCGCAGATTACCTAGGTAATTTGAGAAATGAAACAATTTTCTTCACTTTAAGGGATAACCCTAGTTAATGTGCAAATTACCTAGCTAATCTGCAGATTAACTGATTTCTGCACTTTAGAGGTAACATTTACATATTTCAAAATCACAAATTCGTTCATCACAAATATAAAAATAAACAAGTAATATGATTAGAAGCTAGATTAAAACTTGAATGACATTAAAGAAAAAAAAAAAAAAATCCTTTAGTACTTACATTAAAATATTTGAAATTCAAGCCATCATTCTCATAGCTTTGAAACAGGAGGCCAAGGCATGGTAAAAATATAGCAAAAGAAAACCTATATAAAGAAGCATTAAAAATAAAATTAAAAAGAAATATTTATACATGTAATATTTGATTATGTAACTAAAATTTATTTAGATTGTATTATTTATAATTTTGAATTTATATATTCATAATTTAATGTTTCATTTTAATTTATTTAAGCTTATGGAAGCGCTATTAAAGATAAATAAAATAAAGGAAGCTTTTTTATAACTGGTATCATAAACTGCCTAAAGCGCTTTGACATTTTTAATGATTGACTATTACTGAATGAGTTTTTCCTACGTCTTAATGATTCTCCATACAAAAATTCCAGACATTTATGCTATATAATGAATGAAGGAATCAGCCTTAATATATTTAATTTAAAATTAAAAAGAAAAGGAATACATAAAAACATTTAAAGAGTACATAATTAATTTAATTTACAAATGAATACATGTTTATATGCTCAAGATGTATGGCTTTGATTCAACGAGGACTAATGTCTGAATAACTGCAATGAATTAAAAAAAAAATGGAGATAAAACTAATACAAGGCCTACAAGTTAATTCTTTAAGGTAAAATTTGACCCATGAATCTCAATATGTCCTCAGGCTGTGCAGATTTCTGGGAGCACATATTTTTCTAAATTTTAAAATGCCGATACTGATACATCCCATTTTTAAAGCTGATAATACCAATAAATATACTTTATACTGTTTGATAGCAATAAAACTTAAGTTTTTAATTTGGTAATATAAAAAGTATCTTAAAAAAAAAAAAAAAAAAAATCAAAGATTATTATAAAATATCCCAAGTTTATTTAAAATTGGTTTTCACAGGTTTTTAACATGTGACAGCTTTTGTTGGTTTTAACAATGGCTTCAATCGTCATGTCAAAATCTGTCAAAAACCTACATTTATATAGTTTGTTACATAAAAATATTTTGAAAGTAAATTGATTGATGTTCTTTGAAAAACACATTGTTATAACATTTTGATTATAGAAAACAAAACTTCAGTCTTTCAAATTTCATTATGAATTATTGTTATATTCACTCAAAATATGCTATGATACTTCCATATATTACTAAGAAATGTATTAGAACAAGGAGGACTATTAGTTTCAATTTGGGTAAAAACATCGCCAGTTTTTGTAGACCAGTTTTGTGTAACACCAGAATAAATTAAAAAAATATCCGTCCTATCGTTATGAATTCAGTACCAAATGAAAGGGACAATTTTTCTGAACCCAGGGTGCAAACAGTTTTTCGACACAATAATTAATTTTTTTTAAATTAGCTAAGGTATGAAATTTAGGTGACAACACTTCATTTTAATTCATTTCAGTCATTTAACAAAGTACATGGCCCAGTTTTATGGTCAAAAAATGAGATAAAAAAATAAAGTAAAAATTAAAAATAAAAATTTTACAAACTGAAATTAATAGTCCTCCATACTAAACTAAGTTCTGTCTTTGACAGAATTTTTACTTTATATATATATATATGTATATATATATATGCTTAACCCTTTAACGTTCACTACTTAATTTATTTAAAAAATTACTAAACTAATTTTAAATAATATTATAGTTTTAAAAAATTAAAGAACACGCTTTTATAGAAATGTGAACTAAAAAGCACAATATATCTATCTTAGTATTAAAATGCAGGATGAGAAAATCGTGTGAGTGACACACCATAATATTTACATACATTTAAATCTTTGATTAAAATAATTTAGAATTAAACAAAAACCATTTTTTAAAAATCTTCCCTGACTGGGTTCGAACGATAGATCTTTAAGTTCGTAGCGCGGCGTTTTACTTCACAGCCGCAGCGCTCACGTGGGGAAAGTCTTTTTTTACAATATAGATTTTTCGTTTGCTCCCAGAGCGATTACAAACATACATACATACAGGTGAAGCTACTAAAAGCGTGTTAAAATGACTTTTAGACGCTTAGCTGATCATAAATATTTAAAAAATAAAAAATTAGCATCGCTCCTTTTTGAGAAATTTTCGGTTTGAAACATCTAAAAGTTAACCTTATTAAATTCAAATAATATTTAATTTAATTAATAAAACACTTTGTAAGTAAACATTATCAACTACAAAATATCGTAAAAGTTGTTTCAGATGAAAATAATAGTCCAGCTTTTAATTAAATGAAAAAAACTAGACATGAGTGCATCATCAAACCAGCAATTCGCACTCGCACACTCAAAGAAATTTCAAGTGACTTATGCATTTAGCTTCCTTTGAAGCATTACTTGTTAAATTTCGGAATAGTGCTGATATCTACAGACAGAAAAGAAACAAAAGTTTAAAATGTGATTAAAACTAGGGGGGGATGTTAAAAAAACTGCTGCATAAAAATTCTTAAATTATGTCAAATGTTTGATTTTGCTGTGAAAGCAATGAACGTTAAACAGTTAATATAGTATACGTTAAATTTAGTTATGTGATACTTTAAAAATTTAGTTGTTTTTAATAAGATATCATTTATAAGTATGTTAAAAAAAAAAAAAAAAAAAAAAAAAAAAAAAAAGTAAACAGATTAAAAGTTTTTGAGAAAGACTAATAACGTTTAGATTAATATAAAACAAAACTTTAGGCTTTTAAAAATTCATTATGAAGTATTAATTTTCATGTGCATTTAAAAAAAAAAAAAAAGTAATATTTTTAAATTATTCAGCAATTAATTTATAATTAATATGTAATTAAGCTTCTTAAATTCTCATAATTAACATGAGGTAAGAGAAATATAAATTCCTTCTGGAAATGCATAAATTATTTAATATTTACTAGTACAGATTTTTTTTATTATTATTATTATTAGTTCAAGCTGTAAACAGGCATACATATTTATAAAATCAATAATAATAACAGTAATAAATAAGAGATAGCTACAAAATAATTGATTAATGACAATTGTAATAAATATAGATTAATATAATTATTTTCAAACTCGTTAATTTACTGCGTATGTTAGGACACTTTGAAATTTTAGAATTTCAGAAATATTAATTATAAATATGTCTATGCATGCTATTCTTACATAATGAAGAATTTTGCAAAGTTATAACTTAATAATAAAACGATTTTATTCATACGGTATACATGTTGATTTATAAAGCAAGTAATAACTACAAATTAAAATTTAAAGAATTTTTTGTTCTGTTTTCGTTTGCTAAAATTTTTTCGATAGTAATTGTGTGGCGACCTAATGATATTAGTTGAGCATACTAATATCTATCGACTATTTCAAAGTGTTGCATTAAGGAAAGTTAATTTGAAAATTCCTTCACTATTTTAGAATATCAAGAACTAAACCTTTTGGTGCCTATACTTTTATAAATTAAAACAATTATCAAAACATTTAACTTTATACATTCTGCAATAAACAACGTGACAAGTTTGCTGCTTTGATTAATAAACATACAAATTTTACCACAGGACACAATTGAGTGATTATTAAAAATACTTATTCTATAGAAAGCAACAGGTTTAAAAGAAAAAAAAAAATTAAGCACTTAAGATTTCGGAGATTGATTTCTATGATTAAAACTAACATCTTCACTATACTTAGAAGTATTAGTATCGGCTTTATTAGGCCTATATATAGACCTAATGAAACAGATTGATTATCAAAAATAAACGAATATTATTAGAAAATACAACACAAGTTCAAAATATAAATATAAATGTTATTAAATACAAACCTTTTATTTTAAAGAAATTTTAACAAGATATATTAGCTCCGCGCCAGGCCGTCCGCAGCTTGTTTTTAAAAATAATGAGCTGAGCCTGAGATGCGTTCGCGTTGCCGTTGCCAATTGAGAAGCACGGGAAAATCGAGGACTGTTGAATCGTCAAAAATGAGAGTTTTATTTCTGAGAGTGTTACATAAAAATGTTTGTCAATATCCTATGAACATCGGCCAATATTTTGAATGGCGCTGAATCTCAAAATTCGAATTTACAATATCTATTGATATTCACAGATGTAATTCGTAATTATTATTGAAACATAAAGCATTTTACAAAGTTGTTTTCATTACATACAACATTTTATTTAGAAGTAAGAAGAGATATATCTCTTTATAAAACGATATAAAATGAATGACGTACATATGACTATGACATAATACTGACATGACTTAGTAATATAAACTATAGTAATAAACTATACTAATAACATATAATTTTTTTTATATCTTGAGAATTCTCAAGATATAAAAAAAATATTGTTTTACTAATATCAAGAAATATTTCACAACGTCTGAAAACGATATCATTTTCAAGAATATCAAAAGATATCTCTAGATGTCACCAAAGTGATATTGTTTCAACGATAGTCAACAAATATTGCTGAATATCGTACAAATGATATTATTTTTACGATATTGGCCAATGTAAATCAGACATTTAAAAAGAAGATGTGAAATATTATATTTCTTAAAAAGGGACAAACTTCTAAAATTAAATACTTTAATATACTTATTTCTACAAGTAAAAGTTATAAATTATATAAAAAACTTTGTTAAATGCTTTTTTTAAATAATAATTTTGAATTACATCTGTGAATATCAGCAGATATCATAAATTCGATGTTTGACATTCAAAGGTATTCAAAATATTGGCCAATATTAGCAGGATATTGGCCAATATTTTTGTGCTACCTGGGTATATAAATAATTAGTACAGAATTACCAACCCTCCGGATTTTTTAATACCAATATTTTTTCACAGAAACAATCTTTTTATTTATTATCGTAAATTCTGTGATTAAGACGAAGATAAATTTAAAAGAAATTATGATATAAAAATTCGGAAAGTTGACAAATCTGTTAGTAAGTTCCAATTAAAATAGTTATGCTTATTACAAAACGCAATGAAATTTTTATTTCTTTATATTGATGTAGGAATACAAAGAAATAACTTGTTCTTAGTTACTTTGAAGTAGCTAAGAACTTTTTGAAATGAGTTAACTTGTATAAACTTTAGTAATTTATGAATAAAACTATAAAATACCCCAATATATGAATAAGATTGATTTATAATTTCTTAATACCACTGTTTTTTAAAGACTTGTGTAAATGCGTATAAAAATTTGATTATCTCAGTGAAATCGAAACAAAAACGTTGGGAATATTTAAAAAAAAAAAATAGATAACTATTATTTCATATTCTGTTCTTTTTTTAAAATATTAAGTTTTAAGATTCAGAACATTTTTTTTATTAATAATGATAATATGTTTATATATGTTAAAATCCTGTTTTATAAAAGTATTTAATATTTCCTTGACCAACCTCTATTTTAAGTAGTAATTTTCCTTTTGTTATCCGAAGGCTGGGCACAGAATAATGATAATAATAATGTGACGAGTCCCCACCAAACACGCAGTATTAATTCATTATATATATATATATATATATAAATATGTGTGTGTGTATAAATTCATAATATTCAATATATATACATAATATACATTGTTTCATTTAATTCAAGATTTGCAGAATAAATGTTATGTAAAATCGTTTAAATGCATTTAAATACGGCTTTTGATCATTTATAATTATAAATCCTTTATATTTATTCTATATTATTTGAATTATATACATATATGATTAACTCGATATCGAATTTTTGGACCGAATACAATACTTCCATTACCTGCGGTAGTAGGGTAATTGAAGTAAAAAAAAATTCAAGGTTGTTATTCATTTGTCCTTAAATTTGCCAATCTTGATCAAATTTCTCAAATTGAAACATAATACGAATTTTAAAATACAAATGTGAATTTCTTGCTTCTGTTTGTTTTTAAGTTATTCTGATAACAAATATGCATAGAGATCAATCACTAAAAACTGAAAAAATTGGTTTTTATATTCAGGAAACCTCAAAACGTGACATTCAAAAACCCGAGATGAAAACAGAACTTCAAAAATTACTTTGTTTACATTATGGGTGTATCAAAAATTAATTTTCCTTCCTCAGCAGTATTCGTCCACATAGTAAAGCGTAGCAAAGCATTTTCGTCAGTTTCATTCAGTAGAAAAGAACGTTTAGCTTAATTTTGGGTAGCCCTGTATGTTTTCAATAAACTATGTGCACATCAGATTGTGCGCTTAAATTTAGTCTTATATAAAAAACACTTAACACAAAATGAAATACACTTTCAGCATTTTCCAAGTATATGCTAGTTAGACAAACCGACGCGCGCAGACGAACCGCTAAAAACATTATTTTTCGATTAAGGAGACCTCAAAACGTGTAAATATAACACAACTTTATTTCGAAAATGCCTATTAGTTTCGAAAGCATACCCTCTCGGAAGTGGTGGAGCGTGGAGCTAATAAAAATCTTGACTAATTAAAAAAAAAAAAAATGGTGAGAGGGAAAACTTACTCAAGAAATCCTTAAGTTTAAAAGTTTAAATGTTAATGGTTAATTTTTTTTTTCTTTTTTTTGATGGACTAGACAACATATTGTTTTCTTCTCCAATTTTTATTACTGAATGCTCCTTAATGTGCTGGTCTATCTTTCTTATAAATAAAATCAAATTTTTAATTTAAGAAAAATAATTCACTTTTAATAAGGTAAAAATGTAGGGTGAAGGACATGACCAAAAAAACAGCCATGATTTTAATAATATTATTCTAAACTGAAACTCATTTAAAGTTGAGAGATTTTAATTTATATAAACGAGACTTTCATCTGATATCTAAATTTCAAAAAAGTTTGAAATTTTTATTAAATAAATATATAAAAAATAATTTAATGACGTGATAGACCAGCAATGTTTTTGCTTATTTAATTATAAAATTTGTTTTTTAATTAATAATATAAAAAAGTGTTATTTATTTGATACGTTCCATGTATTTCCTATCAATAAAATTTAAAGTAATTGCATTAGTTCAAAAGCTAAAATATGGTCCTGTCCACTTTCGAAGGAAATTAAACCCAATATTTTTTAAATATTTGAATATTTTATTGAAAATATTTACGATAAAGAACTTTCACTTTATTTAAAAAAAAAAAAAAAAAAAAAAAAAAAAAAAGCAATTTTGGATTTAAAATGGAAACTAATAGCTAAATTTTTAGATGAAAACTAGAATGTATCTATGAAACAGAAGAAAATTGTTGCTCTGCGTGGGTGCTGTCACCTAGCGGCAGTTTTGTTTTCTAAATGTTGTCTGGTTAAACATTAGAATTCGCCGCGCTCGTCAGGAATTTAGTAAAGGAGGTTCTGGTCGAATACTGTTTATACATGTTGGCGACGTTTCAGTTATCGCCAAATGCAATTCTAGTTTTGTTTTAAATTTTTATAAAAGGCAATTTTAAGCTTTGGTTTTATTTTAAATATCTAATGAATTTTAAATTAGCAAAGTTTTTTAGTGCTGTAAGGCTGGGATTGCGGTGCCCCGCTCAACACTATCTTACTCACAAAATCTGTCTTAAGATGTAAACAAAACGCAAGGCTGGGATTGCGGTGCCTCGCTCAGCACTATCTTACGCACAAACTCTGTCTTAAGATGTAAACAAAACGCAAGTCGTATTGCAGTGCTTCACTATCTTACGACGACCTCAGAGCTATCTTAAGTCGAATCGTAACTGGATGCGCGCGCAATCACAACATAGCTCGCTCTGCGTCTCCCATTGGCTGGCTGGCTTTCTCTTACGAGGACACGCGGAGGACTTACGCTTGAGGCACCGCAATACCAAGTTAAGATCGTTCTTAACCACGCCCATTTACGAAAGTTCGTAAGATTTAAGATCAGACTTAAGAACGAGGCACCGCAATCCCAGCCCAAGTCTTATTGCAGTGCCTCACTATCTTACGGCAACCTCAGAGCTATCTTATGTCGAATCGTAACTGGATGAGTGCGCAATCACATCATAGCTCTCTCTGCGTCTCCCACTGGCTGGCTGGCTTTCTCTTCCGAGGACACGCGGAGGACTTACGCTTGAGGCACCGCAATGCCAAGTTAAGATCGTTGTTAACCACGACCATCTACGAAAGTTCGTAACATTTAAGATAAGACCACGGATTAGGAGATAAGGATGAAATACGAGATAGGGCAGCGAGCTCGAAAACTGAAGCTTTCGTTTCCGCATTAATTCAGCCGAGTAGATGAAAACGATTCGATCGCCGCCTGGTGCAGTATCTTTGAAACTTATCGGAAGAAAGGGAAAGCCCGCCCCTTCGGTTTCAGTCATCATCCGATTTCCCAGAACGACCAACGAACGAACAGCCAGGAATGTAAAAACGCGCTGATTGGTGTATTTTCAAGATCTGGTCGCCCTCTATCTGTGAGATGAAAATTACTACATTTCCGTAACATTCGTAATACATCCTATTCTTTTAATCCGTGGATAAGACTTAAGAACGAGGCACCGCAATCCCAGCCTAAATCCGTAATAATTACAGAAATGCATGCATTTTTCTTTTTTCCTTTTTCTTCTTTTTAAATTAAGTATTAAAACATGTATGTGAGTGTATGTGTGAGCCATGTATTAAAATATGTCTGTATATGTATATGTGAGTAAATATATATACGTGTGTGTGTGTAAATTTTTGAAATGATAAAAAATGTTACGTCTATTTTAGTTGAAAATCAAATTTTAAACAGTGTTATTCAACATATTTTATACAAATATTATTTATTTTTGCAGTATGTTTTATTTTTAATTGCTCTAAAAGACATGATATTTAATAAAAAAAAATTCAGTGGGTGACTCATCTCGCATCAGACAATGTTATAAAATTCTCAATAGCAAGCATTTTATATTTTCTGTCATTAAAAATTTTGAAATAGTGTTTATTTTATACAAAATAATTGCTAATTTAATAAGTATTTTGCACCTAGTGTTTTTCCAATAAATACATACATATCTATATTACACAATGTGGAAACTAAATTTGAAGTACACATGATAAAATTGCATGCTAAAGTAAAATAGCTTTAATGTCTAAGATTCAATCAACATGATCTTTTCACTTGTATTTCATAACATAGTATTTTATCCTTTTTACAATATACATATTAAATAGTCATATTCTGATTCTGAATGCTAAAATTTCATAACTAAGACCTTCCAAATTGTCCAGCTATATTCTAATCAGTGTTGTGCAAGTTCACGAAAAAAACGAGCTAGTTCAAACTCAAGTTCATCGTGTAAAAAACGAGCTAGTTCGCGCTCAAACTCCTGTCTGAAAAAAATGAACGCGTTCAACTCAAGTTCATTTTTAAAAAGGAGCGAAGTTCATTAAAAGTTCATTTTTGAGTATTTTTTTTTTTCTCTAAATAGATCTTCTCGGTGACTCGGTGAACACTTTCATAGGTAATTTACATTTATTAAAATTGTCAATTACCATGAAAATTATTCTTAATTTAGTGTTTAATTAAACTTATAAGCATTTAATTCTCAATTATAACTTATTCATTTAATTGTAGTAGAAATTTATTTAGAGGACACTTCTGAATAGTGAACCCATTGTTTTTGTGTATTTTTTTATTTTCAAATTTCCAATACTTTTGTTTATGCGCACAGTGGCGCACCCAGAATGAAATTGTGGAAGAGGCCTGAGTTGAAGAATAAAAAATACTATATATATATATATATATATATATATATATACTCAAAGCAATTCCAATCCTATGCCAGTATTTCCGAATATAAATTTTTGTTTTAGTTAAAGCAGAAATTACAAGAAATTTTCTACAAATATTTAAGAAATGTGGTACAGTAGGACAACTTTATATGCAAGTGAATGTGGTATTTATCAAAATAGCAAATATAAACATGTATATGTCGATCCTTGTTCTATAAAATCATTTCCAAATAGAAATTTTTATTTTAGCTTAAAGCAGAAAACTTTCCAAAAGTTTCTCCAAAGATTAACTTTTAAAAGTTATGAAAGAAAACGGGTGTGAAATTATGAGTATATATACAATGTTTATTTTGAAGTATGATGCGTCATGGTCAATATCAAACAAGTCTTTGAAAGTCTGTCATTTCTAGATAAACGAAATTTTTTGAAAGATTTAAAATAATCAATGGAATTATAATCAAAATAATTTTTAAACATTATATATAAGTTATACACTTTAAGAGTATTTTTACTTCCAAAAATATCTAAATAAAATAACATTTAAAAATGTAAATTTAAATTAAATTTTATGTTATTTTTGAAATAATTTACTTTGACAATATTTTTAATCTTTTGTTCTATGCAGCTTACTGATTGCTTCAATTAGAACTATGACAAGATTTTTCTTAGTCTAACATGTTTGCTCAAGAGCCATTTTGCTTAAATTAAGAGTTATTTATTTATTTTTGATAACGAAACTAGTATAATATAACATTTTCAAATGACAAATAATAATAATAATAGAAAGAAAAAGAAACTGAAAATATCCTACCCTGTCATTTTTAATTTATAAAGCAGGCTGAGTTTTTATTGATTATCAATAGCATGATATTAAATATGATAAAGAAATTAGTATGATTTAAAATTTAATAATAATAATAATAATAATAAAGAAAGAAAGAAAGAAAAAGAAAGAAAAAAAGAAAAGAAAAATGGAAGAAAAAGAAAAGAAATTTAAAATGTAAAAGAATATAACATACACTATTATTATTTTTAACACGCTTTTATTAGCTTCACCTGTATGTATGTATATTTCTATGTTTGTTTGTAACTTCTCTGGGGGCAAACAAAAAATTTATAGTGTAAAAAAAAACTCCCTACGTGAACGCTGTGGCTGTGAGGTAAAGCTCCGCGCTACGAATCTAAAGGTCTAGCAGTTCGAGCCCAGTCAGGGGAGATTTTTAAGAAATGTTTTTTGTTTAATTCGAAATTATTTTAATTAAAGATTTAAATGTATGTAATTATTATGGTGTGTCACTCACACGATTTTATCTTACCCTGCATTTTAATACTAAGATAGATATTTTGTGCTTTTTAGTTCACATTTCTATAAAAGCGTGTTCTTTAATTTTTTAAAACTATAATATTTTATTAATTTATAAGCAATACGTAAAATTTCATGAAAAATGTAAAAAAAAAAAATAATAATAATAACAAGAAAAAGCAGGAATCATTTTACATTTTGCTTAATATAATATATAACATCTCTATTGTATGCAAAGAAAAATCTATATTTAATATATGTTTTATAAAGAAAAATATTTACTTCTACTTTTATTTCTAAAGCAGGCTGCGCTTTTATTGATTTGGTATATAAATATGATAAAAAAAATTAGTCAATTTATTACTTTCGGAACAAACGTATGAAAGGAAAGTATTGTAATCATGTCAAAAATCCGAATTCGAGATTTTGGTGTTTCAATACGTACGCTAGCGTCTAAAAACGCTTTGCTCGAATGCGCTGTAAGTTGGTACGCATGTTGCATGTCACCGTAGCACGAACCCTATTGATTTTGGTGAATCGGGCACTTACAGTTTTCTTACAGGGAAACAAAGAAAAATTCTTTATCACTATGGCCTGTGGGACCAAAATCTTAAAAGTGCGATAGCATCTAAACGCCTCATTCAATTGAGTAAAAATTTTATACATATATTATAGGTCACAGTTACTCGATCTGTATAGATTTTGGAAAATCTGACACATATAGTGTTTTACAGGGATATAAAGAAAAATTCTTTATCATTATGGCCTCTGGGGCCAAATTTATAAAGTGCGATAGCGTCTAAGCATCTTATTAAAAAGAGCAAACAATTTATACACATATTATAGGTAATAGTTACAAGAACTGCGTAGATTTTGATGAATCTAGCACTTAATTTTTTTTACAGGGACACAACGAAAAATTCTTTATCATTATGATCTATTGGCTCAAAGTTCAGTAGCGTTAAATAAAACATCGTGTAATAGATGGAGAAAAATACTCAAACACTCTATTATGGTTTTCTTTCTTTTGTTTGTTTAACAACACCTCTTTCTTTACTTTATCTACAAAACTGTTAATTACTCAATGTTCGGAAAGTCGAGTGGAGTCACTCCAGATTTTTTTTAATTTTAGTTCATAGAGAAGCATAGAAATTAATATTTTTTGTTGGCTGTTATGTGCTTTTATAAAATTTTGAGGTATTTAAATGTGATAAAAAATATTTTGATTTAAAATTTAACAATAATAATAAATAATACATAATCAATAATAATTCTTAAGAAACATGTAAGTAAAATTAATTAAAATTTATAAAGAGTATTGTGTTTCATTTAAAAAGTATAATAAAAAATATCGCTAACAATGTTTCAACAACTATTTTTAAATTGTTATCGAATTTCGATGAATTTAAAACTGACATATATATTTAAATATAGTAATGTTAATGTAATATTTTGTAAATTAAAATTAAAATGATAATAATAATATATTCCACATATTTCATATAAAAATGAAATATAATATAGAAATTATAAATTATAATTTTTGGAATTCTTCAAGAAATTTTTCAAATCTTATATGGATTTTGCTTTTCTAAAATTCATTTTCTGTTGATTAAAGGGAAAAAAAAAAAAAAAAAAAAAAAATATTAAAAATGAAATTGTATGCTATTCTTATTTTTCCTTTTAATATTTTTTTTTTTTTTATTATTAAAATTGAAATGAAATATCAAAATAGTAATAGTTTAATACACCTTTTCTTTATCTTTTAGAAAGACTGCTTTCCATTATGGTTTTTCATTAGCTTGAAGAAAAATTTTATATATTGATATTTTTCACATGGTCTTACTTTCTCAGAGAAATTTCAGATATATTTGCAAAAGACTAAACGGAATGTAAAAAGTGTTAAAAGTGATAGTGAATGACTGAGAAATGGCTCCAACATCTGGATATCTGATTATAGCCATCAGATAACAATTATTCAAGTTTCAACCAACAAAGATCGGTAAGCCCCCTGTTTCCTGTTTTTACGACTTCACTCAATAGGGGGTCTCAATCGCTTTAGGGAAGAGTTTTGTTTACATTCATGTAATAAGTTCAAAGAATGCCGTTTTAGATCAGAAAGAAAGGAAGAAAAAATCTGTTATACTGTGAATATGAGAGGGAGTAAAGTTTTAAATGTTGAAAAACAACAAGTCCTAATGTCCTATCTACATTCGAAAAGTATCGTAAAAAAGAAATTCTCATTCATATTTAGATTTATTCTTCGCGTTTATTTATTTTTATTTTATGTCTAAAAACTTAAAGTGTGCGAAATTGGTGCTTTTATTATTTATAATACATTTTTTTTTTATTTAAAACACTTTCTAAATTAACTTAAATTGTCGTATAAATAAACTATTTGGAATAGTTGAACTCTGCTCAGATCCCCATCATATATTTGTTCTCATACATTTCTACTTTAGCTCATACTATGTACATGTTAAAAGATATGAAGTCTGTTTATCATTTGGCTCGATTGTAGAATGTAGTTCCTCAACTATTAGGATACCCTCCCGCCTTCCGCTTCAATATATTTATCTTATCCTAATTTGTTATTTAATTTTGTTTAGGTCAGTTTTATATTTCAGTTTTCATGCAATTCTATAGTATTTCCAATCCAATAATCTTCATATAGCAAGTGTTTGGGAAATATTGTCTTATTTTGCCATGTTTAGAAATTCGCAAATTTTGAATGATTTAGAAAGATTTCAAAGTGGAATGTCTATAGTCAATAATGTTCATGATAGTGTCATAAATGGTATTTTAAAGCTGGTCAGATAACTTTACGATTAAAATAATCCTCGTAATACACGTTTAATCGGTCGTTGTCGCAATATTTAAAATATAGCGTACTTATTTCCTATATAAAAACAATCATTTCGCCTCTTTTCCCTCCATCCTCCAAGATATGTGTAACACTTTTGTAATTTTATTTCAATCTATAATAGAGTGGTTTAAAAAATTCTTTTTTGCATCTACACAAACCCCTTGTCCCCTAAGCTATATATAACACTTATTGTGATTTTCGTAAAGAATAAGTGATAGTTATAACACGGAATATCGTTAATATCGGTAACAAGATGATATTAAAAAGAAAAAAAAATCTTTCAGATCCCGAAGTATGTGTGACACTGCATTTTTTGTCATAAACAGCAAGTGACTATTGGACAAAATTTCATTAAAATCAGTAAGAAGGAGATATAAAAACAATTATTCTCTTTCAATATGCTCCTGGACCCCCCCCCCCCCCTTTCCTCCAAGTACATACTAAGTGAAAGTGGTTCCAATTTAATTGATTGAAATTTCTGAAAATATGTTATGAAAATCATTCTTTAAATTCATTAGTTGATGTTTATTGTTTTTTGCGATTTGCAAATTGCAAAAGTACCCTTTCTTCCGGGCGTCCTTTTATCTGGTGCCCTTTTTACCAGTGCCTTTTATTCCAAATGCCCTTTTTTCCGAGATCCATTTTGCCGAGTTATTTTTTTTCTGTCCTTTTCTTCTTCTACTTTCCTTTTCATATTTCAGACAGAAATATTTAATATGAGTTTGAGCTTGAATTGCTTTTTCACGCTCAAGTTCGTGTAAAAAACGAACTACGCTCAACTCAAGTTCATAATTTAAAAAACGAGCGAAGTTCAACTCAAAACTCAAAATTTTTGAGCTACGCTCACGAACGCGTTCAAATGAACGCGTTCGTGCACAACACTGATTCTAATGGGCTTTTTATGGAAGGATAATTTTTTATTTATTTATTTATTCTTCCACGTCTACTCTGAACAATATGCAAACATTAGTTTTACATAATGCTACAAATTCCACAGTTTTCTTATGTAGAACTGTTTCACTTCTCATAAATTCAGGTTCAAAGAATGTAATTCAACATTAATTTATTTGTAAAGTGAAAGTGTACATCAATTGCAAGTACTTTAATAAAAATTGGATTAATATTGCTTACACATGGCTTGTAGTTTTACAAATGATTTCATTCTTTTTTTTTTTTTTTCTGCCTATTTATTTGCATTTAGTGTAAGTTGTATACTATGCCAAAAAGTTATTTTCATCCTCTTCCACATTAAGAAAAAAAAAAAAAAAAAAAAAAAAAACTCGAGAATTACCATTTTTGTAATGTTTTGTAATCGAAAAATTTTCATTAGTTTTATCTTTTTATTATACAAGTTTAATTTGTGAAATTTTTATTTACCCAGTGCATTAAAAATTTATTTAGTTGACATACGTCAAAAATATTATATAAATTCAATATTTTGTGTTTTCATATAGTAAGAATAATGTGATGACTAATTTTTAGAATTGTGTGTCTGTGTTTAATGCAATAAAAAATTAATGTCTTCGAGAAATAATTCATCAAATAAAATGTAAAGTGATTAATAAATATAGTTGTATTTCTTTTCTTTAGATTTCTAAGGTAACAAACAAATTATGTCTTTTTTTTTTTTTTTTTTTTTTTTTAACTTAATGTAGTATAAACAAACTAAGTAATTCAAATTGAAAAAAGCATTGTATAACTGATTATCTATAGTAAAAATATAAGTATTACTGCTTTTTTAAATTTATTAAAGTTATTTTAGCACGAGCATTAAATTTTATATAATACGTATAAATAATTTGTATGTTTATTTTGTAGGATCGATAGACCAACAAGGATTAAGCGAATTAGTAAACAGAAACATGGATCATTGTTGCAGACTTAAACAAACAATGTACCACAAGTGAGTACATACATTTTCAGTTGTTAAGATATGGTATAATTAATATTTTTTAACCGACTTCAAAAAAGAAGGAAGGTTCTCAATTCAAACCGTGTTTTTTTTTTATATTTGTTAGCTCATAACTTCTGAATGGATGCTCCAATTTGATAATTTTTGTTTTGTTGAAAAGATCTTGGTCTGAAATAGGTCCCATTGTAATATCTTTACGATCTAAACAAAATACAGGGTGCCCCCAAAAATCAGTCCCAACTCTTTTAACTGCTAAACGGCTGCATCTATACTGATAAAAATGGTATGTAAGTATAACAAAGTGGCCATGCAACACAAGGTTTAACCGCTTGCAATGCTACCTGGTGGAAAATAGCGGAGTTAGTTTTCCTATCCCAAAAACGGTTATAAAGAAAAAAGTGAATTACAAAGTTGAAAAGTATCATCGATTTAGTACAAAAAGATAGTTTAGACATTCATGCTAGCTTTCCTATCTCGGAAACGGTTCAAGACAGGGGGAAAAAGTGAATTATAAAATTGCAGAGCAGCAACGATTTAGTACGAAAAGATAGTTCAGACATTGATGCTAAAAATACAATGCTAAAAACGTGCATTTGTTTGTTAGCAATTTCTTACACTATGCACACTTGAGCTACATTGCACACGTTGTAGCGTAGCTGTTGAGACATACGCTATGTAGTTCATAATACGGTTACTTGATACTTTTTGTTTTGTTGTAAAGATCTTGGTCTGAAGTAGATCGTATTGTAATATTTGCAATCTAAAGAAAATAAAACGCCATCTAGTGAAAAACAGCGAAATTAGCGCACCTATCTCAAAAACGATTCAAGATGGGAGAAAAGTTAATTACAAAGTTTTAGAGCAGCATCAATTTACTACAAAAAGACAGTATTTAGACATTATTGCTAAAAATAGAACGCTTAAAACGTGCAGTTGTTTGTTCGCAATTTCCTACACTGTGCACAGTTAAACTACGTTGCACACTTTGCTGCGTAGCGGGTGACACGTATATTCTGTGGTTCAAAGTACTGCTACTGTAAGCTGTCACATCGATTAGTGCAAAGTCGTTTTGAACCAACTTCAGAAAGGAGGGTGTTGTTAATTCGAGCTATGTGTTGTTGGTGTTTGTAAGCTTATAACTTCGTAAGAGATGCTCTAATTAACCGACTTCAAAAAGGAGGAGGTTCTCAATACAAAGCGTATTTTTTTTTTTGTCTGTGAGCTCATAACGTCTGAACGGATGATCCGATTTTGATATATTTTTTTTTATTGTAAAGGTCTTGGTCTGAAATAGGTACCATTGTAATATCTTTACGATCAAAAGAAAATACAGGGTTCTCAAAAAAGTCAGTCCCAACTCTTTTAACTTCTGAACAGCTGCAGCTATAGTCATAAAAATGGTATTTAGGTATATTAAAGTGGATATGTGCAACGCAATTCAACCGCCTACAGCGCCACCTGGTGGAAAACGGTGGAGTTAGCGTTCCTATCTTGGAAACGGTTCAAGATAGGGGAAAAAAGTGAATTATGAAATTGCAGAGCATCATCGATTTAGTACAAAAAGATAGTTTAGACATTAATGCTAAAAACATAACGCTTAAAACGTGCATTTGTTTGTTCACAATTTCCTATTTTGTGCACACTTGAACAACATTGCATATGTTGTAGCGTAGCGGGTGAAATTTTTGCTATATAAAATTCAAAGTATGGTTATTGTAAGCGGTCACATAGATTAACGCATAGACATTTTAAACCGACTTCATAAAGGAAGAGGTCCTCAATACAAACCATGTTTCTCATTGTTGTTGTTGTTGTTAAAATATGTTAGCTTATAACTTCGTAAGAGATGAATTAATTTTAATACTCTTTTGTTGTCGTAATGATCTTGGCCTGAAATAGGTTTCATTATGATTTCATTAAGATATAAACAAATTACAGGATATTCACAAAAGTCTGTTCTTATTCTAACTGCTGAACGCATGCAACTACACTGGTAAAAGCAGTATATAAATATCGATGTTGAAACTTCTGTCCCTCAGCTGCAGTGCATAGTTTGCTCTTTGTTTGAACTATACGCTTTGCAATTTCCATCGCAGAGGGTGACACGTATTCACTGTAAAGTTCAATGTATGTGCCTAACAGAAATTTTGGTTACGAATACAGCGTAACCGTTCTTTACATTTCTAAAGACATTTTAATTTAACGTATGTTCATTCAATAGATAGTTTTTTGCTCATGTCCGATAAAGGCAAGAAAAGTGACACAGCTTAAAAATGCAGAATTTAGAAAAATCAACTTAAAAATGACTTGACTAGAATAAAACTGGCGTAACTGTCTCTCGAGTGGATAACTTTGCAGATGAAGATGTCACTTTTTCTTTCACATTGGGTGCATTTCATGTATTTTCCAGTTACATAAACTATTTTTTGAGTTATGTCACTTTTCTTGGAAGTTGTGATTTGTGAAACTGCCGTCGAACGTCTTCTAATGTTCTGCTATAGGAATAAGTTTTCATTGAAAAGAGAAAAGTAAAATCTTTTTGTAAAACAAAAAATAGAACCGACTCCAAAAAGCAACTACTATTCAAACTAAAAAAAAAAAAAAAAAAAAAAATATACGAAATGAAACTGTAAATTGCGCCTAAAAGTATAAAATAATTTCCTTCGCCAAACAACCTATAACACTACAATTAAATCGTACAACAATTCAAAGCGTACGTTTTTTACTTTATCTTACCTATAGGGTCGAGAAATTATTGTTTTAGGGTCAAATTTTCGAACGTGAGTTTTTGTTATATTTACATGTTCTGAGGTCCCCTGAATACGAAAATCATGTATTTAGCGAATGGTCTGTGTGTCTGTCTGTTATCAGCATATCTCAAGAACAAATAATAGCAGAAATCCCAAACTCGGTATTCTAAATGTGTATCACATAGAGATGCTACACTGAACTTTTCGTTGAGATGAAGCAAATGGTTCGTGTACAGGGACACTCAAAAGTATTCAAATACATTACGTCTCTGGGGCAAATTACAGGTAAGTAGAGTTTAACATCTATAGACTGCACTAAACCAAATGAAACGAATATATATTTTGTGTAATAGAGATAGTCAACTGGGAAAAAGAAATTGTGTATGTAGGAGCCTCGCCTTCTCGAGGGAGTAAATTTTCATGATGGGTATCTTTCAAAAGATCTCACCAATACCTTTAAAACGAATGGTTGGACCATCGATCTGCGATAATTTAAAATAAAGTTATCGATTTTTTTCTTTTTTAACATTTTTTTTTTTTTTTTGGGGGGGGGGGGGATATTTAGTGTTATACTACTTCTCCGATATGGAAACCGTGTGCATTATCATGGAGGATAATTTTTTTAAATAATAATTTTAATAAATTATTTTTACTGAGGGATTTTTTATAGGAAAATATAGAAGAAAATCGTGTGGTGGCCACAACACACTAGTTATTTGTTGTAAGTAGATGTGTTTTACTAATTATATTTTACCATTTTCAGGAAAGCTGTTCGGGAATTGAAATAAATTCCTCATAGAGATATGGTGAAGAATGTATGTTTTAAGGTCAATATTTATCGCTTGGGTTTTGTACATTAATGAAACTAGGGGTTGAGGGGGGTGGTAGCCCCCCTTACATTGAACTAATTATCCTATAAAACACTTCCTAAGCCTAATTTGAATTGTTTAACATAGGTTTACATAACAGTACTCGTTATCTGACCTCTTAATTTCCAGGTAAGAGAAAGTAGTGTGAGTGACCCACCAGATTATTTGTTTTTGTTTTTGTTTGTTAGCTCATAACGTCTGAACGGATGATCCGATTTTGATACTTTTTGTTTTATTGTAAAGGTCTTGGTCTGAAATAGGTCGCATTGTAATACCTTTATTGGGCTTAGAAAGCAGAGCACGCAAATAATATTGCATATTGATTAGTCCATATTAAAACGAAACACTTTTTAATTAGACGAACACACACATCACATGGTTACATATAGAGAAACAAATATTCAACAAGGTACAGGTAAAAGATGCGCCGTACGAGAACAGTTCAAGTGGTGGCGCGCCAGTCGTTATTGGCATGATCTATTATACAGTGAAGGAGGGTAAATACAAGAGGCATTGGTAATAGAAAATAAATGTAACCTAACACCCCCCCTTCCCCCACAATGTCGACGTATTTACCGAAATAACAATGATACATCTTCCAATTCCATAATTTTACAACAGTTGTAATGTTTTGCAGATGTCAATGCTTTTGTAAGAATATTAGCCCCCATATTTTCAGTAGACACAAAATTTAAATCAATAATTCCATTTTTCAGTGCATCCCTTATGAAATGATGCCTTATATCAATATGTTTCGTGCGTTTATGAAAGATCGGATTTTCAGCTAATTTAATAGATCCTAAGTTATCTGTAAATATACTCACTTTTTCAATTTTGCTATCAGATAACTCATTTAGTAATTTTCATAAATAAATCCCTTCCTTAGTGGCATCGGATAAAGCTATATATTCGGCTTTCGTTGATGAGAGAGCTACGGTACACCGTTTACGGCTTTCCCATGTAATTGCACTCCCGCAAAATATGAAACAGTAACCTGTATATGACCTACGGTCATCGAGGTAATTCCCCCAATCCGCATCAGTGTAGCCGAACAAAGGCTCATTACTTTTTCTAAATGGAAGTCCAAAATTTATTGTTTTCTTTAAGTATCGTAAAACTCGTTTAGCGGCAGTCCAATGAGTTTTATCAAAACAAGTTAGAAATTGACTGACGGAATTTGCAATGTCCGGCCTGGTGGAAGTTGCAAGATACATCAAACTTCCAACTAATTCACGGTAGGGATATTCGTTTTCACAACATTTTTCGGCCTTTTTCAATCGAACGCTTGTATCCATAGGACAAGCTACGGGCTTGGCTTCTGTCATGCCAAAATGCTCTAAGAGCTCTCTAATATAACTATGTTGACTCATTGTTATAAGGCCATTTTCTAACTGAAAATTTATCCCTAGACAATATTTAACTATGCCTGAATATTTAACATCTAGTTTTTCATTAAGATGAATTTTGAAGTTTTCTAACATATCAGGGTCCTGTGACATAAACAATATGTCATCAACATAAATCATTATAAGAGTCAACCCTTTATCACTTTTAATATAATATAAACATGGATCTGCATTTGTTTGTTTTGCTCCGAAATCATTCAAAATTTTATTTAACTTAGTGTTCCAACATCTCCCGGCTTGTTTGAGACCATACAGAGATTTTTTTAATAAAAGAACTTTATTCCCTACATTTAGATATTTAAGAATCTTGGCTGCTTTATCAGGTATGTCTCTATCGCAATTTTCATTCACAATTATTTGAAGTATTTCCTTAAGGTTCTCGGGACACTCCATAAAAATTTCCTCATCTAATTTTCCATTCAAATATGCTGACGTTATGTCAAATTGATGTATTTTTATTCCTAATTTAGCAGCATAACCTGCCAAGACTCTAATCGACCCCATTCTTGCCACCGGAGAAAAAGTCTCACGAAAATCTATACCTAATTTTTGACTAAATCCGCGGGCTACTAATCTCGCTTTATATTTCAAAAGAGATCCATTTTGATCATATTTGTAAGGACAAATCTACCTTTTATGCATTTTTTCTCGGGCCTGTCTACCACTTCGAATGTATCATTTTTTAATATTACTTTTATTTCGTCAGTCATAGCTTTATACCAGTTCGAAGCTTCGGAACCCTTCAAAGCATTATTTATTTCTATTTCCGAATTAAAATTATAAACAGCATTTGCATTTGACTCCGGCTGTCGAATTATTTCGCGATTACGCAATGATAATATATTTTTCTCTTCTGAAGCTTTGGGAGGCGCAGTTACAAGATCACGTGACAGTTCATCACTTTCATTTTTATTTGAAGAGGAGAAATTTTCTCCGACTGTGACTCATTTTGCGATTCGCTTAATTGTATTTTTCTAAGAGAGACATCTGGATACAATTGACCTATTTTTGAAAAATCATTAGATTTCGCTTCAAAGAATTTAACGCTACGGGATATAATTACTTTGTTTGATTCAGGAAGGTAAATACGAAATGCTTTAGAATTTTCTGAATAACCTACAAATATTCCCTTTTTAGATCTTGCGGAAAATTTATGTTTAGGGTGATTATCGAAATAATAAGAAATACATATAAGAAATACTTAAAATAACTAACATTTGGTACTACATTATTCCATAATTCATATGGGATTTTTCCATTTAAAGCTTTTGTTGGGCATCTATTTCTTATATAATTAGAAGTGTTAATAGCTTCTGCCCATAAATTTAAGGGTAATTTTGATTGTGATAATAGACAACGGGCGATTTCGACAAGGGTTCGATTTTTTCTCTCAGCAACGCCCGATTGCTCTGGGCGATAAGGGGTTGTTAATCTATGCTGAATACCATTTTCTTTCAAGAAATTTTCAAATTCAGTCCCAATAAATTCGCCCCTATTATCACTCATGAATTTTTTAATTTTTATAGGTTTTTCATTTTCCCAAAGAACTTTGATTTCTTTAAAAGCATCCAGTGCTTCATCTTTAGTTTTTAAGAATTTTACTGCACAATAACGAGAATAATCATCAATAAATGTATTAAAATAAATAGACTTACCTATGGAGGGTATCCTAATGGGGCCACATATATCCGAATGAACTATTTCTAACATTTTTGTAACCCGATCTGAGTGCTTAGGGAAAGGCGCACGGGCCATTTTATTTAACGCGCATACTTCACAATTGAAGTCGGATATTTTTTAATATTTAACCCCCTAATATGACCCTTTAAATATGAATCAATCAAATCTTTTACATTTAGATGACCCATTCTACAATCCCATTTTTCCACATCGGCAAATATATTTTTAGAACTATCGATTGATTCACTAGAAAAATTAGCTACATTATTTATATTATTATTATCCCGCAAATAATAAAGTTCATTTTTTCTGTCCGCAATTAGAGTCACATTTTTCTTTCTGTTATTTATAATAGCACATTTGTCTTTAAAAGTTACGGTGAAACCTTTGTCGCACATTTGTGACACCGACAATAAGTTAGTTTTCAATTCTGGAACTAATAGAGCGTCATTGATTTCAACTTTCGAAGTTTTGAGTTCACTTCTGCTTTAATTAACACTTTACCAAGACCGGACACATCAGTTGTTTGATTGATTGCTAAATTTACGGATTTTATATCCGTATCCTTTAAATAGTAAAATTTGGAGTCATTTTGGCACATATGTCGAGTACAGCCGCTGTCCACACACCAAAGATTCTCGGATTGTTCTTTGTATAATATGTACGTATTCGTTGAATTTGTGCTGGCCAGTAGTCCTAGACTATTTTGTCTATATTTAAATGACATTTCTTTCTCACACTGATTAGCACGGTGACCGAGACGTTTGCATTTCCAGCAAGTAATTTTTGAATTGTCTTTTTCGTTCTGAGTGTACTGTATTTCTTTTATTTTTATTCCACGGAAGAGGTTTCTTCCGAAAATTACCAGTCATGAACGCTCCATCGCTCTGTTTCTCATCATGGCGCCTGGCGTCGTTTTCTTCCACTATTTTTATTCTAAGTACTTCTGGTTTCGGTAGTTCGTCTCTGGATTCTATCGCGCACCGGAAATTTTCGTAACTGGATGGTAGGCTGTATAACAACATCACAGTTAACAAGTCATCATCTATTTTAATATCCATTTCAGAGAGTTTATCGACTATGTCAAAAAACTTTCGAAGATGATCTCGAATGCTCACAGGAGAGGAATCTGCCATTTTATGCTGAATAAGTGCTTTCAACAGTGACGCTTTTCTAGCGGGGCCTTTAGATTGATATATATCTTCTAATTTTTTCCATATATCCAGTGATGTTTCACAGTTTTTGATTTGTTTTAATTCTGAAGGCGATATACACAAAATTATATCGGCTTTGGCCTTTTCATCCATATCAGTCCATTTATCGAACTCTTCTTTTGATTTCGCATCACTTGCCACGAGCTCTGGCTTGGTGTCGAGCCAGATACATAAATCCAGGATTCAATTTTTATCAAGAGTGCCTTCATCTGTATTTTCCAAGTTTCGTAGTCTTTGTTTAGCGTTTCAATACGTAATGTTCCATAGGATGCCATTGTCAATAGTGATCGTCTATCAAACAGATAAAAGTCTATGTATCGTAAATAAAAGTTAATTTGCTCTAGGCCCATAACCTATTGGGCTTAGAAAGCAGAGCACGCAAATAATATTGCATATTGATTAGTCCATATTAAAACGAAACACTTTTTAATTAGACGAACATACACATCACATGGTTACATATAGAGAAACAAATATTCAACAAGGTACAGGTAAAAGATGCGCCGTACGAAAACAGTTCAAGTGGTGGCGCGCCAGTCGTTATTGGAATGATCTATTATACAGTGAAGGAGGGTAAATACAAGAGGCATTGGTAATAGAAAATAAATGTAACCTAACATCCTTTACAATCAAAAGAAAATACAGGGTGCCCAAAAGTCGGTCCCGACTCTTTTAAGTGCTAAGCAGCTGCAGCTATAGTCGTAAAAGTGGTATGCAGGTATAGTAAAGTGGACATGTGCTACGCGATTCAACCGCCTACAGCGCCAGCTGGTGGAAAACAGTGGAGTTAGCATTCCTATCTCGAAAACGTTTCAAAACAAGGGAAAAATGTGAATTATAAAATTGCAGAGCATCATCGATTTAGCATCATCTTCATCTTCTGATATTTTATTTGATGAATTCATGACAGTTCCAACCAGACAACAGAAATTTCTTACAAATACTCACAACAAGTGTCGGTTCATTTCAATGTTGAAAGAAAAGTTTACTGCTGAAAATATATTGGTAAAACAAGCTAATAATGAGGCTGATGTATTGATTATTGAAGCAGCAATACAGCAATTCAATGTGACAAATATAACTGTTGTTGGTGGTGAAGATGTAGACTTACTCGTATTACTCACTGCTCGAACTCCAACTGCAAAAACTATTTTCTTCTTAAAACCAGGAAAAGCTCAACATCAATCGGAAATATATTCTTCAAAATGTTTATCTACTTTTGCAAAGAGTCAAAATCATGTACTATTTTTACACGCAATAACTGGCTGTGATACGACATCTGCATTTTACAGGAGAGGTAAAACAACAGTTTTCAAAATGTTTGAAAAACAAGATTTAGTTCAATGTGCTCAAGTTTTTAAAAACAGTAATTCAACTCGACAAGAAGTCATCACCAACGGCATTCGCTTTCTTCTTTCTATGTACGGAGCTCCTAAAAAAACTACCTGCTTAGATAAGTATCGATATGCATGTTTCGTTAAAAATACTAAAAATAAAAAACAAGTTCAATTAGCTTGTCTTCCTCCAACCTCAGATGCTGCTCATCAACATCTTTTTCTGGTATATTATGAAGTTCAAGTGTGGCTTGGTTATTAGCTAGACACTACAAAGTGGGGTTGGAAGTTGGTCAACAATACATTAGAACCAGTTCAAACTTTACTCCCACCTGCGCCGGAAAAACTGCTGAACACAATTTTTTGCAACTGAAAAAAGGGATGCAGCACTAAATGTGGTTGCAAAAAAGTTGGACTGTTTTGTTCTCTGGCATGTACAAATTGTCAAGGCCGGTCGTGTTCTAATGTTGAATCACCAACAGTGGATGATTCGTTTGATTCTAACGAGATGACATGCGATACGTCGCTATTAACGCAATTTACTTGCTCTCAAAATGAAAATGAAGAAGAGGAGAAAGAAGAACAAGAACCAGAAGAAGATCAAGAAGAAGAACAAGAGGAATTTGAATCAGACGAATAAGCTTCATTACCCTTTTTTAATTGACATCGCTTTTAATTATTACAATCTTTGCTAATTTCCGTTATTTTGCAATAGTTACAAATTAAGCAGTATCATAATTGACTCGTGGAATAGGCCTACCACGTTAAAAAAAACGCGCTAAGCACACTACCTCATAGGTGGCATGGAAACGTGTGCATATTATGACGATTACAACTTTTACAACTTTTTGGATCGTAATATCTCAGAAACGGTGGCTCGTAGGAAAAAAAGTATTGATACATTATTTGTAGATAATTTTATGATCTACAATTTTTGTCTGAGGTATTTTTATGATAAACTTACCGTTTTGCTGAAAATCGCGAAAAACTCATTTTTTTTACCTTTGACCTTGAGTAAAATTTTTTCCATGCACACGAATGGTGGGGAATTTCAAAATTTTATTTATAATTATATTTTGAACAATTTTACTGATTATCAGCTTGCTGTAACTTTACGTATCACCGAATGTCTAGTGGCACTACTGCTCGTCGAGCCCTGCTGCATCATTGTCATTGCACAAATTGTATTGTTTATTTGCTTTTGTTCTGTTTATATGTATGTATATGCACAGAATTTTTATTTCTTTATTTTCAAGAATCTGAAATTAATGTATTGAAAAAAAGAATGACTGGAACTGAAAGCAGAAAACTAGTCACTTAAAGAGCAACTGCAAGAAATGAAACATGTTGCAATTTTCCAGACAAATTCTCTAATCCAAATGGCATAGTTTTGACAAGATTTTTTTTTTTTTTACTAATATTAACTTTAAAAAAGATGGAAAGAAGGTGTTTAACTTTATAAATAGACTTAAAAATAATCTACCTAAACCTTCTAAAGTTCATATGATAGTTGCTAACAAAGTTATTACTAATGTACGTATCGCAAACACTTTTTACGCACAAAACAACTCCAGGAGCTTCCTACATTGTTATTCTTCGATTTTTTAATTGTTGTTCCTTGCTTTTTATGTAACATTTATTTTTTTTTTCTGTCCGTATCAGTTATATCTGTGCTCCTGATATTTGTAAATTTTTCAAACTTCTTATTTTTATTAACAACATCAGTGTCGTGCAGGCTTGGACACCTTGCGGTAAGAAGTGATGACCATCAAAATCCTATTTTGGATTTCAAGAGATAAAAAGAAACTGCAGAAGAGACTACATTGTCACTGAAGAGATCAAACTGCGAAGTTTGGAAGGGCAAGTTGAGAAGAATTGCAGAAAACAGGCCAAACTGGAATCACTTAGAAGAGGCCTTCATCCTACAGTTGATTGATTAGAAAGATTTATTGTATTTTGTGCAATTTAAAATATATGGTACAAAAGTGGATGATATCTGCACTTTGAATAGTATTCGAAAAATATTTAAAAATTTTCACACTTTGTACAGTTTAAGATATATGGAATAAAAGTAACTAATGCCACAACTAAAACAGTGTATTGAAAAAAAAATCATCCTTGGTTTAAAGGATATAAGAAATAATGTAAAAATGATGATTTAGTAAGGAAAAAAAAAAGACATAATAATTGCAAGTAACAATGCATTGAAAAAATAAATTTTACCTGTGATTTGAAAGAAAAAAAAAATCTAAATTTTATTTTACGAATATTTTTTTACAAAATTTTTTAAAGAATAGTACTGTAATTCTATGTATGGATCATCGATATGAGATTTGGCAGATTTTTTCTTGACCACTGCTACAAACGGCTGAATGATGATAAAAATATTTAGCTAAATAACAGGAAATTGGGAAGGGGGGGGGGTTAAAAGGAATATAACAATTAGTAATATTAAAAAATAGTGTAAATGACAGTAACTAATTCAAATCGAAAAAAATATGGTATTTTTCTGTTATCTACATTGAATTTAAAGGTAGAATTAAAAAAAAGTAATAAATTTATGAGGAATTTACGGATTATCTATTTAACTAACAAATAAGTGATGAATTTAGACTGAATTCAATTACCATAGATAATTCAATTACATTCATTACCCAAATTCCATTATTTTGATTTAAAAACACAGTTAAACTTTAAATAATCTTATTTTAATTAATGGATATTTATAATGGCAATTATTAGCCTCTCGTTCTGATGAATATTGCAAGTTTGAAAAAATGGTTCATTTAAAGATATTGACCAATAGATGAATGAAGACCGATGAGCAAAAAAATATTTTTCATCTGTATAATCATAAAACATGCCAAAAGTTCAAGAAGAATTCTGAAAGATGCGGATTTGGAAGCTTATTTCTTTATGTGATGTCACTTAGGTTATGTTTTCCTATAGTATGCAGACCTGATTTTTTTTATTATATATATATATATATATATATGTATACCATAGTCTATTTTTCACTATAAATATGTTGATTAGTTTTTGATCGAATTTATATTGTCTGATTTACTAAAAGTTTTGAATTTTTTCATTTCTTATAAATTTTATCTTATATGTGTAGTGGAATTAGTAACTGTTACAGAAGACTCTTTCTGAAAACAACCGGAAATCCACAAGCTCAGATGAAAGGACATTGGTGTTATTAAAATCTGTGTTCATGTATTTTTGCCAAAAAACAATGTCTTGAATTGACATTGTGCTTCTGGGAAGGATGCTGCTGAATATAATGGGTATCTTAGCAGAGATTCATGTGCGAGGAGAAAAGAAACAGATTAATTATTCATTTAAAATGACGATTAATTTAAAAATAATTACCAGCTAGTAGGTGAAATTTGCTAGTTAAAATGAAGAAAAGTTGTAAGAATGGAAATCCCTACTAATTATCATTAAACTATTCATAGAATGAAGATGAAAATACACTGAACTGAAGTTTGTATTCACAGTAAAATCCTTGAAAATTATAGCATGCACTCATTACATCACCTTGGATTATTGTTAAGAAACTTTCTAATTTGAAAAATCAGCCTCCTTACACTCCTCCCCCCCCCTTTTTTTTTTTTTTAACAAAAGAAAGTTTGATGTGTTAAAAATGTGAGAAATGGAACTTTTGCATTTTACCAAGATCTTCAAAAAATATTTCTGAAAAAATTAAATGTGTTCAAAATGTAGTGGATAGCTATATACTATTAGGTTTATATGAAGTGAGTATTCAACTGAAGTATTGAAGAGCCCCTGATTTTAAAAGATAGTTGATGAGGATATTTCAGAATGTTCAAGAAGTTATTTAAAAAGCTGTAAGTTTAAAAAAAAAAACATAATTAAAAATTTTAAAGTTACTATTTACTATGTGGCATTGTATTATATATTATTTATTATAGATAATTTTACTGTGTGCTTGCAAAGAAAACTACTTATTTTTCTACTTTGCAAACTGTAAGAAAATTATTGTAATCATGACAAAAATTCGACTTTCAGATTTTAGTGCATCTGTTCACTTTGAGATCTGCATTCATTTTTGCTTAATTTTATGGTAGTATGTGTACGTGTGCATGAATACTATAGCATCTAGACACTTTGTTCAAATGAGCTGAAAGTTAGTATGTATCTTATAGTTAAATCTATTAATTTTGTTTAATCTTGTACTTACACTTTTTTTCTCAGGGGCAGAAAGAAAAATTCTTTATCATTATCGCCTAAGGGCTCAAAATATTTAAAATACTATAGCATCTAAATGCCATATTCGATTAAGCCAAAAATTTATTTACATGTTATAGTTCACTGTCACATAAACTGTATAGATTTTGGTCAATCTGGCATATGTATATATATATATTTTTACAAGGGCACAAAGGAAATTTCTTTATCGTTACGGCCTGCAGGCTCAAATTATTAAATTTGTCATTTCATCTAAACCACTAATTTGACTGCGTTGAAAGTTTATATACATGTTATAGGTTACCATCATATTTCAGAATGTTCAAAAATCCCTTTTAAAAGCTGTAAGTTTTTAAAAACACATAATTAAAAATTTTAAAGTTACTATTTACTATTTGCCATTGTATAATATATTATTTATTATAGATAATTTTACTGTGTGCTTACAAAGAAAACTATTTATTTTACTGCTTTGTAAACTGTAAGAAAATTATTGTAATCATGGCAAAAATTCGCCTCTGAGATTTTAGTGCATCTGTTCACTTTGAGATCTGCATTCATTTTTGCTTAATTTTATGGTAGTATGTGTACGTGAGCATGAATACTATAGCATCTAGACACTTTGTTCAAATGAGCTGAAAGTTAGTATGTATGTTATAGTTAAATCTATTGATTTTGATTAATCTTGTACTTACACTTTTTTTTCTCAGGGGCACAAAGAAAATTTTTTTTATCATTATCGCCTAAGGGCTCAAAATATTTAAAATGCTATAGCATCTAAATGCCATATTCGATTGAGCCAAAAATTTATATACATGTTATAGTTCACTGTCACATAAACTGTATAGATTTTGGTCAATCTGGCATATGTATATATATACATATATATATATATATATATATATATATTTATTTATTTTACAGGAGCACAATGGAAAATTCTTTATCATTACGGCGTGCGGGCTCAAATTATTAAATTTGTCATGGTATCTAAACCACTAATTTGACTGATTTGAAAGTTTACATACATGTTATAGGTTACCATCATCTGAAAGATATAGATTTTGGTGGATCTAGCATTTATAGATTTTTTGCGGGCACAAATGAAAAATTCTTTATCATAATGACCTATGGCCTCAAGTTATTTCAAATGCAATAGTATTAAACAACGTACTATATTGGGAAAATATTCACAAACCCTATCAAAATTTTGTCTTTTTAACGACTTCTCTTGTTTTAAATTTTAAATAACTGTTATTTACTTAATGTTTGGAAAGTCGGGTAGAGTCACTCCAGATATGTATGTATGTCCTCTATAAAAGTTTATGATGTAATGTAACTTATTAGATAAACAATACTTATAAATATTGCAAAAATGTTGAAATACATTAAGATTTAATACTATAAACATAGTTTTTTTATGAAATTGTATGTATATAGTAATTATTGAGATGTCAACTTACTAGATGGATATTTAGAAAATACTTGTAAAATTGCTTAAGATTTCATACTGTAAACTTTGTAATGAAATTATGTGTATCTATAACAGTACCTCTTATGATGTAACGTAACTTATAAGATGAACAATACTTATAAATATTGCAAAAGTATTGAAATACATTAAGATTTAATATGTGGCGGCTAACTGTAACCGCCAACTGGTGATAGACTGATAAACTCATATTCTGACATTTTAACTGTAACTGTAAAAACATTGCAATCATTAACTGTAACTGTAATAACATTGCAATCATTAACTGTAACAACATTGCTAATCATTAACTGTAACTGTAACAGCAACTTGTGGATAAGGTTTACAACATGAGCTAGCGTGCGTTACCGGCGTGTTGCACGCATGATGTACAAGAAGTTTAATTCTGATCCTTTTTTCTTAATATAGTATTATTTTTAGATGCTTTGAGTAATTATTATTAATCCAATTCTTTGAGATGCTTGATCTATTTATCAGAAATCATACGACTACAATGGTTTTACAATAATACCATAATGGTGACTTGTGAGTGAAAAGATCGCGCATCAACTTCCTTCTCAGCAACACACGATATCTTTATGCATCCGAGGGATGTGTCATCATTCAGCTAATGCAATATTTAAAATCTCAAGATATCTGATTTGAGAAAGATGTCGTGCATTTATTTTCGACTATTTTTATGATACGCAGTGTTTACGATTACGACTGTGTGCGAAGCCTCGTGCGTGATATATCTTCGAATTTTCATTACCCGGCATACTCAATTATGGCCAGTAAGCACATTTTACTCCATTATTTTATGCACAAATGTTGTATTTTTCCCTAAAGTATCTAATAATTAAGGTTTAAAGTATGTTTTTTTTGCAATAGTGTTTTTCAATTCTCTGTGATAGGTGCTTTATTTTTGCTCATATGAAATCTTTGCTGGATAATTTTTGTACATAACTTTCTTAGTAGTAATTTTGTATTCTGCATTTCATATTTTATATCGTATTGCGTACATCTAAGCTTTTATATATATTTTTCATTATGCCCGAGACTGATGAAAACAGTAGCCATCAGGTGGCACATGTTGGGGTAAAACCGCCCCCGTTTTGGAAGACAAATCCATCACTATGGTTTCTCAGATTGGAGGCACAATTTTCTTTAGCTAAAATGACATGTGAAAGTACAAAATTTAATCATGTCGTCGCGGCAGTCGATGCAGACATTCTTACGTCTGTTAGGGGGCGACCTTATTATGACTCCTCCATCTGATAACCCATACGAAACATTAAAAAAACGTCTCATTGAATCTCATTCAGAGAGTGAGGAATCCCGGATACGTACCTTACTGCAGGGTGTTGAACTTGGCGATTCTCGCCCATCCCATTTGCTGACACGTATGCGTACCTTAGCTGGGAACGCTGTTGGGGAACCTTTCCTTAAATCCTTATGGCTCACACGTCTTCTTCAAACTACGCGTAGCATTGTAGGTGCATTAAGTGATGACTTGTCAAAATTAGCAGGGGTCGCGTACAAAATTAATGATCTGTCATCAACCCCACAGGTTAATGCTACTAGCAGCAGTATATGTGCTCCACCAGCACACAGTTCATCCCTGGAGGTTAAAATCGAGCAGCTTACTCAGCAGATGAGTGAGTTGGCTGCTATTGTAAACAGGCGTGAACGTTCACGGGGCAACAAATATAGTCATCGTATTCGTAGCCGCTCCAAAAGTCGCTATAAAGAACCAGCGAATAATCAATGTTTCTATCATACTAACTTTGGTGCTAGAGCAAAAAAGTGTCATTCTCCATGCTCTTTCCGAACCCAGGAAAACTAATTCGGCGTTCGCATCTGGGCCATGATTGCGACCGCCATGTAAATCGCATCCTTTTGGCCGATCCTTCCTCTAAATTAAAATTTATAATTGACACAGGGGTGGATATTTCAGTCATCCCTGTTAGTGTCATCAAACGACCAGTTGTTAATGAGGAGCTTGTTCTTTATGCCGCAAATGGCACAAAAATCTTTCGGAACTCAACGGCTTACCCTTGATCTAAACTTACGTAGAACATTCACTTGGTCCTTTGTGGTTGCTAAGGTTAGCCAACCTATCACAGGCATCGATTTTTTAAAAAGATTCAATCTACTGGTAGATGCTGAAAACAGTAGTATCATTGATGGTGAAACGATGCTATCATCGCAGGGTAAAGTTGCTCAAATTCTGCCAGGCAATAGTGCTGTGAACATTCTTTTCGGTTCTTCCAAATTTGACAAAATTCTAGCCAATTACCCACATATTGAGACCAAAGGCCCACGTGTATTCTCTAAACCACGTCGATTGTCGCCAGAACTTCTGTCAGCTGCTCGTCAGGAATTTGAATTTCTTCTGGCTTAGGGTATTGTGCGGCCTTCCAAAAGTGCATGGGCGAGCCCTCTTTATATGGTTCGGAAAGCGAATGGTCCATGGCGTCCTTGCGGTGATTACCAACGCTTGAATGCCATTACTGTCACAGATCGTTACCCACTTCCACATATCCAAGATTGTACTCAGGTATTTCATGGGAAACAAATTTTTACAACTTTGGATTTAGCTCGTGCTTACTACCAAATCCCTGTTAATCCTGCAGACATAGAAAAAACAGCCGTAACAGCACCATTTGGCTTGTTTGAATTTTTGTTTTGTCCATTCGGCTTGCGTAATGCGGGTCAGACCTGTCAGAGGTACATTCATCAAATATTAAGTAATCTTGATTTCCGTATACCTTACCTCGATGACATTCTCATTGCATCAGTTAACGAAGATGAGCATGAGGAGCATTTTAGGCAAGTTTTAGATCGCCTCAGGCTCCATGGGCTTAAGTTGAACCCGGCTAAATGTGTTCTAGGAAAATCTTCGGTTTCCTTTATGGGATGCCTTATAACAGCCTCTGGTGTTAAGCCACTTCCTGAAAAGACTAAAGCAATAGCTGAGTTTCCAAAACCTAAAACGATTATAGAGTTGAGACGTTTTTTGGCGATGCTCAACTTTTATCGCCGATTTATCCCAAATGCGGCCAAAACTCAGGCACCTTTACACGAGTTGTTAAAAGATTCTAAAAAGAATGATAAACGCTCGGTCCCCTGGAATGATACATTAACCCAGGCATTTGAGGCATGTAAGCACGATCTAATTCATTCTACTTAAGTAGGGTCTTAACTAAAATTAACTAAAAATCCTTATTTAAATGTAAATTTATATTCTATAAATGAATACAGTGTAAAATACAGTATGCCTCTTCACCTATTTTAGGTGCACGAGCCGCCACTGGTTTCCGGAGTTTCAACAGGTAGTCAGCTACAGATTCTCCAATTCCTTGAGGAAGTACGACTTCATCTTCCCAACTTGATTTGAGGATGGCTAGAGGTCCTACAGGTGGTCGCCCATGAAATAGTAGGAATGGAGCAACACCCGTTGTAGCGTTAGGCACTTCTCTGTATGCCCACAACAAGAATGGCAACTGTTTATCCCAGCCTCGACCTTGTGAATTAATTGCATGATGTAGCATGGATTTCATAGTTCCTATCCATCTTTCAACCAAACCATTCGATTGTGGATAACCTGGAGTGGAAAATTTAGAAACACATCCTAATCGTTTTAAAAACTCTTTTGTCAGCTGTACGGCAAAATTTCTTCCGTTATCCATTGCAATTACTCGAGGAATTCCAGTTCGTACAAATATTTCTATAAATGCATCACAGGCTGCCTTTGCTGTTAAAGACTTCAGAGGTATTACTTCCGGCCAACGACTATGCTGGTCCATAACGCACAGTACATACTGATGGCCACGTGATGACTTTGGCTCTATTGGGCCTAAAATATCGGCATTAACCACTTGAAATGGGAGTTCTGGTCTTCCAACAGCTTCGATAGGTGTTCTATCGTTTACTTTTCCTTTCCTGCGCATTTGACAATCATGACACGAAGCACATAATTGTTTGACTTCTTTTGGCATTCCTTCCCACCAGAAAGACATTGCAATTCTGTCTCTGGTCTTCTTAGCTGCCAGATGTCCACCAGTAGGAGTTTCATGAGCTAATTTCAAAATGTCCTTTCTTCTGCTTGCCGGTACGACTAATTGAATATATTTCTGTCCGCCTACTTTACTCATATGATATAATAAACCTCTTTCAATCCAGTAACCATTTTTATGTTGCCTAGCTTCTTCGAAGCACCTTTTCAATGTAGGACAGGCTAACTGCTCATCCCTAAACACTTGTGCTTGTGGAACAGGGATATTTTCATTTCTTTCATCCTTACTATCGGTTTCGGTCAATGTCTGTTTAACTACTGAGCTATTAAAGACTTTGGTTTCTGGATGATGCGACTCGCTGTTGTTTAGCTTTGCCTTTCGAATAGTCTCGTGACTTTCTCCCTCCATACAGAACCTACACTTTTCATTATCTTCTGTGAGTGGGGTACTAATTGCCTCATCCCCAAGATAATTGTCGTTTGAATTATTCTCAGGTACACTGAACAAGGATTGTTCACCGACTTCATTTATTGTGATTACTTCAACCTCTTCTTCTGAAGAATAGTTTCCGGGAGACCTTCCCTCCACTTTGAACAAGGACGGTTCATTGTTTTCTTCCACTGGGGTGATATTAACCTCAACCCCTGAATTTCCAGGATTTCTTTTTTTCACATGGAACAAGGATTGTTCATCGACTTCTTTCTTCGGGATATTCACTTTATCCCCTAAAGAAATGTTTTCGGGAGACCTTCCCTCCACACTGAACAAGGATTGTTAATTAGCTTCTTTTACTGAAGTGATTCCTGTATCATCTCCCAAATAAGAACGCTTTTGTTCTTTCAACCATTCATATACCCTGGGAGTGATTAAAGCTTCCTCATGCAGCCCTTCTACTACTGCAGCATGCACTTGAACATATGGAACGATTTCTTCATCTGTATGAAGACTTAGCGGAACTGACACAAGTTGTGCTTCCACTGGATTACCTATAGCAGGTCTCAAAAGAATTTTCCCACTTGACTGTAAGCGTTCCTCAGGTACAGCTGATTTTCGTAGTACGGTGATTTCTGCACCACTGTCCACGATGCCTTGAAATTTTTGGCTTCCGATTCCTAAATCCACTTTCAGAAGCTCGCCATCTTTCTCGTTGACTGGAAATTCCCACTCGAAACAAACGCTATTTAGATTAACACTGACCTTATTAAGGCCCTTACTTTCTTGACTCTTTTTGTTTGTTTTCACGTTAGATGTACTTGCTGAATTCAATTTGGGGCAGGATTTTTTCATATGGCCTTCTTTTCCACACAAATAGCAGGAGAATTTCGGACGAATGTCTCTTTGTTCTTGCTGTGGCTTAGTAAAAACTCTTTTCTCATCTTTATTGTTATTTCTGAAATTCGCCCCTTTGGATGGAAGATTCCAATTTTCTTTATGAGAAATTTCTTTCGGTTTTTTATTGAAAGTCATTTTGACATTTTCATAATCATCTAATTTACTGGAAATAATATCAGATGACTTAAACAATGACCATTCATCGATGAAATGTTCTTTAATTTCTGGAGGTACTTTCCTTTTAATTTGTTCTGTAATAATCAAATCATATAATTCGTCAAATGTGTTAACTTCTAATCCCTGAATCCATTCAGTAAAATAGTTTTTCAACTCGTAAGCAAAATCTCTCCATGTGATATCAGCTTTTTTGGTATGCTTAATGAAAAGTTGTCGAAATTTTTCAGGAGTAAGTTTATATCTCTTTAACAATAACTCTTTTACTTTTCCGTAATCATTTGTGATTTCTTCGTCTTCCCGAGCTATAAGGAAAGGGCATGTTTACAAACAAACGTTCTATCAATCAATCTATCGAATGCTCGAGTGGCAAAACATTGAAGTAAATAGCGTAGAAATGTGTGTGAATATGGCTATGACATGTGGAATTAATTTGTCACCATATGCAGAAATTTTACCAATTGCTGCTAAAGTGAGATACATAGACAAATTAAATAGTCCGGACAATAAATACTGTTTCCCAGATCCCTATTTAATTCCAAAATCAAAATGGGTAGATAACATTGATTTGTGGCCGCCGATCGAATTTGGCGATATATATATGTATCTTAAATCAAGTAATGATTCTGTATTTGATGAAAATACACTAAAAAATTATAAATCATTATCTGCATACCAGTATGTTACGTCAGGTAACAATGGTTTATCAATAATTAATTGTATTATTTAATTAACCCGGTAGCACTCGCTGGGGTGACTCAGTTACCCCAACAAAGACAATTCATTGGAATAGGTAGCCGGTTTCGAAAAATCGCCAACATGGCGCTTTTCTTATCGTGCCGAAAATTGCAACCCTCCACAGGATACGTAAGAGAGTGCGAGTTACGTCAAACAGAACGCTGAATACATGTGGATTAGACTAGAAAGGGTTTATTAGTGTCGCTCTAGAACTGCATAGTGAGCTATTGGAGACAATCTTGATTTTAAGCCTAGGGTTTAAAATACGTAAGGAAACAATTTATTATATATACACATACATGTTTTGATTATATATATATATATATATATATATATATATATATATATATAAAATTTAAACATTATATATAAAATTAAATACACATAATATTATATGTAAATAATATAACACTTTAACCCATCCCTTAAAGTTAATCGCTAATATCCCACTGCACAGTTCTAGTTAGACGTTAAACTCACTCAACCTCATTCTTGATGGGAAAAAAAAAAAAAAAAAAAAAAAAAAAAAACTCCGAGGTCATACCTTCCGTGGAGGATCAAAATTGTGATGGCATGTCTCCGGACCATCTTTAGGGGTACATCCAATTACCCATAGCGCAGTACTAGTGTGACGTTAAAAATCAATCAACTAACTATAGAGCGTCTCCAATTGCCCATTGCGTAGCATAACGCAACGTTAATCCCGCTCAGCGCGGCTCCCTTAATTTGTATTCATTAAAATATCATTAAATTAATTAGACCGATAGCACTCGCATGGGATGATTGAGTCACCACAACTGCTAAAACTTTTTAGGGGTACATACAAATGAAACACTTCCAGTTGCAAAGCTGTTTGCAAGCGTTTCAAATCTATGACTGCAGTCGGCAGCAAAAGTATCCGAGTACTAGCAAAAATTCCTATGTGAAAAAAGCACACTTAACACTGTTTTGTTAAATAAATCCTTGTCGAATCGTGTGCTTAGACTGACTAAGAACAGGATTCGACAAGGATTTATTTAACAAAACTGAATTAAGTGTACTTTTTTTACATAGGAATTTTTACTAGTGCTCGGATACTTTTACTGCCGACTGTATTTGCAAAAAAATTGCAAAATTTACGTCATCGAAATTGCAAGCATTCCGTTTGTATGTAAATCTTAATAGTCAATAAAACTATGTAATCTTTTTCCAGCATAATTGAGTAAGTTATTGCCACAGACTAAGGAATTACTTAGACCTGGCAAGACGACTATCTGGTATGAGGAAAAGTGAAGTAACTGAGGTGCTTGTACTAATATGGCTGCTCAGTTACAGTTGAGACTTCCCTTTTAGAACCGTCTAGCCGGGTCTAGTTTAGGCTGAACAGATCATAATACAGAAGCGTTAAAAAATGCTAAAATTATCCAATTACGGATACATTTTGTCATTCTTAATAAATAAGGACTAAAAAAAAATTATTATCTATTAATAATTTACTTTCTACGATTTTTTTAAACTTAGGTAGGTAGGTAGGTTGGGTTTAATGTCGCACTAGTACTGCGTTATGGGTAATTGACGATGGTCTGGGATGCACCGCTAGGAATGGTCCAGAGACATGCCATCACAATTTTGATCCTCCACGGAGGGGATGGCTCCCCCACTTCGGTGACTCCCAGAGGTATAATTTTGATGGGAGCATGGAAGACATTGTGGCCACGACGGATTTTACGTGCAACAGTCACCATTAGTGTACACGGCGGTCTTTTGCTGGCTCGAGTGTCGAACCCGCAATCTTCCAATTACGAGCTCGGCAGTTCAAAATAGTTTCAGAAGCAGTTTTATTTGACATATATTTTTGTGTGAGAGGGGCCAGCCCCCCTTTCGAAGCAGATAGTTCTTAGTCTAAGAACATGATTCGACGAGGATTTATTTAACAAAATAGTATTAAGTGTACTTTTTTGATAGAGGAATTATTGCTAGCGTTCGAATAATTTGCTACCGACTGTACTTCTTTTTCTCCCCATACCAGATAGTCGTCTTGCGGGTCTAGTTTATTCCTGTTTTTGCTCTTCCTAATATGGCTGCTCGGTTAAAGTTGAGGCTTCACTTTTAGAACCGTCTTGCCTAGTCTAGTGATTTCAGCTCTGTGGTCTGTGGTTTTGCTTGTACCAATATGGCGGCTCGGTTACAGTTGAGACTTCACTTTTAGAACCGCCTCGCCGGGTCTAAGTGTTTCCTTAGTCTGTGGTTATTGCTAGAAATATTTGTGAGAACAGTTAATATTTCTTTAGAATATAACTAAAAATTTTATTTTATGTTATTTTGTGAGTAAGAGAGAGAGCGGACGTGCGTTTTATGTCACACTAGTGTTACGCTAAGACAATTGGCTACAGTCTAGGACACACCACTTAAGGGTGTATATTTTTTGTATATTTACAGGGTGGGTAGGCAGGCTGGGTTTAACGTCGCACTAGTGCTGCACTATTGGACAATTGGAGACGTACAAGGACTCACTCCTAAAGATGGTCCAGAGACATACCATCACAATTTTGATCCTCTACGGAGTAGATGGCTCCCTTGCTTCGGTGACATCTTATATTTACCGATATTATGGTTGAGATTATATAGGTTTTACGTAGCACTAGTGCTACACTATTCACAAATGGCAACTGTCTAGGATACGCCCCGAAACGTGCTCAGAAGACATCAGCGGCGGCTCGTGAGTGACGTTTTGGGAGGGCTGCAGGCTAATGACTGAAAACAGTATGTTGACAACGAAAACGTTTTCTTTTAATTGGCTCTTGAAGTGTTAACATATTTACTTAGATTGTCGAAATAAGCGAATCAGCCAATTAGGTGAATAAAAGTTCCATTCTTTGTACTTTTTCTAGACGTTTCGATGAAGTACCCCCAATACGAGCCGCCACTGGAAGACATATCATAAAAATTTTGGTCCTCCATGGAGGGGAATGGAGCCTTCATGGTGAAGATAGATTAAATCGGCGAATCATTTTGAATGATAATCATAACAGAACTTCATCAAAAATATTTTCCAATGCACCTACAATATTAAAAATTTATCAAAAGCCATAACTCCGATACAACTTGAAACTTTATTAAGACTTGTAATTCTATTCATAGCATTTTTCTCAAAGCACCAATTCCATTTACTTCCCCAGGACCATCCTTATGGGTGAGTTCCAGACTATTTGCCAATTGCCCAAAGCGCAACACTAATGTGACGTAAAACCCAACCGACAAACCGTTTAATATTCCATTTAATATCTTACTTTAAAAAGCAAAACTATTCGAGCTATGTAAACCTTCGTATACAAATTTCGTATGGCAGATCTTCATTTCAAATTACACTTTCATTATTGTTTGCACAAATATGAGGCTTTCGCTAAATCTGTTTGCTCCATGTATTGCTAACAATAATGTAATGATGGTGTCAATGGTGAGAAAACGCTGACACAAACTGAGCAGAAGGAACAAAATGAGAGTTTACTATTTTTGGTGAATTAGCACACTTATGGCATCAGGCAGCTCCAACTGAATTCCAACAGTTCGAGGGTTAGTGCGCGCCTTCCACCGGGTTAAACTGCGTATATCACACGTATATAGTAGGCAAGTTTACGTATTTCAGCAATTGTTTATTATTGCTAAACTTTTTTATTTCTTTTTATCTACATGAAGTTGATATGTTTTGTTACAATTCTGCCCAAACAAAGCAATAATAATTTACTTAAATGCTTACTGATATGATTTTTTTTTTGGTTATAAATGAAAGTTATATTTTAATATGGCATAGATACAATAATGTAAAGTCCTATTAATATCTGAAAATTATAAAATTAACTTGTTAGTTTGAATAAATTATAACTTAGGAATCTTATGAATTTTGAGCAACTACTTTACTAGCCAAAAAAAAAAAAAAAATTCTTTCATCACCCCCCCCCTTTCCCTTTGCCTGCTGACCTTTATTTGATTCACATAAATAAATGTTCAGACATCATTGAATTGTAACCATTAATGCAATAATGTGCTTGTAAATAATTTGAAATTATCATTTTAGAAGATACTTTAATTTTATAGGTTACTTTTGTGATAAAAAATGTGTATAAATAAAGCTCCATGAAATTCAAGCTTAAATTGACATCAAGTTATTAAACCATGTGTTTTGTGTAATTAAGAGTCCCATTATTAAAGAAAAGTTTTTAAATTTTATAATTTTGAAGCTTTTTTTTTTTTTTTTTTTTTTTTAATGGTGAAAAAAAAAAACTCTAACTGAAATACAATTTTTCAAATATGAGTTATATTTTAAGGATTACTTTACATTCTTTCATGCTATTCTAGTGCAATTTAACAAACAAGAACATTTGATTATATTTGTATGCATTCTTTCTTCTAGGTAAAGTTCAGCGTGTATATATGTATATCAATAAAAGTAATGAATATTCCTTATTAACAACTGAAGTTCAATGATCCCAATCTATAAACGAGAAAAATCATCAACCTTGGGTGATTGTGGAAGACAATGGATCTGTTCAAACAGCTCATTGCACCTGAATGGCTGGGTATGTTGCTTTAATTGGTCATGTTTAAATTACAATTTACATTATATTTGTCTTTTAACAATTTAGGGCTGTATGGGACCAGATTTTCTATAATTATGTGTAATGAGAATTATTTTTTACGAATCTTTATACAATCAAAAATAATTATTTATATTTCACTTCTATTAGTAATAATCATATATGGAAAAACTCTGGTATATATAGCAGTATAATTTTTCCTGTAGAGCAGTTCCTCGTGGCGTCAATAATTAAAGGGCACCCTAGCGATTGGCAGAAAAGCTCAACTTTTCCACGCCCACTATTGTTTTCAATTGACGATCCTGGTTTTACCCTCTGCTTTTATTTTCGCTATATTTGTGTTTTTCTTGAATCATTCACCGTATTTCAAACATTTTATTAATATTTCTTCATTATTTTTTCCTATTCCTTTTTGTATAGTAAATATGGCAACAAATTGGTACACAATCGGTTGTACTTAATAACATGCTTAAAAAGAGACATTGAAATAATTTCAAAGCCATAACAGAAATTATAAATCAACACCATTAGAAAGAAAAATTACACTGTTGTATCTCAGAAGTGTGGATAACAATTTTAGACTGGTATGAATTTTTACTTATATACTACATTTTTGTATCAATCTCCAACTTCTTGGGTGACTTGTTTGCTTATCATGCAAGGCTTGGTAATCATTTGTTATGTTTATTTCATACGAGTTTTTAAGTTAATTTTGTTGTTAAAATATAAATAAATAAAAAAAATAATAACATAGTATTTAGATGCAGGAGCAAAGTGTTAAAAATTTCTTTAGTTCTAATAGTCTACAAAATTATTAATTTTATTTCTAATAATATGTATACCTATATATGTTTGACAAAAGCTTAGTTTGGTACTTAGTACTTAGCTCTGCATAATTTTTATCCTAGGATATTATCGTTGATAAGTTAAAGCTATTTAATGTGTTTTTCTATTGCACAATGGTAGTTTAATCCAAAATATTACTTATAAAGGTGAAGCAGATCTCAGAGTGGCTAGCTTTTTGTCTCTTTCAGTCTGTATTTTCAAATTCTCTTTTGTAGTTTTTTCTTTTTTCTTTATATTTAGTTTTTACTCATTTTTCAATGTGTACTAGATCTTATTTCTTCAACGTTCATTGGTTTCTTTCTAACAAAGAATAGCCTAAGTGAAAGAAAAGATGAAATGTCTCGCTCAGAACTCAGTTTAGATGATAAACTCTGAAAGATCACACACTGAGGCATCTCTCCCTCAGAAGAACTCCGAAAGACCACCCACGGACGCATCCCTCCTGCAGAGAATAATGTAAATCTTGTAGATTTTAACTAAAGGCAAAGGCCTGGTGAGTGTCTAAATTGTACGGTGTTTATTAAAAAGCTGCACGATTAAGGCACCTCCCCCTGGCAATAGAAATGAATGAACATCACATCAAAGAAAATATGTATTGCTATACTGGTAATAATTTTACATTTTCTTTTCAACTTAAAGTTTAAATTGAAATTTTTTAAACTGAAATGAATTTTTACTTGATTTTATTTTCTTGTTTTAAGTAACTTCTATTAAACACATCTTTATGACAATATTTAATTTTTTTTGCTTGATGTGAATTTGTCCAATCAGCTAATCAAATAAAAGTTAATTGAATATTAAATCACAAAATCATTAATTCTTTTTTATAAATTGAAGATTAAAAAATATATTTACTGCTCTAAAATATAACAGATTTTGTCATAAAAATTCTAATATTTCATTTCAATGTCTTGCCTTTGCATACAGTAATAGTTTCATCTTTGTCTTTTTGCTAATCATATCCCTGGTTAAAAGGTAGTTTTGTTAGGATTCACAAAGCTCAATTGTGATGACTACATTTACAGTAGTACAGAGACAGACACCAAAGTGAAAAAGAACTTTTTGTTTTCTCCACCATTATTTAAATATAACTGTACTTGTAATTAGATGGGTTATACGGTAGCAAAATTATTCGAGCACCAGCCAATAATTCCTAAATAAATCCTTGTCGAATCGTGTTCTCAGACTGTCTAAGAACATGACTCGACAAGGATTTATTTAACTAAGCAGTATTAAAGTGTACCTTTTTTAGATAGGGATTGCTAGTGCTCTAATAATTTTGCTACCGACTGTACTGCACTGAATACTTTGGTATTTTCAGTGTTGTGTTAATATTTATATTTTTGTGCAATGTCAAGTCTGGTTATATATTCTAACATGCAAAAGATCTGTTCAAAATTAATAAGCCTTGTCAATAAATACCATCAATTCAGAAAAAAAAAATATCATAGGTTTAAATAATAGCATAACCCTTTATCAGGCAAAAAAAGAAAAGTATACACCAGTGCATCAAAGTGCAACTTGTGTCTACTTTTTTGCCTGATGAAGTGCTGTACTATTATTGTCTTTCGAAAAAATTAGCATAATATTTTTCACAATTTATGTTTCATTACAAATATTTTCATGTCGGAAACTTTCACACATTTCAAAGGACAATCTTTTAAAAGTTTATATTTTTACTAGACCAAGATTTTTAGCTGCACCAAGAATTCAATATGTACTCTGTAAATACTAAGTAGATATAAGAATTTCATTTTTAAGCCTTATGGGAAGACAGATGGTTATTAATAAACTGAAAAACTATTAAAATATAAATACAGAGTCAGTATAATAAGGAGATCAGTTTTTCTTCTACGGACACTTTCACACATTTAAAAAGTCAATCTTTAAAAGTTTATACTATTATGGGGCTCTGCCCCTGCTACAAAGTATTATAAGGTCAGACGATGAAATTTTTTTTTTTTTTTTTGATATAAATGTTACTAGTTTTATAGTACGGTTTTTAAAAATTTATACTTATTTTTTTATTTATAGATTAGGAGAAACTTGCAGCCATGTTGCAGCATTGCTGTTTAAAATTGAAATAGGGAAAAAATTAAGACTTACACCAACTGATATGCCATGTCAGTGGAACAATTCATCCTCTTCCAAAAAAGTAAGCTTTATTTTTAAAAGAATTATATATTATAGAATTTGTTGCATATAACTAATATACAGTTTTATTATTATTACTAGCCGCATTCGGCGACCAGCTGGTTCGCGATCCTTAAAAAGTCCGACTAAACTCCCGCTCGGTGGTGCCTGCGGCGCCTGTTTCCCATTTCAGGTCTTACAACAGCTTATTGACATATAGTGAATATAGCTTTCTTGAAAATTTTAATCGCAGTAAAGCTGATCAACAGAAAGAAGAATTTTGGACCCTTAATTTTTTTTTTTTTAATATAAAAAAATCCGTGTTTTAAAAAAAAAATGTACCGTAATAATTGGTAATAAATGCTCTTTCACTTGGTACAGGTGTTTTTCAAAATCTCCAACCGTTCACCTGGGATGGCTTTACAAAAAACAGCGAAATTTTCTCTCTGTGTTTCTTCTTTTGAGGATCGCGCTGAATTCTACTTGGAGATCGGAAAATACGATATGCTGGCTTTGTAATTAAGACACGGGTCGACATTTTAATTAATATCTCTGAAACTAATTAAAATTTGTAAATTATTTTTTCACTATCCCCTCGGGAAAGCTTCTGAGCACCCGTATGTCAAATTTTGTACTTCTGCGTTCAGTAGGGGCCGAACGTATAGATGCACAGACAGACATCTTCCTTTATTATTATAGATTATTAATTAGAATATTGTCATTCTTCCATTTATTTTTCTTGTTATTTTTCAGATTGAATGTGCCGATTTGGATAATTTAGAATTATCAAAATGCAGTTTGAAAAAAAAAAAAAAAAAAGGAAGAAAGTAGAATCAAAAAAAGTTCCAGATCTTCCACAGTACTCATATGATGAAATTAGTGAATTAAAGAAAGCCTGCCCAAATGCTGTTTGCATCAAGATGCTAAACACATCAAGCTCCTCGACAGATACTGCCAGCGAATCGGAGGAGGAAAATTCTCCACCTTCGATAATTGATGCAGTAAAGGTGGCTTTTTCTGATGGAAAAAATATAAAAGAGGAACTAATGAAAATATTTCCATATGATAACTGCACGATAATAAGTGAGAAAGCATTAGGACAGTCAGCGTGTCCTTTGTGGTATGAACACCGCAGAGGACGCCTGACTAGTTCTAACTTTAAGGCTGTTCTAATGCGAAAAAAATGGGATGAAGAATTTCTCAATAAAATTTTAAACCCTAAACAATTCACATCTTCACCATCTTTAGAATGGGGTAAAGCTAATGAATCAAATGCCCTGAAATGTTACTATGACCTAATGTCATGCACCCATGCTAATTTTACAGTTGAGCAGTGTGGATTGTTTATCAATCCATCAATGCCTCATCTTGGAGCATCACCTGATGCTTTATGCAAATGTGATTGTTGTGGTGCAGGCATTGTAGAAATAAAGTGTCCCTTCAAGCACAGAGACAAACTAATTAAAGAAATTAGTGATAAACTCTTCTGTTTGAAGGAGGATGGCACATTGAAAAATAATCATATGTACTATTATCAGGTTAGTCTAATTATATAAGAGAAATATATATGTGCTAATATCTTCAAATAATATTTTACTGAAAAATAATTCATTTAAAAATTTTAAAGATTGGTGTTTTAAAATCCCTTAAAATAAAGTATAAACTAAACAATGTGTAAAAGATTTTGACGGGTTAAAAATTTAACTGTGCTTATTTGGATATTTTTATTGTAGTCCATTGTTTCTAAAAATAAAACTTTTTACCTGTTTACTTTACAATTACAGTAAAGGCTCTGCTATCCAGCATTTTTACTAACCAGAAAATCATAACTATTACTTTTTCTCGCTAGGAGCAGCAAATGGCAGGGGTCACATATTGGTGCCATTCTGTGCCAGGCTCAAAAATTTGCAACAAAAGTCTGTTTTGCCTTTTTCTGCAGAATATATATATATATATATATATATATATATATAGTCTGCACTAATATGCTTCCCTCCTTTGTTTAAATGTTCTCCCTTCTTTTTTTCTACATGAAGCCTGTTTCATTACCGCACCGAGCCAACAGTGATTGTTGCCATACTACAGGGATAATAGAATGAAACTATTTTCTGCACTGGAATGGAATCGCTTCCCCCCCCCCAACTTCTGATATGCACCAAAACTAAACAAAAGAAATAATGGAGGTAAAATGGATTTTTGAGAAAATTTGGATGATTTAAAAAAGTCCAGAAAATAATTTTATTCTGTTATTCCCGTAGTATGGCAAACAATCACTGTTGGCTTGGTGCGTTAATGAAACATTGAAAATTCTATTCTTTTCTTACTAATTATTTTTTAAACTGAGTTTCTCGACCATGCTGTTTAATGAAGACTTTATTGAAAATTAGTCTATGTTATAATTTAATTGCTTCCTCTCTTTAAGGTTCAAGGGCAATTGGCAGTAACAAAGAAAGCGTATTGTGATTTTGTCATTTATACTACAGTTGATTTAAATGTGCAGAGAATTCTACCACAAACTGAATTTTGGGCAGAACAAAAAGATCGTTTAGAAGAGATTTTTTATTCACTTGTTGTTCCAAATATTAAAGTAAGTATACACCTTTATTTGAGATATATTATAAATGTATACATTTAAATAAAGTAAATTTAGATTTTTGTTAGTTGTCAAAACATCATACATTTCATCGCACATTCCTCTGAAGTATTTCTGCTAACACACTACCTTTCTATAAATTTTTATACAGGCTACCTCGTATTGCAATAATTGTGCAATTCCTACAAAAGAGTGTATAATTATTGTATATAGTAAGTGCAGTCATGTGTTAAAGTTACAAGTCATTTATAGTTTATGACACAGGGTAATATAAAGTATTTGTGCTTTTTCTCAGTTTATGGTTAGTCTCCTAATTGCACTCTGGACTAAATCAATAGTTGAAAATATGAGTTTTTAAATGTTCTTTGCATATCTGAAATTCAAGCTCCCCCCCCCCCTTTTTTTAGTGCTAGAGGCCTATTTCAGTCGGTTTATTGAATAGGGATTTATTGAATGAAGTCCCCCCAAGGCACAACTTTGACATGAGTCCCCCCCCCCCAAGGTACCCGTATTTCAGTCGGTACAGCGTTGTCGAATTTTTATAATACATTCTTAATAGTGCTAAGGGTCTATTTCAGTCGGTTTATTGAATGGGGATTTATTGAATGAAGTCCCCCCAAGGCACAACTTTGACATTAGTCCCCCCCCCCAGGCCCAACTTTGACATGAGTCCTCCCCAAGGCTCAACTTTGACATGAATCCCCCCCAAGGTACAACTTTGACATGAGTCCCCCCCCAAGGCACACCTTTGACATGAGTCCCCCCCAAGGCACACCTCCCCCTCATTGGGAAAAAGAGAAAAAACGTTGTTTTGCGGCTATAAGACAGTTTGGACTTCCAACGTTATTTGTTACAGTATCTGCAGCTGAAACACATTGGTTTGATTTAATGAAAACTTTATCATGGAATTTAGACCGTCACGAATTAACTAAAGAAGAATTTGTCGATATTAACAAGTTTAGCAGTAGGCCTCTGGCACTAAATTAAAATCTGTCAATGTCAGATTTTCATGTTTTAAATAATGAAATAATGTCGTGTCTGTATAATTTTTTTAAATAATAATTTGATTACTCACTGTATTTCATGAAAGATTTAATTGTTTATTTACTTATTTTTTCAGAAACTTTCATGAACAAAATGCTGATTCGTAAAAGTGTGGTAGAAAACTTGTGTATTGTGGTTTAAAGTCTCATACCACATGAAAATATGTCACTATGTATAACATCTTTTGTGAATATCAAATCAAGCATTTGGTTTCCTATTATATATGTGTTGTGTAATTTGTCATTTTTGTTGTTAAAGAAAGAAAAAAAAAAGAAAAAAAAGTTTTTCTTTATTCTTAAGTCCACTGATTATATTATGTGCAGTAGTTTCAGAAATACAAATGTTTAACATGAGCAATTTATCTTAACCAAGCATCTGCACACACTGTGAACAGATTGATTTTCATAGGAAGTGAAGACTCAATTTGTTATTGCATTATTTTCAAGAAAATTTGATTGGGGTATAGTTCATTCAGAAATTTCACAATCATTTATTTATTTTTTCATAATAATAATAATTAAATACAACTGTTTTATTTTATCAATGAATTTTTTCCAAGATGAATGCAGACAATTTTTATCTCAAAGAAGTATAATAATAAATGCTAAAAGAAAGTCAGTTTTGTGCAGATATGAGTATACTATTCATTTTAAAGGTATTGACGAGACCTTTCGAAAGATACCCATCTTGAAAATTTACCCCCACCCCGGGGGGAAGTGATGCCCCCACATGCACACAATTTTTTTCCTAGTTAACTACTACTATTATCACTAATTCATATTAATTTTACAATCACAAGTTAAAAATAACGCTCATTATGTACATTTATATGAAATTTTGTCCTATACTACCATGTTAAAAGTTTACATAAAATGCTATCACAGCGCCACCTGCTGAGCGTTTGATCCCCAAATCTAATCAGCACCATTCCATTTCAGGGTCCAACTACATACCAAGTTTGGTTAAATTTCATTCATTGGTTTGTGAGCTACGGTGGACACAAAATTCGTAATACACACACATACAGACAGACATTTTTCAAAAAACATAAATTCGTGTTCAGGACCTCCGAAAATGTGTAGATCCGTCAAAAAACGGAGGTCGAAAATTTTCGAGAATCCAGTACTTTCTCTAAATTACATATAGAAGAAAGTAAAAATATTAATAATCAATTAAGTTCACAATCTATTTGAAAAGAAAATGAGCAATCAAAATAGATGAATGACACAGTGCAGCAACACATCAGTGTTACGGACATGTTATTACATTTCAATTTGTAATAAATTAAATTTTATTGCATGCAAAGGAAAGTACGTTCATCAGAAAGTGTTAAATAATATAATACTTATGCTCAACAAATAAAATTTTTATTTTCTTGAAAAAAAGCTTGTAAAAATAGAAAAAGAAAAAAAAAAAACAGTAATAAAATAAATGCAAGATTTAAATTAGTTTCTGAGAATCACAGATATATACATTTTATAACAAGTTGAAAAATAGAAATTGCCATTTAAATCTTTTAAGCTAGCTTTTTATCATTATTATTATTATTAAGAGCAAACAATACATAAACTCGCCGACAGTAAAGATGCAGGTTAATCAATGGGAAAATCTTTTTCCACAATTACTCATTATCTAATGTAGTTTTTAAATTCTTTTTTTACAATCAGAAAATTTACATCCATCCATTAAAATAGAACTCATTTTTCAAAAATTGATTTTTCATATTTTTTGTATTTTACAGTTAAAATATAACTATGTGCATTTTTGGCAAATGGTAGCTAGAAAATAAAATATTTAATATGTGAGAAATTTATTTTTCAAAAAAAAAAAAAAAGCACTTATTTAACAAACATGAATTTAGTGAATATGGAAAATGGAATTAAAAAGAAATGCCTTATGTAATGCGGAATTTACACATTTTTTTTTCATCTTCAATCTTGATTATTATATAGTAACAACTTGTATTGTAAATTTACATTATGTTATACAGCCATGTATTATCTTCAAAGGTTTTTAAGTAATAAAATTGTTTTACTGTTTATTGCTAGTAGAAATATCCAAGGAATGACACACAGAAAGCCACTGCTCCTTTGACACAAAACTTTCGCTGGAATATATGTACATTTCATTTCTTTTTACACCCTACAGTTTCAAGAAAATCCCTTAAGTATTTGTTTAGATATTCGAAAGCATGTCTAGATTAGATAGCTTAGCTTGTGTTATCAGCTCGTAGATTTTTTTCACCATAATATATACAGTAACCGCCGCTTAATAAAATCACTGGTTAATGAAATCAGCCGGTTAATCTGATCAAATCTCCAGGACCGGAATCAAATCAATACAAACTACTTTTAAAGCCGCTGCTTAATAAAATCAGCATCGCCGGTTAATAAACTCAAAAATATCCTCAGCAGCCAAAAATATCATTTATGCACACTAAAAATTGTTTTTATTTACATTGTGATTTTTTTTTTTTTTTTTTTTTTTTTATAGAAAAAGAAATTAAAGCACAACAAATCCTTCGTTATCGCTCATTGTTCAAGATTTTATACTTGCAGCACAGCTACAAATTAAACACGCCCCGCAACTTATTTCCATAACAATTTCAAGGAACGTATTTTTCAAAACGCAGTAATAAAATACAAATTTAATTTGATTTTTTAATTATTAGAAAGCAATTTCTAGTTCTTATTTTGAAATTACTATAATTCATGAGGTTTAAACGGAAAGATTTTAAATTTATAAGAACAGTGTGAACTTTTGGTAAAGTAATGATGATTTTCCTCTAACGAAAGTGCACGGGAACTTACAATGCGTTTAATTTACTTATATCGAAGAAACAATTCGTTAATTATCTACCAAAAATTAATTAATATTGTTTACTAATTATATTATTCGTTACCTTTTGAAGTTTCTTTCGAAGTTCAGGGAAGTAATACCTTTTCCTTAAGGGCAGGAACGTTCGCTGGATATAAAAATCAGCCGCTTAATAAAATCACTTTGGCTCAGAACGAATGTGATTATAATAAGCGGCAGGAACTGTATTTATAATGAATGAAAGTTAATTTTATGGTACCGTTGAAGGCCACAAATTATTTATTGCAGCACATATTTGAATAACACAATTTAAATATTTTATTGAAGTAACTGGTAATGTGTTGCTCAATATTTTAAATTTTTTCACATAGCCAATTACTCTTTCCACATGTATTCGGACATTTGAGATCCTTTTGGATCTTAAAACTTCCTCACTAGCGAGTTGTTTTTTCCCTTTTGTATAGTTGAGAACTACTAGCCTAACACCTTCTAATTGAAAGTAAGGGGCAAGGTTAAATCCTCTGTCAGCGAGAACAACATCACCAGGTTTGAGGTGATTTAATATGTTGCTTTTTAGAGTTAATTCCTTATCGGAAACCCTGCCTCCCCAACTTTCCGAAACAAAACAAATGTGTCCCTGTGGTGTTATTGCAACCAAAAATTTAAGGGTCAAATGTTGTTTGTAATTAGACCACATTTGATTTCTTGTTTTTAGATTTGATGGTCTCTGAGTACGTATTTCAGTACAATCTATTATGCAGATTGTGTCATTATATAACGAACACTTTAAGCAGGAAGGAATATTTTTTGTTATAGTTTTTCGATTTGGCCAAAACACCAAATGTTTCAAACGACCTGCTAAAATAGGCAACCAAGCTTCAAATATTCTTCTCACTGTTCTTCTGGATATATCAAAACGAACTGCAACATCTTCATCAAGAAGGGATAGTTTCAATTTTATAAGAACTATTAGAAGTTGATACTCTTTATTAAGTAAATATGATAACTGAACATAGTCTTTTGTTGTATTTAAAATCCACTCGAACATACTATAGTTTGAAATACCAGTATAAAACATAAGCTTGGATTTGTTCTTCAGTACAAGTACAGGAAAATACCTCAAACTAAATTTTTCATTGACAACTTCTATTTCAGTCTTTAAATTATTCATTTCTAATGCACTTTTTACACTTAATTCGTGTAATAAATCTTTTGCTTTTTCCAATTCCAATTTCAGTCTCTCATTTTCACTGATTAAGTCAGTTTCAGACGGATCCGCAGGTTGAAATGAATCTGAAGATACTGCAACTGGTAGATCATCACCTGTTAATTAAAAATAATATATATATATGTATATACTGAAAATATATCTGAGTTTAAAAAAAAGACAAACAAATAATAACTTATTTATCAATCTTTGCTATTACATTTTAAAACAACATTCACTCTTTGCTTGCAGCATAGATAGTAATTGCTTTCTGAATACTTTCATTAAGTATTTAAAGTAAATTAGCATTTTAGTTTAAATATTTTTTTAATATTTATGAACAGGGCCGTGAAGTCGGAGTCTAGTGAATTTTTGAGAGAAAAGAGTCTAAGACGTAACTGCTGAAAATATGCTGACTCTGACTGATTCCTGTTAGATAATTTAAAATAAAATAAATCAAATAATATTTTGATTTAAAAAAAAAAAAAAAAAAAAAAAAAAACTAATTTTTTGAAAATTTTTATATTTTAGTCTAATAAACCACGCGGTTTATTTGAAATCTTGAAAGTGCAGTTGAATACTTGTAAACTATAACATTTTAAGATGGCAAAGCAAATTTACCCTGAGAAGAAAAAAAAAACCGCATTTCAACTAATTAAAAGTATATATCAAACATATTTTTATCACTTATTTAAAAAACACTCCTATTAAATCAGCGTTCTTTAAAAAAAATAAAATCTATATAATATTTCTCTAACGTGGACCAGTTACAATTATTTTTTGTCGAAAGGATACGATAGTGGTGTAATTAATAATAAAATACGCAAGGATAAAAAAATAATATTTATACATGGACAATATTTAAGCACGCAGACTTAGCTCAATGAACTAATAAGAAAAAATGACATGTGTCTGATGACATTATTTTACGAAAAAATGTATTTTTAACAGTTACTACTTCAGAACCTTTGCAAGTGTCATTTTAAACCTTGCAATACTTAAAAGATATATACACTACAATGAACTTTTGTGTCATAAATTGACTAAAAAACACAGTCATAAAAAATATAATCAAAATAGGAATTATTTTATTTTATTTTAACAAAAAAATATACCAAAATTAATAAAAAGTCTTCGCCAACATGACGAAAAAAATTTAAAAGGCGTCCTGAGAGTCATATACTAAAACTTTACTGCCTGTGGAAGTAAGAAAATTGGGTCATGAATCATGAATTTTATTTGGAAACCTTCCTTTGAATGATTTTGGTTTTACTATTCTACAATATTAATTTGGTTTTATTAATAATTTGGCTTCAGGTAAATTAAAATTTTAATTAGGTGGTGAAATTAGTATAACATTTATGAGTTTCAAATTTTACAGGTAAATAAGAAAAGAATTACAGTGCGAATAAGGTTTGCTAGTAAATAAATAAAATAAAATAACCGCATTGAAATCAGTCTATTCGTTTGGAAGCTACTGTGGTACAGACAGACAAACACAGGCTGCAAACTTAAAACATCTTTTTTTTTTTTTTTTTTTTTTTTTTTTTTTTGAGGGGGGGAGGGGAGGGAAGGAAGAGTCAGGGATGTTAAAAAATGGGTATTTTTAGAAAAAACATCTGTCATGCCCAAACTTATACACATACCATAATGATCATCATTACCAATAACAACTTTTTCTCTGTTGTCGCCAAAAATATTTTTTTACATACAACTTTGGACCTGAAAATATTTGCACCCGCCTATATTAGATGCTGGCTAGACCCATGTCTCTTACTTTAATTTATTTATACAACCATTACTTAATGTTAGGAAAGTCAAGTAGAGTCATTCCAGATTTTTTAATTTTGAAATATTTATTTTAATTTTTATTCCTACACTGAGTAATTATCTTTATTATGTAAGCATTTTACTATACTTATAAATTTCTGAAATTCTCATAATCCAATGCTGATTTATCATACACATACATATCTACACAGAAATTTATATACCTGAAACTGAAGCATCTTGTGAATGAGATGAAGTTGGCTTTGTTACATGTTTAGCAGAAACTTCTCGCTTTAAGGAAATTTGCAGATATTGTCTTTGACGAGCTTCATACAGTTCAGCACTTCTTGCTTTCCCTTTCGAAAATGAAAAGACATTTGGAACAAAGTCTGGATGGTTTTTATCGTCATTAGGTTTACCTAAAGATATTAATATAAAATTAATGTAATTAAAAATGAACAGAGTACTTTGTAGTAGTACACAGAGTACTGATTTAAAAAAAAAAAAAAAAAAAAAAAGAGAGAGTTTTTATAACCATAATTAAAAATAATGCATTCTAATTCTAAAATTGAAGCATTATTAATTATCCAAAAAATGGTTGGTCCCAATTACTTTGGATATTTGAGAGTGAAGTATGTTTCATAAGTTTCCTTTTAAAATTGATGTACATGAAGCACACTTTTTTCAAGCAGACTTTTCATGAAAAAAAAAAAAAAAAAAATTTTTCAAAGAAATTTTGATAGAATATTAAATGAAATAAATTATTCCTGGTGTTTTGTTTACATTTGGTAATTTTCTTGTACTTGCCAACAAGCTACAGATATTAATTTATCACAAAGCAACCTTAAAGTAGGGATTCACTGAATAGCAGTGTTGGCTAAATGCCAAATATTTGGCCAATGGAATAATAACTATTTGGCTGAATACCAAATATTCTTCTAGCCAAATGGTTACTATTGGCCCAACACCGAATTTTCAGCTGGCAAATTTCTCTTTAAGTGTCAATCTCCTATTTTTTTCAAACCTTTTTAGTAGAACAGTAAAACACCGTGAAGTCTTTAGTGAAGTCCCGATTCATTCCTATTCATTTTAATGCAAAAATTCTTCGTTTATATGCCGCTAATATCGGTTATACGTGGTTATATATTTCCACTATACTAAAATTATAACTATATCGGTTATACTTTTCCACTTTACTAAAATTTGCAAAATTTCTCGAACTACATTATTTTCCATTCTAAACGAAATGGATTTTTCCAAGAAAGCATCTTAATGGAGGAACACAGGAAAAGATTGAATAATACTGATGAAAGAATCAATTGAATTCACAGTAGCATTTTCAATACTCATAGACAAGCAGCAAATCAGACAAATATTAAAGATTTTTAATGTTATTAAATAACTATCTGTGTGGGCATAATAAATCGTACAGGGGTGCAGAAAATGTTCAAACCTCGGAAATTTCCCCCAAGCACAGTATAAATTTCCCTCAATAATGCAAAAATCTACTTTGCTATACAGTCATTTGTTCTATGTAATAAATCTTTAAGAGAATAAGTATACAGTGTAACATAAAAATATCGCTGTTAGTGTATAAGCACTTCAAAGTAGCAAATTGTTATTTTTGATTTACATTTTTATTTCCTCTTAAAAAATATATACAAAATTTCCCCCGAACCTCGTTCGGACATATTCTGCACCCCTGAAATCGTAAACTTATTATTAAAGATATGCAATATATATAATTAATATTCATAATGTGTGCATATAATTCTTAAGAAATATAGTATAATACAACTTGACACATGATATTTGTAATAAATACCCAGTCATGCAAATTCTGTTTGAACTTAAAGTGAGAAAGTATGAATAGTGTAATTAAGACTACTAAATAACAGGCTGAATCATTCGCCGCCATTTGTACGTCAAGTCCGTCATTGCTAAACTTAAGATTACTATATAATAGTCTTATATAGTCTCATATAATAATCTTATATGGTAGTTCGTCCTGCCAAACCTAAGACTATTATATAATAGTCTTATATAATCTCATATAATAGTCGTATACAATAGTCTTAGTTTTAGCAATGACGGACTTGACGGACAAATGGCGGCGAATGATTCAGCCTGTTATATAGTAGTCTTAAGTGTAATGGACCTTTAAAGGATTTCACTCCTAAAAGTCGATAGACAAATAATATTTAAAAGTCAAAATCTAGACACTTAACATATATGATATTTCTATTAAAGGTAAAAACAATACTTTATCTCTGTAATACCCTTTAAACAGAAAAAGAAAGAATCAAGCTAATTTAGAGAGCTACCTGCCAACTTCTTGTGGTAAGAATCAAGAAGATTGAGCTAAAAAAACAAGCAGATTTCATTAAAATCAAGAAGATTTTCTCTATATAGTAGGTATAGCAGAAATAATGATTTTATTAAGGAAAATCATAGGTATCAATTCTAAAATAAGTCAATAAGCTTAGTTTTGAACATTTAACACATGGAGAACAAATAATGCAGTAAACATTATGTGAATTTATGTTTGATTTCTTTAAAAAAGTAAACTCTATTGCATATGCATATATTACTTTTTATTAACACTAATTTTTTAAAGGAATCCTTCAAGCTAGATAAAAATATACTAACATTTTATTCAAGATAGCAAGGTATACAATTCACAAAAAAAATTTGTTCTCATAAGCAAACACAGCAGAATTTGCCTATTTGCAGATTTGTACACTCCCAGTTTATGAGAAATTAGCACTGTAAAAGCCATTATTGCAAGATATGATTAATATTTTGAAATAAATTTCATCAATGAAAATTTATGCATACAGTAAATAAGATTTTTATGTATAATTTATAAATATATTTAGACATTTTTTTCTTTTATGAAAGCAAAAAAGATGAAAAATCTGAAAATCAAGATTTTATTTTCTGGCAGGAAGTAAGAAGAAAACACAAAAATTGGGAAGTTTTCTTGGAAATCAAGACTTGGCAAGCTATGCAAGAGATATGTGAACACTCTCGCTTCACATCATCAATCAGAATAAACTTTTTTAAGCAAACAAACAAAAATGGTTATTGAAAAATACATCATTCACTCATATTTTTATACCTGTTTGGAAATGTTTTCCACATATGACAGAGTGAGGCGATGGGTTCCAATTCTTCCTTTTCATGGCTCGAATCCACAGTTTCAGTGTATTTTTATCTAGAGGAAATTTGTAAAAACCAATACCAGCACCTTTAACAAACCTGTTGGCACACCCAACAGCACAACAACTTTTCCCCATCTTGGATTATAAATCTATAAATTAATTTATTTATCTCAATTATTTTAATACTTTGACACACACACAAATATTATCTTAAAAAAAAAAAAAAAAAAAAAAAAAACTTATAACCAGTAGCATAATATTAATAACAAAATTTTAAATGAAATAAAAGCTTAATAACATTAAGAGAAATATATGTATAAACAATGCCTATACTAGATGAAGTAAAATTTAAAATATCCATTAATCTATAAAACAAGTAGACAAGATGGAAAGGAAATAGCCAGTGAGTGATCATTAAATAAACAAAAACAGCCCCTCTTTCCTTTCTGTGATTAACAACATGTATAATCATCATGATTAACATTATGAATGGTTTGAGAGTTCGATTTAAATATTGTTTATCAAAAACACTAGTGTATTTAAGCTTATAAAATTCAATATTTTTATTTATTTATTTTGTACTATTTAGAAAGAATTCTTAATTACCATTATTCTTAATCTATATTAGATCTTTTAAAATCTTTATTTTAGTTCTTTTATATAAGAATTAAGTTAGAGAAAAAAAAAAAAAAAGAGAAAGAGTACCAAGCTTTAAAAGTTTATAAATTTTTGGCTGTTAACAAAAAACATGGCACAATTTTTACAGGTTAAAAAAATAATAATAATTGGAAAAATCATAACTTCAGAATACTATGGAATGGCAAAAGAAAAAAAAAGTAAAGCGAGAAATATTGCATTAAATCACACGAGAAATATAACACAAATATTCCAAAACAATAGTCATTTTTTATGTGTTGTTTAGATCAAACTATATATTCTTAATTTTTTCCCCTCAAACTATAAAGAAAACATCTATGAACTAAGAATTCAATCTGTTCTTGAAAAAAAAATAATAATATTAATATTAATTAATTAAAATATACAGCTGAAAGAAATTAAACGTGATTTCGTGTTTATGTAGAAGGAATGTCAAAAGAAAATGCATGTGCTGGAAGTGTTTAGATTAGTATTATGAATATTTTTTTTACATCCACATTAACATATATATGAATCATTAAATTTCCATTTCTAAATGAGTCTTTAAAACATTTTAGTAACAAGTGCGCTAAATAAAATATTTCTATAAGGCTTCACAATCACAGTATTATCCCGTGAATGTTCATAGCAAATACTGCAATTTTGAATAGTATTATCACCTCCAAAATTGTATAAAACAATATGTTTAACCCTTTCTTTACCGTAGCTGGAATTTCAGTAGGTGCTTAGAATACCAAAGCGCCCGGAAATATTTTGTCCCCTTCTTTCCATGTCAAGTGTCACCGCAAAAGTAATCACTTTTCGTAAGGGACGGGAAGAATCGAGTGAGGATTAGCAGTTTCCCTAGAGTAGGGCATTTGGGGGGAATTTCTGTAGAAGGAAACCTTGAAAGGGAAAATTAAGTACTCTTCTAGCAGAAAATGCTGTTTGTTCATTGAATATGACATTTCGGTTCTTATTGTTAAATAGATTGTTTTCTCTGAAGATTCAAACACAAGGACAATAGTATCTAAAGAACTTAGAAAGGTTTAGTTTTACTTGAAATAATCTTTACAATGTATATCTTTACTATGCAAATACACTGAACTCGAAATATGAAATCATTGAAGTGCTTTGAAACACGGAATGCAATCACTTTCAAAAGAAAAAAAAAGAAAGAAAGAAAAATATTTTAGAAAGAGAATGTACAATGCAGGTGAAATTCTGAATGTACTTTTAAATTCTGAATGGAAACCAAAGAAAAAAAAAAAGTTACACATATAACATATTTTTAAATTTTGCTATAAAATATTTAAAAAGAAATATATAAAAATATCTTTTTTAATGTAAATGTTTTGAAATTAGTGATATTGGTATGTAATAAAAATGTTAACCGTAGTAAAAATAAATAAAATAAATATTTTCTACAGAAAACAATACTTTCTTTTTCTTTAAATAAATGCATTATCTTAGATACCAAATGTTTTCTTTATCATCTATTATATTTTTGCGTCTCTTCATAATTTTTACGTAAAATAAGTAAATAAATAATAAGAAGAAAAATAAAGAAGAAGAAAAAAAAATATTTAAAGCCAATACAAGTGTTTCTCGTGAATCAATATGAAACTGCAAAATATTGATTCAATTGCCATTTTAACTTTTGAGATCTTTTTTATTATTATTTTAATTACATCATTATTATTTATTACTTATTTATTATATATGTTTAATTCTAAATATTTAAAAAATTACAATTTAGAAGGACGTATTCAAGAACCATATTCAATCATTATAAAAAAAAAAGGGGGGGGGGGTTCTTTCTTTGAATATTATTTTTATTCATTTCTTACATTAATTACATGATCATACACTCATTACATGATCTCTTTTGTTAGTGAGTTTAATTTGACACATAATATCTTTGCATTGACCAAAGTGGTGAAACATAAGATTTATTGTGTTTTAATTTAATTGTTTTACAACTTATTTATTAAAAAGAATCTCATTTATGGAATCAACAAAATTATTTATAAATTAAAATTGTTATTATTATTATTATTATTATTTATATATTTATTTATGTTTTTTTTTTTTTTTTTTTTTTTTTTTTAATGAAAGGTAGCCAACTATATCTACATATTTTAATTTTCCTTATATTTAAAAAGCAATTTTAATAATAAAAACATACTCTAAATAATCGGGCACAAGTTTAGAGCCCTCACATTACTTTTTTATTGATATAGCTTGAATAAATGCTTTTTTTTTTTTTTTATGATAAATAATTAACTCTAATGAAAACGGAAATTTTAAATCAAAATATTAAATAAATGCAATGAAAGTAATTAGTACGTGTCTGTGCAGTGTAAAAAAAAAAAAAAAAAAAAAAAAAAAATTGTTTGCTGCCAGAAATTTTCGGTAACACAGAAAAATACGTTTTATCAACGTAATTTGTTTTGTAATTTTCGGGTATTTTCTATCATTAGAAAAAATTTCTGTCAGCAAACAGGACATTTTTGACAGTGTGTATAAGACCATGTGTGTGTGGTCTATTTTATTTTATTTATTTTAATTATATATTTTCTTTTTTTGTGTGTGTGTGTGTGGGGGGGGGGGGGGTATTAATCATTTATATATTTTTATTAATCTCCTCTGTTAACTTCTAAAATGGTTTAATCTGATTGACTTTTACATTAATATTGTATCAATACTTCATGTAAATTAATCTAAAAATGGATAATATTTGGTAAAACCCCTCCCTCCCAAATCTTAAATGTATTTTAATTCATTATTGTAATCCTTGAGTTTTGGTAATAATAGTGATTTTTTGTAATCGCATACATGAGTCTCAGAAATATTTTTAATAATATGTTTTACTAAAATACTACTAATATTACTACTGAAAAATAAAGAGAGTGCACTTATAAAAAAAAAAAAGAAATCCAAATAAAATGAAACGAAAAGACATACAAAATATCAATTTCACAAAGCTATCAGGCCGATTCAGAGTACGTACGAGCGGAGAAATGGCAGTGACAACGCCCATCTCTGACGTCATTTTGACGTCAGCGTTTCCGGTGAGTGAGAAATAGCAATTCTGGGGCTCCTTTTCTCTACTCCATCGTTGTGTTAAATGTCTCGATTGTTTGCACCGTGAACTCGGCTGCTTCTATGCCGGCGAGAACCGAGAAGCAGCGATGGACAAGTGTGCGTTGACGGAGAACGGTTGTTGTTGACTCTCCAGAAAAGAAATTTGCGACAGATTTACAATTATTTTGGAAAGTTATACTGCGTTTTTTAAGAAAATAATCATTTAATATTATTTATTTTAACTTTATAGTTTTCAACATGATTTTTAATGAAAATGATTAAAATAAAGTGAAATTTCATTTTTTAGACTGAATGGGTATTGTTTTATGAATGTGGATATTTAAAATTTTGTCATATTCATAGGCAGTATCAATTCAGTCCTTTATCTTTACACTGGATACTACATTAAGAAAAATGCCTCTTTTGGGATGAAAATATGTGTATCACTAAGCTGTAAATAAGTAAGGAGAATTAAATATTTTTGCATTAAGTAACCATGTATTAAATATTTTGCAAAACTCATATTTACAAAATTTATTGCTTTAAAATTCAAATTTCAATAAATTAAAAGAAGGAGAAAAAAAAAAAAAACAGGTGGTTTGCATGATTTATAAAACACTTTGCATCTGTATCCATTTGTTACACTTTTAAACCTCCAACTTCTCATCCTTGTTTCAATACAACAACAAAAAAAAAAAAAAAAAAAAAAAAATGCTCTTTAAAATTTTCCGACTTATTTTTTAAAATGTACTTGATTAATTTAATATAAACATGTAAATCAATCATTAATGCTGATTACACCTTATTCATTAGAAAACGTGGTTTTGTGCCTCTGAATTATATATAAATTTCATTATGTTTTGTGATATATAAAGATAATATATTATACTTTCAAGAAATATTTACATAGACAATTATCTAGAGAAAAACACAATTATAGCTAACTTTCAAATGGCTTAAAAATGCTAAAATGTCAATTTGGTGATTTTTGGTTACAATTTTGAAAACTTGTTAAATGATGTATTATACTGCACCTGTCCATGAATTTATACATATTTCAGATTTAAGAAATAAAAAGACTTATCAATTTTCAATTAATCAAAGAGAAAATTGTGTTTTAAAATAGATTTTGTACACAAAACTTGAAACACACTTTTTGTTATGAAACACTATGTTGCATTACAAAATCTTGAGATTGTTGTGAAAGGTCACATTTGGCGATAAATCGCTTGTTTTATAATGATAAGAGATCCCATATTTTGGTTACAATGCATCTTTCGAGAATATTGAAATTTTCAAAGAAAGGCATGAATGATGTTTGATATGTTATGTATATTGAATGTTATGTTTGTTATTTATGAATGTTATGTTTATGTTTTATGAATGATGTTTATTTGATGGATATTCTTGAAATATTCCAACAAACTATTATTTACATGACAAAAGTTGTGAAAAAACTATGAACAAACAATTTTCAACTACTGTCATCTTAAAAAAATCAACCAAGTCATAAACACCTTTTAACTTTTTTGGAAAGTTAAATAAATAAACAGCAATATGCTTAAACAATTTTTAAGTTTACCATCATAACAAGATAATTTTTTTATTTTTTTTTAATGATACAAGATATTAAATAAAAACATATACATACTACTTTCATACAAGCAATGAATGTAAGAGATAAACAGACATGCAAATTGTTTTGTAAATCATGCAAACCAAATTTTCAAAATTATGTTGTATCTCAATTTCATGTTAGATTATTTTGTTTTTATAGAAATTTCTCATTTTGAATGTTTAATTTGCCTTATAATGTTTTAACAACAACTGTCTAAATATCATTGTTATAGGTTTTAATAGATATTTTTTATAATAGGTCATTTATTTTGCATCCCAAATAGTTGTTTTCAGCGCTTTTCAATATTAAGTAGTTTCATCCACGTAGGTGCTAATATTTAGCAATTTATCACTTTCTGGGGAGAAAAAAATGCGATAAATATCTAAGTATTGGCACCTGTCTTAGAGAGTTGTTGTTAAAACATTATAAGGCAAATTAAACATTCAAAATGAGAAATTTCTATAAAAACAAAATAATCTAACATGAAATTGAGATACAGTTGCTACAATAATCTTTTGACAAACTTGTACACAGCGGTAATGTTAGTACTAGAAGAAATTTCATTTTGGTCAATGGAAGTTGGAACATTTATTTATTAGTTATCTTGATACTGCATTACACGACTATTGTTTTTAGACAGTGATTTTAGCATTGTGGAAATTTGCATTACTCCCCTTGAATCAAACAATTTTTAAGTTTTGTTAAATTTCAATTCTCTATACAAAACTACACCGCTCAATTGATCACTACAAAAGTTGGTATCAAAATCTAATAATGCTTATTTTTCAGTTCAAACAATATTAAATAAAAAGCACTAGTTTAACTTCAAAATTATTAAAAAGTTAAAACAAGTTGATTCCTCCCACTTTCAAAATAATGCATCCAATTTTTTCTTACGTGAAAGGAAATATATATATATATATATATTCGGTTTAAGAAAATTAATATTTCTCGCCAAGATTATACTAATGCAATTGTGACAGCTATTTTAATTTATCCTCAAAATGGCAACAAAAATTTAAGTCACTAAGATTATCCTATACTAAAATTGTAATATAACATTTTAAGAAATGGATATAGTAACTATTTAGAAGGAGCAAAACACTTATGAGTTATTTCATGCTTTTGTATAGAAGAATAGACTTTGAAAAAGGTCCTTCATACTGAACTAAACTCCATCTTCTACAGAATTTCATATTTATTACTCAAAAAATAAAAATAGGTTTGTTTATACATGTATATTTACTTTTTTCCCTCTTTAAGTACAGATTTTTGTTAATTTGAATTCCAAATGATTAAAGTGTGTATGAGACTTTAAATTTCAAATTAAATTAATGTGTTTAGTTTCTATCAATACATAATAAGGCTGCAAAGCTAACTATTTATTTATTTTTAAATAAACTTCCATTCTATTTTAAATGCTTCCCTTGTGAAAAACATTTAATGTCGAAATGATCAAGGCCATTAATTTCATAAATAAACCTGGTGATTAATCTATTTAAATATTATTTTGATTGTTTTTTAACTTAATAGTTATTTTATGTATGTAGAATTAAATATTTTGACACACATGTAATGCATTATTCAGTCATCTGAAAATAATCATTAAAATCTCATATGAATAAAAAAAAACTGGATCCAAGAAAAATACTAAACTATGATTCACTTTATTAAGCTGCAAATAGGTAAGAAAAATTACTGATATATTTTTGTATTATTAATCAATACAAAACACCCTTAATGTGTTAAAAGTTTGTGAAGCAGCTACTTTATGGCTATAAGAAATTCAATTATAGGTCTTAAAAATGTCATATTTTGTGTGATGCTTTGGTATTAAAAAAGTAAAGCACCATAGTAGAATAATAAGATAAACTTAGATAAATTAGTGACTTTTATTTCTATTTTGATAACTTATACAAGATTTTGCTTAAAGGAATTTTTATGACTATGTTAAGAGAAATATGGTTTCACTCGGTGCTTTCAGCATTGCTAAATATATGATATTGAATACTTTTAGTAAATAATAAAGAATTATATTTGTGATATTTGAAATAAATTCTTTTCTTTAATTTAAATAGTGAAAAAACTTAATAATTTTCATCTGATTAAAGAGAAAAAATATTTTAAAACAGAATTTTCCTATTTAGTATTTTGAACTGTAAAGATATTACTATAAAGAGTTGCATTTGACGAAAAATTGTTGGCTTGTCATGTATATAGTAATATGTAGAGTTGTCTATAAAAATGTTATAAATATGGGTATAGAATGATTTCATCTAGCGTCCACACCAAGTATTATATGTATATATATACATATATTGTGTTTATTGGCAATAGGTTTTATGTCTATTCAAAATAGATTTTATGCTCTTTAACAAATCTCTCTTGAAAATAAATAAGTGAAGATGTGATTGCACACTTTTAAAAGTGCTAGATATATGACAAAAAGTTACTATGTTTGGCAATAATGAAGCTGAATATTTAGACATTGGCTAACAAATTACTCTGTTTGGAAATATTGAAGTCATCGAAAAACTTGGCAAAAGTAAATATTCATCTGAAACACAATTTAGAGGAACAGAGGAAAAAGCAACTTTTTTAATGTTATAAAAGCTTTAAAATGAATTGAAAAACTGATGTAAAAAAAGACGCAGAATTAAAAACTTTGTAAGCAAACACTCTAAATATAAAAAAAAAATTCATAGCAATTCATAACAAAAATCTTTATATCAATACTAAAAAAAAAATATATATATCAAATTTTCAACTGAAATTTAATAATGAAGCAAGAATATATAAATCACTCTCCTTACCTATTTACATCTTGTAATTATATTTTTATACTCCACATAAGATGTTAAGAAGAAATGCTTTAATCCAATTTGCAAATGACTGAATAATTAAAGTTTATGTATATGACAAAATATTCATTATTCACATACATAAAACAATAATATTTCAGTCTGAAATTAAGAACTTATTTAATTCATAGTTAAAATTTTGTTGGAAAAACTTGACGTAATCAGATAGGTGAAAATGTAAATTAGAGCAATCACGGACTGTCATGTCTACAATTGAATTTCTACAACTACGCAGTAAGCACAACGTGCACGTGCTTTTGATTACAAACAATATTCCGATGAAACCTTTCCTATTGGTTATATCGCTACGTTTTCTATCATAATCGGTAAAACTGACGTCATTTTAGGGACGTCTTCTCGCTTGCTTCATCGATCAGCTGGCACAACTCGTGTCCGAGTGAAAACGGGCCCCGGAATAGCAATTTCTCCTACTACCGAGAACAGCGATGGAGTAGAGATTCGGCTTTCGGCTACGTCACGTCTCACTCGCTTGTCTACTCGGCCGCGCTGTGAATTGGGCTGTAAAATACTTTAATTTTCCCTTTCCTCATTCTTAAAATTTCCCTTTCCTGAACTCAAGTTAACAAAGAGGAGATTATCTTATCAACACACCCCTTCACTCCAATTTTGACAGCTCAGATGGGGGAAAAAGACTTGGGAGACTCGGGCGGTCCTCCGGTCTTTTGGATGTACGGGCGTTTCAGGCGCTTTGGTAAGGAAAGAGATAAAGAATACACTTACATAATACTGGATCACAAAATTATATCCTATAAATGAATAGTCTCACACGTAAATTTATAACAAAACATTAGCAATTTCGGCTATTCACTACATATTTCAATACTAAGTGTCAAACAAACCATTATTTTGCCACTTTCGTGCCCGGATGTTGTTGAGAGTGACGTCACGTGCCCTTTCCTTATAACTTCCGCGATTTCGTATGGCAGTAGCCCAATGAGATGAGAAACCCAATCATCTCTTTTAATTTCGGCACGTTTTGCCTGCCGCTCAAAAAAAAACTAAATACAGACTAATTTCGCATGTTTTAGGATCAAATTTTTTGTAAGATGTTATGTAATTTTATGCGCGTTTTCTCAGAAGTTTCATTTGTAATTCCTTTCTTCTCAAGTTCTATTCTTGCATTTTCCCAACGCATTTTTTCCAATTCATCTTTTCTCTTACGTTCCTCTATTTCTTCTCTTCTTATGCGTTCCTCCATCTCTTCTTTTCTCTTACGTTCCTCTATTTCTCCCCTTCTTATGTGTTCCTCCATCTCTTCTTTCCTCTTCCGTGCTTCAAGTACGTTCGCTAATGTTTCTTTAACAAATTCTTCATCGTAATTCTTTGAAGCCAAAATAGCATCTCTTAACTCATATAACTTTAAATGTTGAGCTCCTTCCACTCCAAGCTCAGTAGCAACTTCTTGCAAATCTTTTTTATTCCCTTTACCCAAAAATGCCATATTCGGATGGATGAAATCAAATCAAGTTCAAATTTTCCGTGAATAAAATAAATTTTCTTATATTTATAATCACAAACCCTATTGTTTCCCCCTAAGAACGCCAGATTTGACATCTTAGTCTTTATCTTAAACAACATTTTCCCCAAAATTAAATAAAATAATCATTAAGTCGGAATGCATACATAAAAGGAGAAAAAAAAATATGTATCGAAATAACAAATTAAAAAAAAAATGTTTACACAATCAACTCTTTCATTAAATAAATCAGAATATACTTTATTACATAACCAGCTTTCAATAAATTAGAAATACTGTTGCTATAGCAACCTTTAATCAAACTTACTTTTAAACAGAAAAAAAAAAAAAAAAAAAAAAAACAATTTCCGATTCATTCCTCAAAGTAAAAAATAAATAAACAAAACCGGACGTTCACAAGAATAATTCACTAGTTTTTTACTGAGATATTTCATTAATATTCCCATAATAATAAAGATAAATAAAGATAAATCATTATCAACGTCTAACAAATAAACAATCATTCAATAAAACAGAACAAATAAATCAAAACAGAACTTTTTTTTTCCACAATCTGCTTTAATGAAACAGTTATTTATTCTAAATCACATGATGAATAAAAAGAACACACAGAAATTAATAACAATGATCTTGAATAGCATAAAAATATATTCTTTTCACCATTCTTTTAAATATTTTCCGGCTTTTTAAATACAAATAAACAAATATATTTCTATTTTTCATTTTTCAAACACTAGAATTATTATTATTACGAATATATTATTATCATTATATATTATTATCATTACGAAATATTCAATTTCCATTTACCTATAGAGCAGTTTCATATGACGTCATAGTGACGTAGATGGAGGGCTATCAACTCCACGTGAAAAGAAATAGACGCCATTTTTAGAACAGTAAGCAAATGGCAGTTGAAAACAGCTCACCGCACCATGGCAACCGCGCATAGCAACCAGTGATGGAGGGCACGCTGTCCGCGTTGCTATGCTGTTATCAGCTGTTTGCAACTGCCCTATTCTTTACCTTGTTGGAATACAAAATCGGAACAAAATATCTAAATGCTTAATCCTAATTATTTAAACATAAAACTTATACAAAATATGACTCTTGATGGAACATAAAAAAAAAAAAAAATACCTTTTTTTTGCATCACTATCATGAAATAATCCATAAATGCACTTGCTATTTAACATATCCTTGGCGGCTGCGCCAATTGTGGCGACTTCTTTTTTGCACCTGGTTCTTTTCTTCCTGTAAAATCATCTTGAGACACATTGAGACACTGATCACGCTTTGTTTACTTTTAAACATTTTAAAATTTACTTACGGCACAAACATAAAATACATAACCAACACATAAATTAACATCAAGTAAAGTATTTTAAAAACAACATATAGAATTGAAACGTTAGTCCATCTTGATCAACGAGATATATAAAGTAGAGTGATAAATGGTAACCCTTGAGAAGGTCCAAGATGAGTCATGTGACATGCTTTCCTTGCACATGCGTATTCGGTGGTTTCCTTGGTAACAGCTCATTTTCAGTACATTTCTATGGCAACGGTTTCAATGTTTTTGTTTACTTTACGTAGTTTAATATTCTTTTGTTCTAAACCATTTTGATTTTGATTTTACTTCTTTTTTATTTCGTGTAGTTGAACTTTAACCGAAAAAATGCTTAAAAATAGTTGAAAAATTATTATTTGTTGTTAAATTTAGCTCTTTAAAAGTTTAAATTTTGTTTTATAAACACTTTTAAAGTTTGTTGAGAAACGATGAAAAGAAAGGTATTTTATTATTTATTAAAATGTAAAATATGTGTAAAATTATTTTAAAAGCAATTTATTTCGGTCATAGGACTGTCATGTTACCTGATAATAATGATAATTTGTCGAACTGATATTTTAAATGCCAAAATAGCGATAAAGGGCCAAACACAGCAACCTATTCGAGCATATCACGTGATTCATCTTGAACCAGGGAAAGTTAATCCTTCATCCATTGAATCAGCACTCTATAAATTATATATCTCGTTGATCTTGATTCACATACGCACACGTGTTGCCACATTTTCGTACCAAACTTTTCAGTTCTTGTTTTGGAATACTCTCGAAATCAGAGGTGCGGCGTTCACACTATAGTTGTACCGGGGATTCTTCATATTTACAAAAATACTATATACAAAAGATATCATGGGAAAACAGAAGGTACAGACATAAGGATCCTTCAGAGACTGCCAACTTAAGAAAGCTGCAAGTCGGCTCTATTGATATTTCTTTGATCTGCTTTAGGAGATCGACGCTCGCTGCAATCGAAGCTCCCAAACCTCCTAGTGCGATAATTGCATGAGAAGGGGGGTCTCTTTTGTAAAAGAGCAATAAAAAGTAATGTCCTTCATTGTAAATGTGTGCAAAATGTCAAGGGTCGCTTTCGGACAATGGATAATTTATGAGTTTTGACGCGCTGCATGTTGCTAGTATCTGAAGGAAGCTTTAGGCTTCAGCCGTCGTCTTTATTGACTCTGTATGTATGTAATATTCATTTTTAAAATGTTCGCTACAAAAAAGCGACGAATTGGATTCATCGTTCGCATAATCCCACACAACACACTTCATCCCGATTAGGTTGATATTACGTAATCGCGATCAAATATTACGTCCCATTACGTTGAAATTTCCTATCTGCTTTGGTTGATTTTTGGTTGAAATGTCACAAGCAAAGTTGTAACATGGCCCCAAATGAGACTTAGTTGGTACGTAATATCAACCAACTTGTTATGTAAGACATCCAGAGTTTGTTCAATTCATGTAAAATCAACCAAATTTGGATGTAAATGCAACATTGTGTTTTTAGCCATTTCATGTAATATCAACTAGATTTGGATGTAAAATATACATCCAGATCTCATCTAAATCATGTAAAATCAACCAAAATTGAATATGGAATATACATCTAGATTTCATCCAGGTTTCATAGAAATTACGTAAAATCAACATAGCTGATGCATTTTTCTTTTCTTCTTTCTTTCTCTTTTAAGAATTTTAATGCACTTATTTTAAACAGGGGAACCAAAAGCATTGACCTTGTTTTTTATAATGCAGAGATTAATTTTAAACATAAATGTGATATTGATTTTCAACATCAGGATTTAAAAATATATGCTTAAAATCAATACCTGTATATTTTTGTCTAAAATTAATATTTGCATAATAAAAAGCAAGACCAATGCTTTTGGCTTCCCTGTTTAAAATAAGTGCATTAAAATGCTTAAAAGAGAAAGAAAAAAAAAGAAAAATGCATCAGTTATGCTGATTTTACTAACTTCTATAAAACTTGGGGATGAAATCTAAATGTATATTCCACATCCAATTTTGGTAGATTTTAATGGAATTCATTACCCAGGCAGAAAATTTGGCAAGATAGCTTTTTTTTTTTTTTTTTTTTTTCAGATAAAACTTTGTATATCATCTTATTAGAATATGAGACATATTTTACTCATTGCAAAATACTGTTTTTTTTTTTTTTTTTTTTTTTTTTTTTTTGTACAGGCGACAATTATTATTTTTTCAAATTCCTTGAAAATTTCTAGTTGGTTTCATAAAATTCTGCACCAATTTTTACTTCCTCATACAAAGTATAAGGAATTATAGTAATCCCATTTGCGAAATGGATTTTGTATTTCACATTGCTCGAAAACGAATGATCGCTGAATGTTGCCAATTTATATGTGTGACTGTCATGATGTCTAGTTGTACACCTGCAAGTGTCGTCTTAACACGAGCTCTCGTTTTAGCGATATAAGCGACTTTACACGATTTTTCGTGACGTCGTACGCATGTGTGTGTATGTCACATAACTCGAAAACGATTGGATATAAAAAGTTGCGAATTGGTACATGGGTTTGTTATAACATCCAGTTGTGCACCTCCCTTTTTGGACTTCGTATGATTTTCCGTTTTGGAGATATTTCAGAAAATTAGGTTATAAATGACCAAAAAGGTTTTGGCCATAATGTAACAAAAAACTTTAACTCAAAAACTGTTTGGACAAAAATTGCAATCGAATTTTAACTGACTTCCTGACTAGCTAGACATTTGAAATTTTCAGAAAAGCTCAGAACACGTTGACAATGCATTTTCTAAATATTTTTAGCCAACTGTTTTGGATACCTGCTGCCTTCAGCAGCTTTTATATGATTCAACAGAAAATTTATTTAACTACCCGACTAGCTAGACATTTGAAACTTTCAGAATAGTTCAGAACACAGTGAAAATGCATTTTTTAAAAATACTTTTAGCCAACTGCTTAAGATACCTGCTGCCTTAGGCAGCATTACCTGTACAAATCTTGCAATCAATTTTTAACTAACTTCCCCACTAATTAGACATTTGAAACTTTCAGGATAGCTCAGAACACAGTGACAATGCATTTTTTAAATATTTTTAGCAAATAGTTCTAGGCCACTGCTGCCCTCGGCAGCGTTTGTATGGTTCCAACAGAAAATTTATTTAACTAACTTCTCGACTAGCTAGACATTTGAAACTTTCAGAATAGTTCAGAACAGTGCGAAAATGCATTTTTAAAATACTTTTAGCCAATTGTTTCGGATCCGTGATGCCTTCAGCAGCGTTACCAGTACACATCTTGCAATGATTTTTAACTGACTTCCCGACTAGCTAGACATTTGAAGCTTTCAGAAAAGCCCAGAACCGGTTGTAAATGCATTTTTAAAATTATTTTTAGCCAACAAGCCAACTGTTTCAGATACCTGCTGCTTTCAGCAGCATTTATATGATTCAACAGAAAATTTATTTAACTAACTTTTGAACCAGCTAGACATTTGAAACTTTCAGAATAGTTCAGAACACAGTGAAAATGCATTTTAAAAATACTTTTAGAGAACTGTTTCGGGTCCCTGCTGCCTTCGGCAGCGTTTATACTGTTTCAAAAGAAAATTTATTTAACTAACTTCTCGACTAGCTAGACATTTGAAACTTCCAGAATAGTTCAGAACATGGTGAAAATGCATTTTTTTAATACTTTTAGAGAACTGTTTCAAGTCCCTGCTGCCTTCGGCAGCGTTACAAGTACAAATCTTGCAATTGATTTTTAACTGACTTCTTGACTAGTTAGGCATTTGAAACTTTCAGAAAAGCTCAGAACACATTGACAATGCATTTTTAAAATATTTTTAGCCAACTGTCTCGGGTCTAATGATAATGCTTTTTAACATTATGTATATATTTCTAAAGGTGTATAAGGAAGTCATGTGGTGTCCACATCAGTTTTTTTCTTTTGCAGAAGTACAAGATCAGTATTGGTGGAATAAAATCTGAAATTAATCTTGGGAACAGGAGATTGTATGCAAAGCCTAACTATCTATTTCTTGTTGACTTGTAATATCATGCACTTTTAAAATGACATATTTTCTGAAAATCTGTTGATATTTTTGAAGATTACCTGCTATGAAAATTAACAGCATTTATTCTTAATATTAAAAAAGTGAAGATATTACAAAATCAAATGTCGTAAAGCAATAACAGAAGGTTTAATTGCAACATTAAATTTATATACATATATATATATTTTTTTTTTTTTCAAAAGAAAAGAAAAAAAAAATCTGATATAAGAGTAGGTTCTAGTAGCAGAAATAGTACAGCATAGCAGAGAGCTCGGCAGATTAATTTAAAAACACACACACAAAAAAAAAGCCAGACTTCAATAAAGTACTTAAATAATCTGGTGTATCACTCACACGACTTCGTCTTTCCCTGCATTTTAATATTATATAAGTAGATTGCTTAAGTCTTGAGATAAATAACGTAGGATAATAAAGTTCAATGTAATTCAAAAATAATTTAAAACTGGTTTAGGAATAGTTATTCGACATATAATTTTATGTAAGAGGGATACCAACCCCTCAAGCCCCGCTCAACAGTAGTGCTTAGAGTTATTTAAAAAAAAAAAAAAAAAAAAGGCTGTTATTAATTTGACTTCAAACTTACCAATTTTGATCAAACTGTTAAGTGGCAACTTAAAAAGTACTTCAAAATATCAAATTCGAATTTCATGCAGTTACTTTTTTGTACTTTCTCTTCCCACATAGGTAATGTATTGTTTATCAGTCAAATTTTTGAAAGTGTGTTTTTATCATATGTACACATTTTGAGGCCCCCTGAATCCAAAAACCATGTTTTTAGCGGTTAGTCTGAGTGTGTATCTGTTATCAACATATCTCAAGAACAAATAATAGCAGAAAGTTCAAACTTAGTATTCTAAATGCGTATCATATAGGGATGTTACAGTAAACTTTTCGTTGAGACCAAGCAAATGGATTGTGTACAGGAACATCCAAGTGAATTCAAATACATTGTCTAAGGGAAAATATCTGGCAAATACAGTGTAACATCTACAGGCTGACTTAACCAAAATGGAATATATATATATATATATATATTTTAATTCTTAAAAGCATGTTTTGTGTAGATTGTGGTATGAAAATTATTCATCATTCATTTACAAGGCCAATTAAAGTATTTAGATGGGGCTATACTTGGAGGAATCATAATTCCTTTTGCGTTAAATGCTTTTCAAAGAAGACTAATTTTTAATATAAAGTATTCTTAATAGTGCATATTGATTATAGACAATATACAGGGATACTCAGAATTAAGCAAAATGTTCTTTTCTATTGAATCTAATTAACAGAAGTGGTTTGTATATTTTACTGTGGTGCCGGACACTGCACAATTAATGTTTCATATGCATAGTGTAAATAAAGTAATTTTTGAAGTTTTATTTTCAACTTTGTTTTTTGTATTATATCATGTTTTGAAGTGGCCTGATTACGAAAGTCCAATTTTTAGCAGTTGATCTGTATGCTGTATGTGTATCTGTTATCGCATAACTTAATAGTAAATAACTGCAGGAAATTCAAATTTAGCACTTTGAATTTCATATTAGGTTACTGGCAAAAATTTTATAAAGACTGGCAAGTTTGAAGGTAAATTAATAATAGCCTAGTTTTTTTTTTTTTTTTTTTTGTTTTTTTTTTAATAATTCTATGCACAAAACTGCATATCAAATAAAATTGTTTTTAAAACTATTTTAGAATGTTCTAAAAGTATATTGAATTTTATTATCTCATGCTATTGAACTTAAAATTTAATATGCAATCAATCATTATAATATTGAAATGCAGGGGAAGAGAAAGTGATGTGTGTGACACACCAGATTTTTTAAGATATGGTAATATAAATACATACAGATTAATCACTAAAAATTGGACTTTTGTGTAATCAGGTTACCTCAAAACATGATATTATACAAGAAAAAACAAATTTAAATTTCAAAAATTACTTTTTTTACAGTATGAATCTGAAAAACTAATTTTTCTTTCTGAGCAGTGTTCGTCGACACAGTAACGTGCATCGAAGCACTCTCATCAATTACACTGAATATAAAAGAACATTTAGCTCAATTTTTGGTAGCTCTGTTGTCATATTGTCTATAAACAATATTGTGTACTTAAATTTAGTCCCAATCAAAAAACACCTAACAAAAAATGAATTACTATTCCAGCAATTTTCAAGTATAGCTAGGCTGACCTGATCAAAATACCTTTATAATAGAGAAGCGTTAAAAATTGCTACAATTATCCAATTATGGGTGTATTTTTTCATTCCTAATACATAAAATAAAGTATTACTGATTAATAATTTACTTTCTACAATTATTTAAAACTTAGAAAAATGCCTTCAAAAAAAAAAAAAAAAAAAAAAAAAGGAAGTCCCCATTTGTCCCCAGAAAATGGAGACGTTTGGTCTATATAAGTATAGCCCCAAATATCCAAATATTTTGGGTAGCCCTGTAAACAAAAGATGAATGATTTCCATATCACAATATACACAAAACATGTTTTTATGCATTATAAAAAAAATTGTTTAAGTCAGCTTAATGCTGTTACACTGTACTTACTCGAAATTTTTCCAAGGATAATATGTTTGAATTCTCTTGGATGCCCTTGTACACGAACTACTTGCTTGATCTCAAAGAAAAGTTTAGTGTAGCGTCCCTATATGATGCGCATTTTGTTCATTACAGTTTGGACTTTCTGCTACTATTTGTTCTAGAGATATGTTGATAACAGACAAATATACAGACTAACTGCTAAAAACATGATTTTCAGATTCAGGGGACCTCAAAACATTTAAATTCAACAAAAACTCAATTTCAGCTATTTGATTCAAAAAAAAAAAAAAAAAACTTTCTCTACCATGTATACAGATAAGAAAAGTAATACAATTTACATCATGTCTCTAGATTACTGTTCTTTTGTACATTCTTTGTTTTCTTTTTATATGCAGATATTACTTAATTTATTAATTGCTAATAGCTTAATGTGATTTAAAACTTAGTTTAGCAGTTCTATACTGCAGTCTGCAAATCATTACAAAAAATTCTTTCTGTTGGGGAGTAAATCCCCCCCCCCCCAACACACAAATATAAAAAAGTATCCCTGCAGTTTTAAATTCATAAATAGATAATCAGCCTTATCCCCTAGTAATAGCAATATTACTTATACTCTACAAATATAAATATGTAAAGAAAATATTGTAATCATGACAAAAATTTTACTTTGAGATTTTGGTATTTCGATAGGCTTTGAGGTCTCAAGAGTTCATTTTTGCTATTTTCACGATACTATATGCATGTGTGTGTAGTATATATGTGTGAGTGAACATGATAGCATCTGAATGCATTGATGAATTTACCTGAATGTTGGTATATATGCTATAGGTCACCGTAACACAAGACCTATTGATTTTGGAGTATCTAGTGCTTAGTTATTTTATAGTGACACAATGCGAAATTCTTTAACATTATGATCTACAGGCTCAAATTCTTTAAAGTACAATAATGTTAAAGAACACACTATATGGAGAAAATTACTCAAATGCCCTATTATAATTTTCTCTTCTCTTCATTTAACAACTTCGCTTACTTTAATTTATCAGAAAGTCAAACAGAGTCACTCCAGATTTTTTCATATAAAATTAATTTAGCATACATGGATCACCCACTGAGCATAACCTAATCTAAAAGAATCACATCTTTAATAGTAAAATTTATGTCTATAAATAACAAGTGTTTTCTTTAATTAACAACTAATGAACATTAATTATTATTCACCTAATTCCTTGTAAATAATTTTGAGCAATTTTTTAAATAACATTTTTTGAACCTTTCTTATGATTTTTGAATTGCTACAACTTTGTCTTAAAAGCTTATAATAAAAACATTACATTCTTCCAATTTACATTAAACTGATATGGATCACAAATATGTCAAATGGAGACACAGAATCCAAATTAGAAAAATGCATCAATTCCACATTTTACTATTACTGAAAAACATGAAACTTTTATACTGTAATTAAAGATAAAACTTAATAGCTTTATTCAGAGCTAATATATATAGCATTATTTCCAGATCCAGAACTTCCTCAGCACATGTTTTAGGTGATGTTGACAGTTGAAACTGATTTTTTGTCACTCTCCTTTTTTGATCTCAGTAAATGGCACCACTTTCAGTCTAGGACCAGAACTGGTTCATTATAGATGCAGCTACAAACCGGTTCCAGGCATAGACTGAATGTGACACCATCCACTGAGATCTGAAGTATTTTGGAGAACTTTCCGAACCAAAAATTTTTTTCAGTCTCCAGAAATTAGAGCAAAAATCGGTTCAAATGTTGTGCAAAAAGTTTTTATGTAATAGCAGCATAAGTGTACTGTATATACAATTTTCAAATATTTTAAATACCACCATATAAATTTTATCTTTATGAACATATCCATTCCCATTGTCTCTCTAAGTTGCATCCCCTTTTGATGCTCAAAGGACTTGACTCTTGGGGGTACATACAAATGAAACACTTCCAGTTGCAAAGCCATTTGCAGACGTTCCAAATGTATGACTGCAGTCGGCAGCAAAAGTATCCGAGCACTAGCAAAAATTCCTATGTGAAAAAAGCACACTTGACACTGTTTTGTTAAATAAATCCTTGTCGAATCATGTTCTTAGACTGACTAAGAACAGGATTCGACAAGGATTTATTTAACAAATTTGCATTAAGTGTACTTTTTTTACATAGGAATTTTCGCTAGTGCTCTGTTACTTTTGTTGCCGACTGTATTTGCAAAAAACTTGCAAAATTTACGTCATCGAAATTGCAAGCGTTCCGTTTGTATGTAACCCTTGACTTTTTTTTTTTTTTTTTTTTTTTTTTTTAGCAGCATTTCATACCACCTGGCATTCAACAAAGTTGGATCACATTAATTACATGCAGTTAAATTCCTGATTACCTCCATGTTTTCTCATTGTGATGCATAATGGTGATCGTGAAGTAAAACTGTAAAGTTAATCACTGTAATTAATATGATCCAACTTTTTTGGACGACAGGTTGTATCAATGAAATGCAGCTAAAAAGAAGCCAAGAATCAAGTCTCAGTGAACGTCAATATTAGAAACAAAATTAAACTCAGTGCAATTATTAGATAAAATATAAAAACAAGAGAAAAAATTTAGAAAGTACTTACGTAGCTTAAAAACACACATATTTTTACCAAAACTGATTTGCTTTTTTTTTACATATGCTTTTTTTTTTTTTTACATATGCTTATATATATACATATACATACATACGTATTTTCTATTTGATTAAACATATTAATTTTATTTGTGCTTTGTTCCATATGCTGAATTTGTTTTAATTACTACAAATTGTGGACTGTTCGGCAAGATACAACGAAGGACTGACTTCCAACCTACCTGTATTGGTTTGAGATTCAAATTTCAAAAAGAATCAAAAGAAACAATATGTATTTATGCATTTTTATTAAAAAAATTACATAAAATTTCTTTATTTGCATAGCGAAGCTAATTGAACATTACTAATTTAATTCAACATCTAATGTTTTTCTATGTAATAGACAAGTTCTCGCAGCACCTGCAGAGAGAGAAAATAAAAAACATTTCAAAAGGAAAAATAAATAAATAAATAAAAACTGACAGTTATGTTCTCCCATAAACCAAAAATTATATTCAATAACAATATGCAAGTTGTGGTATTTATAAGAAACAATTTTGTATGATTATTTAATTGAAACCAATCAGTTTTGAATTTTCTCATCTACAATAAGTACTAGATTTTTCAATAATACGAGTAAATCTTCATATATAAAAAAAACAGTGTCTGGATGTGTGTCTCCAGACAGCATAACACTAAAATGGTAATAAGGACAGTCATGTGATTCAACACGAAGATACTTACTGAGATGTCCTAGTACATTATGAAGCCCAATTTTTCAAATTTTTCATCATTTTTTAATTAATTGAAACATGATAATAATAACCTTATATTAACTTTAAATTAGTTGACAAACATATTAAAATTAAACGTGAATAATAATAATAATTATATGAGAACATCATTATAGCTTAAAAATTTTGAAACAATTATTGATAAACGTTAATATATATACTTCATGATGCTAAAAACAAACAGCTATTAAAGGTTAGTTCTATTATAATTAATTTTTTCTAATTATTTTTTATATTTTTACTGTGAAATTGTAGGTAATAAACTGTCAATGATATCACATTTGACTGAATAGCACTCTAAACTCTACGAATCAAATTTTATTTTATAAGCTTTATTTATCCTAGGCTTATTGCTTCCTAGGTGATTTTTTTTAACATGATTTATACAGATCACATAATGCAATGATCTCTATCCAAATGTATGGAAAAAAATATAAATTATTTTAAAAGCTACTAAAAAACAGAAAAAGAAAAGCAGTTCTGCAGACTATGGAATATATTTTCCTTTACATTTATTGCCCAGAGGGGACAAGTTTCCACCATGGGTATCTTTTAAAAGAGCTTATCAATACCTTTAGTGTGATAGTGCCACCACAAGACTTTCTTCTGCATATTTTAATTATACACCAAAATCATAAAATAGAAATTTATTAAATTATTTTCCATATAAATGTAGACTATTTTTATGCGACAGAGTTACATCACTACAGGAAACGAATTTCTCAGATGCACATTTCCCTCCCCCCCTAATTTATTACTACTATTATCAATAATTTATATTAATTTCACAATCATTGATTAACAATTATTAATTAACAATTAATTTTATAATTACATTGTTTAAAATAACTCATTTTGTAGAGTTATATGAAATTTTGTTTTGTTCATGTTAAAAATTTAGAAATAATGGGATTACAGCCCGACCTGTTGAACAATTGATCGCCAAATCTAATCTGTATCAGTTTATGTCAGGTTTCAACAAAATTCCAAGTATGGTTAAATTTCATTAATTGGTTAATGAGATGCAGTGTCTACTACATTAGTGATACACACACACACAGAGAGAGAGAAAGACTGACTGACAGACAGACATTTTCTAAAATCAGTTCAATTGTGATCAGAGCATCCTCAAACGTGTAAATCCATCAAAACTGGAGTTTGAAACTTTTTACTAATTCAATACTTTCTCTTTATATGCATACGAAAAAGAAAAAAAAAAAAAAAAAGAAGAAGAAGAAGAAATGGCTGAACCACTGATCTGCGTTAATTTAAAACAACATTATCGATTTTTTCTTTCATTTTTGCCATAAAAAACTTAGCAAAAAAAAAAAAATCTTATTTTTACTGTCTTCTACGTTTGAAGGAAGTATTGGCTTTGTGAAAATTTTTAAACACTTTTTGATGTATTTACATGTTTTGAGATGTCCTGATCACAATTTGACTGCTTTTAGAAAATGTGTGTCTGTGTGTGTGTTACAAATTTTGTAGGTACTGTATCTCAAAACCCTTGAACGAAATTTGACGTTTGGAATTCGTTAATTTTCAATATGGGTATCTTCGAAAGAACTCGTCAACACCTTTAAAATGAATTATCAAACCATAGATCAGTGATAATTTATACTATGTTATTGATTTTTTCCATTTTTAATGAAAAAATAAATAAATGAAATAATGGGAAGAAAATTCATTTCTTCTCATGTCTGAACAAAACTGATTTTCTTTTGGCATTTTATATTAAACTACTTTCAGATAAAAATCGTCTGCATTCATCATGGAAAATAATTTTAATAAATTATAATTTAACAAATAATTTATATTAGGTAAATTTGTACAGGATTATATAGAAGAAAGACTTGTGATGGCCACAGCATACTAGTTAATATGATAAAAACGATGTTTTAAGAACTTTTGAATAGTAGCAATATAAAATTATACAATGCAAATAAATACCCTAATATGTATTACTAAAATTATAAATACTTTAAAAAAGTTATATACTTTTAAAAAGTTACAACCAAAGTAAACAATGAAATTTATAATAAAGTTTTTGTGCTTAAATAAAAAGTAATTTCAAAGAATAAAAAAAAAAAAAAAAAAAAAAAAATGAATAATAAAAAAAAGAACATTTGTCTATACTGCAAACAAGTTAAAAAAAAAAAAAAAAAAAAAACTAAAATCCATAAAATTTTCAAATTTGCAGTCTCTGGTCCCAAGTGCTATGGATTTCTGGGAGTGGATTTCCTACTGCATACACATGATATAGCTAAAATTAATCAACTGAGGGAAACAAACATTTTTTTTTTTGTGTGTGTGTGTGTGTGAAAATTGCAGCAGGTAGCCAAACAGTGGCCATTGTGATGGCTACCCGCAGCAAATTTATTAGTGGCTAATTCTTCAGTAGTAACTGACCATGCGGCCAGAGCTAATTTTGCCTTGTAAAGCTAATGAATAAAAACTTTGTATGCAAACGCTATTAATTGAGAATCTTGCAACAGGGTTGTAGTGATTTAAATCAATTGATTTAAAAAGTAAAAATATAAAAACTATCACTGATTTAAATCACTTTTTTTACATATTAAAGTTAATGGCTTTAGTGGAATGAAACTGTACATCCAGCTTTTAAAAAATGTGGTTTTTAAATATTTCTTATAGAAATTTAAAAATATAATTTGTAAAATATAACAAAATATTATTAAACAAGCTAATATTTATATTGGATACCTTGACTTTAGATTCGTCTCTACTAAGCAACATTGATAAATAAAAAAATAAATTATACCTTAATTTTCTTAATTATTTATACATTTTAACCATTTATTATATTTTAATTATTTATACAAGCACAACCTTATGACTGATGTATGAATTATAAATATTTAGTTAGTGTAGAATTAATTGATTAACCCTCGCTTTCCCAAGATCATGGCATTACTGCAAAAAAATTGCTTTCAGGTGCCGCTTGGCACACTTGGCGAAAATCACCAGCACAACACCTTTTTATATCGTTTAGAAGTTGCAAAATTCCACTGGTTATGTTTGCTATCTGTGGCGAATTAACACACTTTTTGAATGAGGCGTGCTTAACTAGATTTCACAAAAAAAATGACCCCATCTTGGGAAAGCGAGGATTAATATATATATAATATGATAGTTTGTCTCTGCCAGCCTTGCAGTTGATATTTACAAAAGAAAACATTTTCTTGCTTATTTATAGTTCTCATATCAGTTTATATCTTTTAATATTGGCACACATATTTTAAAAATAATGGCATATTTTACATTGTAGTGTTTAAAAAGCCCTGAAGCCCAGCACCTGACTTATGGCAGAGCATTCAGGGCACATGCCTTGGGCCTTCAAGAAATTCCACCATACATTTAAAAAAATAGTTAGAATGAAAATTTTCTGTAATGATCGATAATTTTCATTTTTTCGTCAACAAATGGAAATAGTATTGTGCTGTGTGCCTCTTATTTGTCCTACCATATTTGAAAAAAAAAAAAAAAAAAAAAAACAATACAAATAAAGTGATGTTAAAAGGGTAGGTATTTACAATCCTCTGGAATAAATTAAACTGTTGGCATGTTTGCAATGCTGTCTAATTTAGTGCATGAATCAGTTTACAGATAGTACATTGGCTTCATCATAAGTTACACTTTTTTGTTTATTGATTTTTTATCCTATAATATATAAAATACATTTTTTTTTTTAAACTAATTGTGAATATTTCCATTGTGTGCACTATGGAAATTGATCATTGTTTGTATTATTTCGAACAATATATACTTTGCCGTAAAATGATAGTATGTTAAGTTATCAGTTATTTAAATATAGATAATCAGTGTTTAATCATTTGGTAAACTGTATAATCATGTGCAGAAAAAAATATTTACCTTTAAAATATCTTCTCTGTATAGATTAATAGAATAGAGGATTATAAATATTAAAGTTTCAGAAGAAAGGGCCCATTAAACATGAGTGACCTAGGCCTCCGCAGGAATAAATCGGTCCCTGCTGAAGCCTCCAAATTTTTTTAAAAAACTCCATAACCATTAAATTTAATTATATATAATCAGTTACATACAGTTCAAGGCAGCTGTCACTGCTTGTTTAATGAATTGTCCCGACTCAATATAGAAAAGTTATAAGAATAAGTGAAAGTATTAAGATGGTAATGAAAATGTGAATTTTGTTAATGGGTATAGTGTGAAAAAATTTTCTTGATTCAAATTATATTAGTTTAGCCTAAATATAAGTTTTTTAAGATATCCTACTTTTTTTTTCTTAACTCCTTATTCTCTTTATTTTGTTTGGGAAGTGTGAGTAAAAGTTTCCTCTTAATACATTGTTTCAGTTATGATGTCATTTTCCCTAATAAATTACCCTTTTCCAAAATTATTTTATCCGTTCCATAGCATGGATAAGATTTTAGTGTGGGCGAGGGTAATTCCCGATCAAAAAACACAAACATCTAAATAACTCTAAAAATATCACAATTGATGTTAACCAAATTTAGCATGGTTAAAGCTTTATCATGTGTTTATTCAATAAAATATAGACTTTGATTAAAATGTTTTAAAAGTTTGTTTAATTGAAAAAATTCATTGATCTGTAATTGCCCCAGCAACCGGGTAAATATCGATCGCACCCCGACTCAGGGCAATTACGGATCAGGACATTTTTTGTTCAAATGATAGCTATATTGATTAATTTGGACTACAAATAATGTCATTTTTAACATAAACCTGATTTTAATTACATATTATCAGGAGCAGGGTTTAAACTGCCATTCATTTTTTTAGCATTTTGCTAAAAGGTATCATATTTTGCTAAAACAAGCCGGTCAGAATTTCGCTAAAATGCTAAAACTGGATAACTGTATAAAATATCTCTATATAATAATTCAGAATTTTATTTTATTTTATTTTTTTGTAATATTTGCAGGCAAAAACTACGAAAGGACTGAAATTATTGGGAATCCTTATTTATATAGTAATTTGGATTTATTTTTAATTTTCAATGATTGAATTTAAATGCAAAAATATTTAAAAGTATGTTAGAATTCAGAATTTGCTTCATAGAAGCATTTTTAGCACTAGTATTTCACGATTATCTACCACTACACTTTACTTGATTTTTAATTTGCTTTTTCATTTTACACATATGATATGAATACCTCTTTTTCCATTGATAAAATCAAAACATAGTTTCCCTGATTCATATTTTTAAAGTCACAAATATGGATGCTTGGTTAAAATCATCAATGAACAAAAGGAATAGAAAACAAAACTGAGGATAACAAAGCTAAGTAAAAGAAATCAATGGTATCCAAAGAATTAACTTTCGAAAAAACTAAAATAGTGCTTGCCTATTTTCGCTAAAATGCTAAAGTAATTTTTTTGCCAGGTTAAACCCTGATCAGGAGTCAATCCATGTTTTAATTTTTGGGTCCCTTTTTTGTGAAAAACAAAATATTTTTGTGAAATATAAAATATTTTTGTGAAAAAGTAAAATATTGTGTAAAATCTTCAGTTTTTACAATCACTTTATGTAATGTTTAATATCAAGTTAATAGAGTTTCGTTGAACCAAATTAAGGCATAAATTAAAAATAATACTGAAAATATGAAAACATTTAATAAAAGGATCCTTTTTATAAAACAAAAAATCTTGTGAAGGGACTCATTTTATAAATTTGAATTTTGTGAAGGGTCCCTTTGTATGGATTTGAATTTTGTGAAGGGTACCTTTTTATGAATTTGAATTTTCTGAAGGGCCCCTTTTTACTGTGTGGAATTTTGTGAAGGAGCCGCAAAAGGGACCCAAATTTTGCCTGGATCGACCCCTGATTATAAATGTTTTTTTTTTTTTTTTTTAATAAGCATAGTAGTTAATTTACTATTTTTATTTGTTTTGAAATTACATCCAAACTTATTGGCAAAACACTTTATAACATTTAAAAGCATAATGTATATAGCATTACTGTCCTAATTTTATTATATATTTTATTTCAACCATGCATTTTTATTATATCCTTAATAAATAAAACCATTTATTATTATTACAGTTTATTTTTTACTATGAAATAAAGATAAACTACTACGTTTTTGATATGAACTTTTCTTTGATTTATAGTTAAGTATTGCAATTACCCATTAAAAATATTTCAGTTTTATTATATATTTTAATTTAAACATTTAGTTATAGAAAAAACCATTTACTGTTATTACAGTTTTTTTTTACTATGAAATAAAGATAAAATAGTTGGCTTTCATTTGAACTTTTCTTTGATTTAATGTATTGAAGTTAACAGTTAAAAATAAATAACTTTTTATGTAACTGTATAATTTAAATCACAAGTGTGTACAATAAAATACAATTTAATTTATTAGCATTCAGTACAATACTTAGTAATCTTGATCTTAATTAGTCATTAGTCATGCTTACTACAAAATTTTGAAATAGCTTGAAAGATAATTTTGATTTTGATATGAAACCTATAACAAAACCGGTTTTAATTTTAAGCAAAATACATATTATGATTTTTTGATGTGCATTAATGAATATATATTATAGATGCACACTACATATATGTACATTGATAAATATGTCTAAAATAATTTTAAACATAGGTAAAAAAAAATCTGTTGTATAAATCAATATAGTTGTATAACCAGTATACTAAATTACAGAAACATTATTAACGTAATTTAAAAGCTTATATTATATCTGTACTGTTAAGTATAAAGGATTTAAGTGCATGTTCTTGATTTTTCAGGAGACGAAAAATAAAGTTAAACTAACTAAAAACTAATGAGCAGAATCGATTAGGAAAAGGGGATTATGTTGATTTATACACTATATACCGTTAAGTGATTGTCAATCTTCATTTAATAAAGGGAAAAATTGAATTAAATATTTTATACTAAAGATTAATGCTAAATTTCTAACTTCAATCTTTTTTTACCAATGGATTTTCTCAAAGACTAAAGGACACGGATTTAAATCCTTTATACCAATTGATAGAGAATTTTTTTCTGAGTCTGACTATGTACTTAACTCAAAATCGACATTTTTGGACTTAAATCCTTTATACTTATCAGTACAGATATATAGTTGTAAAATAACATAAAAAAAAAAAAAAAAAAAAAAAAAAAAATAGAAATGTTGTGCCACTAAGAATCTAAGTAAAATGTGTGATTTTCAGAAACAATCTTTTTTCAAGATGCTTTTGTAGCAGTTTAATATATATTTTTATTTATTAATTTTCAGCAAAGATGGCGACTTTTTTTTATTTTGTACATTAAACTACAATGTTCTTGAATTGTTAACAATACTTTCTAATTTTTGTTTAAGCATACTATTATAAGCTGGGTGAACATTAATTAACCTAGAAACACATTGATCGAGAATTACCGCAGTCCACCAGACTTTCTTTATTTCAATACATTATAGTACTACAAATTCTCAGGTTGAGTGGCTCGTACTACAGCATTTGTGACTGTTATAAGATTATTTCTTATATTATAATGATACTAATTTGAATAGAAATATTGGTAATAAATGCCTACATGGATTTTTTCTATCGGAATAGAATATTATTTATAATTTAAGTAAAATGATTGATAGTGTAAATATTTACATATATATACATAAAAATACACAGAATAAAATACAAGTGTTGCACAATAATGTATGAATAGTTTTAAAAAATCATTAAAATCAAATAAATCTTGATTAAAAAAAAAAAAAGAAATCTTGCAATGATTAGTGCTGAGTTATATGCAGAAAGTCTTACTTATTAACTTGCAATTTAAACTGAAGGGCTGCTAGGAGACTGCAGGCCAAAGCTAGATTCCTTACATATTCATTAACATCTTAAATAAATAATCTGGGAAGAAAAATACAAAAGGCCAAAATTAAAAAAAAAAAAAAATAGCTTATAAATATTGTATACAGGATGAAAAAAAAAAAAAAAAAAAAAAAACATTTCAGAGTTTACATTCCAACTGTAGGAGGAAAAAACATATCATGAGTAATAGTTTACATTTAATAATTACCTCCAAGAAAAATCTAATTTTTAAAAACAAAATTTAAGCCTAATCAAAAAATACCATCAACACGAAGTTACAATTTTCATAGTTTACATAATGTTAACTGTAATTTTGAACTTTATATAAATATACGTATACACATGTGCACAGGAAGAATTTTTTATCTATCTACAATAAAACAAAATTCTGCAATCAGAGAATCAGGTCTGGTATAATCAGAGATCAGGTCTGGTATAATAAAAAGAAATAATATAATTCATAAAATGTGCAAAATTTACATTTACAAAGGAGAAAGTATAACTCTTTAGCTACGGCATTGATTTATTATTAAGTGTATCCCATTTATGGATTGTTAAATTAACAGTGTTGGCTCAACTGTTTCTGCTATTGGTATTAACACATAAATAGCAGAAGACTAAAAATACCAATTTAAAATCATTAAATAAAAAGTGAGAGAATGAGAAATTAATGGTTTGGCTTCTCTTCTAATTGTAACTTGCACATATATATTTAATATATGTGCAATAAATATAATATTTACAACATTTAGAAAAAAAATTACTCTTGAGAAAAACATAACTAAATTTAATAAATTAAAGAGTATACATATTGTAGATAAGAGATTCAAAACAGAGAAAGAGAAATTAATGGTTTGGCTTTTAATTGTAAATTGCACATATATAATATTTAATATATATAAATATATAATATTTACAATATTTAGGAAAAAAATTACTCGTGAAAAATAAGTTAAAGAGTATACATATTCTAGATAAGAAAATCCAAACCAGTAGGGGAACCAGGGGCAAAGTGAAATAGTGGGGCAAAGTGAAACGGTTAAATAGTTGTTGTGTATGTAGTGCTATCTAGCTGCCAATATTTTAATTATTTTGTTTCCTATCTAGTTGCTTAGTATCAGTCAGAAAATTTTACAAATATCAATTACATATGATGGTAGTAGCCATTTTCCAAAATGGGTGGTTACATTGTAATATTATTTGGTAAGTGAATAACATTTTTTGATACTATATAATGACGAAGTTCTCATTATTAATATTTTAACTATTAATTAGATATTTCAGCTGCTTAGTGAAGTATTTGTTTATTTAATATAAGACTTACTTTTGGTTTGAATTTTGCATTAACATTTGTTATGCACATGCGGGGCAAAGTAAAAGGGGCAATGTGAAAAAGCTATTCAGAGATGGGGCAAAGTGAAGTACTCCATTTCACTTTGCCCCTACAATATATTTATATTTTAAAAAGATGAAATCTTTGTGATGATAATAGTGAGACAGAAGATGAATTTCAGATTGTAGAAGATGATTGTAGAAGACAAGGGTGAAATAAAGCTTGCTGCCAAAAAAGTGGAATTTAATGAAATAAACAAAGGGGACTTTCTTTTGATTGAATTGCAGTCAGGCTAGGGAAATAGGAAGCAGTTTGTTGGCCAAGTGATTTTGGGTCCCTCGCAAGATGGACCACACATTTTTTTTTTTTTTTTTTTCAGTCAAGTTCATGCGGCCATATAGACAACAAATAGACGTTTATGTGTGGCCTGCAACTGATGATATTAGTATAATAGTATTGTATACTTTAAAAAAATACTAGGAAAGTTGTGGAAAGTAAAGGAACTGAGACATGGACAAATTTGTTTCAGCATAACTTCAAAAGAATTATAGAAGTTCATGTAATGAGAAAAATATTTTTACATTTCACTTTGCCCCATGGCTGGGGCAAAGTGATAATTTTATACTATCATCTTTCATCATAAATACACTACAGAAATTCAATAATAAAATTTCAAGAAAATTTCTATTAAAAACCAAAGAAATAATAAATTACATAGTGTAATCTTTCAAATAAATTTCCAATTTGTTCATTAATGAAATTGTCATTCTTTTTAAGTATTTCACAATGCCCCACGTTCCCCTACAAGCAGTTCATTAGAAATCTTTGTTTATTCTCATTTTCTATGGTTCGTTCGAAAATTTTACTGTTATTATTGACATAAATTAACTTCAGAATTACTGAATTTCTCATACTTAAATAACAACTTTCATTAATGAAATCAATCTTATTTTTTTTTTTTTTTTTATAATTTGAGAGAGTTAAATAAAACTACAACACTTTTAAAATAAATTTAAGCTTTCATGAACACATTTTTGCATTGTTTATCAAAGCTAATCAACTGATAAAGGCATGCTTGAATGGTTAAAAAGCAATGGAAATTCCGATTAAGTTTACAAGAAAATACTTCTACAGATATTTCCATTCCTGCTTAAAATAAAAGAAAGGTCCATTAGGCCATGTAATAATATTTATGGATCGATAAATCAATGGATAAGAAATGATACACAACAAACAAAAACTAAAACCACCCATGAAATTAAATTTTACAAATAATAAACCTTTTCAGGTATAATAAGCATTATTACATTAAAGTCAAATATCAGAAATGAAAATAAAATAAAATTATTTTAGATACTTACATATGACAATTATTTTCAGATCGCATTCACATTCTGTATAGAACAAGAATGTAAAATCGTTGTCACAAGCTTGGCGACGGTGGACAATACAGCATATATGACGATATCTTCGAAATCTACAATCATAACATTAATTATACGACGCAATTATTTCTTCTTTCGCATTTTCACATAATCAAAATGACAACATGGCGGCGGGCGAAAGCGAAGCCACGGACGAGAGGAAAAGTGGAATGGTTGGTTGAATGCGCATGCCCAGTTGCTCGTTCCGTTTTAGTAAAAAGTACGCTGCATGCTTGTTGAATTCAACGTAAAAGGACACTTCATTGTGGCTCAATTGTGGAACACATTACTTCCAAGATATTTTTCTAATAATGTATGTCCAAATTTGGTTACTCACGACACATACTTTCAACATGATGGTTGAATTTATGTGAGCATGTGACAAAAATGGGATGTCAGTTCTCTGGAGGGACGTGTTTTCAACGTACGAGACGAGAAATGAACAAAATTTGGACGTATGTGCTGTGTGGGATATCCCTTACCAGATATAGCTTTTAACCAGGCATATTTCACATCATTATCCGAAAAAAATTCATCAAACAATAGCCTTTACTTTTTCTGAAATTCGATTTGCAAAACGAAACACAGCAGTGTGCCATATTCAAGTTTATAATCTACCTCTTCTCTTCATTGACTGAAATAAAGCTCTTGCTAGAACTTGAGTTACTATTTAAAACAACATTAATCAGAATCATAATATTATATCACATATGTTTGATAATTTCACAATCTATAGAATAGAAAACTGAATAAATACACAAGACCGACCCAATAATTCCATGTAAATAAAACGCGAAATGACCTACGCACGCAGTGCCATCTGGTGAGACGCAAAGGACATGTTTACATACAAACGCACCTTTTTTTATCAATCTTTCCCACTCAGGAGTGACAAAAGGACAATCTGTATTGGTGGAAATAACCAATATTTTGCCCTGAGTAGAGCCCCTCCCCTACTGAGTAGAGTGTTTTGTCCTGAGCGTGATGTCACCTGTTTTTTTTTTATTCTTTTGTTATTTTCAGAATTGTTAAAGCCGTATACACGCTGCGGTGGAGTGTCGGATCAAGTTCAGCCTTGATTCTGCAGAATTTTCTAAAAAAGGAACATCGAACACACATTTAAGCATCTATACAAAATGGAAAAACCATATGTGTGTGAAGTATGTTCTAAAGGATTTTCCGAAAAGGGAAGTCTTAACAAACATCTACGCACCCATACAAAAGAAAATCCATACTTGTGTGAAGTATGTTTTAAAGGATTTTCTTGGAAGAGTAATCTAAACAATCATTTACGCACCCATACAAAAGAAAAGCCATACGTGTGTAAAGTATGTTCTAAAGGTTTTTCCGAAAAGGGACATCTGAACAATCATCTACGCACCCATACAAATGAAAAGCCATATGTGTGTGAAGTATGTTCTAAAAGATTTTCTCAAAAGGGACATCTAAATGTTCACCTACGTCGCCATACAAATGAAAAGCCATACATGTGTGAAGTATGCTCTAAAAGATTTTCTTTAAAAGAGAGTCTCAACACACACCACCTACGCACCCATATAAAAGAAAAGCCGTACACGTGTGAAGTATGTTCTAAAAAATTTTTTGAAAAGAAAAGTTTGAAAAACATCTACACACCCATACAAACGAAAAGCCATACGTGTGTGAAGTATGTTCTAAAAAATTTTTCCAAAAATCATGTCTGAACAAACATCTACGCACCCATACAAAAGAAAATCCATACGTGTGTGAAGTATGTTTTAAAGGATTTTCTGGGAAGAGTAATCTAAACAATCATTTACGCACCCATACAAACGAAAAGCCATACGTGTGTGAAGTATGTTCTAAAGGTTTTTCCGAAAAGGGAAATCTGAACAATCATCTACGCACCCATACAAATGAAAAGCCATATGTGTGTGAAGTATGTTCCAAAGGATTTTCTCAAAAGGGGCATCTAAATGATCACCTACGTCGCCATACAAATGAAAAGCCATACATGTGTGAAGTATGCTCTAAAAGATTTTCTGTAAAAGGGAGTCTGAAGAGACATGTACGCACTCACACAGGGGTAGATCCATAAATGTTTGGAGCATATTTTGAACAGAAATGAAGTTTAGTTTTTTCGGTTTTGGGTATGCATTTACTATGTAAGCTAATGTAATAAAACTTAATGGAATAATAAACATCACCATTTGTGCTTATTTTATAGATTAAAAAACATTTATTATTATAATTTGTTTCGTCATAAAAATTCTAATATTTCATTTTAGTTTTATCCTCGCGATGAAACCATGGCCTCTGGTCGGTCTGTCTAATATCAAACGAAGGAAATTTTCGATATAGTTTATAAAAAAAATTAAAATATAGATAATCCGTTTCCCTCAAAATACAAAAGAGTTTGCTAATAAGTCGTAAAGATTTTATTTTTACCAATGAGAAAAGGAATAAGTTCATAATTAATGTAACAGGGCATATCGTTTCGCTCGGAAATACTTGAAAGTTCTTATTTGAACATAAATGTAAGTATGAAAATATAGTACGTGATAATTTTGTATGTGCACATATGTAACGTTAAGCATTTAATTTTAAAACCTCCCCAGTAGCGCAACAATGTTGGCGTATAATGGCTAAAGTCGCACATTTTATGCCTTTCTTTATTGACATTGGCCTGTAATGCGTTATTGAAAGTTCAGAAAAGTTTCATTTTAGTTTGTATTCTGCTTTTTCTGAAATAGACAGAGTATTTATATACTCTGTCTAGTATTTATATACTATATAAATTAAGTATATTTTAAATCATGTAAATATAAAATGAAAAACTTTCTGTAAATATTACATTTAACAACATTGGCCAATAGTGGCGAATGTCGATAACCAACGATCGTAGTTTTTTTACATTGGCCAATACAAGTTAGATCGAAGTCATTCCAGCTAGCTACTCATTCGTCATATCGTATGTACAGATGTAAAAAACCCGGGAATTTTGCTTCTGGGGAATAAACATGGGAATTTTGGGAACTTTGATGGGAAGAAACTAATATTCAATGTTTTGATTTAATTTCACTTCTTTTAGGTGTACCAAACAACTTGTATCAATATCATTTTTATTCTATTTGCTTAAATAAAAGTGATATCAACAATTATGTGATTATTTTACAGTAAATTGTCAAAATAAATAAATGTTTACATTATTGACAATAATAAATGATGAAGTTTTCTCTGCCTATTTAAATAACTTTAATTTTTTTTTCTTTTTTTAATGAATACCATAATAAAAAGTTATAAAAAAATAATACAATGAAATTAAATTATGGTAAGAATACTTTAAAAATATTAAATTTTACTATAATTCATCGAACAAAATTTCACATTAGTTGATGAAATTTTGTTATAATCACTCAAAGAGCACGGGGAACAAAATCGAACATGAGTTCTTCGGTTAATAAGAATTCAAGCAATAATTTTTTAATGCTTTAATTCAATAGGTACTATAGTTGTTCCGAAACACCAATTGTAGAAGTAGAAAATACAAGATGCAGAACTTTTGTTGAATTTTGCTCATAACTCTGAACTAGAGATGTGAGCGAGGAAAAAACCCGAGTTTAAACCGGGGAATAAACCTGGTTTTTTGGGAAGGGAATTTTGAAAATTCCCAAAACAAGAGAATTTTGAAAGTTTTCAGAAGTTGCGAATTTAGCAATATGCTTTTTTCTTTTAATCTATATATATTTTTTAATTCAGTATTTTGACTGCAGTCACAGAATATCCGTCGACTATAACACTGCAATGCTTTTTTATCACATTCGAAATGTCACACGGGGTAAACAGTCTTTGATTTGTCGCTATATCTTAAATTAAATGTTGATATGGTATGTCCATCATCTGGTTTCGTTATTAGTTTAACTAATTAACAGATTTATTTTCTGTTATTGCAATATGCATAAGTCTTAGCTTTGATAGTATACATATACTGATTATAATATAACACTTCATTTTTATCGCAATCGGAGCTTGTCATGTTTTAGTTTTATATCTATAAATCTTTAATATTTTAAGTTCAAAAATGAAATAAAAATACCTCAAAATGACCTATGTTCACTAAAAGAATCAACAATATTACACTGCAAAATATTATTTCACCTAAAATTGCAACAAATTTAACATGTAAAATAAGTAACAGACAAATTGTTAATTATTAAGTAATGGATATTTTATGTATTGATTTAGTGCATTCAAATAATTATTCTTTTAAGCATTTAATATTCAAATAATTGTGGTTTGATTTTGTTCCTCGTGCTCTCTAACTGATTATTACAAAATTTCAGTAATTTATGCGACTTATTATACATAGAGAGAGAGATGTGAGCGGGGAAAAAACCCGGGTTTAAACCAGGGAATAAACCCGGTTTTTTGGGAAGGGAATTTTGAAAATTTTCGCGAGTTTTTTTTTTTTTTTTCTTAGATTAGAGATGTTCTAAGGCATTTCAAAATGTCATCTCACATTCAGATGTTTTTTATGATCTTTCAATTTTTAAATAGTGCCTTTAACGTCTATAAATTTAAAAAGTACAAGTTTCAAATTTCATTAATTAACAGACTTATTTTCTATTATTGCCGTATATTTATATTTTAGTTCTGACTATATACACACTGAGTTCAATATAACACTTTTTTTTAATCGCAGTCGCATGTTTCAGTTGTGTATCTTTAAAATTTTATTTCAAAAATAAAGCAAAAATGCGTCAAAATATTCTGCATTTACTAAAACAATCAATATATTTCAATTAAAATTTCAACAATATTAATATGCAAAAAAGCAAAAAAATAAATGAAGAGAGAAATAACAGCCAAATTATTAATTATTAGCTATCGAATATTTTATGTATTATGCATTAAAAAATTATTGCTTGAATTCTTAATAACCGAAGAACTCATGTTCGATTTTGTTCCCCGTGCTCTTTGAGTGATTATAACAAAATTTCATCAACTAATGTGAAATTTTGTTCGATGAATTATAATAAAATTTAATAATTTTAAAGTATTCTTACCATAATTTAATTTCATTGTATTATTTTTTATAACATATTTTATTATGGTATTCATTATAAAATAAATAAAGTTATTTAAATAGGCAGACAAATTTTCATCATTTATTATTGTCAATAACGTAAACGTTTATTTTTTACAATTTTCTGTAAAATAATCACGTAATTGTTAATATTACTTTTATTTAAGAAAATAGAATAAAAATGATATTGAAACAATTTGTTTGGTACACCTAAAAGAAGTGAAATTAAATCTAAACATTCAATATTGGTTTCTTCCCATCAAAGTTTCCAAAGTTCCCGAAATTCCCGGTTTAAACCCGAAAATTCCCATGTTTATTCCCCAGAAACAAAATTCCCGGGTTTTTTACATCTCTCTCTCTCTCTCTCTCTCTCTCTCTCTATATATATATATATATATATATATATATATATATTTAATTAACCGTAACAAAATTTCATAAATTTTAACGGATTTACTTTATCATAATTTCATTGTGCTTTTTTTTATAACATATATTATGGGAGATATTTATATAAATAAAAAAATTAAAATAGTTATTTAAATAGGAAGACAAAACCTCATAATTTATTAATGTGAATATTGTGTAATGCATTTTTTTTTTTTTTTTTTTTTTAATTTCTGTAAAAAAAAGTCTCATAATTTTCAGTATACCACCTCAGTGCACCACCTCATTGGGGTACCATCGTTCGTAGTTCTTTGAATGACCATTTTCCAGGAAGATGGATTGGGCGAGGAGGTCCAATTCTTTGGCCATCCAGATCACCTGATATAACGCCGCTGGACTTTTTCCTTTGGGGATTTGTAAAGGACAATGTTTATAGGAGGAGAGTGTCGAACATTGATGACCTAAAAGTCAGAATTGCAACCGCAATAGCCTCTGTGGATGCCGACATGCTTGCCGCTACCTGGCGTGAAATTGACTATCGACTTGATATTCTCCGTGCGACGAAGGGGACACACGTGGAAGTTCATTGACAAGGGTCATGAAACTTTTTGAGTCTATCTAACCATTTATGTTATTAATTTTAATCTATCTTTATTATTTTATGAGTTATTATAAACATCAAAATGGGTCCGGTACTTTATAAACATCCTGTATAACCTAATTTTTATTATGTAACCTGAAACATATGCTAAACTGTCTGTTTTGAGACTTGGTATTTGATTTGCACCTTAAAGTTCATCTAGTATCTTTACAACATCCAGGATAAATCAATTGCTATTCTTGCTGCTGTAAATTCCGTTTTATTTTTACACAGAGGAGACTCATATTTACGCTGTATAACATTTGAATGTTTTGATGAATTTATAACTCCTATTTTAAATATTTTGTCCAACAAAAATATTGCCGCTGTTTCATCTAACGTATCCTTTCTGCCATTCATCTGTTTAAATTACTGAAAAGAGATTCTATGGCATCACTGTTAAACGATCATATAAGCATATAATATATATATATATATATATTATTAAGCAAGTATCTAACACAATCAATTGTGGAATTTGTTGTCAGAATGATTGCTTCGTAAGTTTCATTATTTAAGAATTTCAACTGTGCATGCACTCTTTTAATCTGATAAATATTGTAGTAAGTGAGACAACCATAGTAAATGTTCATCATCCAATGAAAAAAAAAAAAAAAAAAATCAAAGCAGTCTTTGGGGACTGCCGATAGAAGTGAAAACTAAGTAACTTGTGAATTGTATCGTCGAGGTATTAGATTATTATTTTCGAATTATTTTTGGTTTGTAAAGAAGTGTTTATGATCTGTATTATATGATTCGGCACAATATTTGTATCTACCCAAATTAAATGAACTAAGCCTTATATTATGTAAAAATATTGATTACTTATGAAATTTTTTTAATTAGTAACTGAGATACAAAAGAAAACCCATTCAGGACTCCTCAAAACGCGTAAATCAGGTGAAATCTCGAATTCCAATTTCGATAATATAAGAGAACTTTAAAATATCTTTCGAGTGATGTATTAAAAATAATTTAATCATAATTAGAATTTGAAATATTAAAATTTTAAAATATTACAGCGCCATCTGACGGTAGAAATTTCTGTAATCTACTGTTCGGCTCCAAATGAACTACGGTTTCTAATGATGTATTACTTATGAAATTATTTTAATTAGTAGCTGAGATACAAAAGAAAACTCATTCAGGACACCTCAAAACATGTAAATCGGGTGAAATCTCTAATTCCACTTTCGATGATATGAAAAATGGATGGATGGTTGGGTTTTACGTCGCACTTGTGCTGCGCAGATGGGCAATTGGCGACGATCTGGAATACACCCCTAGGGGTGGTCCGGAGACATGCCATCTCCCGTTTCGGTGACTCCCAGAGGTATAATTTTTGATGGGAACATGGAGAACATTGCGGCCACGACAGATTTTACGTGCACCGGCCACCGTTAGTGTACACGACGGTCTTTGTCCGGCTCGAGTACCGAACACGCAATCTTCCAATTACGAGGCCGGCGCTCTACCGACTGGGCTACCGCGGCCCCGATAATATAAAAGAACTTTAAAATATCTTTCGAATTATGTATTAAAACTAATTTAATCATAATTAGAATTTGAAATACGCATATTAAAATAAAATTTAATTTGCAATTAAAATGTAAATTTTTTCCAAAATCGATGAAATTTGAACTGCAACTATCCCGTGTGCTATTAATACCGCACAGTAAGTTTCAAAGAATTTAGAAGAAAATTGAAGCATTTTGAAATTTGCAAATTTTATTCCTAGTAGAAAAACCACGTGATGTCAATTGGAAAAAAAATATGTCGCTTCCCAACCAGATTCTCTGTGACTGGGTTGTCATGGTAACAACGGCAACGAACGCCTGCAGATTTTCAAAGCGTTCGATGACGATGACGCGAGTTCCATGATTTTTGCTCACCCAAAAGTGCTCAACGCGCCTAAGGAAGTTTTCACTTCAGAAATTGCATTTTGTTGGAATCCCTTGAGCTTATGGGTCTAATTTTATTGTACACATCACTAATAGAAAACCAGTCAAAAATATTTCAAAAACTTGCTTGTAGCAAATACATTTTTAAGCGGTTGTAATATTACTATTTATAGAAAATTTTCTGTAAATTCACATGCATTTTTCTTTCTGAAAATAATATTTATATACATTTAGACTCTATTGTTACAAATGTCAGTTGATAAAAATCTACTGGGTTTTAATGCTATGTTTTGAAAGTGGATTCTGTAAGAACATTTTTAGCAATCATTAAATTTGCTTTTTTCAGAAAAGAGTTAAATTAAAATTTTTAAAGTGATGTCATTATTTTGCTTATTATTATATTGAGATTTGCAGTTTAATGAAGTATTGGTATCAAAAAACAATTATGTATGTTTTTTTTTTTTTTTTTCCTCTCTAACACTTGAACTATATGTAAAAAAAAAAAAAATGTCAACTTTGCAGGATTAAATAAAATACTTGGATCATCTCGTGAGTAACTGAATAATTTATTATTTTTTCAGGAACTTAAATTGATTGTTTCAAAATATCCTTTTTGAACTTGTATGTGTGAAAATTCATGTTGTATTAGACAACTATAATGATAAATAACAATGCCTGCTTTCTTCCAAATAGACACTGTATGTATATAATACTAGCAGGCTTTGCTCGCTTCGCTGGACATTAAACTTAAATGAGTTGTCAAAATCCCATGTCTTTATTAATAACCTAAGTTCTCGCTGTGTTTGGTAGGGGTTTTTCTCGCTCGCAACGTGAGGAGTCTGAGTCCCCACTGACTTCGGCAGCAACTTACTCACTTCTTACTTTCCCTTCCTCAGCGGGTGAGTTCGAAGTTTTGCAAAATCCCCCTAATGTACACAATGCGTACACTTAATCAATATCCACACACCAAAAGTCGCCATTCTAAGATAATTCAAAGCGAATTCAAACGGAAAAACATGTTTTTACCCCTGTTTATTGCCCTCCGACTCCGAGAAGGAAGGGGGGGGGGGATTTCGAAATTCGTGAAATCCAGTTACAATAAGTGGCGGATGCATACAAACAATTTACGCACCAAATTTCGTGACCACAGAAGTTTTTAATAGAAAATATTATAAATAAATAATTACAAAAAGAACAGCTTTTGTATGGGACCCCCTTTAGTGACTTTAAATATTTTAAGCCATTTTTGCGATGAACTGAATTGGCTATCTCAATTGTGCAATTAAAGATGTTGGTGAGAAACGTCCGAGCTACTTCGGTGCCAAATTTCAAATTTTGCGAAAGGGATCCGATACTAAAGCTGTTCCATACACAAAATAAATAAATAAAATAAAATAAAAACTCTTTTCTGATATTTACAAAATAAAAGTAAAAAATCTTAATAAAATCCAAATTATAATCATTTACAATTAAGGGGAGAACATAAAAGAACCTTATAAGGTACATAATAACAACAAAAATTTTTTTTTTACTGCAGGAAAGGAATGTACTGCTTAATTAAATAAAAATATTAAACTAATGTCAAATATCTCTATGAAATTATTTATCCACATACAAATTCCTGATTAAAAAAAAAAAAAAAAAAAAAAAAAAAATCACCAACTTTTGTAGGTCAACTATTTACTTCTCTCTCTAATTTTTATTATTATTCACGTGAAATTAAAAATATTTCATTTTATTTCTGGAAAATAAAAAAAATATATAAATGCGTGTATATAAATATATAACCTTCTACCGAATCTGGGTTGACAACGGAAAAAGGGTAAAATAAATTAGAAATATCAGACCTATCGTTACAAATTCAGTACCAAATGAAAGGGGTGATTTTTCTGAATCCTGGGGTGCAAACAGTTTTTCAATACAACGATGAGATTTTTTAAAATTAACTAAAGTATGAAATTAGATAGCAACACTTCATTTCAATCTTTTCATAATTTGCAGTGCGAATCACGCGAAGAAGTCTTTAACTTAAAAATTTATTCTTATATTTTATTTTTCCATTCAAAGCGTTTTAGTGAAAAAATATTTATGGCGCATGCGCAGGCGTTTTTTACCCACAATTCAAAAACTAATCAAAATTTTGAAAATTTCTATAGATATAATTTTAAGTTGGATGAAAACCTAAGTTTCTGCCAAGCGCCGTTGAATTCCCTCCAGCCGTTCTCGAGTGATGCCGGGACAAAAAAAGCGACATACAGACACGTTGACACACACACATTCACACAAGCAAAATTTTCTGAAGCTTTCATGGGGTGTAAAACGTGAAGACATCGCAAAATTTTTGGATTCCGACAAATTTACAGGCAAAAGTCTGATTTTATTAATAAAGATTACTACTACTATATTATATACTGTGTGTATAGAGTGGCGTATCCAGTGGTTTGGAGGGAGGGAGTGATGGGCTGCAGCCCCTCCTGAAATTCTGTAGAAAGTTTTAAAAAATAAAGATTAAGAGTAATATTTATGATTTCTGTATGCTATGAAGCATTATTGAACTTAACGCATCCCTTCCCGAAATAAACTCCTGGAAACGCCACTGCAGAGTTTTAAAAAACCCTTAAAAAAAAAAAAAAAGTGTTTTTTTTTAATTAATTGGGTTTTTTATATTAAACATAGAATAACATTATTGGGTTTGAATTTTATTTCAAAAGAGACTAAACACTTATTACAAAATAAAAGTAAATTTATTATAATTAATTAAAAATTAAATGACCTTCATATTCTTAATATTTGGTTTGGCCTAAACTGTAAAATGAGTTCTTATTTTATTCTGTTCTGTATTTTATTACAATTTTGAATTTAATTATTTTTATTAAGTTATTTTGCATAAAATTAAAACTAGTAAAAAAAGAAAAATATTTAAACCTTTCCATGTACGATTTTTATATTACAAATAATTATATATTTTTATATGGTTAAAGAAAAGAAAGTGTGCAAAAAAAAAAAAAAAAAAAAAAAATTAAATCTTAGTTAATATTGATACGATACTGACATATTTTATTCATATTTGAAAACTTATTTAATAAATGTTTATTTTCAAGTTCATAGTGTTTAATTGAACCAAATTATAGGTAAACATTAAAAATAGAAGCAAGGAAAAATTTTATAAAAAGATCATTTTTATAAAACTAAATCTTTTAAAAAAGCTGTTTTAATAAATTTGAAGTTTTCGAGGGGCAACAAAAGGACCCCATTTTTTGCCTGTATCGAACCTTACAGGGTAAATATATTTGTTAGTTAGGTTAAATATTTATTGTTAAATCCTTAGAATTTTAGACAAAGTATTACTTTCATTTTTATTTATTACTGCTGTCTCTAGAATAAAAGCAAAAGGGTTGCAGGGGGAAATTCAATAAAAAGGGCAACCTATTTTCAAAAAAGGCATTATTTGTATAATTTGCTGTTTTCTACGTTGTGATTTTTGTATGTGACAAAAGTAAATTACTAATTTTAAATGCATATACATATATATATATATATAGGCTGTATGCATTTGTTTTTTCACGAATACTGTAGAACTATTGCTAGAAGACTGAAAAGTTAGGAAGAAAATATCTAAAGCCTCTGAACATTTAAAATGTTAGAAAAGGCTACTTGGTACCAGAATGGTTTTAAAAGGGCCGCCGGGTGCTAAAATTTGTTTAAAAGGGCTCCAGGGTGGAGCACCCTGCCAAATTAGCTTAGAGATAACACTATTATTATTATTATTATTATTTTACATCATGTCATAAATATGGCTTGCAATTTTGTTCATTTTTTCTCCTCTTTCTTTCTTTCTTTCTTTCTTTTTTTTTTAACTGTTCCGTTCAAAAGACATATTGTAGATAGAAAATTTTTCTAACAAAATTGAAAAAGGATTACATAATTTCAAACTGGCATATATATCACTAGTATGATATACTATGTTATGTAGATATTATGTATAATATTTAGGGATGAAACGGATATCCGATAACTATCCGGCCTATACGACGGGGTACTGGATATCAGCACTCCGGATACGGATATCCGGCAATTTCAAGCCGGATAAACGAAAGAGAAAATTCAAGCTTAAACTCCCATGTGATGAAAGGCCCACCAGCGGCCGAGCGGTTCTGCACTTAAAACTGGTAGATGTGAGGTGCTGAGTTCAATGACAGGTCGCGATCGTTGGCTTAGCCGTTCGTAGTTTTCCATGGTTTCCCCAAACTTTCCTAAATACGGGTAAAGACACCTTAGAAAGACCCCCCACAGAGGGCACACCCCTCATGCCGAGGACTTACAATAGTCAATCGGTCTTATATCCCGTCAGATGAAAATTTTGCAACAATTTTTTAGATCAGTTGTAGCTTGTAAAGGTTAAAATAAAATAAAATAATAAATAAATAAATAAAAAAAAATTATGCTAAAATTAATTTTAGCCATTTCAGCAAACAAATTTAGCCAAAGGTAGCTTCGGGTCTAAGAAATATAGAAGCCCTATTTTAATTTTGTACAGAGTTTAGGTTTTTCCAGAGTAATCTGTAACATACCCCCTAATCTTCCCCATAACAATAAAAAGGTCTGTTCATTGTTGTTCCTGAACAAATGATATTCATTCTCTGCAGTGTATATAACTCTGTTTTCATTACTTTTGTTAATGTGTTGTTAGATTCTTTCGAGAATGAGTCAAATAATGTGCATTTATTGACTAGAACCTGTCTTTTAATTTACTTTAAATAAAAGTACATGTTTAAATTTCCAGAAAGTGTGTACTTTCACTTTCAGATTGTTAATGAAGGAAAAAAAAAAGTTCAATTATTTAAAGTTTTTGATTTTATACATTAGAAAAATGTAACTTACTTTTAATTAAGGAATTTTAGTGAATAATCTAAAATATTTTTTCGTATTTGTACATAATATAAAAATAAAAAATAAGTAAAAAGTATACAAGAAAAACTAGTATGATGTGGCCACCACATGACTTTCTTCTATATAATTTTACACACAAGTTATTCAATATAAATTATTTATTAAATTATCAAAGTATTTTCCATTATAAATGCAAACGATTTTTATCTGACAGAATTATATTATCACTAAATGCCGAAAAATGTCAATTTTTTGCAAATCAGAAGAAATAATTTTTTTCGTTAAAAGTTTTTTTTTTTTCGTTAAAAGATTAAAAAAAAAAAAAAAAAAAAAAAAAAAAAAACTATAACTTTGTTTTAAATTATCACAGATCTATAGTTCAACCATTCGTTTTAAAGGTATTGACAAGATCTTTCGAAATACACCCATATGGAAAATTTCCCCCCCGCTTCCCCCCGGGGAGTACTTCACCCCCAAGGGGGAAGCGATGCTCCCACATGCACATTTTTTTTCTAGTTAACTACTACTATTATCAATAATTCATATTAATTTTACAGTCACACGATTAAAATAACTCACATTATGTACATTTATACGAAACTTTGTCCTATACTACCATGTTAAAAATTTAGAAAAAATGCGATAACAGTGCCACCTGTTGAACAATTGTTCCACAAATCTAATCAGCAACAATTTATATCAAGGTCCAACTAAATACCTAATAAAATTAAAAGGGTAGTTTTTTTCTTTTTTTTTAAACACCGATTTCCAAGATCTAAAACTGATCTATCTGATCAGGATGACTATTAATTTTACTGTAATAACTATGTAAAGTATGAGAAAGGATATCTAAAATGGATTTATGTAACAATTTTCAAGAAAACCGTTAGAGCCGTTTTTGAGATACCGACTTTTACCATAACTTGGTATATTCAATTGTTGACCGGAAAATAATAATTACATACAAAAGGATATTTAAAAGGAAGTTAATATGGCGAGTTTGAAAAACATTCGTACAGCCATTTTTAAAAAAAACGCACTTGGAGTACCTGAAATTTAGCTATTTATACAGGACGCCTATCAATTTTCCTGAACTATCCAACTAGTATATCATTCAAAAGGACATCTAATAGACTGTTTATGTAGCAAATTTGTAGAAAATCGTTAAAACTGTTTTTGAGATACGGACTTATGGGCCCACTTCCAGTTTCGGATATCCCACTTTCGGTTTTCCAATTTTCACCAAAAAAAAAAAAAATCATCTGTACACTAGACCTGTCGCAATTCTGAAGTTTCGTGGTTCTATCTTTATTAGTTTCGAAGATATAATAGAAGATTCCCCACACACATACACACACACTGACCAATTGACAAAAACCACATTTTTGGACTAAGGGACCTTAAAACATGTAAATCAAGTGAAAACGCGACATCGAATTTTTAGACTGAATACAATACTTCCATTGCCTATGGTAGATGGGTAATGGAAGTAATAATTTTATAGCTTGATGTTAATATGTTCTGCAATTAAAATGAGTCTTATGTTTTATAATTTTTGTTAATTTCTCCAAAATTTTTCATTTCCTTTTTCTTTTTTGTAAATGAACAAAGAAAAAAAAAAAGATTGAAATCTTTTTGCTCATCAGTACAGTTTTTTGAATTGCAGTCAGCATGTTACACAAGAGTGTGCTATACACAAAATTATGGAATACATACAATAGGTAACGGAAATCATGGAAATTTGTCTAAATTAATCATGGATATCATAGAAAAATCAGGGAACTTTTTTTCTGAATTTCTGTAGCCACCTTGGTATGCAATACTTAATCCTGCAGACACCAAAGGCCTACATTATTTTAATGGAAAATTTGTTTCCAAAATTACTCATTACCTAATGTATTTTTTAATTTCTGCTTTCATATTCAGAAAATTCATAATTGTTAAATTAGAATCAATTTAAAAATAATTGTAATAATAATAAAAATAAATTTTTATTTTTACTTCAAAAATGCAATTTTCACTAACTGCATTTTTCTCAATTTTTAGCTGCGAAATGAAATACAAAAATCAATTTTTAGAAAGTCAGTACTAATTTAATGATTTTGAATTTTCTAAATGTGTAAAGTTAATTTAAAAAAGAAAAAATATATACATTTGGTAATGAATAACTATTTCCCCCATTCCCCCCATTGAATAACATGGGCTGATGGTGAGGTTAAATATTATCTGCTTTCTGTTCTTAAAGATGAGTTAGCTGTTTCACTTCAAACTAATGAGAGCTAATAAGTAAATACTGGATCGGTATGTATTTATGAATTTGTCGTACTATTAAAATACAGACCTTAGTAATACAAAAAAGGACATTTACAATGTTAATTTAATTTATCAACATAAAGCTTAATTAAAATAATTTGGTGTTGCATTCACAGGACTTTCTGTTACCCTGTATTTCAATACTATAAAGATATCTATATAGTTTAAAATCTTGATACTAAACAGAAATAACAATGTAAATTTCCTACAATGTTAAAAATGGCCAGATAAAGCATGAAAAGTAATCATTCTGCAGTTTTGGAAGTGTTAAGCATACTGTTTTTGCATAATAGATACTTAACACTACCGAAACTGAAGTATGCTTAACTTTTGTTTCAGTTTTGATTTTAACTTTGTAGGAAATTTACCTTGATATTTCTTCAAAGATAAAATGTATAGATTAAGGGGCAAGGCAAAAGCAAAATTATTTGAATGACAAGGGGTTTAAGAAAAGGGGGGGGGGGGTTAAAGATAAGAGTTTTTACCTCCATTATAATTAAAAGTGCGCACAAAGTTGCATTTATTTAAGAAATACATTTATTTATTAAGTTGCATTTATTTATTTTCACACCTTTAAAAATTTGGCCCCATAGGTCATAATGATAAAGAATTTTTCCTGGTGTCCCTGTAAAAAAACAAAAAGGGCTAAATTCACCAAAATCTATAGGGTTCGTACTATGGGGACTTACAATGTAGTACAAACTTTCAGCTTATTCGAACAAAGCGTGTAGACGCTAGCGTGTTCACTCACAGACATACACACATACATACACACATACATATATACACACACACATATACTCTGTTGAACAAGAACGTGATCGTTCTTATTCAAAAAAGGGACATCACAGCGCCATCTATTTTTTTTTTGTTGTAATCTCTAACTCATGCCCTAATGCGCAATATAACTTTTACCGGTGTTTAGCGTTGTTTATATTGATAATTTATGACACCGCAGTAAACTGTGCAGTGCGTGGAAACAGAAAAATAGCATCACTACGATGGAGTAGCCGGCATTGTCTCCAGATGCAAATCCTATCGAAAATGTGTGGTCCTACATGAAGTTGCAACTAAGAGGAAAGCCAGTGTACACGGAAAAGCAACTGTGTTATCAAATTAAAAAGATATGGCGATCTTGCTGCAAATCTTGCTGAAAGCATGCCTAAAAGGTGTCAAGCGATAATAAATAATAACGGCGACTGGACAAATTATTAGGTAATTGCGCAATAGCCAACAACATGTACTTCAATAAAATATGAGAAAAAAATTTATCTGATTTATTTTTACCGAATACAAGCGGTCACGTTCTTGTTGAACAGAGTGTACATACATCATCGTAAAAATAGTAGAAACGGACTCAGGGGACCTCGAAACGTATAGAAACATCAAAATCTCAAATTCGGATTTTTGACATGATTACAATACTTTCTTCACTATAGTGTTCGGAAAGTAAAAATGTGCCTAATGAAATGTCTCACTATTAATTCCAGTAATTTCATGTTGCTAAATTTATGTTAAAACTTTATTTGCGAGAAGAAAGCTAGTTTAATTACTAAGTTTAAAGTTGTGCAAACATACTAAAAATAAAATAAAATAAATCAAGCCACAGATTAAAACTAAGGAATAAAACAAAAACTATAATATTAAAATCTTTTTTTTTTTTTTTTTCGATTGCTTTAGCAAGGAAATGCATGATATTGATAGAAACGAAATATAAACAACAAAATAAATAAGAAACGTTTGTAACAATGAAAATAATGAACATGTTATATGTTTAAAAGTCGTTTCATATATTGTCCAACAATTGTTGTTATTCTTAATTATGAAGTATCATTGTTGTGTCCATTGTTGGTATAATAACAACAAATACATTTGCATAAATTTAGTTCTGGTAAAAGTCTTTTGTTTGACGTTTGCTAAGAGCTCATAATTTGCTATTTTGTTGTTTAAAACGTTTGATAATTACTAATTTGTGACATTTCATTTTATGATGTTGTGAAAAATGGGTTTGAAAAGTTTCTTTCAGAAATTTGCGGAAGTAGATCAATTTTGGATGCACTCTAAATTTTCCAATATGTTTCGCTAGGCCTAATGTATTCACCGTTACTTTTAATGCATTAATGTAACATAAACAATGTTTTGCTTTCACAAAAAAGTATCAGTGCATTTAATATTGTATACAAATTTATATATATATTATATACACTATTGGAAGATTCAATAACAGATGTTTATTTATTATTCCATGTACATTTATCAGGGATTGGAGCAATCTACATTTTCCATACCATTTTTTAACACGTTCATCGCCATGTCAGCTATCGGTGACTGACACTGAACCTTCCGTTTAGGCCACGTCAGACACCGGTGACTGACAGTGTGAAATATGATATAAAACTAAAAACTTTACATAGTTTTAAGTAATTACTGACAATTTATTTCAAATTTACTTAATTTTTATTTATTTATAGGATTATATCATTAAGGCATTTTAATGAATTTTATTGAAACATGGTAAACATAACACGGTAAACATAACACGTTTCTAAGCAGAGCGCGTGGCCTGAATGGGATTTCCTTAAGAAATCGCGTGGCGATCAACGTGTTAAAAATTAAAAATTTAGTAATTGTTTGCAGTATGTTCCTTCTATTGATTAGTATGAATATTTATAGTGATATTTAAAACAAACTGCATAGAGCTCTGAATTATATATATATATACATACATATACACACAGAAAAATGAAAAATCGAAACTTGTCAAGAGACATGCCATCTTTGTGACACTAAACGTTTGTCAAGTACATTGACAAATTTGCACAAAATTACGCAAAATTTTAAACAATCAAAACACTACCTGACAATCCCATTTAGTCATGAGACACAAAAGTCGTTTTATTTTACCATGTATCTTTAATGTGTTTCGTCTGATGATCCGTTTTGCCTCTAAAACTTGTCAGATGACTAATTTCCCAGGTACAGTTTTCATTTTCCTCAAATTTGACCGGTTAGTCAGATGAGAGAATAAAAAAAAAAAATGTTCCCGTTTTGTCAATTGACTAAGAAAAATTTGTTTGGCTAGTCCAAAAGCTAAACATTGTTCTTCTTCTTTTTTTTTATTTGTTATTTATTTTTTGTCTCCTATTGACAACTTGTGTTAGTCAACCGAAACCGAAAAATAAACAAAAAACTAATCGTATTTGGCGGGATACTGCAATTGCCGTTAGAAAGAGAACGAGAGATTTTTTAGTAATCAGAATCAGCGAATCGAGTTTACAGCCAAAAGTAAGTGCTAAATACTTTATTTTATTGTAAGCTTTGTAAGAATAGTAAATTGTAAATTTGTAGAATTCTAAAGCTTCCGCAATCTTCTAACAATATGAATCGTAATTAGAATTTGTTCTAATTTATAAAGTTGTTTAAAATGTATAAAATTTAAAATACGTTATTATAAATCTAGTTTTACGTATCGTTGTATTATAAAAGTAAGTATATTTAATTTGTCTAAGCTATAGTTGTTTACATACACTTTTAACATTAAGCTCACATTAATATTTTTATACACAGAATAGTAATGATTTATTTTTCCCTAAAGGTGGTTCAGAAGGTATTTGGATTTCCAAAGGACGTCAATTTAAGAAAGATATAGAAAAATGCTATCCATGGGGATTTTGAAAGAAATCCGAATTTAAAAGTATGTTTTTTTAAATTATCGTTTGCAACATTATATCTATCTTAGAACAATAAAAAATAATATTAATACTTTTTTTTATATTTAAACTTTTTAATGAGATAAATTAAAAAAATTTAAAGGTTTCTCGTTTATCTGTTATTATTTATTTATTTTTATTTTTTTTAAATTCCTGTTCTAAATAAATAATTTTTTTAATTTAAATAAGTTTGGCAAATGGTTGATAATAGTGTGTAATAAAAAAATGACATTTTTATTATTAAATGTTTGACACCATTTTTTTTCAAAACAACTTTTAGCAAAAATAATATGAATTTAATATTGCATACTATATTCTGCTCTCAATTTAAAGTCAAATTGTTCTTGTATACAATATTAATTATTAGCGATAAATAATAAATATCTTCATGTTATTTGTTTCATTCAAATGATTGATGACTGTAGTAAAAGGTTGATATTTTTAGTTATTAAAAATTTGATATCATATATATATATATATATATATTTTTTTTTTTCAAAACAAATTTAATCAAAAATAATATGAGTTTAAATTATTAGATACTGTATTCTCGATTCAAAATCAAATTGTTCATGCGCAGCATATTAAGTATTCGTGATAAACAAAAGATATCTTGTTAAAAATATGTACTTAATTTCATGTTATTTGTTTCATTCTTAACACATTTAAATTTAAAAACTATTTGGTATGTCAATTTAAACAACATTTTTTTCTTTTAACTATGCTCTATAAATTAAGTAATTCTTGCAAACATTTAGTTGTATACTCTATTTCCACAATAACTTAAAATTAATTTTGATTTTCTTCTACATATATAAGAATGAAGTACTGGATTTTTCAAAATTTTCTTTTTCTGGCTTTTGGTGCATTTACAAATTTGGGATTTCCTTAAACTCGATTAAACCATTTTTAGGAGATGTCTGTCTGTGTTTAATCAAAATTTTATGTTTTGGGTGCTGTATCTCACAAAATAATGAACAGAATTGTACAAAAGTTTATATTTAGATGCACTTTCACATAAATTCGTGCTGAATAGCTTTTGGTACATATCAAGGGTTGCCAACTGCTCCGATTTTTGCGGAGTTTCTCCGAAAAAATTTAAAAACTCCGCAATTCCGCGAAGTAATGTTTATGCTCCGCAAATTCAGTCTTGACCACCTATTTAAATATTTTTTATACATAAAATTGAATAGTGGCAGACACTGAAAAAAAAAATTTTTTTTCTTTTTTCTTTCTTTCTTTTTATTTTTTCCTTGCACACATCTAGGCAGAAATCGTTGTCCAATCCTTATCAACTTTTGATTTTGCATTTCCAACAGTTGCCGCATAAAACATTATTCTTTGAATTTTATTTTTTATCTATGAAAGCGCTTCAACGTATCTTGAAAATAAAAAAAATAAAACTAACTTTTACAATTTAGCTGAAGAACCACACGCTTCATCCTACAATACTCATAAATAAATAGTAAAAAAAAAAAAAAAAAAAAAAAAAAAGAATGAAAGAAAGAAAACATTCTAGTGATCGAAATATTGCTGACTCAGAACAGGAACAAGTATTTGTTTACATTAGCTAAGAGTGTGTTTAATTAAAACCACAAGCTGAAAGGGGGGAAGAAAGAAACCAAATGCTATGATTATGTGCTGTTTTGATTTTCATTTAAACTGTATCAATGTTTCAGTTATCATTAAAAAATTGTTTATTTTAATTATTTATCGATAAAAATAATGGATTCAAAGCTACTGAACTTTAAGGCCGATTGACAACGCTTTATTTAAGATTTATTTGAAATAATTATGCTTTTATTGTATCATTCACTTAAAGCATAAATGATTTATTATCATATCTTCATTTGTATCTGGGAAAAAAAAAAATAAGTAAACAAATTCTGACCAATAATCTGAAAAATTCTAAAGTTTACAAAACATATGGTCCCAAGCTATGCAGATTAGAGGGAGTTGACTTAGAGATGAGATCATTTACACATTTATATGATTTCGTTTTTAGATTTTTATGTGATAGTATAATTATTTTGACATTCATGAAAATTGTTGTAAATTAATTTTTTTTTCCCTTTGTGTTTCTCTTTCTTTCTTTTTTTTAATGTAACTGAATAATTTACTTTCACATATTGCCTTTATTTATGTATGGAAAATATGCCATTATGCAAAAAACAAATTACTTTTGGGTTTTAAGCTTATATTCAGACTTAATCATTTCCCATTCTTATCTCTCTTCACTGTTTTGCTAAATATATTTGATTATCAATAAATATTTCTAAATTTCATTTGATTATTGTTAATTTATTTTTGTGAGTAGTTTATTTCTTTTCTTTTCTTTCTTTTTTTTTTTTATGTATTTTTAAAATTGCTCCTCAAAGTAGCCAAAATGCTCCTCAAAATTTCTCTGAATATTCCTCAAACTGTTTTTGAAAAGTTGGCAACCCTGTAAAAAATCATCTAAGAAGTGGCGCTACTATGCTGCAATTTCCCACAATTAAGGAAAGACTATATCTTAGCTTCTATTGTGTAGAACTTCACATAACTTAATGTTCAAATAGTCGATTGTGAAAGACTATGTTTATTCAACTTAGGTTCATATCGGTCATCAGGTAATGCCAGTATGTTGCAACTTTTCACATTTAAGAAAATGCTGTAACTGAGCATCTGTGATATATAAATGCACTAAACTTGATATGTGCAACAGCCATTATGAACTATTATGCTGATTTAATTTGGACGCATATCGGCCGACAGGTGACGTTGGCATGGTGCAATTTTCTCTATTTATAGGAGAGCCATATCTCAGCTTCTATGATATGTATGTGCACCGAATTTGATATGTAAGGTGTATGTCATACATCCAAAAACTATGCCAAACTAGCTTTTTAAAAACTATGCCGAATCAATTTGGGTGTACATCAGATGACATGCCGCGCTACTATTACTCTTTGTAAATTTCCAGATAGTTATAGTATCTCAGCATCTATTTGTTAAATTAGTTTGTAAAATCTTTATTTGTGAGAAGCTGTGTTAATTACTTTGTGCATTGTAACTGATATATGGTGCTATTATATTAAATAATAATAGAAGAAAATTCTGTAATGGCTACAGCATATACTAATTTTAGATATAGTGGGTTAAATATATGTTAGTAATTTGCAACTGGTAATTATGAATGATTTACTTATAAATTGTCAAATATAGTTCCCCCAGAAAATTTTTTAAATTCATTAATACGTAACATTTTTTTCCCCACAATAGTATCAAGACACGGAAAAGGTATATAAAGTTTATCATTAATGGTATAAATGGCAAACATTTCCAATTTAACAATAAAACTTTTTTTAATAATTTACAACAAGTAATTTAAAATACTTTATTTAAGTGGGCATGAATATTATAATACTTACAAAACTTTAAATTGACACCATAAAAATAAAATATCTTGCAACAATTGATTCGGGTCGAAAGAGCACACGACCCTTCGTCAGGCACCCAAAGTAGGCACGAGTGCAGCAGTCAAAGTGGTAATGCACGGCTTTGACTGCTGTACTCGTGCCTACTTTGGTCGCCTGATGAAGGGTCGTGTGCTCTTTCGACCCGAAACCATTGTTGCAATTTTTTTTTATTTTATGCTGTTTATTCAAAGTTTTGTAAGGATTATTTTGCAACGCCAGTTCTGTGGTACGAATAATTGATAAACCTTTTTTCATTTTCTTTCTGAAACAACAGACAGACGACCAGCCTTCTCTCTCTCTCATTCTGTGTGTGTGTTTTTTCTCTCTGTGTTTGTTTATCTTCGATAGCGCACATTCGATCTACGACTGCAATTCACAGCTATCGTACTGCTCACCTTTCAAAATATTTTTTACAATTATAAATCTAAATTTGTAGGCATATTTATAACTCTGTAACTAATTTAAACATTATACACATGCTAGACATGTATCGGAGCTCCCTTTTCGTATCCAGAAAAATAGATCCGTATTTGTATGGATCTGTTTTCTTTTCTTCAACGAAACTAATATGTATCTTTTGTAGAAATTGTATGAAAATTAGAAAAGTATTATAAATCTTTTTTGACTGTTATTAATATATAAATTAAATAAATACAGTATAACCTCGTATTTACATCCTGGAAATTGAAAAGATTTCGCAATTTACTTTTTTTTTTTTACTTTATTCTATATTCAATAGAAGAAAGTACTAGATTCATAAAAATTTTCGACTTCCGTTTTCCGATGAATTTGCACGTATTGAAAGTTCCAGAACACGATTTGACTATTTTTAGAAAATATTAGATATGCCGCTGTGTGTGTGAGAGAGACAAAAATTTTGTGGCGACTGCAACTCTGGAACTACTGCACGTAATTGCATATAAATTTATATGTAAATGCACCTTGACATAAATTAGTGCCTATCAACTTTTGGTGCCCATCCATCAAGAAATGGTACTGCTATACAGCGATTTCTAGAGACCATATATTAGGAAACTATATTATACAGGGTCTCTAGCGATTTCAACAATTTAAGGGAATGCTATGTCTCATGAACTACTGCAGAGAATTGCATATAAATTTATATGCAGATGCACCTTGACATAACCTAGTCCTTATCAGCTTTTTATGTCAATTTCTCAAAAGATGGCGCTGCTATACAGTGATTTTCACAATTCAAGGGAAGGCTATATCTCAGGAACTACTACACATAAATTTATATGTGGATCTACCTCGAGATAAATTATTGCCCATCCACTTTTGGTATCAATAATTCAATAGGTGATGGTGCTATATAGCGATTTCCATAATTTAAGGAAAAGAGATATCTCAAGTTCTATTGCGTACAATAATAATAATAAATGATATGTGAAAAGACCATTATCAGACATTATGCTAATTCAATTTGGATGCATATCGGCCAATAGTGGCGCTGCTGTACTGCAATTTTCCCCGAGAACGGAAAAGCTATATTTCAACTTCTATGGTGTATAGTACAAAATTTAATATGTGAGATAACCATTATGAAAACGCATTTTTTAATATATTATTTATAGAGAATAAAGCTGTCTTTCTTTGTACTTTCAATGCAATTTTTCTCAAAGATGAAAATCGTCTGCATTCCGTATGGTAGGTAATTTAAATAAATAAGAGCTTTAATAAATTATTTGTACTGAGCGAATTTGTATTAGAAAATGTAAAAAAAAGTCTTGTGGTGGCCACAACATACTGTTTTTGTTGTTGTTTTTTTAAATACCTTTATTTTTAATAAAATTCAATCCTCGCTTTTATGTGAACGAAATTTTCAAAGCAAATATAGAGGAAATACTTGTCGTGATTTCATTTAAAGCTATTATGTTGTGACCACCGCAAAACTTTCTTCTATATTTTCCTATAGGAAAATTCATTCGCCCAGTAAAAATATTTTCTTAAAACTATTATTTATTAAAATTATCTACCATAATGAATGCAGATAATTTCATTTTAGAAAAAACTAACACTAATAATAAGAAAAGAAAGACAGTTTAATTCTCTATAAATAAAGTCTTAAAAAATGCTTCTTCATAATGGTTACCTCATATATCAGGTTTTGTAGAGTTATATGACACAGAAGTTGAGATATAGCCATATCCTGTTCTCAGAGAAAATTGCAGTATACCAGCGCCACTTACTAGCTGATATGCATCCAAATTGAATCTGCGTAATGTCATATAATGACTACGTTGATACGTGTCAAGTTTTGTTTGATTATACAGAACAGAACCTTAGATACAGCCTTCCCTGAAAACGCGAAAGTCGATGTATAGCTGCACCAACTGTTGAGAAGTTGACAAAAAATATTGGTGGGCACTAACTTACGTCAAAGTTTATCTGCGTATAAATTTATGCAAATTCGTTTAGTAGTTTCTGAGATATAGCCTTTCCTGAAATTGCGAAAATCGCGGTCTAGCAGCGCCACTTGTTGAGCAAATAACACCAAAAGTTGATAGGCACTAACTTAGGCCAAGGTACATCTGCATATAAATTTATATGCAGTTATCTGCAGTAGTTCCTGAGATACGTTGCCACAAAATGTTTGTCTCACACACACACAGACACAGACACATATTTTTCTAAGAATGGTCAAATCGTGTTCTGGATCCCTCAAATCCATTGAAAGGCGGAAGTTGAAAATTTTTACGATTGAAATACTTTCTTCTATTGAATACAGAAGAAAGTAAAAAACAATATAAAATAAACACATCGTCGAACAAATGCAATAAATAAAGATCCTTTTTTTTTTGTTCAGAATATAAGCATTAAACAATGAACTACTATCACTGACCTTGAAGCACATTTTTGCAATCTTGAAGTTCTCAACTCACATAAGTGTTTAAAAACATTATTATTAGTCTCTTTTTTTTTTTTTCTTCAGATTTTTAACGCAATACAATTAGTAATTACATGTTTTTGTTTTTTTTCTTTTTTTTTTGTATGTTCAATGGAAGGAAGTATTGGATTTGTAAAAATTTTCGACTTCCGGTTTTCGACAAGTTTTGAGAGGTTAGACTAGACCTCGATTTGACCATTTTTAGAAAATGTCTTGTCTGTTCGTCTGTGTGTGTATGTATGTGTGACAAAAATTTTGTGGCAACTGTATCTACGGAACTACTGTTCAGAATTTCATACAAATTTATATGTAGATGCACCTTGACCTACAGTACTGTGCAAATTAATTGGGACAAACACATTTTTTAAGAAAATTGTTCCTTTCTCGGGGATTTTCTGCTTTAAACCGGTTTCAACTGCATTTTCTTACAACGCGCGACTGCCCTGGACTAATCTAAACCGGTTTGACCACGTGATCATGACATGTCGAAAATTTTTCCCTTCAGTTGCTGTAAGAAGTGGTCGATTGTGTGAATTGTCTGCTTCTGACGTGTATTTAGAAAATGGATATCGCTCCCAGGAAAAGGACTAGAATTGCTACCCTTAGTCAGTATACTTCTATGACTGTGAGGGATATTGCTACAGCAGTTGGAGTTGGAAAATCCAGTGTTTCTAGGATTATAAATCAGCAAAAAAAATTTGGGACAGTGTTTCCAAAACGGAAAGTAAATGTGGACGCAAACGCAAGACCACACCTCGAACAGACAAATTTCTTGTACGAAATAGTAAAATGCATCTTCGCAAAACAAGTACAGATCTTCAGAGAGAATTATTAGCTACTGGTGTGAGCGTGGATTCATCGACAATTCGACGAAGGCTTATTTAATCTGGGCGATTTGCAAGAACACCAATCAAAACACAATTATTAACACCTGAAATGAAGAGAAAACGTTTGGACTGGGCCAGGAAATATGAATCTTGGACTGCACAAGACTGGAAGAAGGTTGTATTCAGCGACGAAACGCATTTTATTGTGCAAGGGTTTCTACCAAGATTTGTCAGGCGAAGTGATGGAGAACCCATCAGGGAACAATATCTTATTCAAACAGTTAAGCACCCTCAGAAACAGATGTTTTGGGGGTATTTTACTTCTGGAGGACCTGGCAGCTTAGTACCAGTTGAAGGGATGATGAACTCTAAAAAATACACTTCTATAATAGAAAGAAAAATTGTGCCTATGATGCAAACGTTCGCTGGTGGTGTTGGTATCTTTCAACAAGATCTTGCTCCATGCCATACTTTTAAGCTAACAAAGAATTTTTTTCAAGAACAGAAATTACCGGTTTTGGATTGGCCTGTTAATTCTCCTGATGTAAATCCCATCGAAAATTTGTGGAGCATTGTAAAGAGACGTGTGAGTAAAATGAACTGCTCAACAAAGAGGACAATGATTGAGAATGTTATAAAAGTTTGGTTTGGTGATGACGAGATCAAAAATTTATGTTCTAATTTAGTGGAATCCATGCCAAACCGTGTACAGCATCTCATTCAAGCTAGAGGAGGGCATATTTCATATTAGATTGCTATACCGTGCATGTAAGTTAACCTATACCAATTAAACAACATTTGTGAAAATTTTTGAGCTTGTCCCAATTAATTTGCACAGTACTGTAAATTAGTGCCTATCAACTTTTGGTGTCAATCGCTCGAAAGGTGGCGCTGCTATGCAGCAATAGCATTTATAATATGGTTGTCAACTTTCAAATATGCTTAACAATAGTGTTCTAACAGGGATATATTCATTAAAAATAATAATAATTCAATAAAAAAAAAATCAATAAAACCAGATCGATTTTTTAAAAAATCTCGTACTTGCTTTTCTAAAGTAATCATACGAATTATAAGGTATGGTGTTATATGAGAATATATATATATCATCATTACCAATTTCAGCCTCTATCAACCCACTGCAGGATGAAGGCCTCTGCTAGGCGATTCCAAACTGCCCTGTTTTCGCACACACACACACACACACACACACACACACATATATATATATATATATATATATATATATATAATAATTTATGCATAGATTAAGAAAGGTTTTGATAGAATATTTCGTCTCCTCATTGATTTATTTGATTTCCAATGAAGCCATCTATGATATATGCAACTTCTTAATTGAATGCAACCTATGCAATGAGGTGAAATTTACACCTCATATAACAGATTTCTTAGTAATGTCCTGATGTCTTTTTTTTTCTTTTTTTTTAAGGTTTGTGAGCCCTATTTTAAACCTGGTGGAATTATACAAACAATAACATATTTTGATGAAAAAGAAGGAAAGTTATATGAAGTCCTAAGAAATGAACCAATTGTTAAAGATGGTGCTATTCTTATAATTTTCAGTGGCTTGCCATCATGGAGAGCTATTAGGCATAAAAAAAATTACGTTTTATTACCTAATTATATTTGTGCTTATATATTATTATTATGATTAATTTTTATGTAAATTATGGAGCAATCTTCTTCGTGTATATGAAACATTTATAATTTTCAATAAAATTATTTTTATCTTGATTTTTGTCTTTTATGTATTATTTCAATTACATAGTTTTAATGAAGGAGATATCTTATTTAAATAAGCCACTTAAATTCATGATTTGAAGAATGTTGAAAGTAATGTTATCAGGTAAGTAAGAGTTATTTTGGATGATCAAATACTTATAAATTATTGTTATATATTAAAATTTCTCTGGGCATAAAATTTACAGAGATGATTAAAAATAAAAATTATTATTATATATGTTAAAGTGTTTTTTATGCAAATTTTATGTCCACCTTCACCTTAAAAAAAAAAAAAAAAAAAAAAAAAAAAAAAAATGTATATCATTAATATTTATGATTTTAAAACTTTAAATAACCTGAAATTTGAGTTCGATGTTATTTATAGTATCGGTATTATCACGGTATAGAGTACATTGTATCGTCTATACCGTGCATATTGTTTATATTGCCTGTATCAATTGTTAAAGCACATTGTATCATCGTACTTATCTGTAATTTTAATCGGGTGGAAAAAATCCATTATTTAAAAAAAAATATATGCATATATTCAGGTGGCTTAAATATTAAAAAAAGGAACTTGGAAAAAAAAAAAAAAAAGTTTACATTTATTTTTGTAACCACAGCGTATAAAATTAAAGCACCGGTGAGAAAAAATATATATATATTTCTAAATCCATATATGAGGATGTGCATAAAAAGTGGACTAAATCATGTGGCGCCACAATCCTCTTGGAATGCCTTGATAAAAAAGTGTTGGATAAATGCGTGCGTTAATGATGAATAAAGGTAGGGAAGAATGATTAAACTAGCAAATTCTTTGTTTCAGTAGTTTGTTAAATTTCCAGTATTCATAGCTGCTAACTTTTTTAATTGATTCCGGAATGTTGTTAGCCCTATCTTCAAACCACATTCTTTGAGGAGTAATTATCTTCATATTTAATTGTAATTACATGCTAAAGAAAATTATTCTATTAAGAATATGGTATGAAGAAAAGGGCGAATGTTAATAACATTCTGGAATAAATTGAAAAAGTTGGCAGCTATGAGTAATTTAATCTAGTTGATGGACAAGTAATATTTTTCAGAAAAGTTTTTAAATATTTTTTCAAGGTTGAACATTTAAAAGGGGAGGGGGGATTAAACAATTACAAAAGTAAAGAGGTTAAGACTAACAACAATGCTTTTACAAAAGCCCCTGCAAACAAGTATGAGGCCACTTCCTCATAAAATATGAGGGATTTTAATCAAATAAATTTTTTTGATTAATCTCTCTCAAATATTATGAGACAGGCTAGTCAAATATTTTTTTTTTCGGGCTAAAATTCCTCCACAAATATTATGAGGCAGCTTAGTCAAATAGAGACTAGTTTTCCTTTTCAAATATTACCAGACAGATTAGTCAGGTAAATAGTCTTGACTATCCTGCCTCTTCAGATATTCATTGAAAATTGACTAGCTTGCTTCGTAAAATACCTGTTGGCTGCTGACTAACCGTCTTAATCAAGTGCAGATTCTGATTAACTTGCCTTGTCTGGTAACTGCGGTTGTTGACTAACCTTCCTGGTCAGATAATTATGATTATCGACTAGCCTTCTTTGTCTAATAATATTAACCTTCCTAGTGTGGAGTAGTGTTTTGGTGACTAGTTTAGCAAGTACACTTTTTAGTTTTGGAGACTAGTTCAGCAAGTACACTTTTCAGTTTTGGTGACTAGTTCAGCAAGTACACTTTTCAGTTTTGAAGACTAGTTCAGCAAGTACACTTTTCAGTTTCGGTGACTAGTTCAGCAAGTACACTTTTCAGTTTTGGAGACTAGTTCAGCAAGTACACTTTTTGGCTAGTCAGTTATTTTGGTTAGTCAATTCTGTATTGTCAGCTGAGCATTTTGGCAGGTCACTGTGACCAATTTATTTTTCTGTGTGTACTTCTTCTTGTACGTGCGTCTTTTACTTCAGCGTCATTTATTTTAAATCAATCCATGGTTTGGACAAACTTCTAGGAGAGGTAGAGTGCACCCTGATGATTCGAAGTCATATTGTTATCCAGCGTGAGAAATGCGTTCCTGATACGCTGGTATATAGAAAATCCTTAGAAATAAAATGTCGCCATGCAAATAATTATCTATTTTAAGGATGAATGTACATAAGACAAAAGGAAGAAGGCTCAAAGATAGTGTTAGAGATTTATCCACCGACTCCAATGAAATACTCACTAATTATAAAAATAATGTACATTCATTATTAAAATGAATCATCACTTATGCAACAGAGTCTTTTTATTTTTGATGTATCGGTGTGTGCGACATATTTCAACATCATAATGATCTAAAACCGAAATGGAAAAAGTTTTAATTAGCAAGTTATGACTAATGTATAATATACGGAGATTAAAAATTATTATACAAACTAGGAAATATGGAAAATTTCTATAAATGAAGGAAAAATAACTTTGACATTTAACCCCCAAAAAGCTGCTATATTTTTATCGAAAGCATGTATAATTTCAGTCTAAAATGTAGTTAGCTGTTTCATATATATATATATATATATATATATATATATATATATATATATATGACCCAATAAAATCACCCTTTTAGTAGCCGAAAAATTTTATTTTATATTTTGAAACAGCAAAGTAAAAAACTTACACTAAAAGTAAAAATACTGCACCAAAGTAGAGCGAATTTTAATAATAAAATTCTTTTAATAACAAAAAACATTTAATGTAATTTACTGTTTCAGTTCAACAGCAAATGTGTAAATAAATATGATGTTTTTTCAGATTGCGTTCTCGTCATGACTTCGATTATGATCAGGATATTATAAAATACGAGAAAAGTTTGAAAATTTTGAGGAGAGAGTTAGCATTAGACATGTAAGTGTATAAAATACTTTTCTATAATTTCATATATTTTCTTGCACATTTTTGTGTCCTAAATTACATTTTACAGTCCGTATTTTTACTTTTTCGCCCGTCGTAAAATAATTTGAATTATAGACGGATGTTAAAGCAAGTAAGTATTTTCTCACATCATTTTGCATAAAAATGCAAAAATAATCGAAGATGTGTAAAAATTATTTGATTGATTACAAATACTTTTGCAATGAAAAAGTAGACAGATAGACAGACGAACTGTAGTATACACGGTTCAATTTCAATCTAAAGTATTAAAAACAATATGTTTCTTTTTTTGAAACTTTTCTCAAACAATGAAAGTTAAATTACATATACAAATGAAAATAGATTTTTAGAATTACAGCATGCATTACAATAATAATAATAATAATAATACAAAAATTGAAAATTTTCAATTACCCTAACAATTTTTACCCATCTCTAATTATATTATCATAGCTTCCAACTTTTACTCTTTTTGTCTACCAGTAATATACAATAGAAATGTTTTATAACTTTTCGTTATAGCCTTTCACAAATTAAATTAAATATAAACAGTTCTACTCATATAGCGTGGTATTGGAAAAAAAAAAATAAAAGTTGAAAGCTATGACATTCATTATGCATATGTATAATACAATTTATTTGTAAGTAAATATTTATAATACATTTGCATTGCATGCATTAAAAAAATGTAGTTTAGTTTCAAAGCTTTTTAAGTCAACATTACTGTTACCCTCTTTTTAATGCGCGATAGTGTCTAAATGCCTTATTCGAAAGAGCTGAAAATTTATAACCATGTTATAGGACACGATCGCACAAACTGCGTAGACTTTGGTGAATCAGAAACTTAAAGTTTTTTTACAGGAACATAATGAAAAGTCTTCTATCATTATGGTTTATGGGCTCAAATTATTTAATGTGCGATAATATTAAAATGCCTTCTGATTTAGTTGAAAATTTATATACATGTCATAAAACATTGCACGAACTGTGTAGATTTTGATGAATATAGCACTTATAAGTATTTTACAGGGACACAACGAAAGTTTCTTTATCAATATGACTTATTGATTCAAACTTTAACATTCGATAGGTTCTTAATGCCTTTTTCAATATTGAAAAATTATGTACATGTTATAGGTCACTGTCACAAGAACTGTATGGATTTTGGTGAATGTAGAGCTTTATACAGTTTTACGGGGCCACAACAAAACATTCTTTAACATTATGATCTATGGGCTCAAATAATGTGAAGTGAAATAACGTAAAATTAAACAACATGTTATATGGAGAAAAATATTCAAACACTCTATTTTAAATTTCTCTTTTGTTTATTTAACGACTTTTCTCCCTTTAATTTGTTTAACCTGTAATTATTTAATGTTCAGAAAGTCAAGTGGAATCACTCCAGATTTTTCAAATTATAAATATTATTTTTAAGTTTTCTTGTATTTTAAGTTTTTTGTGAGATTTCTTTCAAATAAACCAAACTCTTCCAGCTTCATGTATGACAGTGCTTCTTATGATTGTCAAGTCGAAGCAGCTTTCAGGCGAATGAAAAGATCATCTTCAGTCTGCAAAAATGCTATGCTGTGGTTCAAAAGCCCGTTGAAATCAGAAAGGGATAAGGTATGGACAAAATTGATGATTGAGAAAAAGATCGATTTGTCCAATGCCATGATTTATTTGGTAAGAATCGACGAAACTGACGCAGTGTGGCTGAGCCTTGAAAGCAGAGCAAAAGATTACATTTTTGAATGGCAGCGAAGAGCTAACCTTACCATTCTTGAAATGTTTATTCTTAGACATAAAATGTAAGTATGAATGTAACTGTGTATGAATATATGGATATTTTGGATTTTCATTTACATTGTAAAACATTTAGATTGATTACATATAAAAGAAAAGGTATAAATAATGGCACCCTTTTTGTTTTTGACTTAAAGTTGCTTTAATTTTGAAATATTCTACATTTTTATCTTCATTAACAACTATAACAAGATTGTTAAATGAGAGGGGACAAAATAACGATTGATATCAATTATTTCAATTCGAAAACGAAGTCTTCCAAAAAGCATTTAAAAATACATCAGAAAAAATGGGTTGCAAATAGGGGCCTTTTCCAGATATGACACAAAAGATAGTTTAAAATGCTTTAAAACCTGATAAAACAATACAAAAAGATAGAAAAAATTATTTATTACCGAAAAGAAAAAAATTACAGAAATCGCTGACATAACTGGCTCTTTGAAACCCGCCACAATCTAAGTGTGCCCATATTCAGAACAAAATTTCATACCATTCTTCTTTGCGTGTGTAATCAGAGAACATTCCGTCACAAAACATGTAAGTTGCATCACTCGAATTTAGTTTATCTCCGTCGTTGATATCCAGATTGATATCATCATCGCTGTGGATAAGGGGAGGGTCACAGTGATCTGATAAATTTGATGATGAATTCTATTGTTCGCAGGTCGAATTTTCTTTATTTGAAGGCCTTTGGTCTTCGCACCAATAACCAATCTTTTTCCTTACCAGACCCTGGTGGTGTCTTACCCAGAGAAATCTTAAAGATGTCTTCTTGTGAGCACTTTTGTCAATCAATTTAGTCAACTGTTTTGTGTATGACCCTGAAATGATGAGGTTGGACCTTGCTGATTTGCGTCCATGGGTATTTTTTCTCTCTCATTGTTAGAAATAGGAGCTATATCGAACGGAGAAACTGCATTTGAAGTTCCCAGGGTCTATATTTACACTAAGAGAGGATGTCCATCTTTGCACCAACCCTACCTAAAAAAGATATCCTCTATCACATGTAACTTATGACGCGCGAGACTGAAAGCTTGCTTATTAAAGGAGCTTTGGATCTCCGCTTTTCGGATATCACTGTGCAATTATTTTAAACTAACCATAAAAACATGAAAAGAAAACGATATCAGATACTTGTCAAAAGACTGCAGCCGAGAACAAAACCAATTGGCACTGCATCTATGGAACTTGAAAAAATGGTTCCAACTGCTCTCTACTATCTTATGCCAACAAGTGGCACCATCTACATTTTTTGCCGCCATCCTTCAGCGTCTCCCATGGCCAATTGTGGAGGGGTGCCCCTATTTCCACCTATGCCCATTTTTACACCTTCTTCTCATATCGGTTCAATTCATATCTGTAATATTATGCGAACCTAATTAATATTGTTTTACTTCCTCTTTAACTGCTACAATTAAAATAAAATTATGTTAAAATGTGCAGTATGTATTTAATTTCTTATATGAAGAACTCAAATGAATGCTTTTAAATACTGTATATTCTAAATGAATTATTATTTTATTAACGTAATTTTGTATTGTTTTAGGTTGTCATTCTCTCAAAAAATGAAGCTAACTCTCTTCAAAAGGAAAAAATAATTTTTAACATCACTGATCGTTTTCCGAAATGATGCTTTAACCTCTTCAGCATCCAAAACCTGATATTTATGACTCACTTACCTGGACTTGACTTTTACTTCCCGAAATGTGACTTTTATTTACCCGAAATGTGACTTATTTATTGCTATTTAACACCAATGGATATCTCTTGAGCTTCTTCTTCCATGTTGGATCTTTGTCATGTGTATCGCACCCTTCATCTTCGGCCATCTTGAACACCATCTTCTCCAGCTTCGACCTTCTTCTCCACTCAGTACAATTTTCCCCGCTTTTTATAATCAGCAGCTCCATAATATGTACTAACGCATTTTCAAATAAATATTTACAGAAGTCAACGACTGTGTTCTTCTGCTTTAGTAGATTTTCTATTGTTTTAGATTTTTTACAAGTTTTGTTTTGTTTTAGCACACCAATTTTGTTTAGCATTTGAAAAAAAAAAAAAAAAAAAAAAAAAAAAAAAAAAATCTGGAGTAACTCCACTCGACTTTCCGAACATTGAGTAATTAACAGTTTTGTAGATAAAGTAAAGAAAGAGGAGTTGTTAAACAAACAAAAGAGAGAAAACCATAATAGAGTGTTTGAGTATTTTTCTCCTTATATTACACGATGTTTTATTTAACGCTATTGAACTTTGAGCCCACAGATCATAATGATAAAGAATTTTTCGTTGTGTCCCTGTAAAAACCTATAAATGCTAGATTCACCAAAATGTTTATATTTAGTGCAACAGTGATTTATAATATTCATATAAATTTTCAGCTCAATTGAATAAGGGGTTTAGATGCTATCGTCTTTTTAAAAATTTGGTCTCATAGGCCATAATGATAAAGAATGTTCCTTTGTGTCCCAGTAAAAAAAAAAACTGTAAGTGCTAACTTCACCAAAATCTATACAGTTGATGCAACTGTGACCTTTAATATGTGTACAATTTTTTTGCTCAGATTAGTAAGGCGTTTAGACACTATCGCACTTTTAAAAATTTGGCCCCATAGGCCAAAATGATAAAGAATTTTTCTTTGTGCTCCTGTAAAAAAACTGCAAATGCTAACTTCACCAAAATCTATACAGCTCGTGAAACTGTGACCTGTAACATGTGTACAAATTTTTTGATCAGATTAATAAAGCGTTTAGACGCTATCGCACTTTTAAAAAATTGGCCCTATAGGCCATAATGATAAGAAATTTTTCCTGGTGTCCCTGTAAAAAAACTATAAGTGCTAGATTCACCAAAATCGATAGGGTTCCTACTAGGGTGACTTATAATATGCGTACCAACTTTCAGCTTATTCGAAAAAAGCGTTAAGACGCTAGCGTGTTCACTCACAGACATGCACACACATACATACACACATGCATACACACACACATACATACATCATCGTAAAAATAGTTGAAACGGACTCAGGGGACCTCGAAACGTATAGAAACATCAAAATCTCAAATTCGGATTTTTGACATGATTACAATACTTTTCTCACTATAGTGTTCGGAAAGTAAAAATATTTAATGTGGTAAAATAGAGAAAACTTTCCCATAAACACGCATTATGAAAATTATTTTCACCTTATATAAGTCACACCAGTTTTAAAATATCATTTATGATACTGGAATGAATATTATGGTATATAACAAATATACTTTAAAAACTTCGTAAATTGTTCAAAAATGAAGCTTTTCATGACAAGTCGAAATAGCTCAATATATTCTTAAACTTGGATTATGGGGACTATAGCTTTGGAAATAACATGGAATTAGAGGAAATCTAGAAACGAAACTGACACCAACAAAATTATGTAGCAAATTAGAGTAACAGAAAGGCATCAAATACAAAGAAAGTGCAGCTGTGATTTAAATTATTGAGTATTATAAAATTTCTTTTCCCTCAATAAGACAAGCAAATATTTTAAATGAAATATATATATATATTTATGAATTAAATTATTTAATCTTAAAAGCCTTTTTAAATATATTGATATGACTATTTTAACCTATGAGTAATAACTTTAATTCATACACAAAACACAACCAATATATTTTTTCTAAAATTTCATATCTGCTCTTTTCCTTTCACAATGGATCTATTTTTTAAGGCTATATGAGCAAAATCTTTGTTTCCATAACGTTATGTAAATTCTTATGCGCCTCATAAAATATGTTTTGACTTTATTTTGTGAATGGATATGGCCTTAATCCAGCTATTTTTATCTTGCATTGTAATGTAACATTTGGTGTTTGGTTGTCGCAGTTTTTGCATTAAATAATTGGTTAAAAAGTCTGCTTATCTTGCTAATTCTCATGAACTAAACTTTCCAAAACTATACTATGCCAAATTTCTGATAACCGGTGTGAGTGAATTTTTGATGACCTTTTCAAAAATTACACAGGATATTCTTAGTGATATAGGAAACAGGTTCTTCCTAGAAACTTTGATCTTGGTGAATATAACAAATGAAAGCCAACGACAATCATTTTCTCTCAATCATCTGTACCACTTTATTTTGAGATGTAATCTTATAAAGACTTTTGATTTTTGTCTTGTACCTTGTTCCCCCACTCGCTCAATAATATTTGTTAACTCTATAATGTAAATTACTCATATTCATCCTTCAAATTTTCAATAAAATTCACTTTTACTAATAGAACACTGGGTACGACTTCTGTATTCTTTTATTTATTTATTTATTTATTTTTTAACCATGTTTTTATTAACTTCGATTCTTGTTTGGTGTGTCCAGAGCAAATCTTACAATCAATTTTTAACTAACTTCCCGATTAACTAGACTTTTGAAAATTTCAGAATAGCTCAGAACACGGTAACAATGCATTTTTTAAACATTTTTAACCAACTGTTTAGGGTACCTGCTGCCTTTGACAGTGTTTATACGACTGCACAGAAAAAGTATTTTTTACCAACTTCCCGACTAGTTAGACATTTGAAACTTTCAGAACATTTTAGAACACAGTGACAAAGCATTTTTTTTAATACTTTTAGTCAACTGTTTCGGGTCCCCGATGCCTTTGGCTGTGTTTATTATTTTAACAATCATGCAACTTCCCGAATAGACATTTGAAACTGTTAGAATAGCTCAGAACACGGTGACGCTGCATTTTAAAAATATTTTTAAATAACTGTTTCGGGTCCCCGCTGCCATCGGTAGCGTTTATTATGTATTTCAACAATCACATAAACTTCTCGACTAGCTAGACATTTGAAGCTTTTAGAATAGCTCAGAACACGGTGACAATGCATGTTTTTAATACTTTTAGCCAACTGTTTCGGGTCCCTGCTACCTTCGGTCGCGTTTATATGATTCAGCAGGAAAATTAAAAACATGGTATATAAAAAATTATTTTATCTTGTAATTCTTTTTTTTTTTTTTTTTTTAATTAACATTTATGGATTTTATTACTCCTTGGACATTTCAGCCTGCAACTGTGACTGGAAGATCGACTGTGTTCACTGCTTTTAAAATGCCTTAAAGTAGAAATTTATAAAAATAAATGCATGAAGGAACGTAGTCCATCTATGCCACATATTTTTTAGTATAACTCAAAAGATAGAAATTTTTTTCTAAATTGCTCATTTTTTTTTTTTTTTTTTTTTTTGTGTGTGTGTGAAAAAAAGGGGGGGGGGGCTGCTATTTTCATTTGCCCAGGGGCCCGTAATTTCTGTCACCAGCCCTGTGCGTACCATTGGACTTGCCTATATTATTCTGTTAATCCATGATTAAAGCCTTTATAAGATAACAAGTAAGCACCACAGATCTCGAGTTTTAAAATAATAATTACAAAACTTTGAATAAACACCACCGGCTGGTCCGTATTCCCAGATTACCGATGTCCTTAACCGGCCGACGCAGTAGGCTATTGCACTTCGCTATGTTTTAGTTGGGTTCTCTGCTAGCCAATGAAAAGTGTACTGGAGGAAAAAGAAAATGTAAAGAAAATAGTTGATTTTGGAAACCTCATTTATTTTAGCAAGAATAGGGTTGCTAATTATTGTGATACATAACTATCTAGCTCAAAAACGATTGATATTTTATTTTATTTATTTACACGAATCTGTCGCCTCTTGCTGAAAGTTGGAACTTTTAGAATACGGTACAATCGAGATAAAAGTCATTGTAACTACATGCCTTAAAGCTGTGAAATTGAAATAAGTACCCAGATAGAAATTGTGAAGAAATGAAATCCACATAATTTATTCGGTTGAAAATCGGCTAAATTCAACTGAAAGATATTTGTGATTTTATCTTTTTATCATAAATTCTGCCGCATTTTTTTTCCTCTCCTTTTCTTTTCTTTTTTTTTTTTTTTTTTTTTTTTTAATGGGGTTTCACATGCTACTATTTAATATATATATATGTATAAATACAGGGTGGTCAATTCAAAAGAGTACCCGTTGGTTTTTCTTATTACCCTTAAATATGACGGATGTGGCAACTATTCTAACACGAGAGTATAATTGTTTGAAACTTGATAAAGTGTTGGAGACAATTTCCAACGCTTTTGGACTGTTACAGCTTTATGATGTAGAACAGAAATAGAGACGCACAATGTTTTTTAATCCTGTGAATTATTTTTTTTATTAAAAACAAAATATAATTCAAATTTTTACATTAACATTCCTACAGTACATTTGCATTATCATTATCATTTTTAGGTTGATTTCTTTAGAAATCGACCTATTGCAATCACTTCGTTTATCTATATATATATATATATATATATATCTATCTATCTATCTATAATGAAAATTTTGTCATCACGATAACTCCCGAAATAATACTCGAAATCGAACCAAATTTGGACAGTGAACTAATCTTATAAATATCTTGGATGAGTTCGTTAACCAAGTTGCTCCGACTTTTTGTTTTCAAGTGGCAGCCACTTGAAAATTTCAAACCGACATTGTAAAAAGCATATATAAAGCACGATTTGCTTGAATTTTGTTGTAAATACAGGTCACATGAGGGTCTCAATGATGTTTATTAATGAAGTTTATCCGCCATTTTCAATAAAGTGGCAGATATTTTAAGTTAAGCGGGACCACTTGAAATCAGGCTATCACTTGAAAATTTAAAATCCCTATAACTTCCGAAATAATACTCCAAATCGAACCAAATTTGAACAGTGTCTTAACTTATCTTATGAATATCTTAGATGAGTTTGTTAACCAAGTTGCTCCGCAATTTTGTTTTCAAGTGGAGACCACTTGAAAATTTCAAATTCAAATTGTAAAAAGCGTATTCCGAATTTTTTTTAATTTTGATGTATACGTAGATTACACAAGTTTCACAAGTAACTTTATTAATGAACTTTATCCGCCATTTTTAATAAAGTGGCGGATATCTTAAGTTAAGCGGGACCACTTGAAATTAGGCCACCACTTGAAAATTTAAAACCATGATAACTTCCGAAATAATACTCCAAATGGAACCAAATATGAACAGTGTCTTAACTTATGTTATAAATATCTTAGATGAGTTTGTTAACCAAGTTGCTCCGCCATTTTGTTTTCAAGTGGAGACCACTTGAAAATTTCATTAAATTGTAAAAAGAGTATTCCGAAATTGTTTGAATTTCGATGTAAATACAGACCACATAAGGATCTCAATGAAGTTTATTAATAAACTATGTCCGCCATTTTTAATACAGTGGCAGATATCTTAAGTTAAGCGGGACCACTTGAAATCAGGCTACCACTTGAAAATTTTAAATCCCTATAACTTCCGAAAGAATACTCCAAATCGAACCAAATTTGAATAGTGTCTTAACTTATCTTATAAATATCTTGGATGACTTTGTTAACCAAGTTGCTCCGCCATTTTGTTTTCAAGTGGAGACAACTTGAAAATTTCAAATTCAAATTGTAAAAAGCGTATTCGGAATTTTTTTTAATTTTGATGTATACATAGATTACACAAGTGTCTCAAATAAATTTATTAATGAACTTTATCCGCCATTTTTAATAAAGTGGTGGATATCTTAAGTTAAGCGGGACCGCTTGAAATCAGGCCACCGCTTGAAAATTTAAAACCATGATAACTTCCGAAATAATACTCCAAATGGAACCAAATTTGAACAGTGTCTTAACTTATCTTATAAATATCTTACATGAGTTTGTTAACCAAGTTGCTCCGCCATTTTGTTTTTAAGTGGAGACAACTTGAAAATTTCAAATTTAAATTGTAAAAAGCGTATTCCGAAATTGTTTGAATTTTGATGTAAATACAGACCACATAAGGATGTCAATGAAGTTTATTAATAAACTATATCCGCCATTTTTAATAAAGTGGCAGATATCTTAAGTTAAGCGCGGTCACTTGAAATCAGGCTCCCACTTGAAAATTTAAAGTCACGATAACTTTTGAAATAATACTTCAAATCGAACCAAATTTTGACAGTGATATTATCATATAATTATCTTGAATGTTTTCACTAGGCAACTTGTCCCCACATCTTGTGTCTAAGTTCCAGCCACTTGAAATCACACTGCCACTTGAAAATATGCCATCACGATAACTTTTAAAATACTAAACTGATTCAAATAAAAGCTGGTTAATGAACTTTTGGTTCAAATATCTAGGATAAGTTCACTTGATAACTTGATCCGCAATTTTATTTTCAAGTGGCAGCCACTTGAAAATTTGTCATTATGGTAACTTTAGTAAGACAGAGTCAATTCGCTTCAAATTTGGGTAGTGGATTTATCATTCAAATATCTCAGATAAGTTCGCTAGGCATCTCACTCCACTTTTTTTTACAAGTGGTGCCACCTGAAAATTTCTTATGATTATAATTTTTGAAATTCTGATTTAATTTAAACTATAACTGGACAATGAACTTATCGTACAAATATACTGGATGATTTCGATGGACAAGTTGTTTTGCTATTTTGTTTTACAAGTCGCAGCCACTTAGACTGCCATTTGAAAATTTGCCATAATAATAACTTTTGAAACACGGCACTGATTTAAACCACATTTGGACAGTAACCTATGCTTCAAATATCTTCGATGTGTTTGCTGGAACTTTAGAAATACTTAATCAATTCAAATCAAAGTTGAAAAATGGATTTATCATTCAAACAACAAAAATTTAGAAAATTCACGTAACTCATGAACCAATCATGTTATTGCGTCCATCTTTGGTATATCGATAATAAGTATTTTCTCGCCAAAAGTCGCCATAGGGGAAAAGTCGCCAAATTTGGCGCCAAATCCATTACATGCGTTACTGGATCTTTTTAATGCGTTTTTAAGGTAAAATTAGACTATTTTAATGCTAAAACAAACTAGAAATGCAGGAAACTAACATTTTATCAACTTACTAAGCCTCTTTGAAAGAATTTCTACAAAAAAAAAAAAAAAAAAAAAAAAAAAAAAAAAATATTTTCAAATTTGCAACGATATCTTAGATGAGCAACTTTCTCTGCCATTTTTATCGAAGTGGCAGCCACTTAATTTTTCAACACAATGACTTTTGAGATTTTGAATCAATTCGAACTATGTGTGTACAGTAGACTTATCTCACAAATGCATTTCATGTATTTGTCAACTTAACCCACCATTTTTTTTTCCTAGCGCCGGCCACTTAAAAATTTTAAATTCACATAAATGTGTATTTATGAACCGATTTGCTTAAAACTCCATATGTACATAGCCTACATCAATATTTCTACCAAGTGCATTAATAATTTGTAGCCGCCATTTTGAAACAAAATGACGGCTACTTGATAAGGAAAAAGAAATCAACCTACCCTTCCGAAAAAGCCGGAAGGTCTTGTTTCATTATCATGTCATAATTTTCCAGAGAAGTCTTGAAAACATCGATGAATTAAAACAGATCATAACAGTAGAAATCTCTCAATAACTCAAACAACGCTGCGAAGTGTGTCAAAAAATTCTGGTTTGACGTGTTCATGTTTGCATTCAAAATGGTAGCGAACATTGTCAACATTTTCTGTATAGAATGATAATGTAAAAAATTTGAATGAAAATATCTTTTTCAAAAATAAAATTATCACAGGATTAAAAACATTGTGCGTCTTCATTTCTGTTTTATCTCACAAATAAAGTTGTAACAGTTCAACAGTGTTAGAAATTGTCTCCCACACTTAAACAAGGTTCAAACAATTCATTTCGGTGTTAGAATAGTTGTCACATCCATCAGATTTAAGGGAAATAAGAAAAACCAACGGACACTCTTTTAAACTGATTACCCTGTATATATATATTTTATCGTATAATTTTGCTTGACTGGAATATTTTCTATATTAAGGGGGATCGTCAGTTACAGTTTCCTTATATTGCTCATGCTAAATTTCCTGTTGTTTCTTTTAGCTGTTAACAGATGACGCTATAATACGACGCTTTTCTGCTACTTATTCTAAAGCTTTTATATTCCTCTTTTTTGAAAAAATTTCTCATAATTTTATGTCATTTGCTTATAATAAGTTGTACAAGGGATATGTGTACAAAAGTATGATACTCAAATATCCTTCAGAAAATGATTATTTTCTTCCTCTTTTTTTTATTCTTTGTTCATGGCATACAGCAGGAAAACGATAAAGTTACAGCAACAATTATGCTATGTGCTTGAGTTCCGGCGGACAAATAGAGTGTTTCTGTTTTCAGTTTCAGTAGAGCGTTTAGTTCTTTAGTAGAAAGTTTCAACTGATCTTTAGTATTAGGCTGTTTTTCTATCTATTGCAGCGACGTTGTTTATTATTAATTTTTTAATATGGGATATCCTAAATGAATAAATATCGTACGCGTAAAAGAACAAAGAAAAGCAAGCTGGATAAAGTAATAACATTTGTCGGAGATAATAAGTCTTGAAAAGTGTCTTTTGGTGCACTTCTAAATATATATATATATACAGGGCCGTGCTTAGGGGGCCCAGGGCAATTAACAGCTAGAGGCGGCTAAAAATGATAAAATTTCAGCTAAAAATTAGGTTTACTAAAATTGTTAGATTTTTTTAAAAACAAGATTGGATTGGATTTGGGAATAAGGCCAATTGACTGCTGTAGGTCCTAGACCTGAGGGGGAGTGCCCTCCGTGAGGGTCTTTCTAAGGGGTCCTAACCCGGAAAAAAACATGAAAAACTTCGATCGGCTAGGCCGACAAGCGCGACTTGGGATTGAAACCGGCACCTCATGTCTACCAGCTTTGAGTGCATAACCACTCGGCCGCTGGAGGCTTATTTTTAAAACAGAAAAAAAAAAAAACTTGATAACTTTTCATCTGTGGCAACCTGGCAGTTTTTGGCTTTAAAGGATAGTTTTCAGAAGTAGAAGGAGGGAAGTAATTTTAGTGCCTACCCAGACAACACAAATTCGTCCAGATTAAGTCAAAATACGTAATCTGGATGTATAGACATGTCCATATTACAGACAGATTCAGTCTATATTTCATCAGATTTTGTAGATATTAAGTAGAAATGTCCTCACCTGTTACGTCATAAGTACGTCTTTTAGCTGAAAAAAATAACGTAAAATAGATGTATAGTGAACATAATATAGACATGTCCATATTACAGCCAGATTAAGTTATCTGGAGTACGGCACAAAGAGAAAAAAAAACTTCCCCTGTGATTTATTTTTTCACACAAAATATTTTATATTTTTAAATTTCATTCATTGCCAGCACCCATGTATGTAAATCAGTTTTTTATGGAATCTAGCTTTCAAACTTAGGTCCTTTGGCCCAATGAACTATTATTCCACTAAGTGATGTCCTCATTCAATATTTGACTTGCCTTCATACTCCTATGAAATAGATTTCATATTTTCTTTATGTGAATAGATGCAGAATTACAAGTGATCTTTTTTTTAAAAATATAATCACATTATGATGGTATAGAAAAGTTTAAAGTTGTTCACTCCTTTTGTGATTTTCCCATCTCTAGTCACCAAATCCCATGCAAGTTATGGCGAAATTTGTTTATAGAATTATTTTTTACCAAATTGAAATTTTTAAATTTTGTTTTCACATTCAGAAAATCCACAACTGTTAAATCAGTACTCGTTCCCCTAAATTAATTTTTTAAAAATTTAAAGTTTTATTTTACGGCTAAAAAATGAGGAAAATGTATTTAGTGAAACGCATTTTTGAACTCAAAATTCAAATTTTAAAAAAGTAAATTTTTAGAAAGGGAGTACTAATTTAATGTTTGTGCATTTTTAGAATGTGAAAATGGAATTTAGAAATAATAATTAGGTAATGTGCAATTCTATAAACAATTTTACCCATAGAATAACAGGGGCTTTGGGTGACCTTGACGGTCTGTGATCCCTTGAGTCATAACTTTGTTTATATACTTTATACAATAATTAAATAAAGACCAAACAAATTTTTACAAGAATGAAAAATAACTAGATGAAGTTGTGCTTGTGCCCCAAGCTTTAATACTGGCCTGCTCACTTTTTACTCTTGTTCAGCAAAAATCGACATAAGTTACATATGAAATTATTCATTACTTAATTTTTAATAATGAAGTTAACAGAACAGATGGTAGAGCATTAGCTTTTTTTTTTTTTTTTTTTTTTAAAAAAAAGCTCTGGTTTGAACACAGGCCAGGTCATTTTTGTAAAAATTAATGAGGCTTTTCCTTTAAAAATGTTTTTTAAAAAAATTACGCTTTGTAATATTCTTTTAACAAAGTACATGAGGCACTTTTTTAATTTTCTACATTTAATATGTTCCACAGCTTTTTCATGGGAAAATGCGAAACGCTTGCTAGTTTATATGTATTAATTCATATTCCAATTAAGAGTTTTTTGTACATATATTTAATCTATGTGAATGAATAAACAATTACATTTTACTGAAAAAAAAAAAAAAAAAAATCATCATTTAACCTTCTATTTTCATTCCACAACGTACCTGAAAATTTTTTTGCGCTCTGCAAACCAATCATAAGCAATACGTTTTTTTGCATCTAAATAATGTTACTTTCATTGTATTGTACAGTATGGAAATATATTAAAATATGATTTAAACCACACTGTATTCAAATTCTTTTCAGAGTCCCTATATTAATCTTTCATGCATAAATATATAAAATAAAATATATTTTTTTATTTTTTTGAGACATTAATTCTCTCTTGATATATGAAAAAAGCAAGCTTAAAGCTGTAAAATAATTTCTTGAACTTCATAAGTAAATCCAAATAAAATATTTTAATCAAATTTGTTTGACTTAACCTGGCAGGAAAAATCTTCATTGTTTTATAAAGTATCTTGAAATTAAATAGAACTATATCTTTTTGTATATAGTACTTTGTATAGTGTATAGTACCTTTTGTATAGTGTATATAATTACTTGAACACCCTATTATTTTTTGTTTTATTATTTAACGACATTTCTTATTTTATCTACACAACCGTTAATTGCATAATGTTTTAAAAGTACAGCAGAGTCACTCCAGATTTTTCATTTTTTAATAAACATGTACTTATTCAAAATCAGAAAATAAATAATAGTGCATCACTGCATGAATAGGTTTTGTATAAAGTCTTGTATTGTTGCCTTTATCTTACTTTTTAATTTATACCAAGAGTTTTAACAATCTGTTTAAAAATATTGCATATCTCATTTTTTATAAAATGAAGATAAATGCATGAATTTAAGCTTATTCTTGCATTCATCCTTATATAGTGCATTAATTTATTTTATTCCAGTAAAAGCCAAGCAAATTATTCTTACTTCTTATTACCAACCAAAGTTTTAATAAATTATTCATGACCAGTTATTGCATTTTCAAGTATAAAAGACTGCCATTTAACAGCCACAATAATTTCTTGAAAGTGTTTTGTACAGAAATCAACAGTTAAATGAATAAACTCTTTTTCAGTATATCGTAGTGAGAGAGTTACAATTTCACAGAAATTATCCAACAATATATATATGTTTATTTATAAATTCCAATCCATATAGTCGGCAGCAAAATTATTGAAGCACTAGCAATAATTCCTATTTAAAAGATAAGCACTTAATACTGTTTTGTTACGTAAATATTTGTCGAGCCATGATCTTAGTCTTATGCTGCTTATAAAAAAGTAAGTTGATGATAAAAATTAGCGATCAAACTAAAAAATATAAATAAAAAATGTGGATGTGTGCTTCAATAATTTTGCTGCTGACTGTAGCGGGGCCACTTGAAATCAGGCTACCACTTGAAAATTTATTATCTAGATAATTTTTGAAACACTGAATCAATTCGAACCAAAGTTGGACAGTGAACTTACAATCGGCAGCAAAATTTTTAAAGCGCTAGCAATAATTCATATGTAAAAAAGTACACTTAATACTGCTTTGTTAAACGAATCCTTGCCGAGTCATTTTCTCAGTCACTATGAACATGACTCGACAAGGATTTATTTAACAAAGGTATTAGGTGTACTTTAAGACTTCTACCTGAAAATTTTTCATCACAACAAATTTGGAAATACTGAACTGTTTTGCACAAAAGTTGGACAGTGAATTTATTTTGGATTAATAAAGTGAGCAACTCGCTCTGTCATTTTATTTCCAGGTAAAGGCCACTTAAAGTCAGGCTGCTAGTTGAAAATTTGTTATGACAATAACTAGAGTTGCACCGAATATTCGGTTCGAGCGAATATCTTGATATTCGACAACCGAATAGTCGAGGTCGAGTTAAATTTTAAATTAAATTAGAATATTGAAATTGGTAAAAATATTTATCATATAAAATTAAACTGTTTTCCTTTTTTTTTTTTTTTTCTTTAATTATTATTCATCAATATTATGATATTAAATAAGTAAAAAATGCCAGTCTAATAAAATTTCTAATCTAAATAAAAAATAGTCTGCATTAAAATGTAATATATTCAGACATGATACAAGCTTACAGAAAAAAAAGGCTGAACTTTTCACGACCCCCCCCCCCCCTTCCTTCTCAAAAGTGGTATCATGCAACTAACAGAGTATAAATTTTTCAATAATAAAAATAATGTTATACCTGATTGCATACATGTACACACAATAATAAACAAAATCAGAACAATAAATCTTACATTAAATATCATATTAATTATAATTAAAATAGTTGTAAGTGCTTAAAAAACAGACAAAATTATTACATATACTTGAAAATAAGTTTACTCTATAGAAGCATTGCTTGCTGGGGCAATTAATTAACAAAATAATGTAGTTCAGGTTCATTAGGAAAATGCAGTTAAAGTGCTATTTCTTTTTCATTTTCGCCAAGTTCGAATTTAACATTTCTTGAAAGCCAATCACATAGAAATTGCTAATATATTGCACAAATTCAGGCTGACCCCCCCCCCCCCCCCCTACCCCTACACATGTCCAAAAAGTTTTAATGCGGATTTGCATTGATCCCAAGAATAATAAAATTTTCAAGCTTAAAAAGGCTGAAAAGTAACATGTCTGTATATTTCAAAATAGTCACTTATTATAGTTTAATGAAGGGGAAATTGTGACAGCATATAAAACTACATTTACTTTGTGTGTACATATATGCAACTTTGATTACTTTGTTCTCCTGACGTAGGGTAGTGTTTTTATTCAACCTGAAATAATTGTTGCGAGTTTATTGCATTTTATGGTGTTTATTCAAAGTTTTGTACTTATTACTTTAAAACACCAGTTCTGTGGTGCTTTCTTATTATATATATGTATATTATTGAAGTCTTCTTTCCTGATGTTTACTCATTATAATGTTTTATGCGTATACAGCCTACACGCAAAATAAGATTATTTTTTGAAAATTCAAAAAAAGGAAAAGTTTATTTGTTCTTAAAAAATGTATTTGGCTCTTTTTAATCTAATTATTTTAATGAAATTCAAAATTTTACATGATTAAAAAAAAAAAAAATCAATGATTTAAAATATACATTTTATTTCTATTTTGACTATAAAATTTATCTTTTAATGCTAAATACTTAGATTTTATGTTGATACTTTTTAATGTCTTTATTATTTCTTTGTGCATGCAATAAATGTTTAAAATAATTAAGCTATTCTGGGTATAAAAAATAATTTACACTGAAATTTAAGTATTCGGCCGAATACCAAATATTTGGTATTCGTTATTTGGCAAAAATCACTATTCAGTTCAACTCTAACAATAAGTTTTGAAATATTGAATTTATTTGAATCAAAGTCAATCAGTAAACTTCTTATTTTACAAACATCTTGAATTAATTTAGTGAGCAACTTGCTCCTGCTATTTTGTTTCCAAGTGGCGACACTTCAAAATTTGTCAATACAATAACTTTTGAAATACATTTGAACCTCATTAATAAATAATACCACAGAACTAGTGTTTTGAAATAATAAGATCAAAACTTTGGATAAACACCATAAAATGCTAGAAACTTGCGAGTTTGTTTTCTTGCATTTTATGGTATTTATCCAAAGTATTGTACTTATTACAGTCGAACCTCATTAATGTGAATTACTTTTAACATGAACTGTTTCCACAATCCCTGTGAAAAGGAAAATTAGTTTCTGAGTTACTAATAGCACGAACAAATTTTTTATCCCCTTGAGATTCATATTAATAAGGTTCGACTGCACTTAATACAAAATCAATTAGCAGGATAGACTCATCTTAAATAATTGCAAGATAAAAACTTTTTATATACCATAATTTTAAATTTGCTGTTGAATCACACGAACGATACTGAAGGCAGCGGGGACCCGAAACAATAATTAGCCAAGAGTATTTAAAAAATGCATTGTTATCGTGTTTTGAGCTATTCTAAAAGTTTCAAATGTCTAGCTAGCCGGGAAGATAGTTAAATAAACTTTATGTTGAATCAGATAAACGTTATCGAACGCAGCGGGGACCCAAAACAGTTCACTAAGTAAAAGTATTTTAAAAAAATGCATTGTCATCGTTTTCTGAAAGTTTCAAATATCTAGCTAGTCGGATCTGTATTTGTGTATAAAGTGATATTGCTATATATAGAGCAAAAAGAAGAAAGCGACAAACTATAAAGAAAAGTTAAAAACATTTGAGACTTTTATAAAAGTGAAAAAAAAAAAAAAAAAAAAAAAAACAGAAAAACAAACGCAATATGATATGCATTTGCCATAAAATATTTTATTTAGATAGACCTTTTTCATTTATAATGTATTTGCTGATTTTTAAGAGAAATGTTAGTTAATTTAAACTGAAAGAAAATGTTGAGTTTGTTTTTAAAATGATAAAGAATACTAATGATAATGGAAAGAAAAAGATAGCTAGATACAATTGCAGGGGGAATAGTGATACTATTTAAAAAATCCTGAGTATTATTGCAGGATTGTTTCAGCCCTGTTAAAATAATTCTAAAATAACAACAATAAAAAAAGGTCTAAACTTAGAATTTTTATAATTATACATATTACAAGTTCTGTAATAAGTTCAAAAATAAAGAAACTCGTATTTAAACCACAGTTTAAAAACTCAATTTATCCCCATATATTCATGCAGAATTTTGAAATATCTGTATTTAAAGTGACACAGTCAATTTGATAAAATTTATGAATGTATTAGGCTAAAATTTACAATGCATATGGGAATGTAAATAGGATTTTTTAGTTAACTGTTAAACTATATAAAAACAATATAATTTTCTCAACTGACAACTTTTAAAAAAGTTAAATTACAAGATGTTTGATGCATTTTTATCTTTCCAACACTTATTACAATTACTCAGCGGGCGAAAAAATAAAAGAAAAACAAGCATTTGTCAAACAGATATATGTGTAAATACAGTTTATAACTTATTAATAAAGGAAAAACAAAAACATAATAACGATCAAATCAGAAGTAAACATGTTTTTATTAGTATTTAATACATTTGAAAATAATCTACTTTTTATTTTAATCTAAGAATAAAGGCTTAATATTATAGTGTTTATTTAAAAATTTTTACTTATTATTTCAAGGACTAACATTTTCACAAATACAAAAAAAAGATATTAATACAGCAAAAGTAAGTTATTTTGTCACGAAGTATATATATATATTTAATTAGTTTTTCATAGATAGACTTCAATGAAATTAAAATCTTTTCAGATTATTAGAAAGAATTACAGAAACAACCACGCAACACAAATACAGACGAAAAAGCGATACAAACGTAAATAATAGGCAGAAGCAGCTAGAGAAAGTTGAGAGAGCAGCAGTCTGAACAATAAATGAGATAAAAAAAGAAATAGTTAATTTAATTTCAATCGCAAAATTTTGTAGAAGATAAAACTTTCTTATATTTGATTACAACATCCACATTAATAAAATGGCGGCATACAGGTGCAGTTTTAGATCAAGTATTTACGTAAACTGGATTAGTTCAATTTTCATTCAATTTATGTGCCTAAACTGACGTCCATATTTTGTACGTTTTTCGTAGATACGTCTATGTTCGGAATTTCACATATTCTGAACATACTGGAGCTGGAGATCTATGTTCAGAACTCGTCTATAGACGTAACTCGGACGCGATAGATGAAATATGAACATAATATGGACGTATGTGCTATGTGGGTAGTATGGTGGCTAAAATCTTTTGCCTTGGAGTGCGGCTGAAAGTGTAAGCACGGCCCTGTATATATATATATATATGTATGCGTATATTTGTGCCCCCTTTTTATTTATTGTATATATTTCACACGTAAACCCACACATATCTATTAGAGATGGGCATTATTTCACATAACATAATAAGTAATATTGTTATTGCATTGTAGCCTATTAGCATGGTAAAATATTACTAAAAATATCCTATTAAAAAAAATAATTTTTTCAACTTCATCTCTACACGTGAAATAGACGAGGAATTTTTGGCGACAAAACTGATATGATACACCATCATACAAGTAAAAAGTTTGCATTACTTCTTTTATATAATGAATTTATAAAATACAAAAACAATATTATCAAAACCGGCTACTATCGAAATCCAAATTATACGAACACTAGTAGTCCAAATCGCGTCATACGGGTAACAAAAAAGTACCGAGTAAAGAATAGAACACCCATCTTTTCACATCTAATAATCCCGGCACCCCGCATGTTAAATACAGCATCATACACATAAGGATAACGAAGAAGTAACAATCCCGCACAAATGTTCTAACTTTGCTCTGCGGCATGTGGATGATAACATCCATGCGACGCAGGTGGAATACGCAAGTAACGAGAAACGAGACAAATTCCAAATTACCGATTTGTTACTTCAAGTCTGAAAGAATAATTGTATCTGTAACGAAATACGTACATGCTGTTTGATAACAGCTCTGCTTACTTAGTGATATTCTCAGTCAGTAATTTCTTTCCATGTTCATAAAATTATCGTTAAAAAAAATAATACAGCTGAGCTCTCGAATATTTTCTAGAATATATTACGGAATATTCCTTGAAAAACATATTAATCAAAATAATTTTAATGAGCAAGATAATTTTAATAAGCAACATAATTTTAACATCTAGGACAAATAACATCGTGCTGATATTAAACACCCTTGATATTACTTTAGGAATGATTTTATTTGGTGTTGATTATTTTCATGGATTAATAAAATCGTTTGGGTATAGAGATACTTTGATACCACGGTTTAACGAAGTAATGTTTTCAGGATGTTAATTTAAGCAGCTAGCATGAGATAGGTAAGGAGTGACTATTAGATGTTGTTTATTATTTCGTCATGAAGGTGAGAAATGGGAATACACTTGCTAGGCTTGGATTCGCTTGCGTATTGGAAACAGATGTTTCGGGAGAGTAATAATGGTAAGGAAGGAGTGTTTGTTTATATTTTAATTGCTTATAGCAGATGGAATTGAAAATGCGCAATCGCATACGGCATAGGGATAGTGTTCGGGAGCATTTATTTATTGTTGTTTTATCAAGAATATTGTTTGAGTTTAATTAAGAATAATTGGAGAAGAAAATTGAATATTTATTTATTTATACTGTTTAGATATATATATTTTTTTTTACTTTATTTTTTTTTTATCTGATTTTTTTCTTGAAACTATTTTTTAATATTTAAAATGAGTAAAGGTGTTAAGAATAGCTAATTATGCTTTTGTGTTAAAATTAAGTGTCTGAGAAAATACATCATTTTAGTCAATTTTTGCAAAAAAAAATTATATTTTTAAACAAGTGTTTCTAATTTTAGAAAACATATTCAAAGTGACTGTTTGCTAAGTATGAGTGAAAAACACTAATTTTCTTGTCAATCTGGAAAGTTCAAGTTCTTCGGAAAATCAAAGAAACAGTCACTCGGTAATTTAAAATTTGGGATGCCTTACGATGTTTCTTAAAATTTTTTATTATTATTTAATTGTTTCTTAATTACATACATGGCTTATAATATGAGAATTCTTTTTTTTTCCTTCAGAAAATGGCTCTCGTGTACGTGTTTCTAGATATTATTTGAAATATTTTGTTTTCGTGTTTAAAGGAATTGGTTTAATGAACCTTAAGCTTACACGATTGGGACGAACGTTTGTGTTAAATTTTGACTCTACCACTGTTTCATATCAGCGTTTATTTTATTTTATTTTATTTTAATTGAAGAAATTCTAGAGTTAAATAAAGTGAAGTCACTATTCGAAAGCATTAAGACTTAAAAACATGAACCGCATCCACTACGCAGGACGCATGTATATATTGTGTATCAACCAGAAAGGATTAGAAAGACAGAAGCTATATAAAGTCATATATAAACTAAAAAGTAATAGGTTATAAAAAAGTATGTTGCAAAAACCTATTACCAAAGGTTGTAAAAAAATAACTATTACCAGCTGCAAGAAACTCTCTGTGAATGGAGAAAATAATTATTTTCTCCAATCACAGAGAGTTTCTTGCAGCTGGCTTTGCTGTATTTCACTTTTGCAAGAGATGAAATTTTTTTATTATTCAAAATATTTTAAAAATCATACGAGGCCAATATTCTTACTCATTAGTTTTTACATAAGTATTCGTTAAGCCATAAATTTCAAAGGTCTTGAAAGCTTTTAAAAATATTTTGAATATTAAAAAAATTTCATCTCTTGCAAAAGAGAAATCTCTATATTTTTCTCTAAAATTTTCTTAGCGTTGAAACTTTCATTTTTTTATAGCATGTCTTTGCAAGCATAAATTTCTATTTCCTGCTTTTTAGTGCTCCACAATAAAATATTCTACTTTTAATTTTTTTTTTTTTTCTCTTAACTTAAATTTTTATTTTGTGCTTTTTAGTTACAAAAAAAAAAAAAAAAAAAAAAAAAAAACTAATAAAATATTCGTATGATGTTGTGTAGGCATTGAAATATTTTTTTTTTATCTATTGATACATTTTCTATTAATTATCTGCAAAAAATAACACTTCCGCCCTTGGAGGATGAAACCCACGACCATCGTTATCAGCATGACGCTCTAATCCGAAGTCGAAGAACAGTCAAGAAAAGTTATAGAACACGGTAGAACATTCAATAAATACATATACAAAAAGAATATTGTTCCTGAATACTTTTAAAATATTTTGAATATTTAAAATTTTTCATGCCTTGCAAATGTGCAATACGTATATTTTTCTTTAAAATTTTCTTATTACTGAACCTTTTATTTTTTATAGCATATCTTTACAAGTCTATTTTTTATTTTATGCCTTTTAGGGCTCCACAATAAAAAGCTTCCAGTGTTAATTGTTTTTAACTTAAATTTTTATTTTGTGCGTTTTAGCAACTAAAAAAAGCTTTTAAAAATCCAATTAAAATTTTTTAGGATACTGTGTAGACAATAAAAGATTCTCTTTTATCAATTAACATTTTTTAAAATTATTATTATTAGTTATCTGCGAAAACGCCAAGCCTGCGAGGAACAAAACCACGACCAACGCGTTATCAGCATGACCCTCAAATCAACTGAGCTAACGAGTGACGGAATTCGTTGCTTATATTTACATAAAAGTGGAGGTGTCTTGCTTTCCAGCGTGACACCAACACAAAAAGGCAAAAATTCAGTTTCAATATAAAGCTTTTAAAAAATTATTTAATTATTTATTTTTACTTAAATTTTTATTGTATGCTTTTCAGTAACTATATAAAAGGCTGTTTAACCCTTTAACGATCATTGGTTTCGCAGCGAAACCAAACATTTGACATAATTTAAGAATTTTTATGCAGCAGTTTTTTTAACATTTCCCCCCTTGTTTTAATCAGGTGTTAAACTTTTGTTTCTTTCCTGTCGGCAGGTAGGTGCACTATTTCAAAATTCAACAAATAATGTTTCAAACGAAGCTAAATGCATAAGTCACTTGAAGTTTCTTAGTGTGCGCGAGTGCGAATTGCTCGTTTCATGACGCACTCATGTCTAGTCTTTTTCATTTAATGAAGAGCTGGACCTGAAACAACTTTTACGAAACAACTTTTACGAGTTTTTGTAGTCAATAATGTTTACTTAGAAAGTGTTTTATTTATTAAATTAAATATTATTTGAATTTAATAAGGTTAACTTATAGATGTTTCAAACGAAAAATTTCTCAAAAAGGAACAATGCTAATTTTTTACGTTTTAAATATTTATGATCATTTATGTGTCTAAAAGCCATTTTTAAAATTAGTTTATTAATTTTTAAAATAAATTAAGTAGTGAACGTTAAAAGGCTAAAAAATTCTTCAAAAATTATTAGGACACTGTGTATACAACGAAATATTTTCTTTTATTAATTCATACTTTTCTATTAATTATTTGCGAAAATTAACACCTCTGCCCGAACACACACCCCTCCCGATATCAACATGATGCTCTAACCAACTGACCCATTAAAAGATACACAGAATTGCTTACATTAAAAAAAAAAAAAAAAAAAAGGAAGCGTTTTGTTTTTTAGCGTGACAGAAAACGTGATGACAAATCGAATTTCTTATAATAATATTATAATATAATATATATATATATATATATATATATATATATAAAGCTTCTAAAAAAATATATTTATGTATGTTTTACTTAAAACTTTTTATTTTTTGTTTTTTAATACCAAAATATTTTGTGTTTTCTAATAATAATAATAATAATAATAATAAAACTCTTCAAAAATTTTTTGGATACTGTGTAGTCAACGAAAAATTTTCTTTCACCAATTCACATTTTCTACTAATTATCAGCAAAAATTAACACTCCGCACCTTCGGTGACCGAACTCTCGACCACCGCGTTATTACTGTGACGCTCTAACTAACAAAGGCATGGAGCGATAAACGTAATAGCTTATATTTACCTTAAAATAGAGGCGCCTTGTTTATTAGCGTGACACGAAGACAAAATGACAAAGTCAATTGCATATAAAAAGTTTCTAAAAAGAAAGGAAAAGAAAAATACATGCCAACACTATAAATATTAAAACGAATTATCTTGCACGATATATATTTCTAAAATAAACATTTCGCTTGCACTCCTATTATAATTAAATTTGGAATCAGCCTGAATCCCCAGTCGAGACCAACAAAGCAATTGTCATTGGTTCGAACTCTCAAAATGTGTGTTTGCACGATCAACAAAGACCAGAGAAGAACTGTCCTTCTCTTCCCTTCAAAATAATTGTAAATAAATAAATAAATAAATAAAATTTTATTATAATTTCATATAAATGTCACGAAGAATTTTATGAAATATTTCTATTATTATTTAAAACCCACCTAACTACTTCAAATTAAAATAAACTAGCGATGTCATATAGTTATTTACAAGACTTTTTTTGAGCGGGATAAAACTTCATATTTTACAATAATCATTTTTCGCTATAACTGCATACCGCTATGAAAAAAAAAAAAAAAAAAAAAAAAAAAATCAGATCCAGTGCGAGATAACTTCCCTGTTTTTTATCAAAAAAATCTGCTGTAAAATCAGTTTAAGACATTAAAAAATAAATAAATAAATTTAAAAACTTGCAATATTGCTCATATGCTTTTGTTTTTCTGGAGATAAAACGAATCGCTTTTCCGCACTGAGCTTTTTTCCCATCAAAGTTACCCGTCTTGCTTAGGGTGCCTAGATAAAAGTAATATAGGCACCCTAGTCTTGCTGCTTCTTCATGTTCTCGGAAAAGGAGACAAAAGAAGAAAAGCGATAGTATAGTTCTTTAGAATATTTTCTACCTCCTATCCCCAAGAACTGAAACAGGGATATCAGGCTTTTATTCCTTTTTTATCACCTTTATGAATGATAGCAGAGCATTCCAGCAACTTTTCCATTCTCAAACTTAGTAGCAAGGCCCCCTGTAGTATCTGTCTGTTTATATGTATAATTCACTGTAACTCGTAGCCTACTGTTATTTCATTCTAACTCAAAATTACTTGTACCATATTTCGTAACAAATAGGAATTATTTCCCGTAGCCCTGTAAATTAATTACTAATTCTATGTCTACTTCTATGACATACAAGTAGACACATAGAACACAAAGATTTTTTGAGTGTCTACATACAGAGTTCCACCGATCTTTCGGTACTAAATTAAAATGAGAGAAGTCCGAAACCGGCTCAATCGAATAAGATGTTTAATGCTATTGTGCTTCGAATAATTTGAGCCAGTACTTCAAATTGATAAAGAATATTCCGTTGTGTCCCTATAAAAAATCTATAAGTGCTAGATTCACCAAAATCTATACAGTTCATACGACGGTACCCTATAACATAGATATAAATTTTCAGCTCAATCAGATAACACGTATAGACGCTATCGCACTTTAAATAATTTGAGCCCATAGGCTATTAGGATATTTGTTGTGTCCGTAAAAAATATGAATGCTAGATTCACCAAAATCTATATAGTTTGTGCGACGGTGATTTATAACTTGTATATACATATTAACACGTACGTTCATACATAGCTCAATCGGATGCCCCAAGTGGGTTATGGGTTACCAATAAATGCTCTTTTTTTTTTTTTTTTTAAGGATAAGTTAGATCGGTTTGTCATCTCAAAAAAAAAAAAAAAAAAAAAAAAGTACGACTTGTGTTTTGTTTACATATTAAGACAGAGTTTGTGCGTAAGATAGTATTGAGCGAGGCACCGCAATCATAGCCTAAAAACTTTCAACTCGTAAATAGTCTCAAATCTCATTTTAAACGTAAATATCTAATTCTGTAGTTTAATAATCTCATAAATACTATGTTCGTTAAATCTTTTACGGTTTTGTCATTAATTTGTAAATTTTTCCTTTTTTTTTTTTTTTTTTTTTGTTTGTTTGTTTGTTTTTGTTGTCTTTGTAATTGTTATCTTCATTTTAACTTTTTACTTTGTCACTATGTGTTCATGCAGATAGTTCGGTGCCCTGGAAAACTCATTTAATATGCCCCACACGTTTTAATCCGTGTTGGCGTCTACTCCTTCTTTTTCTTCTAATTATAATTTTTTTCTGTTATCCTTTGATCATATTTGTTGTGTATTATGCCATCCATTAACATTTATTGTGTAAGGAACCAGGACCCAGCTAGACGAAATAATTACTCCTGGATCGATACAAAAAGTTTAATAACAATTCACTATACTACATCATATATACGAGTACTTATTTAAATATATACATCGCGCGCAGTAAACAGAACATAGTTGAATGCAAGTTATATAAGACGGTTATAACTCCCTACAGGAGGACACTGCCTGTGGCCCATGGCCACCGACAATCTTTCTACGCCGCTCTGCTACATCTCGCAGAAACAACTGACTATCTTCTGAAATTAAATTGTTCGCACTTCACTTTATGGATTGGCCAAATATCATTAGATATTTTGCCAAGAATGGCGAAAGCGCCCTCTATATTATTTTGAAAGGTAGGGAAGATTGCTGAATAGTAATTACGCTAATTAACGTATTCGTAGACGTTTGAACACAGCGCGTTAGAATTGTCAATTTTTTAAATATATTCTGTCTTGTATAAAATTTTATTTCCATATATGGTTCTTCTTTCGTTGGTTCTTGCCTTCTTTAATGGTGTTTGATCATTATAATAATGAATAAAGCACACACATATATATATATATATATTCATAAATGGTTGTGTTTCCTGATTTATTCTCTAATATCCTTTCACAAAGGCATTGTTTACTTTTAATTTTTAAAGGCTTTCTCGGTTCATGAATTTATTACGTATTACTTCCTCCTCTAACAAGGAGAAGTCACAACATGAAAAATTCAGATCGGGACGAAATTGCGCAGTATTGTAGTATACTATACCATGAAGGTAACAGCATATTAAAGCATAGATTGGCGGGGTCGGGGGCCCAAAACACATATCCAAGCGCAATTTCATTCCAAATTATCCCAGGAAGATTTTTTTTTTCGTGTGTGTGTGTGTGTGCACGCTGTGTGTACCTAACACACTATAAAGAGATTACAGTCGGCAGCAAAATTATTCGAGTGCTAGCAGTAATTCCTATATAAAAAAATTACATTTAATACTGCTTTGTTAAATAACTCCTTGTCGAATCATGTTCTTAGTCGAATAATTTTGCTGCCGACTGTATCTTAAGAAATGTATATTTTGGTGTGTGAGTGCCTTTGTGATTGTAAAACTAACAAGGGAAGTATGAATCAGTAAAATTGCTATTGAAACCAAACCAAGCTTACAATAAAGAGCATGGTCGAAAACATTGGGTACCGTGCAAATTTGCTGTAACAACACCCATGGGGGTGAGATATGCCCTCTATTAGTTTTAGTTATTTCTATAAAAGCCAATTAACACGTAGCGTAGTGTGAACGGATGGTGCAGTGCTATCGTGCTTGACTTCGGATCCGGAGATCGTGGGATCGAGTCCCTGGAAGGGCATTTTTTTTTTTTTTTTTTTTTTTCTTCAACTGAAATATTTATTTTTGACATTTTTAATTAAATTAAATCATTATTTTAAGAGAAAATATTAATTATATTAAAACAAGTTTTTTTTTTTTTTGTTTCAGCGCGGTCAATTTAATATTTTTATTTTTTATTTTTAACCAATTTATTTATTTATTTATTAAATTTAAAGGAATTAATAAAATAACGGGAAATACTATTATATTATCCTTAGGTAAGATTTTGTTTATGATTACATTCAGATAAAATGTTGTTAATGATTGTTTTACATAAATTATTAATTACTGTTTTTTAACGACGACATTAATAGAAAGAGTTAATCGTCTGCTTTCAATTGTATTATTTATTCAGGCAATTTTTTGCATGAAAAATCCTGATTGATGAACAGCTGTTGCTCGACGTCGCATTTAACTTTTATTTCAAATATTTCATTAAACAACTGTCAAATTTCGTGGTGTCGGAAGAACTGACATAAATATTGAAGACAATGACAAATTTTCTCAAAATGATTTTACTAATTTATAATTAATTTACATCTAAAAAAATTCAAAATCTGGGTAAATACGAATTTTACAAATCAAGTAATCTCGACGAAAAGCCAAATATTTGACAAAATGTTCGTGATGAACATAAATTGACTTTGAACAAAATTGAAATTCAAATAATTGTGATCAATCTTTTTATATTTCTTGTTCTAATTGTGAAAAATACTTATGGTTTTATGATTTTTACTTTCATTACCATTACCCTACTACCGTAGGTAATGGAAGTATTGTATTCGATCTGAAAATTCGATATCGGGTTTTCACCTGATTTACACGTTTTAAGGTCCCCTGAGTCCAAAAAAGCGGTTTTTGGCAATTGGTCAGTGTGTATGTATGTATGTATGTGGAGAATCTTCTGGCTATTATAGCTCAGAAACTAATAAAGATAGGGCTACGAAACTTTAGAATTGAAATACGTGTGGTGTACAGATGAAATTTCCAAATTTTGGTGAAAATTGAAAAACCGGTATTGGGACATCGGAAACCGGAAGTGGGACCGTAAGTCCGTATCTCAAAAACGGCTCAAACGATTTTCTTCAAACTTGCTATATAAACACTCTATTAGATGTCCTTTCGAATGATATAGTTGGTTAGTTCAGGAAAATTGATAGGTGTCCTGTATATAAATAGCTCAATTTCAGGCCTCGCAAAGGCGTTCCTTTAAAAACGGTTGTACGGATTTTTTCAAACTCGCCATTTTAACTCACTTTTAAATATGCTTTTGTATGTAATTATTGTTTTCCTGTCAATAATTGAGTTTAACCGGAATTGGGACAGCGGAAACCGGAAGTGGGACCGTAAGTCCGTATCTCAAAAACGGCTCTAACGATTTTTTTCAAATTTGCTATATAAACACTCTATTAGATGTCCTTTCGAATGATATAGTTGGTTAATTCAGGAAAATTGATAGGCGTCCTGTATAAATAGCTCAATTTCAGGTCTCCCAAGGGCGTTCCTTTAAAAACAGCTGTACAGATTTTTTTTCAAAGTCGCCATTTTAACTCACGTTTTTTCTCTTATTTTCTAATTCGCCACGTAAACTTTGTTTTTTGTCTTTACTCGTGTATTAAGTTTCTCATACCGGAAAAAAAAAAAAAAAAAATGTTTCCACTTGTTTAGGTCAATTTTATGTCTTCTGAACATATTTTCTCATAAATAAATAAAAGTCCAATATCGCGTGTAGCAGTGGGTAATGGAAGTCGTGTGGTTGTTTCACACCAGATTTTATTTACTTTTAATCATAATTGTTTTAAATTCGAAACTATATTCGTAGCTTTAAACATAGTTTTCTTTTTTATAAATAAAAAAAAAAAAATGTATTTCTTAAATTCATTCTCAATAATTTATTAATTGGAATACTCAAAAAAAAAAATAAAAAAAAAAAATCTTCTCAATGTAATAAATATTTTCTCTTAAAATAATAATTTAATTTAATTAAAAACGTATAGAAAAAATTTTTTTTTTTGAAAAAATTACAAAACGCCCTTGAGGGACTCGATCCTAGTGCCTCCGTATTTGAAGTCAAGCACGCTAGCACTGCACCATCCGTTCACACAAAGATGCGTGTTTTGTTGGCTTTTATAGAAATAACTAAAATTAATAGGGGGCATATTTCGCCCCCATGGGAGTTGTTGCAGCAAATTTGTATTGTACCCTATGTTTTCGACCATGTTCTTTAATATAAGCTTGGTTTGGTTTCAATATCAATTGTACTGATTCATATTGCCTTGTAAGTCACTGACTATAAAAGAATTTTATGAAAATTTTCCCTGCCCTCTTTGCCTCAAGGGGGGGGGGCAAAAAATACGTTTCCAATGGTAACTTCATTTATAATTATCTCAGGAAGTCTTTTTATTTTGCTATGCGGCTGTGCTATATACACACAGCACACACTATAATGGGATTTTACGAAAGATCTCCTTTCACTTCTTGGGGTCTGATGGTTAAAAAATACGTTTCGAATTTAACTCTGCTTTAAATTATCTAAGAAAGGTGAACTTTTTATGTGTGTGTTGGTTATGGGTACCCAGTACACACTATACTGAGATTTTGCGAAATTTCCCCACTTTGGCGTGGAGGGTAACAAACTGAAATTTTGATCGATTTCCATGAACTTTTATTATATTTCTTTCATTTTATGAGATTTTTAATATTAATAAGTTGTATGTAAATTTGAAACTTCATTTAAGTAAGCGGTGAGTGAAGTCGGCAAAGCCTGCTAGTTCCATCTAAATTCCTCAGTAAGAGGCCCCTTTTAATTTCTAGCCGAGGGCCCCAAAATGAGTCAGTAAGGGCATGGCCCCATAATACTAGTTTTAATTTAATGATCAGAAAATAGACATTTTTTAGCTTTACTTATTCTTTGTAATGAACATTCGATTCGTGAAAATAAAGTTTTCACACTTTCTAAACTAAATTTGTTCAGTTTCAAATCCTTTTACTATAAGGTTCATACTCAAATATGGGAAAAATTTCTCTGATTTTTCCAGATTATTTTTAAGAAAATATTAGCAACATTTTATAAGAAACGCTTCTGTAAAGAGGAGAAAATAGATCTACTTCCCCATATGATGTCACGCTATTGCCAATCATAATAAAAATTCAGGTAGAAATCATTTGTTTGCATGTATATTTTCACGATACTTATGTAATCATTTGAATTTTGATATGAAGCTAAACAAGAAAATTATAAGTTGAGAGAAAGGATATATTTGTTTTTCCAGGTTTTACAATCCTGAATTTCAATGTAAACTTTATTTTCCCCGATTTCTTTTTAACAAAATCCAAATTCCCTCAGTATTCCAGGTTTTTACCGATGAGTATGATCCCTGTGTTAACACTTCCTTTATCACACTGGTAAATAAATCGAGGATTTTATTGTTATTAAAGGAAAGAAAAAAAAACAATGTATCTTAATGCAACAAGGTTGCTCACTTCTCGGAAATGATACTAAAAGTACTGATTTCAAGATACAGTCGAACCTTGTTAACGTGAATTACTTTTAACACGAATTGTTTCCACAATCACCGTCAAAATGAAGATTAGTCTCCGATTTACTGATAACATGAAAAAGTTTTTATTCTCTTTGAGATTCATATTAACGCGGTTCAACTGTACGTTACGTATAAAAATATATAATGTGTTTTACATGTAAAATTAAATATTTAGCTGTAAATTATTATTATGGATTGTACTGAAAATTATAATTTTAACGTTAGTATAATATCTTATTGTATAAGAGATCCCAGCCGAATCTCATTTTTTCCAATAGCTTGTTAGCTTTTTTAGTAATTTTTTTTTTACTTATATATATTTTAACTAAATGACTAAATCACTTGATACTGTAGATCAAATACAATGCACAAGCATCAAGTAATAATCATTTTGCTTGGAATTAAAGCAATGTAATCTAAAAAAGACAAACCAAGAAAAGATATAATAGCTAAATTTTAAAAGCTTACAAACAGTTAAATATTGAATTATTCAAATATAATGAAATAACTGAAGATATAAATTATTTTTAATCTTCAAAACACAATTGACACTAACAGAGAAACAATATAGTTTATAATTTTTCAGGTAAGCAGAATAACATAAATAGAATTAAATGACTAATCAGGCTTTTGCAATCGAATATGGTAGTTTTTATTTACAACAAGAATACCTATGGAAATGCTATCGCACCAGATATTTAAGTTTGAAAGATATTGTACTCATCTCATTATTACACATTTAATAGCTGAATTTTACATTTAAAACTTACAAACAGTTAAATATTGAATGATATGAATATATTTAAATAACTGCAGATATGAATTATACATCATAAAATAAATTTTTCAAATACTTTTAACCTTGAAAACACAATTGCAACACTAACAATTACACAATATAATTTTTTTTTTTCAGCTACACAGAATTCAGAATAACATAAATAACTAAATAAATAACATATCGGGCTTTCGCAATCGAATGCGGTAATTTTTATTTTCAACGAGAAGACTATACAAAAATTATTGTAAAAGATTGTGAAGTTTTATTAAATACTGTACTCATCTCTTTATTATACAATATATTCCCTAACACAACACAATTGTGTTGTTTTAAATAATGAATAAACAATTGCAAAAACATGATACATCACATTTGATATATTGGTTGAATAAGCTTAACGTTTATAAAACATTCAAATGGTACAATTATAATTTTCTGCACAATCCATACTAATTCTGAGACATTTTAAAATTAAATGTTTAACGTTACATATGTGAACATACAAAACTATCACGTACTATATTTTCATACCTACATTTATCTTCAAATAAGAACTTTCAAGTATTTCCGAGTGAAACGATATGCCGTATTGCATTAATTATGAACTTATTCTTTTTTCTTTAGTAAAAATAAAATCCTTACGACTTATTAGCAAACTTTTTTGTATTTTGAGGGAGAAGGATTAAATCTATATTTGAATTTTGTCATAAACTAGTGGATCTGCAGATCAGGAGCCTCAACGTCCTATTTGCATCAGACATTATTCAATAGGTCATTTTTACTTATTCCTTATTATATAATAGTATATATTGATTCGATCGACTTATTACCATAATCAGATGCATTCCTGAGGGGGGCTGCCGCCCCCTGCTATATCTCTCTTTGTATACCTATTTGTATATCATATAAAGTGTTACGGAATTGTAAATAATTGCCTTTATTTTGTATAAACTCTTTCAAAGAGGCTTAGTAAGTCGATAAAATGCTAATTTTGTGCATTTCTAGTCGTTTTAGCGTTAAAATAGCCAAATTTTCCTTTAAAAACGTATTAAAAACCTCCAATAAGGAAGAAATGGATTTGGCGCCAAATTTGGCGACTGTTTCCCTCCTTGGCGATTTTTTTCGTGACCTAGGCGAGAAAATCCTTATTAGGGATATACCAAATATGAAAGCTCTAATCTCATTGGTTGATGAGGTACGAGAATTTTCCAGAACAGTTCGACAGAATAGTATAAAAGGAGCATTTTTTTTAGCCAAGGCGGCCAATCTCAGATCTGTGTCAGTTTCGTCAAATGCTTGCTTTGCTTTGAGCCTCTTTGAATGAGATTTGCTTTATGTGTTATTGATAAACAGTTTGTACTGTTGGTTTGCTGTTAACGGCTGTTGTTTAAGCTATGTTTACTGGTTGAATTGAAGCTGATACTTGGTTTATAGACCTTTATTTTTCTGGAACTTTCTGTGAAGAAATGACTGAATTTTTGCAAGTTTCGCCTTTCATTCTCGGACAACTTACGAACCCCTATGTACACAACAATAAATACTCTTAAAAACGACGGTCTTGTATTATTTTCCTGACATTCGTAAATACCAAATTTCATAACTATCCAGTTTCATACAAAAAAAAAATTACATAGCATATCAGAAATATTTTGCTTAACCTTTAAACTAATTATTAATTCTATGCCCACAATTTTCCACAGGAAAACTTGCTTTTAAAATTCTAATAAAATTACATTATATTTGATGGGGTGTAACCATGTTAAAATACATTTTAAAGAAATACCGACTATAGACCGTAATAGTACGAAATTATTTTATGTATCCCGGAAAAGTAGCCACAATCATTATAAACGCCAATAATAAGAATAAACGTAATTAATTATAACTCATAATTTTTTCAAAATAATTTGACATCATTTGGATGATTACAGTACATACTTGGAATTATTTTGTGTGGTCCCATAAATTATTTAGTCTATACAAAACCTTTTTTAAGAGTAAACGAGATTTTAAGCATCTTTATAATGTATGTTAACTTTATTAAGTTCAATTCAACATAAACACATTAAAGTGCGCGCTTAAAGTAAAAATTTGTCTATAGGCTCTAACGTTACGAAATTCTTTCGTGTGTCTTTGTAAACGAACCATAAACATTGTATACACCATTAAAAACTATTGAGCTTATTTTGCGTTTAAAATTAATAATTGTTCCAAATTTAACATCGTTTAGATGACTACGTGGCATTGTCAGAACACTTTTGTAAGCTCCTGTACATTAATTAGAAAGCTTAAGAGCACATATTTTCTTCAAACAACATAAGTTTACGCATCTTACTCACGTACGCTAGTTTCGTTTTCTTCATTGCAAAGTAATGATATTAAAATGCGTTTAAACGAAATTCCCCTATACGCCGTAATGTTAAGAATCTTGGCGTGTCCCCGAACACAGTTTATAAAAAATATAGCAATAAAAATTATACAGCTACTTATATGCAAAGCTGGAACGTGTGCGCCAATTCGCAAGTCAATCGAAGGATTTTTGCGGCCGCTATTGCGGTACATACAAATTCTTCCCATAGGCCATGGCCCGTAAAGAAAAACTTTGTCGTGTCCCTGTACACAAACGACAAATGGAATACACACCTAACACTATACAGCTAATCCCGTTGGGCTCATGAATATGAGTACCAAATTGCAAGTCAATAGCTTTATTTTAGGGGCCGCTATCGCGGTACATACAAATTCTTTCCGTACGCCGTACAGATAAAAAAAAACTTGGCGTGTCCCTGTACACGAACAACAAATGGAATGCACACCCAAAACTATACAGCTAATTTCGTGGGGATCATGAACATGTGTACAAAATGTCAAGTCAATAGCGTGATTTTTGCGGCCGCTATCGCACGACAGACAGACGGAACCCAAAATACTTATGAGTCTCAACAGAGGGCCTCTACTGACGTTTCGGCAAAAATTGGAAGTCACTAGCTTGATTTTTGCGGTGGCTATGGCGGTACATACTGATTCTTCCCATATGCCGTAATGATAGAAAATCTTTGGCGTGTCCCTGTACACGAACTACAAATGGAATACACACCTAAAACTATACAGCTGATTCTATTGCGCTCATGAACATGTGTACCAAATTGCAAGTCAATAGCGTGATTTTTGTGACCGCTATCGCGATACATACAAATTCCTCCCATAGGCCGTAATGATAAGAAAAATTTTGGTGTGTCCCTGTATGCGAATTACAAATGGAATACATACTAAAAACTATACAGCTAATTTCGTGGGGATCATGAACATGTGTACAAAATGTCAAGTCAATAGCGTGATTTTTACGGCCGCTATCGCACGACAGACAGACGGAACCCAAAATTCTTATGAGTCTCAACAGAGGGCCTCTACTGACGTTTCGGCAAAAATTGGAAATCAATAGCTTGATTTTTGCGGTGGCAATGGCGGTACATACTGATTCTTCCCATATGCCGTAATGATAGAAAATCTTTGGCGTGTCCCTCTACACGAACTACAAATGGAATACACAATTAAAACTATACAGCTGATTCTGTTGCGCTCATGAACATGTGTACCAAATTGCAAGTCAATAGCGTGATTTTTATGACCGCTATCGCGATACATACAAATTCCTCCCATAGGCCGTAATGATAAGAAAAAATTTGGTGTGTCCCTGTATGCGAATTACAAATGGAATACATACCAAAAACTATACAGCTGATTTCTTGGGGCTCATGAACATGTGTACCAAATTTCAAGTCAACAGCGCTATTTTTGCGGCCGCTATCGCGCGACAGACAGACACATCCCAAAACCGTTTTGAGTCTCAACAGAGGGCCTCCACTGACGTTTCGGCAATTAAATTGAAAATTTCCTTCGTTTGGTAATAGACAGACCGACCAGTGGCCATGGTTTCACGCGAGGATAAAACACTTTATTGAAGTACTAGAATTTTATGACAAAATAAATTATGATAATAAATGTTTTTTACGAACAAATGGTGATGTTCTATTATTTAATCAAGTTTTATTAGATTCGCTTACATAATAAATGCACACCAAAAATTGAGAAAACTAAAAAATCTCATTCCTGTTCAGAATACGCTCCAAACATGTAATGGATCTATCACGGTATGGGTGCGTACATGTCTCTTCAGACTTCTCTTTTCAGAAAATCCTTTAAAACATTCTTTACACATATATGGCTTTTCTTTTGTATGGATGCGTTGGTGCATATTTAGATTTCCCTTTGAGAAAATCCTTTAGAACATACTTCACAGACGTATGACTTTTCTTCAGTGTGGTTGCGTAAAAGATTGTTTAGATTACTCTTTAATGATTAATGCTTTAGAACGTACTTCACACATGTATGCCTCGTGAGATGTCCCTTTTTGGGAAAATCCTCTAGAACATAATTCGCACAAATATGGTTCTTCTTCTGTATGGATGCGTAGATGTTTGTTCAGACTTTCCCTTTGGGAAAATCCTTCAGAAAATAATTCACACATGTATTGCTTTTCTGTTGTATGGATACGTAGGTGATTATTTTGATTTACTTTTTGTCAAAATTATTTAGAACATACTTCACACACGTATGACTTTTCTTAAGTGTGGGTGCGTAAATGATTGTTTAGATTACTCTTTAAAGAAAATCCTTTAGAACATACTTCACACACGTATGGCTTTTCTTTTGTATGGGTACGGAGATGCCCCCTCAGATATCCTTTTTGGGAAAATCCTGTAGAACATACTTCACACGTGTATGGCTTTTCTTTTGTATGGGTGCGTAGATGTCTGTTAAGACATCCCTTTTGGGAAAATCCTTTAGAACATACTTCACACACGTATGGCTTTTCTTTTGTATGGGTGCGTAGGTGTTTGTTCAGAGTTCCCTTTTCGGAAAATCTTTTAAAGCATATTTCACACACGTGTGGCTTTTCTTCTGTATGGTTGCGTAGATGATTGTTCAGATTTCCCTTTAAGGAAAATCCTTTAGAACATATTTCACACACGTATGGCTTTTCTTTTGTATGGATACGCAGGTGATCTTTCAGATTTCCTATTTGGGAAAATCCTGTAGAACATACTTCACACGTGTACGGCTTTTCTTTTGTTTGGGTGCGTAGATGATTGTTCAGATCTCCCTTTAACGAAAATCTTTTAGAACATATTTCACACACGTATGGCTTTTCTTTTTTATGGATACGCAGGTGATTTTTCAGATTTCCTTTTTGGGAAAATCTTTTAGAACATACTTCACACACGTATGGGTTTTCCATTTTGTATAGATGTGTAAATGTGAGTTCGATCTAGACCCACTTGGGATACATACAAATGAAACACTTCCGGTTGCAACCCACACAGCACACTTCCTTGAAACAAGGTTGGCTTTCAAGTGAATTTACCATGACAGAGCAAAGTTGCTAATTCAAGGATATCTCAGACCAACTTCAAGTTTGGAAAACTACACATGCTAAATCAAGCATATTACTGGCTTAAAATTTCCTTGACGTCAAGTAACTGTCCGCGCATGCTCTTCTTCTTTGCATATAGTAGCCTTGCTGAAAGGGTTGTATCATGTTGTTGTCATCTCGCGAAATACGACGCAAGTGCGGGTGACATTAAAGTGAAGGTAAATGATTTATTTTTATAATAATTTGTCTAAATAAAATAAAGCAAGCAGTAATGTTTCAATGTGTACACCGTTTCCCAAAAGTTTAGACAATCAATAAAATTTGCATTAACATAAAAAATAATAAGGTAAAATTAAAATTTGTGAGATAAGCAATAAATAAAAACAGTTTTGCTGATATATAAACATATGAATTATGATCAAAGGTTTGAAATTATAAAATGTACATTAAATGATATAAAAATGTGCTACCCCAAAAGTATAGACACAATACAGCATTGCATGTTTTCTTTTACATTCTTGTTCACAAAATAAAATATTTTCGTTGTCGTCTGCTTCTATAAATGCAGAATAATTTTTTCCCTTTAATTGAAATATCGTCTGCTATATATTTAGCATTATAATTTAATGAGCTCAATGTATTGTTTTGTTTGTGATTCGGAAAAGACGTTTCCTGCGTATTCTGATAAAAAATGCCACGTTGTAAAGAAATTTCTAAAGATGCAATTATTAAGATTTTACAGTTAAAAGCGCAAGGACAAAGTCCTGTACAAATACTGAGAAGAACAAACAGATCCTTGAACAGTATTTATAGAGTCAAAAGATCAGATGGAACATGGAATACTCGAAAGCGAGTCGGAAATCAAAGAAAACAACGTTACGTGATGATAGAATGTTATTAAATAAGGCTTCAGTTGATAATTTATCTGTGTGTGCAATTGCATCAACTTCCAGAATTTCAAAAATCTTATCTCGTAAAATATATGAAAATGGAAAGCAATATATCTACATGCGTAAATGACTTAAAAACTGCAATTGACAGAATGTGGTATGAAATATCTCCTTCTGTAATTCAATGCTTAATTAATTCTATGGAACAACGTGTATTCCATGTTATAAAGTGTCGTGGCAATACAGTTCAATATTAAAAGTAAGTATATTAAAAGTAAGTTTTTAGTTACATTTATAAATGTAAAGCCAAAAACACTTACAGGTGTCTATACTTTTGGAACAGCACATTTTTATATTATTAATGTACATTTTATAATTTTAAACCTTTGATCATAATTTATATGTGTATATCAGCAAAACTGTTTTTGTTTATTACCTATCCCACGAATTTTAATTGTATCCTATTACTTGTTATGTTAATGCAAATTTTATTGATTATCTAAACTTTTGGGACACAGTGTATTTCGAGGAATCAAATATTAAAGTTTTACTTTACTTTTACGTTAACAGATGCCATTTTATTAAATGTATTCCTTTTAGGGTGGTTTTTAATAGTTTACAAATAATTTTAACTCAACTTAATTATTCATAAGATAAAAAAAAAATGGGGAGAGAGAGAGAGAGAGAGACAGATTCTATTTAAAATAAGAGAGAAAAATCTTCGTGTGTCCGACAGGTTCTAAATTAGAAATAATTGTTTAAAAATAAATTTATTGTTGGATTCTTAATACATTCTTGAATTTTAAATTAATTTCTTTCAGGCATGCCCCCCCCCCCTTTCGGTAAGTAAGAAGGTAAACGTTTTTCTGATGCACAGGTGAGTTTTCCCCATAGGAACCTTCTTGAATTAAAAAACAAGAAAGAAAAATCATGCAGTACGCATTGATTAGTAACACTTTCCAACTGTACGTAATTGTTGTATCGAATAACTTTCAATATTCTTTGCCTAAGTTATCACAGAAGACAGAAGAACTGAAAAATATACAGATAGATTAATTCATTTTAAAATTACTCTTAGGCATTTTGGAAAGTGTTAAAAAGGCTTAACGCAAAATAAAATGTAGCCATTAGATTATAATTACAGTTTTTGATCTCTCTGAATATTTCAGTGTAGCCCTGTAAATCAGAAAGTTAATCATATCATATTCTATACAAAACATTATTTTAGAGTATTAACAATAAATTTCAATATTTTTATGATTTTTACAGTAGAAAGACTTTTAAATATAACTTTCAAAAAATTTTGTCCTAAAACGTAATGCAATGGCTTTTTTTTTTTTTTTTTTTTTTTTTTTTTTTTTTTTTGTGTTGTCCCTGCAAACAAACTAGTTGTACAGGACCTATTAATGTCATTTTAAATGGGGAAAATTCTATAGGGATAATGTTTATAAAAATAACACTCATAGAACACAATGTTTTCGAATGCTTTTGGGTGTCCCTGTACGCAAGCCAGAAGAGATATTTACTCCATTTTCAATATGGAACATCCGATAGTAAACTTCAATAAAATATACCAGTTTCGAGAAATTCCATAAATAATTACAGGAGTTAAAGCGCGGGCTTACAGACAGACAGACAGATGGACAGATACACAAACTGAAATCATATTCACACTTAAAAATGTTAGAAAGTGTTAAAAACGCTTAACGTAAACGAAAGTACAATTCTAGCATTTTGTTATCAATAACTCTTAATATAAATGGATATTTTTGGGTCACCCTGTAAATCTAATGCTAATCATGCTACATTCTATGCAAAGAATTTTTTTGTGCATTTAAATAACATATTTCAGTTTCCTAAAACTTCGTGGAAAGTAAAGTTATTAAAATTTGATTTATAGAAATATCTCTCATAGAACGCAATGTTTTGGAATACTTTTGAGTGTCCCTGTATATAAATCGGTGGTGGTATATCCTCCATTTTATACAGGGCACATCCAATAGGGAATTTGAATAACGTATTTCAATATCATTAAGATATGTCTACAGAAAAGGTATGAAAATATGGTTTATAGAAATAAATCTCATAGAACACAATGCTTTTTAAATACTTTCGGGTGTCCCTGTACACAAACCTGTAGAGGTATAAACTCCATTTTCAATAGGGAACATCCGATAGTGAACTTGAATAACATATATCAGTTTTAAGAAATTCCATAAAGATCTACGTGTGTTATAGATCGGACAGACAGCCAGGCAGACAGACAGACGGACGGACGGACAGGCAGATACACAAAACGGAAATCATATTCACACTTAAAAAATGCTAGAAAGTGTTAAAAACGCTTAACTTAAACGAAATTACAATTCTAGCAATTTTTTATTAATACCTCTTAATATCACTGGATATTTTTGTGTCACCCTGTAAATCTAATGCTGATCATGCTACACTCTATGCAAAGCATTCTTTTGTGAATGAAAATAACATATTTCAATTTCCTAAAACTTCGTGGATAGCAAAGTTATTAAAATTTGATTTATAGAAATATCTCTCCTAGAACGCAATGCTTTGGAATACTTTTGAGTGTCCCTGTACATAAACCGATGGTGGTATTTCCTCCATTTGATACAGGAAACATCCAATAGTGAGCTTGAATAACATATTTCAATTTCATTAAGATATGTCTACAGTAAAGATATGAAAATATGGTTTATAGAAAGACCTCTCATAGAACACAATGCTTTGAAATATTTTCGGGTGTCCCTGTACACAAACCAGTAGAGATATAAACTCCATTTTCAATGGGGAACGTCCGATAGTGAACTTGAATAACATATTTCAATTTCATTAAGATATGTCTAGAGTAAAGGTATGAAAATATGGTTTATAGAAATACCTCTCATAGAACACAATGCTTTGAAATACTTTCGGGTGTCCCTGTACACAAACCAGTAGAGGTATAGACTCCATTTTCAATAGGGAACGACCGATAGTGAATTTGCATAACATATTTCAATTTCATTAAGATATGTCTATAGTATAGTTATGAAAATATGGTTTATAGAAATACCTTTCATAGAAGCAATGCTTTAAAATACTTTGGGTGTCCCTGTACACAAACAGGAGTAGAGTTATAAACTCCATTTTCAATAGGGAACGTCAATAGTGAACTTGAATAAGATATTTCAATTTCATTATGATATGTCTACAGTAAAGGTATAAAAATATAGTTTATAGAAATACCTCTCATAGAACACAATGCTTTGAAATACTTTCGGGGTCCTTGTACACAAACCAGTAGAGGTATAAACTACATTTTCAATAGGGAACGTCCGATAGTGAACTTGAATAACATATTTCGATTTCATTAAGATATGTCCAGAGTAAAGGTATGGAAATATGGTTTATAGAAATACCTCTCATAGAACACAATGCTTTGAAATACTTTCGGGTGTCCCTGTACACAAACCAGTAGAGGTATAATCTCCATTTTCAATAGGAAACGTCCAATAGTGAACTTGAATAACATATTTTAATTTCATGAAGGTATGTCTACAGTAAAGGTATAAAATTATGGTTTATAGAAATACCTCTCATAGAACACAATGCTTTGAAATACTTTCGGGTGTCCCTGTACACAAACCAGTAGAGGTATAAACTCCATTTTCAATAGGGAACGTCCGATAGTGAACTTGAATAACATATTTCAATTTCATTAAGATATGTCTAGAGTAAAGGTATGAAAATATGATTTATAGAAATACCTCTCATAGAACACAATGCTTTGAAATACTTTCGGGTGTCTCTGTACACAAACCAGTAGAGGTATAATCTCCATTTTCAATAGGGAACGTCAAATAGTGAACTTGAATAACATATTTTAATTTCATGAAGGTATGTCTACAGTAAAGGTATAAAATTATGGTTTATAGAAACACCTCTCATAGAACAGAATGTTTTGAAATACTTTCGGGTGTCCCTGTACACAAACCAGTAGAGGTATAAACTCCATTTTCAATAGGGACCGTCCGACAGCAAACTAAAATAACATATATCAGTTTCAAGAAATTCCATAAATATTTACGGTAGTTAGAGCGCGGACAGACAGACAGACAGACAGACAGACAAACCGAAGTCATAAACACTTTTCAACCTTGTTGGAAAGTGTTAAAAAGACTAAATTTTCTTTTTTAAAGTAACGGAGAGAGGAAGGGAGGGGCAGAATCATGAATCGTGAATACGCAATTACCGGGACGTTACCCCTCGAAAATTCTCTCTCTTCTTACTCTATATAAATAAAACTCTACAGAATTATATACATATATATACTTTTGTAGAGTACTGAATGAAAATTTAATTTTACACTTCCCAACATTGTTGAATATTTTTTATCAATTCATTTTATTTGTGAGTCTTCGCTCATTCCACTGTCCCATCCAGCTTTTCTTTGTATATATACAGAGTTGCTGCTCTCCTTATTCCTTCCGCTACTATTTTAGTAAAAAAAATCTGACATTTTCAATAGAATAAACATATTACAAAAGATATGTAATCTATTGATAGTAAATAATATGTAAATTTATAAATTGTAGTGGAGAAAAGTAGGGCAACGTCAACTCTGAATATGTTTGAATTGTCATAAAATTCTAATACATTATGAAGATTCAGAACAGAACTCTCCTAATAGCGTACATATCACTTACTTATTTTTTTTTTTTTTTTTTTTTTTTGTAGCGCCAATAAAATAGTCTGATTTATATAACAGGGATGGAACGCTGGCTCAGAATTCATGACGGTATTTGTTCAAGAAATTTCTATGCCTATAATATAGTTGATTTACGAAGTAGAAAATTTTATTTCACTGATAGTGGTAGGAATTCTGCACCCGTGTTCCATCCCTGATTTAATGGTCGACAGTTAGTAGTACGTTTTTGAATTGTGCTTTGATAAACTAAAACATAAACATACAAAAAGAAAATCAAACATATTTTTGAAATTTGCAATAATATAATATTTGTGGAAAAAAGTGTACACTTCCGAATATATTATATATATTTAACAGAACACAAAAAATTAAAAAAAAAAAAAATTCAAGTACAATATGAAGTACAATATGAAATGCGAACTTTAAGTATTTTTTATTTTTCAAAATGGTGCTTTAGTTTTTAAAAATTTATAAATGTACGGCTATTCATCCCTTTCTTTTTTCTAGATTAAAGCGAAATGAAATGACGACCAAGAGTTGTGAACTATTTTCTTTCTCTGTATCAAGTCCGGTACATGAGATTAAAATTCTAAAAATATTGAGGGATTTCAATTGTATACATTTTATTGTGCTATTAAAATGTATTTTTAATTATAAAGTCGATGCAATGTCATTAATATGGAAATATAATTTTACATAAACTTAAATAACTTGAACTAATTAATTGCTAATTCCTTAACACCCAGAAATATTGAAACAGTAAAGTTGTTATGTAAAACTATTAATAACACTGCTCTGAAAAAAAAAAAAAAAAGAATTCTGATACCATTCTTTCTGATTTTCATGTAAAATGACCTCCTGAATCCGAATAGGACACCCATTCTGTCCAGTCACCCACCGTTTTCTAGAAACACCATCCCCTCCCTCAATTTCATTCCCTCTTCAATAATTTTATGACCATGAATTTGATTTGAAGAATGAAAAATAATTAATTGAACGCCTAAAAACAAAAAATATATATGTAAAGTTTAAAAAATAACATTAATAATGATAAAAAAAAAAAAAAAAAATGTAAGATACATAATGCATAATTTCATTGGTAAATCCCCCCCCCCCCCAAAAAAAAAAAAAAAAAAAAAAAAAAAATCCTTGTCGTAAATGTCTATGTTTTACAAATTTCCAACTCTGTAGCCCCTCAGAAGATATTTAACGGTTAAAATAATCCTACTCCCCTCCTAAAAATCAAATTTATAGCCATAAAATCACCGAAAAACGATAAAAATAGGGGGGCATTCCTAAACATCGGTGGGTAATAGGGTAAAATGGGCGTCCTATTCGGATTCAAGAGGTCATTTTACATAAGAATATGTTGAAATGGTGTCAGAAGCAATTTCCATGCCGAGTAGTGTAATCTTTAGGTAATATTGAATCATCTTTTAAATTCGCATTTAAAATTACTAATTTTATATTAAGGATACAAGTAAAAGCATGCGTGTTAGTTTTTTAAGGAAGAAAAGATGACCTTAATGCAGTTTTTACTTCAAACAAAAGGACATTTTTTCTTTGTTAAGCTGACGTTAAAATCTATTCAAAGTGCAAAAATTACCTTGGATTGAGATATTTTCAAGAAAAGGGACATAAGACAAAAATAACAAAATTGAGTTCCTTTAACTGAAAAATGTGTATGAGGTACCCCAATGGGCACGAAAAGCATCATAGCTTTATCTCGCAATTTACCCACATGAGATACATTTATGCCAGTTTTATTGTAGGCTAATCAATGCTTTATTCTTATCCTTAGGCTGATTTTTCGATGCAACTTCTCCGATGTGCGATGTAATGTAATCCTGAGCAAATACAAATAATCTGATAGCCATTTTCTCTATGTAGGGCTCTCAGCAGTCACTATTTTGATTACCACTTTTTTTTTTTTTTTAAGTAATTATTAATCATTTGTAGTATATATATCTTCGAAAGAATAATGCACAGATTGCCTTATAGAAAAAAGGTATTCAAAATAGTGATTGCTGAGAACCCTGCTGTATGCTTCATTCATAGAAACTACGATTAGAATATAAACTAAAAGAGTAAAACATAAATTACAAAAAAAAAAAAAAAAAAAAAGGATAGCAATTAACAAGCTAGTAAAGGTATGAATCCAGTAAAAGTTATTATAAATACTAGCTGATTTGTCTTATAACTCCTGAAAAAATACAATATATACAAATAATCCTTTTGATAATAAAAGGATATATTCAGTGATTTTGTTTCTGCTCCTCGGCTTTCACTATGTTTTAAAACCACAAACTGGTGTGCAACCAATATTTAAATTTTAAAACTTCTTCACACACCATACATTTAAAGCCAGCACAACCGGTTTCGAAAAAACGTAGCCTTTCTTCATCAGGTGCAAAAAAAAACACGTGCTACTGCTTTGGAGGCAAAAGCAACGGTTATTCTGGCTTAAAATTTATGGTGTGTGAAGAGGTTTTAAAATTTAAATATGTTTTAAAATATTATTTTTATATTATATAGATATTTCTCGGCTTTTACTATTAATATATATATATATATATATATATATAATAAAGATGATCTATTAAGCATAGTAGAAGCCAAGCAACAGATACAAGGTCACTGAAACACCAATGACCAATAAGATTTTAAAAAATTTATCTGTGGATGAAATACACTAATGTAAAGAAACCAGATCCACTAATCAACAGCCTGCAAAACATATGAATCAATAAAGTAACACAACAAATCCCATATATATATATAGGGGAAAGTAGGGACAGATGAGAGACTTTTGACAAACAAAATTTTACAAATTTACTTTTACTGGTACAACACTGTAAGTTTCCGTTAAACAAATTGAAACACTTTAACATATTTTAAAAATATAAATTTGATGGTAATTATTAAAATATTAATTTCATAAGCCAATTAACATAGTCAAAATTTTCCCATCCCTCCCTTATATGAGGGAGGTATGGGGCAGGTTTATAAAGTTAAAATAAGTACAAAATATACAGCCATACTATGAAAAATGACAAAAACAGTGGGTCACTATGTATGTAAGATTAATTAATTATTAATAACATCTATTTTATCCAACATTATAATATAATGTACCACTTAAATAAAATTTTCAAATGCTCGATTAGGTCACCATTTTTTTTACTTCTAGCAGAGAAAGTATTGTTTTTAGTTCAAATATTCAAAATTAGGTTTTTGTTACATTTACATGTTTTGTGGTTCCCTGAACATTAGCAAGGTTTTTAGTGACCAGTCTGCGTGTGTTATCAGCATATCTCAAGAACAAATATTACCAAGAAATCCTAACTGTAATTGATGAATGGAATTTCTTTTCTATATTTTACCATATCCAGGAAAACTGCTCAGGAATGAAAATTAATTCCTCATACATATATGGTAAATAAAGTATTTTTAAAAGTTAAAAATGTAGTCAAAACTCGTGTGAGTGCCACACCAGTAATTTTCCATGATTTTGAATTTGTTTCGTTGCATTTTCTCTTCCATCTATTCATACATTTGCCTATTGATATTCTCTGTTTATGGAGTATCAGAATCTTCATTCTTCTTCCTTTTCTTACAATGTCCCATCCCTCCATGAACTGCTCTGTCCCATCACTCTCTTTTCATTATTTAAAATATATATATATATATATATATATATATATATTAGACACATGCAACTTTTAGGCTTAATTTGGCTACTAATTCATAAAATTTATATTATTAGCTATATAAAATATGAAAAGTAATTATGTTAACGTCAGTGAGTGACGTTAAAAACTTTAATCTAGAAGTTCAACTTAAATTTATGTTGCCAGTCCAACTACTATGATAACTTCGACAATTTATGCAATAGGTTTTTAATGGATTTATCTAATTAAAATTTACGAGAATGAATAGCGTCTAGGTCAGGATTTGAATCTAAGACTTTTGCATTAACGATTCAAACGCTGTACCAACTGAAGAATCGTGAATGCATCGATGCGTGAATGAGAACTGACCTGCATGATTTGCTGATAAGACATTTGATTTGATTTACTTATTTATTTTTCTACATTTGTTCTGCCAATACAAACACAGTACCATGATAGAAATTCATTTAATTTTAATTCCATAATTACTGGATAGTAATAAATAACACTGCTCTGAAAAAAGAAAATCGAGATCTGATACCATTTTTGCTGATTCTTGTGTAAAATGACCTCCTGAATCCGAATATGACCCCCATTTTGCCCAATCACCCACAGTTTTCTAAATACATGATTCCCCCCTCAATTTCTTTCCTGTTCGATAATTTTATGACCATGAATTTGATTTGAAGAATAAAAAAGAATTAATTTAACACCTAAAAACGAAAAATATATAAAGTTTAAAAAATAACATTAATAACAGATTAAAAAAATATAAGAAAAATATAAGATATGTAATACATAATTTCAGTGGCAAATCCCCCCCCCCCCCAATATAAAAAAAAAAAAAATCCCTTTTCGCAAATGTCCATGTTTTAGAATTTTCCAACTCTGTAGCCCCTCACAAGATATTTAACGGTTAAATTAATGCTCCCACCTCCTAAAAATCAAATTTATAGCCACAAAATCACCAAAAATCATAAAAATAGGGGTCCATTCCTAAAAAATTGTGGGTCATAGGGCAAAATGGGCGTCTTATTCGGATTCAGGAGGTCATTTTACATAATATGCTGAAATGGTGCCAGAGGCAATTTTCATGCCGAGCAGTGTAATTAGAAAAATAACTTTGATCATTTATGCAATAAATTTTTAATATACTGGTCGATGTTTTACAACAACGAAAAGGGATTAGGCCAAGTTCAGACCTAGATCCTCTGAGTTAACGTCCTAACGTCCGTCCTCCCTTTTCGCTCCTGTAAAAATTTATTTATTCAATACACCAAAAAATTATTGTACAAATGGTGGAAATTATTATCCTAAATATCTAATTGCCATCAAACAGCTATGGAGTTAAAATAAATAATTTTCTTCTAAGACTGAGTTCATATTCCCAGAACAGATAAATTGAAAATTTTTAACTTTCACATGAACGAGCCATGTGAGTTATCATCCTAGAACTGAGTTAAAAGAGGGTTGGAAGTTAACATGAGTGCCCAAGTTCAAATTCTGGACAAAATCATTTTCTGTTCTTGTAAAAATTAATTTGGATAACTCACCAAAAATCTACATAAAATGGGATTGATCGTCGCAGAAATAAGAATGTATTAAGTTATCTACATCAGGTTAAGAGCGTAGAATAACTATCTCCTCCGACAGCCAAAACCCATATTATTCTATGGGGAAATTTATTTATAGAATTAATCATTACCTCATGTTTTTTTTTTTTTTTTTTTTTTTTTTTTTAATCCATTTTCATACTGGGAAAATTCACAATATTTAAATTTGTATATGTTTTATAAAAGTAGTTTCATAAAGTTTTTATTTTTTACTTTAAAAATACGAAAAATTAAACAATTGCATTTTTCGCTTCTTTTTTCTGTACGAGGAGTTATTGAAATTTAAAAGATAAATTTTTGGAAAACGAGAACGTATTTAACGGTTGTGGTTTTTCCAAAAGTAAAAAGGAATTTAAATAAATACATTAGGTTATGAGTCATTCTGTAAATAAATTTCTGTGTAGAATAACACGAGCTTTAGCTGTCGGCGAAGAATGCATGCCATTAAAAGCATGCTTGATAAACAATATTTGCTTCATGTATGCTGTAGAGTAGAGAAGAGAATTATTTCTCCGCAGCTGGCTTCCGGCGACGATAAGTAGAAAGTTCCTTTGCGTTTGATGTACAGTCGGCTGTAAAAGTGTCCGAGCACTACCAAAAATTCCTATGTAAAAAAATGACACTTAATACAGTTTTGTTAAATAAATCCTTGTTGAGTTCTGTTCTTAGTCAGTCTATGAACATGATTCGACAAGAATTTATTTAACAAAACAGTATTAAGTGAATTTTTTTTTTTACATAGGAATTTTTGCTAGTGCTCGGACACTTTTGCTGCCGACTGTATCATGTTAAAAACATGCTTAGCAAGTAAAATTTGATTCACGTTTGCTGCATCAAGTATAATTCATATTTGATGCAGCAAGTATAATTCATACTTTGTGCAGCAAGTATAATTCATACTTTGTGCAGCAAGTATAATTCATACTTGATGTGTATTACTTGATTCGTATGAGCTGTGGCAAACTTAGTGCATGCTTGATACATATTAATTGATTCATGTTTGAACTATCAAGTCTAAAGCAAGTGGGACAAGTGTAAACTAGGATTCTTGATCTTGACTTGCATTAAACTTACAGGCTTGAGATGTCAAGCTCAATGCAAGTTTCTTGACTTGAGTTGTCAATGTTGACGATAGCTTAATGCAAGTTCTCTGTGCTGTCTGGGAAAGCCGCTTGCAACGGATGTTTCAATACAAACGAAACATATCGCTTGCAAACTGACAGCAAACCCACTTGCAAATCTGCAAGAGCTTTGCACCTCTCCTAACCCTAAGTCAACTTGCAGATGCAAACATCGCTGCCAGATTGAGGGAAATTTCTCTCAAAGTGGGAAATTTTGATGAGTTTCTAGATATTGAGGGAAAAAGGGAAATTTTACTTTGTCAGTTTTTAAAGCATTTTTAGTGCTAGAGGCCTATTTCAGTCGGTACAGCGTTGTCGAATTTTTATACGTCACTCTTAATAGTGCTAAGGGCGTATTTCAGTCGGTTTATTGAATGGGGATTTATAGAGAAGTTCCTTGTTTGTAAACAAACATCTCAACTTTTATGAGTGGTTGGCAAAAAGGCTTGGGAAAAGCAAAGCGATGGCGATGGCGGATCACCAATATAGTATCAATGGTGGGCGGGGCGCGGGAAAGTCGAGCGCGCTTTTTTGCCAACCACCAGACGTCACGAGGAAATGCTCTATTGAATGAAGATTTTGTAGATAATGGACCATATTCCCACTTTGGGTTCGAGGCTACAAGAATATCAGCTGGTTAGGGAAACAATCCGCGTTTGTAATGATCGATAGATGGCGCTTTCCCAACTGCAGTTGTTAGTAAATATAATAGCCACACGTGTATTTATTATTGTTTTTTTCTTGTTGTTCTATCATTGTTTCAGCGTGAAAGCTTTCAGTGGTGTGATAATTTCCCCTTAGCCCACCAGAGGGCGAGCATTTCATTACAATCGCGGATCCTCAACTCTACCATAACGAAGCATTGTGGCTTGCAAATTTTTATCTTGCAATGTTATTTCTAAGAGATACAGATTATATGAAATTGAAGTAAGAGTGATAGAGTGATACCTTTGTTTTGTTTTTAATCCAGTTTTAGTAATATACTTTAATATTAATCATCATATGTAATATTAAAAGTTGCCATATGAACTGTGGCGATGTTAACAAATTTAAACGGATGTTCCATTTATTAAATTCCTTTATTAAGGTGATTGAAATTCTAATTATTTAAGCTTTGACGTCTATATATATATGTGTGTGTGTGTATAAAATGTTCTAATTAATCTTTATTCATTATATATATATGTGTGTGTATACACGAAATGTTCTGCAATTTTACGATATGGAATAGTCTTAACTTTATCATTCGATTCAGTTGTTTACATTTCTCTTTTGTTCTTGTTTGAACAGATATCTGATTGTTAAGTTTCTCTGGAGAAATATTTAGGAAAATGTTATGCGATGCGTAACAATAAAATGGTATCTTGAATCTAATTTGTTTACAAAATATCGGCCACGTGTTCGACGATTTTACCCACTGTGACGTCACAGGAATATTGTCCATTTGATTACTCATAACGAAGGTTACAAGTTTTTAAAAAATATAAAAAATTCTCCCAAGGCACAACTTTGACATGAGTCCCCCCCCAGGCCCAACTTTGACATGAGTCCCCCCCAAGGCACAACTTTGACATGAGTCCCCCCCAAGGCACAACTTTGACATGAGTCACCCCCCAGGCCCAACTTTGACATGAGTCCCCCCCCCAAGGTACAACTTTGACATGCGTCCCCCCAAGGCACAACATTGACATGAGTCCCCCTCCCAGGCCCAACTTTGACATGAGTCCCCCCCAAGGCACAACTTTGACATGAGTCCCCCCCAGGTACAATTTTGACATGAGTCCCCCCAAGGCCCAACTTTGACATGAGTCCCCCCCCCCAAGGCACACCTTTGACATGAGTCCCCCCCAAGGCACACCTCCCCCTCAGTTAGGTTATGGTTGAAAAAATTAAAATAAAGACAACAATTAAAAATGTAGATGTCTATTTCAAAGGAGGAAAGGTGCCGTCTCGATCCACTCCTGTAGAAAAGTGTGGAAAGTTCCGGAAATTTCCGTATCTCATCAGCCAATGAGATTACAGCTTCCATATTTGGTATATCCCTAATAAGGATTTTCTCGCGAAGGTCGCCAAAAAAATCGCCAATGTGGGAAAAAGTCGCCAAATTTGGCGCCAAATCCATTACCTGCCTTATTAGGGCTTTTTAATGCGTTTTTAAGGGAAAATAAGGCTATTTTAACGCTACAACGACTAGAAATGCACAAAATTTGGCACACCTCAAAGAGAAAAAACGTTGTTTTGCGGCTATAAGACAGTTTGGACTTCCAACGTTATTTGTTACAGTATCTGCAGCTGAAACACATTGGTTTGATTTAATGAAAACTTTATCATGGAATTTAGATCGTCACGAATTAACTAAAGAAGAATTTGTCGGTATTAACAAGTTTAGCAGTAGGCCTCTGGCACTAAATTAAAATCTGTCAATGTCAGATTTTCATGTTTTAAATAATGAAATAATGTCGTGTCTGTATAATTTTTTTATTTGTTACATTTCTTCCCTCCAACTCAAACTATCCGAACTAATTTCTCTATGTGTGAGATCTTTAAAGCTAATCAGTGCAATTTTTTCATCTTTTTGGGATAATAATCTAAAATATTCTGAAAAAATTATTGATTTAGTTTCATTCGGCCTAGTCATTCAAAGTATTCTCTGATTTTCTCAAAAATACGCGCGAATATTGACTAAGATTCCTTAGAAAGATACTTATGAAGTGCATTTTACCCATAGAATAATAATAAAGGAAGAAGGAGCATAAGTGTTTCTACATAAGCTGTTGTATTGCCACAACAAACAGCGATAATATTATTATTCTATGGCCCTACTTCAAGGTTGAGAGGAGCAAAAGTAGCTTTCGCTGGCATTTCACTAGAAGGGGTTTGTAAGCATTAAGAGTATTGGCGTGCTCCTTCTTCCTTTATTATTATTCTATGATTTTACCCAGGCCTAGGCCCAAAGCACAGAGCTATTAGCCATCTCTTAATTGAATAACATACATTTTTATTATTAAACTTTAGTAATCTTTTGCTGCCAATTTTTTCAATAGAATAATATTGTTGCGTACTTGGGGGTTCGTGAGTTGTCCGAGAATGAAAGGCAAAACTTACAACAATTCAGTAATTTATTCACAGAAAGTTCCAGAAAAATACAGGTCTATAACCCAAGTATCAGCTTCAATTCAACCAATAAACACATCTTAAACAACAGCTGTCAATAGTAAATCCACAGTACAAACTGTATAGCAATAACACTTGAAGCAAGTCTCTTTCAAAGAGGCTCAAACAATGCAAGTACTAGCGAAGCTGGCTGAAAACTGAACTGACTGCTTTGGTGAGAAAGCGCTTCTTATATACTGTTCCATGGAACCCAGATTTTTCGAGAAAACTCTAGAAAGTTGTCAACCAAACAACTTACAGCTTCCATATTTGTTATTTCCCATATAAGGATTTTCTCGCCAAGGTCGCCAAAAAATCGCCAAGGTGGGAAAAAGTCGCCAAATTTGGCGCCAAATCCATTACCTGCCTTATTGGGGCTTTTTAATGCGTTTTTAAGGGAAAATAAGGCTATTTCAACGCTAAAACGACTAGAAATGTACAAAATTAGCTCTTTTATCAACTTACTAAGCCTCTTTGAAAGAATATATACAAAAATAAACACAATTATATACAATTTTGTAACACTACCCCTCCCAAGGACTGCAGGTCCCGGGCAGTGCAACCCTTGGTCAAGAGGCGAAACTAACCAAATTTACACAATACGAAAACTAAGTTGCATATAACGACAAAATACAAACAAAAATCAAGTAAGAAATATTTACAAAATTCACAAATATGTACAAGTATTTATATACAAATATTTACATTACGCATGCGCAAATCTTACCAGTATTTACATTTTAAATTTTAATATTACCGTTAATTTTGGTACTTGGCTAGCCTGTTATAGTGCACCACCTTCGGTTTTGATGAAGGTGTTTTAGTGATCCGCACCACTACATCATTCAGCCTTTTTAAGACTGTGTATGGTCCGTCCCAGTTGCACTGTAACTTGGGGGAGAGTCCTTTGCGTCGAACAGGATTCCACAACCAGACCTTCTCTCCTTCCTGGAACTGATGTTGTGTAGCCTTTAGATCGTACCTCGTCTTCAATTTCTCTGTTGCCATGTGAATCCGCTCCCGAGCAAAGTTTTGTACGTCCTCAAATCGTGCCTGGAGATCTTGGATGTATTCCTCGGGCGATGAAGGCGCATCGGGTGGACAACCAAACAGGATATCACAAGGGAGACGAAGTTCACGTCCAAAGAGCATCTGGGCTGGAGTATAGCCGGTGGCTTCATGGACAGCACTTCGCTAAGCCAGCAGGAACAATGGCAACTTCAAGTCCCAATCTTGCTGGTTCCTTGATACTAGAAGAGAGAGGTTATTCAGGATGGTACGATTGAACCTCTCGACCATGCCGTCACCAGGTAGCACAAAAATATTGGCCAATATCCTGCTAATATTGGCCAATATTTTGAATACCTCTGAATGTCAAACATCGAATTTATGATATCTGCTGATATTCACAGATGTAATTTAAAATTATTATTTAAAAAAAGCATTTAACAAAGTTTTTTATATAACGTATAACTTTTACTTGTAGAAATAAGTATATTAAAGTATTTAATTTTAGAAGTTTGTCCCTTTTTAAGAAATATAATATTTCACATCTTCTTTTTAAATGTCTGATTTACATTGGCCAATATCGTAAAAATGATATCATTTGTACGATATTCAGCAATATTTGTTGACATTCGTTGAAACAATATCACTTTGGTGACATCTAGAGATATCTTTTGATATTCTTGAAACTGATATCATTTTCAGACGTTGTGAAATATTTCTTGATATTAGTAAAACAATATTTTTTTAATATCTTGAGAATTCTCAAGATATTAAAAAATTTATATGTTATTAGTATAGTTTATTACTATAGTTTATATTACTAAGTCATGTCAGTATTATGTCATAGTCATATGTACGTCATTCATTTTATATCGTTTTATAAAGAGATATATCTCTTCTTACTTCTAAATAAAATGTTGTATGTAATGAAAACAACTTTGTAAAATGCTTTATGTTTCAATAATAATTACGAATTACATCTGTGAATATCAATAGATATTGTAAATTCGAAGTTTGAGATTCAGCGCCATTCAAAATATTGGCCGATGTTCATAGGATATTGACAAACATTTTTATGTAACGCTCTCAGAAATAAAACTCTCATTTTTGACGATTCAACAATCCTCGATTTTCCCGTGCTTCTCAATTGGCAATTGGCAACGGCAACGCGAACGCATCTCAGCTCATTATTTTTAAAAACAAGCTGTGGACGGCCTGGCGTGGAGCTAATATATCTTGTTAAAATTTCTGTAAAATAAAAGGTTTGTATTTAATAACATTTATATTTATATTTTGAACTTTGTGTTGTATTTTCTAATAATATTCGTTTATTTTTGATAATCAATCGGTTTCATTAGGTCTACATATAGGCCTAATAAAACCGATGCTAATACTTCTAAGTATAGTGAAGATGTTAGTTTTAATTATAGAAATCAATCTCCGAAATCTTAAGTGCTTACTTTTTTTTTTTTTTTTTTTTTTTTGTTTAAACCTGTTGCTTTCTATAGAATAAGTATTTTTAATAATCACTTAATTGTTTCCTGTGGTAAAATTTGTATGTTTATTAATCAAAGCAGCAAACTTGTCACGTTGTTTATTGCAGAATGTATAAAGTTAAATGTTTTGATAATTGTTTTAATTTATAAAAGTATAGGCACCAAAAGGTTTAGTTCTTGATATCCTAAAATAGTGAAGGAATTTTCAAATTCACTTTCCTTAATGCAACACTTTGAAATAGTCGGTAGATATTAGTATGCTCAACTAATATCACTAGGTCGCCACACAATTACTATCGAAAAAATTTTAGCAAACGAAAACAGAACAAAAAATTCTTTTAATTTTAATTTGTAGTTATAACTTGCTTTATAAATCAACATGTATACCGTATGAATAAAATCGTTTTATTATTAAGTTATAACTTTGCAAAATTCTTCATTATGTAAGAATAGCATGCATAGACATATTTATAATTAATATTACTGAAATTCTAAAATTTCAGAGTGTTAATTATGAAATGTTAATTATAAATTTTGACATCATATATAAACTTATAAACTAAGTGTTAAAAACACAGGAATAAAGCAAAACATAACATACGCAGTAAATTAACGAGTTTGAAAATAATTATATTAATCTATATTTATTACAATTGTCATTAATCAATAATTTTGTAGCTATCTCTTATTTATTACAGTTATTATTATTGATTTTATAAATATGTATGCCTGTTTACAGCTTGAAATAATAATAATAATAATAAAAAAATCTGTACTAGTAAATATTAAATAATTTATGCATTTCCAGAAGGAATTTATATTTCTCTTGCCTCATGTTAATTATGAGAATTTAAGAAGCTTAATTACATATTAATTATAAATTAATTGCTGAATAATTTAAAAATATTACTTTTTTTTTTTTTTTTAAATGCACATGAAAATTAATACTTCATAATGAATTTTTAAAAGCCTAAAGTTTTCTTTTATATTAATCTAAACGTTATTAGTCTTTCTCAAAAACTTTTAATCTGTTTACTTTTTTTTTTTTTTTTTTTTTTTTTTTTAACATACTTATAAATGATATCTTATTAAAAACAACTAAATTTTTAAAGTATCACATAACTAAATTTAACATATACTATATTAACTGTTTAACGTTCATAGCTTTCACAGCAAAATCAAACATTTGACATAATTTAAGAATTTTTATGCAGCAGTATTTTTAACATCCCCCCCCTCTAGTTTTAATCACATTTTAAACTTTTGTTTCTTTTCTGTCTGTAGATATCAGCACTATTTCAAAATTTAACAAGTAATGCTTCAAAGGAAGCTAAATGCATAAGTCACTTGAAATTTCTTTGAGTGTGCGAGTGCGAATTGCTGGTTTGATGAAGCACTCATGTCTAGTTTTTTTCATTTAATTAAAAGCTGGACTATTATTTTCATCTGGAACAACTTTTACGATATTTTGTAGTTGATAATGTTTACTTACAAAGTGTTTTATTAATTAAATTAAATATTATTTGAATTTAATAAGGTTAACTTTTAGATGTTTCAAACCAAAAATTTCTCAAAAAGGAGCAATGCTAATTTTTTATTTTTTAAATATTTATGATCAGCTAAGTGTCTAAATGCCATTTTAACACGCTTTTATTAGCTTCACCTGTATGTATGTATGTTTGTAATCGCTCTGGGAGCAAACGAAAAATCTATATTGTAAAAAAAAGACTTTCCCCACGTGACCGCTGTGGCTGTGAGGTAAAACGCCGCGCTACGAACTTAAAGGTCTATCGTTCGATCCCAGTCAGGGAAGATTTTTTAAAAATGGTTTTTGTTTAATTCTAAATTATTTTAATTAAAGACTTAAATGTATGTAAATATTATGGTGTGTCACTCACACGATTTTCTCATCCTGCATTTTAAAACTAAGATAGATATTTTGTGCTTTTTAGTTCACATTTCTATAAAAGCGTGTTCTTTAATTTTTTAAAACTATAATATTATTTAAAATTAGTTTAGTAATTTTTTAAATAAATTAAGTAGTGAACGTTAAAGGGTTAAGCATATATATATATATATATATATATAAAGTAAAAATTCTGTCAAAGACAGAACTTAGTTTAGTATGGAGGACTATTAATTTCAGTTTGTAAAATTTTTATTTTTAATTTTTACTTTATTTTTTTATCTCATTTTTTGACCATAAAACTGGGCCATATACTTTGTTAAAAGACTAAAATGAATTAAAATGAAGTGTTTTAACCATGGCTTAAGCCATGGTTAAAACCAACAAAAGCTGTCACATGTTAAAAACCCGTGAAACCCAATTTTAAATAAACTTGGGATATTTTATAATAATCTTTGATTTTTTTTTTTTTTTTTTTTTTTTTAAGATACTTTTTATATTACCAAATTAAAAACTTAAGTTTTATTGCTATCAAACAGTATAAAGTATATTTATTGGTATTATCAACTTTAAAAATGGGATGTATCAGTATCGGCATTTTAAAATTTAGAAAAATATGTGCTCCCAGAAATCTGCACAGCCTGAGGACATATTGAGATTCATGGGTCAAATTTTACCTTTAAGAACTAACTTGTAGGCCTTGTATTAGTTTTATAAATATTAGTTTTATCTCCTTTTTTTTTTTTTTAAATTCATTGCAGTTATTCAGACATTAGTCCTCGTTGAATCAAAGCCATACATCTTGAGCATATAAACATGTATTCATTTGTAAATTAAATTAATTATGTACTCTTTAAATGTTTTTATGTATTCCTTTTCTTTTTAATTTTAAATTAAATATATTAAGGCTGATTGCTTCATTCATTATATAGCATAAATGTCTGGAATTTTTGTATGGAGAATCATTAAGACGTAGTAAAAACTCATTCAGTAATAGTCAATCATTAAAAATGTCAAAGCGCTTTAGACAGTTTATGATACCAGTTATAAAAAAGCTTCCTTTATTTTATTTATTTTTAATAGCGCTTCCATAAGCTTAAATAAATTAAAATGAAACATTAAATTATGAATATATAAATTCAAAATTATAAATAATACAATCTAAATAAATTTTAGCTACATAATCAAATATTACATGTAAATATTTCTTTTTGATTTTATTTTTAATGCTTCTTTATATAGGTTTTCTTTTGCTATCTTTTTACCATGCCTTGGCCTCCTGTTTCAAAGCTATGAGAATGATGGCTTGAATTTCAAATATTTTAATGTAAGTACTAAAGGATTTTTTTTTTTCTTTAATGTCATTCAAGTTTTAATCTAGCTTCTAATCATATTACTTGTTTATTTTTATATTTGTGATGAATGAATTTGTGATTTTGAAATATGTAAATGTTACCTCTAAAGTGCAGAAATCAGTTAATCTGCAGATTAGCTAGGTAATTTGCACATTAACTAGGGTTATCCATTAAAGTGAAGAAAATTGTTTCATTTCTCAAATTACCTAGGTAATCTGCGAATTAGCTAGATAATCTGCACATTAATACTAGGTACTCTTTAAAGTGAAAATAAGATCTCTGGTGTTGAAATTTTACAGCCCGCTGTGTTGTATTTGTTTTTTTCATTCAAGGAAAAAAAAAAAAGATTAGTTTTCTTTTCTTTCTTTCTTTACTTATTTTAATCTTTATGTGTTTTAAAGTTATATTTGCTTTATTTTTTTATTTATTTCATCTTTTTCATTCTGTCAATATTAGTTTGAAGATGTTATACATTTTTAATATGAAATATAATAACTTTAATAAATTCTATTTTATAAATGAAAGTTAGAATTGTAATACAGTAAAGATTTCTTTTCAAAATAAAAATATTTAACACTTTAAATTAAAAAAAAAAAATTAATTTGCTAAAGAAATATTAAATCAGAAGCATTATTTAAGAAGTACTTCAAATAATTAAAACTGCTTTAACAATTTTTAGAACACATAAAAATTAAATGACAGTTTTCCAATGCTTTATTAAACTATATTTTGCAGCATGCATCTGTACAAGTTTAGCAAATATATTAATTTTACAATAAATAAGAAAAAAAACTTTATTAACACATTTTATGCGATAAACTAGAGTGAAATTATCTGAAAAAGTGAACAAAATTTAAAAAATAAAAATATAATCATGATATATAAAATATATAAAGGAAACTTGAAATTGAAAGAAAGAAACAAACAAAAAAAAAAACAAAACAAAAATTGTAATGAAATGTTAAGAAATGCATAAAAATTTCATATTAAGTATTTATTAAATAATGCCATATTTTTCAGAGTAAAAATTAATACATCTTTTTTTTTTTTTTTTTTTTTTTTTTTTCCAGTAAGTATTAGTAATTTAAATCAATTTTAAAATAAATTAGTTTTAAAAAGTTGTGGTTTAATAGTTTTATTTCGGGAGGAAATAATTACTGTGTTATAAATTTAATATTGATAATTCAAAATGAAGTTTCACGAGAGAGAGCTTTTAATTAAGATTAGATTCCATTAATAAAATGCAGACCCTTATTAAACTTATATTGACAGAATTAAAAAAAGAGAAGAAATAAAATCGAAATTAAAACAATTATAACATACTTGTTACTTTAAATTTTGTGTTAGTCATAATAAGAAACTTAATCATGGCTTCAATGCTCCATGTTTTGACGTTTATCACATATGGTTACTGGTTTATCATAGCGAAGCGGAAGGGATAAAAGTTTAAGTTTGTGTTTGAAGGTCATTTGCATATCTATATCGCATGACTGTTTGACGTCATAGTGAATATAAAAAAACTAAGGCTCGAAACAAACATTTGAACTTTACCGACACAGAAGCCGCTAATGTGCAGATTACCTAGTTAAAATGCGGAAAACTCTTGATTCTGCACTTTCGGGGTCTTGATTCCAGGTCATTTTAGTTAATCTGCAGATAAGCTAGGTAATCTGCACATTAACGGATTTCAAGCCTTAACGGTAACATAAATATTGTCAGTGTAATTATAGTTTTTACAAAATTACTGTTTTTTTTTTTCTCTTTCTTTTCTTCTTTTGCACATATTATTAAAAATATATATATTTTTTTAATATGTATGTTTAATACTGTCGATCTATTTACATTTCTTACATAAATATTTTTTATGCAATCTTGCATAATGCATATATTATTTACAAAGTGATGCCTTTATATATAATAGAAAAATACCATTTTAACATGTAATCATCGAAAAAGATTGGAAAATCTAATGTCCAAATTTTATCTACTAAATATTTTTGCAATTATTTTTTAAATATATAGTTTTGAATGCATGTTTACAAAAATTCATGACCAAGTTCCAGTTATTGCTATACATGTTATATAAAATTTACAAATAAATATTTCTAAATTTTACTACTATAAACGTTTAAAGTAAAAAAAGTTACGTCCAATTTTATGAAAGTCTGTTTAGCTTAACTGAATAACAACACACATACACAAAAAAAAAAAAAAAAATTGTAATATTCTGGATTGTATTTATTTATTTATTTTTATTTTATTTATTTATTTTTATTTATTTTATTTATTTATTTATTTTTTTTTTTTTGTAGTGAAATGTATAAGTTGAGGTATGTAAAAATGTTTACCTTTTTATTCAAAAAAGCATTTAAAGACTATAAAATATAAGATAAAGACTATAAGATATATAAATTTTTCAGCATGTATAAGCAGTACCTGGGCACAAAATTTTACGAAATGGCTACAAAATTTTACTTATAGTTAAAAATAGTGATGGCACGAAGCACAGTTTGGCCGAAGCACCGAATACCGAAGCTTCGGCCAACTAATCGCCGAAGCTCCGGCATCATTGTGGGATTGTTTTGCAGAAATCACAAACAATGAATTACTCACAGAACACTCTGAAAATTCATCGGCTAAAGAGCTGGAAGTACATATAAACAATCTGCTTTTAAATAGAACACACTGTCTGTTGGAATTGGTGGAGATGGAGAGAGAATAAAAAAATATTTCCCAGATTATCTGATTTGGCCAAATGCTACTTATCTGCTCCAAGTAGCAGTATATATAGCGAAAGGTTATTTTCTGAAGCTGAAAATGTGTATGAGGTAAAAAGGAATTAGAATCCTTCCTAAAAATGCAAAAACATTGATTTTTTTGCATCATAATTTAAAATTGTGTGATAAATGATAAAATGAAGTAAAATTAACCTTGTATGTTTGTTTATTGATAACATATACATCAGATTTGTATGCTTGACTAGTTGTCCGCTTGTAAATCTTCGTCAGATAATTACAGATAGTACATGACAGAATTACAGTACGAAGGAATTGAAAAACACCCAGGGCCAGTGCGGGAATCGAACCCGCTCTCCTACGCTCGAAGGCGATTAGCAGTGTAGTGACATAATCACTCGGCCACGGAGGGCTCACCTTGTATGTAATATGATGAAAATAAGCATAAAAAACAATTTACAGTATGTCAGTTATTAACCTAGAAAACATTTTATCATGTGATAATAACTAATCTAGAATAAATTTTATAACTTTAATTATCTGAAATAAATAGTTAGAATTTAGATCTAGGGTGGATGTGCAAGTAATAGGCACCCTCCTCATATTCCGGTTTATAAAAAGTAAATAAAAATTCAGCTTTTATTTATTTTTCAACAATTCTCTGCATGTTTTATAATCCTAGGTTATTGTTAATCTTGATTATTATTGACTATATTGTTAATTTTGATTATTAGCTTTATTGTTAATTTTGATTATTGACTACTACTTGATTATTGACTACTTTCAAAGCTAGAAATATTAAAAAAATATTTCATGCAATATTTTAATAGCTTCATTTTAAAGCAGCTAAAGCTGTTCATATAATTAAATTGTTAACTAAATATAATGTAATGCAACTTATTTCTTAGCAACTTCCAATTTAAATAGAATATATTATTAATTGTTGTATGATTTATAGTTCCAAAGGGTCACAAACTTTTAAATTAAATATAAATTTCTATTATGTTTTATTATAAGGTGCTATTATGCATAACTTAAATTATTATTATTATTATTTTATTATTATAATTTTTTTATTATAATTTTATAATTATTATTTTTATTATTATTTTTTTATTATTACTTTATATAATAATTGTTAAAACAATATTCTCAACTTAAATTGTTATCGGCCGAATCACGATCATTATTCGGCCAGGCCAAAGCTTCGGTAAGGTGGCCGAAGCTTCGTTCCACCTCTAGTTAAAAATATCTTATCTAAATCCCCCAGTTTTTTTTTTTTTTTTTTTTTTTTTTTTACATGTTTTCTAACTCAACTGTGTTTTATTCATATGAATAAAATTTTAAAATAAAATATCGTTTGACTGAGCCGAGCAATTTTATTAAAGCCAGAAATATTATTTTTTTGCCCAAATACTTTTTCCAGTCAGTCTGTTTTATCGCCTGCTATAGATCATTTTATAGTAATAACAAACTTTATTTTCTGAGGGAAGGGGGTGGGGGGTGGATCATCAAAGGGGGTATGAAAAGTTAGTATCCTGGGCATAAAAATTTGCTAGTCTGACCCTGTATATAAGTGTACCATAAGAGAGAGAAAAATCAAACCTTTTAAACATAGTAACAAAGAAATTGACTAAACAATTACTTACATATGCTGAACTGTTAAATAAAAATGAAAAAGGCAAAAAATAATGCTTTTCTAAAATATATATATATTTTTTTTTTTTTTTTTTTAAAGGAGTTGTTAGTGGGTAAAGATTGGACAAAGATCTCGACAGCGTCAAGTGAATGTTTTAAGTAGACTGATGATGAAGTGTCGAATTCGAGCACTGATGGTAGCAAAGATGATGTTGTACCTCCCTCAAAGTGTGCTTAGTGACAGCCTATAATATATTTACTATTATATCATTTGTATGTGTTGATACAAAACTTTATGTAAATAAAAAAGGAATTTTTTCTGAAATTAAAAAAAAAAAAAAAAAAAAAAAAAAAAAAAAAAAAATTGTATTTTTATTGTTCATATTGTATTTGTAATATTTATCTGTTTTGTTCATATTTTGAAATAAATGCATGCATTAGTACTTTCAGACTTTTGTTTGTATATTAATTAATTTTAATTTCAACTTTCAGTGCTTTTTAATTTTAAAGAAAATTTAAAGTTATCTCTTTGTGTGCGCATTTTGAATGTTTGTGTTATCCATTTCTATTTATTCAGGCATAATCAATCTCATTTGTACCCAAGTGTTGCCAGGCTTCCTTAAAATTTGCTAAGGCCCTGCTCTAACCATAGATTTTAAATAGAGATTAAATATTTGTAAAAGCATTTCAAATAATTAGGGGAAGAAAACCCAAAATACGTTTTTTAAAAATCCAAAATACTTAAAAAAAAAAAAAAAAATCTATTTTATGACAAGTAATTTCTTTTTTTTTTTTTTTTTTTTTTTTTTTTTTTTTTTGGTGAGTGTAATCTGAGTTGAAATTTCAGGCCCTGATTTAAATATAGATTTTTGTTTTAAGGAACAGGTAAATAGAATATTGAAAGCATAAATTATTTAATTTTAAAAAATTTTAACTTAATCAAAAGATTTTAGAAATTTTTATTTTGATTCAAATGAATAACTAACCTTTTTCATTTAATAGGATTTTGTTATTTAATTCTTAATTTTTATTTACTTTTCTAGATTTTAATTTACAGCTTGTATTCAAAATAGATTAAACATAAATACAGTATATATGTGTATTTCTGATAGATTGGAGTGGAAGGGGAAAACCTGTGGGAAAAATACCAGACCCGTTAATCGAACCTGGGCCTTCTGCTTAATGTGCAGATGCTCTAACCATTGAGCTACCCTGGCTGATAACCAGCTCGACATTTCTCACATAATATATGTTGGCAAGGTCACCGAGTCTGCAAACACGCGGCTATTTCAAGTGACAAATTGATCATGGCACAACTCCAATAGGCCACAAAATTTTTATTTAGATATTTTATACATCAACCTTGAAAATTCATTTCTGATAGATTGGAGTGGAAGGCTGATTATTTATACTATCTGAGTGAAAAATACCAGAGCCAGAAACTGACCCAGGCCTTTCGCTTTTTTGGTGATACACATTAGTTTATTTAAGCAGAAGGCTAGGTTCGATTACCGGCTCTGGTATTTTTCACATAATTGGTATAAAAAATCAGTTCTTTCACACCAATCTACTAGAAATGAATTTTCAAGGTTGATGTATAAAATTTCTCAATAAAAATGTATGTATCTATGAAATAGCTTCAAAAAATTTTATGAACAGTTCATAAAATTTTGTTTTATTCAGAATCACTCTTATGCTATTATGTATAAATAGCAAATAATGAGGAATTAAGAAGACATCGAAAGGTATTGATACAGCAAAATCTAACTTCAGTTTTTTTCATTATTACAATGTTAATGTATATTCCAGAAGCAAAAAGTGGCTCATTAAAGGACCACTTCACTCACCGTCGCCATATAAGCCGAAGCTAATATTCTATGGGAAATTTTCTTTATTTATAACTAATTAGCTAATACATATTTTTAAATTCTGTTTTCACATTCAGAAATTTCCGAACTGTTAAATTGACGCTCTTTTTTAAAAAACGTATTTTTTTTCATTTTTACTATTTTATTTCGAAGCTGTAAAATACGAATTTTTAATATGTGAAATTTTTCATTTTGCAATTTCAAAATAAAATGTTAAAAATAAAAAAAAAATTCATTTTTAAAAAAGGAGCGTCGGAGCGTCAATTTAACAGTTGGGAAATTTCTGAATGTAAAAACAGACTTTAAAAATATATATTAGTTAATTAGTTATAAGTAAAGAAAATTTGCCATAGAATAAATTGCCTCGGGCTTCCGACGAGGGTAAATGAAGAGGGCCGTTATGGTTGCACATCAAATTCCCTGTTTCTCCCTCCCTATGTTATCCTATGGGATTTTTGTTGCTTAGTTTTTTACGATCTGCCATTGAAAAATGAAGTTTTTTGAAAGTTATTCTTTGAACTTTTTTTTTTTTTAGCTTAATGAGTTAAAAAAAAAATTAAATCAATTGATTATGTTCAGAGTAATATTTGTTTGTTATAGAATATTACTCAATTCAATAATTATTGAATATTAAACAGAATATGAAAAGCTTCATTTTTGAGTGAGCGATCCTCATCAAACTAAGCAACAAAAGTTCCATTGAATAATATGTGGAAGAATGGTTGAAACTGACTAACATACAGCCATTAATTCTGATGTTCTGAAATGTTAGAAAAAAAAATCATTTCTCTGAATTTATATTCAGATTTCCCAATAATGATATACATTTTTTGTTGATATACAGTCGGCAGCAAAAGTATTCGAGCATTAGCCAATAATTCCAACATCGAAAAAGTACACTTAATACTGTTTTGTTAAATAAATCCTTGTTGGGTCATGTTCTTAGACTGACTAAGAACATAACTCGACATCAGTTTATTTAACAAGGCAGTATGAAGTGTACCTTTTTTGTACAGGGATTATTGCTAGTGCTTGGATACTTTTGCTGCCGACTTTTTATCACCAAAAAATATATATCAATACTGGGAAACAATATTCACGAATCTAAGAAATTGATATTGAAAAGTATCAAAAAATGATATTCAGAAATATTTGAAAAAAATATTTTAGAATATCATGAAGTAATATTCAAAGACCTCAAAAATAGATATAGCTGAATATCTAAAAATATTATTCAGAAATATTAGAAAAAAATATTTCTAAATATCCAGAAGCAATATTTGAAAATCTCAGAAATCAATATAGCCAAATATTTAAAAATGTTATTCAGAAATATTAGAAAAAGATATTGAGAAATATCTTGAACCAATATTCAAAAATCTATAAAATAGATATTGCTAAATATTTAAAAATATTATTCAGGAATAACAAAATATAATATCAGGCAATATCTGAAAATGTTATTTAATAATGTCAAAATATAATATTTACAAATGTCTGTAAATATTGGCCAACGTTAATAAATGTCAAAAAATAATATTCCTGGATATCTTTTAGGGGGGGTTCATTTTACGTTGGCCAATATCAAATTTTTATATTGGCCGATATTTTTGTGCTACCTGGGTCCGCAACAAATTCGGAATAGATTCATTCGGGCGTTGATCTCGTTTATTAAATTTGAAGTATTTACGACGTTTTTGGCGAAAAGTAGTCGTCTAGAATTCATAACCGAGCTGAAAAGTCAGTTTCACTTGGAGAAGTTGGCGTACTTAATGACCTTATTAAGGAATACTGTGTAGGACTCGCAACACTCAGAAATACTGGTCGCTATTTAACATTATCTGTATTGCCATTAGCTGTAAAATAGAAATCAAGGCTGGGATTGCGGTGCCTCACTCAACAATATCTTACGCACAAACTTTGTTTTGACATATAGACAAAACCTAAGTCGTATTGCAGTGTCTCACTAACTTACGACGACTTCAGAGATATCTTAAGTCGAATAGTAACAGGATGCGTGCGCAATCACAACGTAGGCCGCTAGGCGTCTCCAATTAGGTAACTCGTTTCTCCCGCCTGGGACTTACGCTTGAGGCACCGCATTAGAGCAGTTGCAAACAGTTGATAACAGCATGGCAACGTGGACAACTTGCCCTTCGACAATGGTTACCATGTGCCGTTGCCATGGTGCTATGAGCTGTTTTCAACTGCCATTTGCTTACTTTGCTAAAAATTGTTTCTATTTATTTTCACGTGAAGTTGATTATCCTCCATCTACGTCACTCTGACGTCACATGAAACTTCTCTATACCAAATTAAGATTGTTCTTAAACACGCCCGTTCTACGAAAGTTCGTAAGATTTAAGATCAGACTTAAGAACGAGGCACCGCAATCCCAGCCCAAGACGCTCTTTGTATTCCATCCACACAGTTTTACCAATAACGAATTTCTCAATTTTACTGAGCGGCATTTTGAACAAAGGAATCGAAACTATAACTTGAAGAGCTACGTAGGAGAAGAAAATTTGTAAATTCATCAAAATTACCTCATCGCCAGTGTTGTATCTTTAGTGTTGGTGTCCACTAATAACTAATACTTATTTAATGCACACATTTATACACATTAACATTACACAACAAGATATATATACAGGAACGCTTATTACAGTTACCGTACGCTACACTGTAAAAAAATAACTATTACCAGCTGCAAGAAACTCTCTGTGATTGGAGAAAATAATTATTTTCTCCAATCACAGAGAGTTTCTTGCAGCTGGTAATAGTTATTATTTCACAGTGTAGTACGCCAGAAGAACAACAACATCCATACATAGAGTCTAGTATTTGTTGAGAGTTCACGACACGTAGACAGCGACCTCGTGCGATCAGAAACGATCGGAAAAAGGAAGGAACAAAGTCTAATACATGACATTATTATTCTATGTGAGAGCTTCCAGGCAGTCGCAAATTTTCCCGTCATCATCACTCACAACTTTGCAATCAGTTTTGTAAACAAATGTCGCATTTAAATTGGAACATAGACAGATTTGCATTTGTTTACCAATTTGTGATCACAATGTTTCAGCCTGGATGTAAATTTTGGACGTATGTGCTGTGTGGGAAATTAGAAAGAAGAAAAAAGAGCTAAAACTGTACGCGAAAATGAAACACTGAAATGAAATATTAGAATTTTTTCCGGCCTGGTTGCTTGGCCGGCAGGGCGCTGACTTCTGAGTCTCCAGGTTCCGAGTTCGAATCGGGCCGCGGTAGCCCAGTCGGTAGAGCGCCGGCCTCGTAATTGGAAGATTGCGGGTTCGGTACTCGAGCCGGCCACGGACCGTGCTGTACACTAATGGTGGCTGAGGCTGGTGCACGTAAAATTTGTCGTGGCTGCAAATTTTGCTACAAGGTGTATATATTGAATGATTACGCATTAAAAGGAACAACGAGGGTGTAATGAGCCTTCAGTTTTTGTGTGTTTCATAGGTCTTATCAAGGCTGTATATAAAAGCGGGGGGGGGGGGGATTTGCAAATTTTTCGAAATTTTTGGAATTATACAGTAAATAATTTACTAAATTAAAGTATTTTTATACTGCTTGTTTAAATACTTGACCAGTGACTATGAGATTTATTTTGTTTAGAGATTTATTTGCTTTATTGAGTTTGAATAACACTGAATAACATAATCAAGATACATATAAAACAAATATTTCAGATACCTGCAATGGTAATAAGCTCTTTTACACTGTACTGTAAAAAAAACTTTGAATGCTACATATTGCATTTTCAATTGTGCATTACAATAACACTTTCAAATTTCATGACAACTTTGCCTATTTATAAAAGTTAGAGCTTGGCTAGTCAAATTCAAGTCAATAATCAGTAAGGTTTTTTAAATGCTGATAATAAATGATGAAGAATGAAGAATTTTCATGAAGAAGAGTCAAAATTTATCGAATTATTCTGGAACGTCAAATTAAATGAATAGCTTGCGGATTTTATTGTGTTTCGTGTAATTTAATTAATGAAAATTTCACTTTAACGTTGAACTTAAAAAAAATTTAAATTTTATACAGGGTGGTCCGAAAAACATGATAGAAAGCATTTTAAGTTTCTGATTTCAAATCAATTGATGCAAATATAATTCTTCCATATTATAATAGCACATATAGTGACATTTCAGTTGAATGCTTAATTACCGGAAATAAAGAATAAGCAATAAAGAATCCCAAACCTTTTAAGATCGATTATATATCGTAAGAAAATTTTATGAGAATAACCGATGTAATATCCCCGTTCGACGGGCTTGTCGTTCAGAGTTCAAAAAGAAAAGGACGCTTAGTGAAGATATAATCGCGCAGTAAGTTATAGCACTCTAAAGTCGCAGTGATTTTTAAGCCATCAGATGACTGATGTAATGGTCCTAATCTCCCACTGATTTTCATTGTTTACAGGTTGATGGACAGATATGAATCTACAGGGAGTGTTTAGGATGCAAAAAGAAAGGCGTCGGGACGAAAATCAGCAGTTGTTACTGACGACATCAGGGAGCCTGCACGCGCATACTTTGAGGATCAGCCAACCACTTCCACTCGACAGGCTGCCTAACAATTAGGCATATCCAAAACATCATTACAAAGGCTAATGAAAGCAGTAGGATTGTGACCATACAAGATCCAAATGTGACAGCCAGTAAAGGGGGGGATAGTGTACAGCGGAGAGATTTCGCAAACCACATAATGGAGGAACTTAAAAATGGTTCCATCAGTGAATACAAGATCTGGTTCAGTGATGAGACCCATTTTCAGTTGAATGGTTTCATGAACAAACAAAACTGGCGCCACTGAGGTACGGAAAATCCTCGTCTCAGCGCCATCTCTTCACTGCATCCACAAAGGGTCATGGTGTGGTGTGCCATATCGTCGAAGCGGATAATTGGTCCGATATTTATTGATGGTGAGGTCACAGGAATGAATTATCGAGAGTTGCTAGAGCGTCACTTTGGCCCTGATGCGGGCCATCTGAACAGGACACGCCGGTACTGGTTCAAGCCAGATGGGGCTTGTCTCCAAAAACCTTCTGGCGTCTTCACGTGGCTTGAAACGACGTTTGGTGAGCGTTTGATTGCATTGGATGCAGAGAAATTCACGGGGCACGGAATAGAGTGGACCCCATACAGACCGGACCCAAAACCGTGCGACTTATTCTTATGGGGTTACATCAAGGTTAGAATCTATAGAAATATCCCTAATTCACTGGAGGACCTAAAATTGGCTATCAGAAGTGAGATTGATGCACTTGATTACGGCACACTCCAGCGCATTATGACAGAGTTTCGGAATCGGCTTTATAACACTATAGTCGGGGACGGTAGACATTTTAAGCATCTTGTATATTAAATGTCATTCATATCTTTATTCAATAAAATATGCTTCATGTTATTGCATGTTGTCTTTTTTCCACAATGATCGCTTACTTTCTATCATGTTTTTCGGACCACCCTGTACAAAATGCTATAGGAGATGAATATTTTAATATTGATGCTTCTAAGGTTCCATTAAAAAAAAATCATATGAATTTGAACAAGAAGAGCAAATTTCTATAGTTTGATATTTACTGTTATTTATGCATGTAAATTTTAATGAGTTAAAGTTGACTTCATTACTATTATTATTTTAAATTAATATATAATTACAGCACTTTGTGAAAAAAATGGTTTTCCCCTAAATATGCATTAAGTGCAAGCTAGAAACCCTTAAATAGAACCTCTCTTAAAGGGACTCTCTCTAAACCCTAAACCATAGCGCAGTCAGTTGGTCTTTTAATGCTAACACAAACATCGGGAAGCTCAAAATGTGTAGATTTAGCAAAAACTGAAAATCAAAAATTTGACCCCAAAATATTTCCTCTACCATGAGTTAGAGAAAGTAAAAATTAAATTAAATTTGCAATTTTTATTATATAAATTAATAATTTGAATGTATATATATATATTAATATTATAAATAATTTATATTTGAAAATATATTTAATTGTTCTATTGTGAAATATTAAAAAGTATGAGAAAAATGGGATGACAATGCCACCATGCTGAGGAAATTGTTCCCTAAATGTAATCAACAGCAGTTTAAGTCAAAATTTAACTAAATATCTAATTATGTTCATTGGTTTGTGAGATGCAGCATTCACAAAATTCGTCGCATACAGACAGACATTTATCTTCTAAAACTGGTCGAACCATGATCGGGACATCTCAAAACGTGTAAATCAATCGAAAACAGGCGGTCAAAAATTTTCGAACTCCAGAAGAATTCTTTCGTCTTATGTGTATAGGATTAATAACGGGATAAGATAAAAAGGTATCTGAATATATTTAACATGTAAATAAGCCACACACTAAAATTTCTGACTTCAACTCCTATAGATTTCCCCGGACAAATTTAGCGCTAAAAAGAAGCTCGAATTTGCCCCCCCCGTAACTCTCTCTCCACCCCCCCTAAAATTTGCCTCCGAAAATCATCTCCCCTCCCCTGAAAAATCTAAAATTCTAAAATCGCAGATAATGATTTCTTTTTACTGGATTCTAGTCTCTCGACCTGCAATTTCTTCACCGTGAAGTAATTTGAAGCCGAGTTATGCCAATAAAGGTGTTTTGCCTTCTGCGGGGCAAACGGGGGGTTATAAAAATTGGAACGGATAACAGTTAATTTGCAAGGTGTTACCCGTCCCAATTTTTAACTGTGAGTTTCCAGAGTTTTCCTATCTCGGTTTGTTCTACTTCCTCATTCATGGACGATATTTAAGTACCGACGAGTAGCCCCGTCGGCCGAAGTTAGTTTGTTTTCCAGATGAAAGGTTGTATTTTATTTCATTTTATACTTTCTTGTTTACCTTCAGTAATTCTTTATTGTATTGTATATATTTTTTAAATGAATTGATGTAATTTTGTAACTTTTATAATTTGATAATTTTTTTTAGTAGTTTTATACATTATATATGTGTTTAATTTCTCTTCAGTTGTTGGTGGTTTTCTGTTTGGTGAGAAGTTGGGGGCTAAGGATAGTTATTAGCTTATAGCTACTGTCCTTTCAGATACTTCTCGTTCACCCCTACACTGAGGGGCCTCCCTGAGGAAGATCTCAGTATTTTTTGGGGTTTAATTTCATTCATTTGTTTATATATTTCTACATTTATATATTCCTACATCGAAGTTTTGCATTTCCTTTCGCTGCAATTTTTCGCATTGGTTTGTAATTCTCCTTTTGGTTTTTCTAATCTGTACTACTTATATATTTATAAATTCATGTTAATAGTTTTATATATATATATATATATATTTTTTTTTTTTTACCCCTCCCCCCCCCCTTGTTTGCGATTTTTTTTTCTTTTTTTTTTTGATATTCTGTAATATCTGTTTTTAAAATCTTGAAGTTGGAACCCTTTAAATATTTATTTTTTTTCCTTGAGAAAATAAAGCAAATGCGAAAAATATGTTGTAATCCCATTGTTGTCCCCCTCCCTGCTTCTTAGGGGGGCCGATATTAAAAGAAAACAAATTATACCAGAAACCTTCGAGGGATTGTATTGAATAACTTCCCAAAGCTTCATGGCTATCGGATGAATGGTGTTGTAATGCATAAACGACAAACAGACAGACATGCATTCGTTTTTACATGTATAGATTACGTTGTTACTGGTTTCTTGCTTGTACCAATATGGCCGCCGGTCGCTCTAAGCGCCTAACAGTTACTTCACTTTTCCCCATTCCAGATAGTCGTCTGACCGGGTCTAACGCCCGTATTCACCGATAACCTTAACCGCCAGTAGAACTGGCGGTTCAGAAGCTGCCGGTCGGTCCCGAATAACCGGGAGTGACAAATTTGTTATTCACCGTTTACATGGGAAGTAAAGTTGTTGAACCAAGAGTATTTCAACCTGCTTGAAATTATTGAACGCTTATTGGCCAAAAGGTTCACGTGATAACCGGTGTTTTTAGCTTCTGTTTATTTTCATTTCTATCGAAACGATCGAAAAGAAGCTTTGAATTTTAACTTTCATTTTTGATTTTTTTGTTTTAAATTGCACATACCTTACATAAAAATGGATGGAAAAAGTTTGTTTGTTTATGAAAATAAATTAGTGAATATTTTATATATATATATATATAAAAAAAATGCATATTACTTCATAAAAGTTACTTAAAACAAAGAAATAATAAAGGAATTTTTTGCAGTTCTCAGTGTCAAAATGTTAATAATCTTTGTAATTGCTCTAATAAGAATTATTTTTGTTGAGAACAAATAAAAATAAATGATTTATATGATTAGATTTTACTACAGCATGCAAAACATTTCAGACAGTGATTTGAAAAATAAATAAATAAATAAAACATTGAAATTTAAAATAGAATTAAAATGAAATATACAGTGTGCTAATAGTTCTCATATTTTATATTTTAAGTACATTACAGTAATAGCCGTTGCTTTTATTCTTATAAAAAATAATTACTTATGACTATATATTAATAAATTTCACATTCTGTAATTTCACCACTATAATCCTGAACTTTTTGAAGTTATTTTCTAAGAATAAGAATATTCTCCTCAAAATAATTACAGTATAATAATCTTCTATATAAAGAAATAAAGTAATATCCAAGAGAATATTCTCTTTGATAAATTTATCTATACTTGGAATGTAATTCTTTTATTTTAATTTTTACATTTTTTATTTATTTTGTATAAACTTAACATATTACAGATAAATTTTTATATTGGGCATTAATGCTTATGGCAATATTTTCCTTGGTGAAAATATTCTCGCAGATTACTGATTTTACATTTCCAATAGTGTTAAAAACAGTAAAAACAATCATCCATAATTTGCCTACCTACTGCAAAATAATGTATTTAACTTTTAACAATAATCATTATTACAATAAATTTCTTGTTTTCACTTTAATAAAATTTTATTAATTTTGATAAAATTTATCTTGTTTGCATAAAGAGCAATTTGTTTTCACATCTCGAAATATTTTTTATTTTTGTTAAAATAATTATAAGATAAAAGGAATTTTTTTATATACCACGTTTTTAAATTTTCCTGTTGAATCATATAAACTTGACAATTCTATGTATTAATAAGTACTTTAAAATAATTTTTTTGATGAATTATCACACGAACTTGAAAGAAAATGATCAAATGCGTAACAAAGAAAGAAATTTTCAAACATTTATTAATTGAATAAAAGTATGTCATCGTGTTCTGAGCTATTCGAAAAGTTTCAAATGTCTAGCTAGTCGAGATGTTAGTTAAAATTCGATTGCAAGATTTGTACTGGACAAACAAACAAGAAAGTGAGTTAATAAAAATGTTGTCAGTCACCCTTAATTAGGGAATACATGAGGTGTTGTACAATAATATTGATAGCTTTATCACAGAAATGCTTGCAAATGGAATGATTTCATTCATACATGGACAATTAAAATAATTTTATAAGTATAGTTTAACATTAGAAAATTTTTTATTCATGAATTCATCAACCGTGAATACTCATTTTAATTAGGTTGGAGTGTAAAGGTGATTAAATTTTTCATAAACCAACTATGAGAAAAATGCCAGAGCTGGGAATCGAATCCAGGCCCTTCCGCTTAACGTGCAGATGCTCTTCCATTGAGCCACCCTGGCAGATAACCAGCCTAGCATTCCTCACATATCAACCGTTGGCAAGATCACCTTGTCTGTAAACACAGATGTAACAGGTCAGACAATATTAATCGTAGCAGAACTCCATAGACTATGAATTTTCAATTTAGAAATTTTTTTATTCATGAATTCATCAACCGGGAATATTCATTTTAAATAGGTTGGAGTGTAAAGGCTGATTTAAAATTTTCATAAAGCAACTATGTGAAAAATGCCCGGGTTCGATTCTCGGCTCTGGCATTTTTCACATAGTTTCCTATTCAAAAATCTAAAAGAAAAAATCCACTTAAATTAACATTGAAACCTTCATTAAACATGTTTAACACATTGGCGGCTAATCTCGCACCAGTGCACGATGGGGAGTGCTGTTTGAGATGCCAGTCATGTGAGATCGGCAACCAGTGTGTTAAAACTAAAAGGCCTTACTTCGAAGCTTGACAAAGCACAAAATGAAAAATAGAGTAAAAGAACATAAATCTGATATTAAATTCGATAGAATAGGCCACTGCACTAACTACTCTTTATAAAAATAAATTAAAATAGAGTTTGGTAATACAAATAAATTAGCAAATCACAAAAATTATGCTTATACCCTACATCACGAAACTTCCAAAAATTTTAAAAATAGATATAGTTGCAACAGGAACAAACTATTACTGAGCATAAGCTGCAAGTGGTCCCATCTATTGCAATCACAGGACGAGGTTTATGTTTACTTTCGTGATCTACATGGGCCCACCACCAGTGGCCAAGAGGTTCTATGTTCAAAGCTGGTAGACGTGAGGTGCCAGATTTGATCCCATGTCACGCGTGTCGGCCTAGCCATTCGGAGTTTTCCGTGGTTTTCTCCAAAACTTGCATAAATATGGGCTAGGACACCTTAGAAAGACCCCCTCGAAGGGCATTCCCCCTGAGGCCCAGGACCTACAGCAGTCAATCAGCCTTATTCCCAAATCCAATCCATTCGTGATCTGCATATTATGTGAAGCTGCTCTTGATGAAGTCGTGGAACCGTGACAAAATCCTTGTGAAGCTTCAAAGTAAGAGCTTTTAGTTTTAAACATATCTGAAAAAGTCACTTAGGAAATAAGACTTAATATATATTTTTTCTACTAGGAGCGTTTAAAAAGTATGTTACATTTTAACATTGAAGGTAAAAAAACAGATTATTTAGAAGTGTGCTACAATACGACACGCTATTTATGTAGATAATTTCTGAGTTGCTGCAGATACTTGAGAAAACATCGAAGATTGTTAGACGCAATGATTAAAGGTCTGTACTGAGCTAGGCTGGGCTCAGCAGGCAATTTCTTTCTTTCTTTCTTTCTTTTTCTTTTTCTTTTTTTTTTTTTTTTTAAGTTATAATTTTTAAAAAATTCATGCAAAGCGTTTCCAAAAGCAGAAGAAGAATCAATTCAGTCTTTTGACGAAGCGACGTTACTTGATCTTTTTTTTTTTTTTAAATCTTAAATAAGGGAAGCTCTGCTTCCATCACTTCCATGGACGCTTTGCCACTGCATCACTTCCTTGCCTTTCAGCATCAGTTAAATAAGTGTGACCTTCTTCAAACTGCAGGCATTATAAAATGCAATAAACTCACAACAATTGTTTTGGTTCAAAAGAACACACGACCCTTTGTCAGGCAAAGAATGTAGGCTGCAGTTAAAGCGGCAACATGAGTGCAGCGCTCGTGCCTACTTTCTTCGCCTAATGAAGGGTCGTGTGTTCTTTCCACTCGAAACAATTGTTGTGAGTTTATTGAATTTTATGGTGTTTATTCAAAGTTTTGTAATTATCACTTTAAAACGCCAGTTGTGGTGCTTTCTTATATCCATTTCACAATGTCTGAATATGATTATTTCATGATGCTTATACACTACTGATATTTCACAAAAGCATTAGGGAACAGCTTTAGTATAGGACCCCCTTGGTGAAATAAAAAAAATGGCAATTAAGTAGCTCAAATGATTTTCGGTAAAGTCTATAATTATGCAATTGAGATAATTCACATTTAATCTGGCAAAAAATAAAAATTGCCAAGAGGGTCCTACTGTCCTACACAAAAGATGTGTCCATATTACTTTACAAATAAAATCATGACAAAATAATAATAAATAAGATTATTCGATTAACTGAAATTAATATTTAAAAAATAAATCTAAATAAAAAATTTAAAACTTTTTATAACATCAGTTTTATCAACTTTTTTTTTTTTTTTTTTTTTTTTTTTTTTTTTTAAGCAGGTTTTAGTCATTTTAACTATGCATTAAAATGATTGTTATCTTATAAAGCTGCACATACCTTGGCAAAAAGTATCAAGCCTACATTGGTTTAAAATTTCAAATTTTGTATAAAGGGTCCTATACTATAAAGCAATTCCTTAATGAGTGCGCCTATTATTTATTTTAAATTAACTTTGTTTTTTATCAACATAATAAAATTCAAATAATTAATGCCATTTATATTTCATTAACAGCTGGAAAATTACAGTACTTGTCCACAGTTTTGATTTGTTGAATATAGTTAAAATGCTAATGAAAATATATTTATTTAAACATTTCTATTGTTTAATTAAAAAAAAAAAAAAGTTAAATATAGTGTCAAGCAAAGCTTGCTAGTAAGTAATATAACTGATATGTAAATTGTTATTACAAAAAATATATATATATAATGTAAACTTTTTAAAGCAAGCATCTGCGAGTCACGAGTTTTTTAAGAGAAATATTTCAATAAATTAATAATAGTTACATTTATAATAACAGTAATGTATAAATTTCTTCAGTTTAGCTTAAAATTGGGATGAATAATTTTAATGTACTCACAGTAATGTTAACAGCTGTATCGCAACATTGCTTTGCACAAAATTACATACCATAACAATCACTATTATACATGTATGAATACTCTGTGTACATGAAAACCCAAAGCTCAAGTTATAATCATAGAAATAATAATAATAACAAGAACAAATAGTACAAGGAATAGCATCCCCCTCCCCCAATCTCATTCAAAAACAATGGTTATCGACTTTTTATAAATGAATACTGAGAAAAAACAGCAATATAATAGCACTGCATTTAATAAGTAAAAGAAAAGAAAAAAAATATATATATAATCTAAAATTTTGTGTAACCCTCCATTTTCAAAAGGAAAAAGACTCCAAATATACGTAACATTCAAATGCATTTTTTTACATAGTTATTTTTTTATTCAAATTATTCATTTAAAATTAAAATCATAGACAAAAGCATTAAAAAATAGAGCTGTTATACTTACCAATCAGATTAGTTAGGCAAGGATCCTCTAGAAAGGCCTTCATGAAGAGCATGCCACCATACGATTAGGTTCATACTGTAGACTGCCTTTACTTAAACATCAAGACTAGCTAAGAAAGCTACCCCATTGAACATACCTTCTATTAAAACAGAAGGCGTCAACAGAACAACTCACTTGGCATTTGACTTTAATTTGCAATTAAATCACATATAAATTTTTAGTCAGTCCAGAGTACTGTTGTTTCTTTAACCACAAACATTTCACTATTGTTCTGATCTTCATATCATGGATTGTTCTGATCTGCACATTTCACAGATAATGCACTGAAATAATCTAAAAATGATGAACTTAAAAAGAACAACATATTACTGTTAAATTAATAGTGTAATTTGAAAAATGCAGTTGCACTGAAATGTATATTCTAACAAATGGTGTTCCATATATTACTATGTTTAAAGGGAAATATTCAGATTAATTATACGAAGATTGAGAACAAAGTATGTTACAAATGTTTTTATAGAAATATAGAAAGTTTAGCTAAATTAATATATATTTGTATATGATGCTATTTTAAACTTTTTCCCATTTTGTTACTAAAGTCATTTTTGAAAGAGCCAATATTTACGTGCAATAAATGAAAAATTAAACTTGCTTTGATAAAAATAATTATTCCGATTAAAAATTTAAATTTTACAAAAGTAAATATACAGTCATATCCTAATATTTTAACTACATTCCTCCAATTTCATAAGCATGCATAGATTCTAAATATTAATCGTTAAGGTATTAATAACCCCTTTTTAAAAATTTGTGTGATTATACGGACTATAGAAACTATAAATCCGTGCAGCTGCACATAGTTTGCTGTGACAATTAAGAAAGCATTTGCTATACTTCTACCTGAGTATACAGTTTACCTATGAGATTGCAGATTATTATTCTTTTTAGTTATTTACTTATTCAACAATTTAAGATGTTGCAGTAGAATATAAGTAGATAACATAGCACGGAACAGTGGGTCTATTCTGGCCTGTTCGCTTCGTTATATTCCTTCGGAATTCAACGATCTTCGGAATATAACGATAATTTGGTATTCTGGGCTGTTGCGATCGAAATTTTAGCGATATTTATCTTCGTTATTTTTTGAGAGCTCTAAGGCTGTCGTTGAGTCGCTCTTGTATTCGTTACAATATGGTGCGCCCTTTTGGTATTATAAAGGTGTTTAATCATTTTTTTTTTTTTTTTTTTTTTTTTAGAAATAGTTATGATTTATGAAGTAAGGAAACTTGGTTAAAGAAATGTTAGCAAAGTTTAAAATACATAGAATGTAAACAAAAATTAATCACTTTTTCCCACACATATCCAAATTTAAATAATGTGAAAACGGAATAAAATACAAACTTTATTATTTTAAAATTATGAAAATTTCAACTGTATTTGAGAACCTAGTTAATTATTTATTTATTTATTATTATTATTATATATATTTAAGTAATTGTTTTGAATGACTCTAAACGACTGCATACATAATTTAATTTTTTGAATTAATGTTTATTATTTAAATTTATGATTTAATTTAATATTTTGGGTATAGTAAATCATCTAAGCAATTTTAAAGCTTAATATTTTTTAAAAAGCAATGCATTATTCATCATATGCATTTATGTAAAAAATTGAGTAATGTACTTTTCATAAAAATTTACAAATAATTTTCTAGAAATTAATATACAGATTAAATCAAACTTCTATATACTTTTTTTTTTTTTTTTTTTTGGTGGGGGGGGGGGGGGGGGAGGGTTAAAAAGTTAAAACATTATTTAAAAAACAATTCACATTTAATTTAATAAAATCAAACAAATTTTATGATATTAATATAAAACACACATTAAATATTTTTTATCATCTCAATAGACAATGACTTTATAAGTTTTAACTTCAAATATTTAAATTAAAATGTGTTTATAAATAGAGAAAAATATTTTTGTTTTATTTACTAAATTAGAAAAAATGAATAATATAAAAACTTTCTTCTTTTAAAATTATAAAATTTTCAGCTGTAGTTGTAAATCTTTTTTTTTTTTTTTAAATAATTATTTTGAATAATTTTAAACAATTGCATACTTCTATTTAATATTTTGGGCTTAGTAAATCAAACAACATTAAAGCTTAATATATTTTAGAAAGCAATATATTATTCATATATTTATATAAAAAATTAAGAAACGTACTTTTCATATAAATATACAAATAATTTTCTAGAAATTAGAATATACAGTGTAAATCAAACATTTATATACTTTCTTTTCTTTTTTAAAAAAGAAAAGATCTAATATCATTAAAATAAATTCCCGTTTAATTTAATAAAATCGAACAAATTTTATTAGATTAGTTCAAATCAATATTTAAATATTTATATCATTTCAATAGGCAATGGCTATATAAATTTTAACTTCAATTATTTAAGTAAAAATAAATTTATAAATAACGAAAAATATTTTTATGTTTTACTCACTAAATTAGCGTTACATTAATTTTACTCAAATATATCTTAATATCAAATATTTCAATTGCACTTAAACAAAAAATATATTTCAAACAAGGTGCATTGTACGTACTATATTTAAAAATTAATTTTTGGAAAAAATAATTAAAACATGAGTACATACCATGTAAATAAAATAAATGTATTATTTTGAATCTTTAGAAAGTGATACTTCCTCTTTATTTTGCCGAGTAAATAATTATATCGTGTGGCCGATTTCACTTTAACAGCCAGTCTAATATAAAAATTTACTTGGCTATTCTAAATTTCCTTCTCATCGAGACGATACAATTAAATTGAACTGGAAAATTGCTCGGCTACAACACATAAAAGAATCCACACTGTGTCTCTGTCTTTGCTTTTTATTTTTTTCATTTTCACAACAAACAAATTAACAAACAAACAACCTATATTTAATAAAACATGGCGATCATCGTCTGCTCTTACTCAATTGTAATCACAATAAAACAAACCACGTGCTAGTGCTTCGTGCTGATTGGATGAAAGAGTTAACCTCGAACGCAGTTTTCCCCCACCTCGTTTGATTATAACGTTCGTAGTGCAGAATTGCTCTACCACGGAATATCGTTATGAAAGAGATTTCGATCGAAAAAATAACGATCGCTTTGACTTTTCAACGTACAGGCCAGAATAGACCCACAGGTTCGTATGTGTACAGAGACGGTTATATTCCGTGGAAACTATACGATTTGTCTTTAACCATCATTTAAAATTTTGGTAAAATAACATTACTACTTTTAAAGCAGTATGAGCATTTTTTTTAAGTAAACAATTCAGAGCAATGAACGAATCATACATAAATACTAATAAAGAAGTTATCGTAAAAGAATACATACGTCCTTTAAAGCAGTAAGAGCATTTTTTTAAAGTAAACAATTCAGAGCAATGAACGAATCATACATAAATACCAGTAATAAAGAAGTTATCGTAAAAAGAGCCTGACTAAGGCAGGGGCATACGGGGCAGCTGCCCCGGGCCCCCACATCAGGAGGGCCCCCAAAATCGAATAGAAAGTTTATTTTACGTTTCCTTCTTTAATGAACTTTTTTTAAACAAAATATCAGTACAGTGTAAAATCCGGCTTAATTGAGTCTCATCGTAATTGCCAAAATTTTGCTGAATTCCGTCCTAATGTCAGCCAGGATATGAATTTTTCGCAGCTAGATGACAAAGTTAACAATCAGAAATAAAATGGACAGAACGATATTTCGTCTGACCATTGGAGGGGGGGGGGGACTTTATAGCTATTTTAGGTTCTAGTCAATTTTCTTGTTATATATCTATAATGAGGTGAAATATTTAAATACCTGCATAAAGTTCGGTTCTTCACTACTGAAGTAGTGAGGCAGAAGGGGGCCTCCCCAAAGAAATTTTTGCCCCGGGCCCCGATTAGGCTAAGTCGGGCCCTGATCGTAAAAGATTACATACTACCTTTTTTTTAACAAAATAATTAATACTTAAAGGAAAGAAAAAAGTTTTTCTCACTCGCAACAGGAGAGCCCCTAACATCAACAAGCCGCCATTATTATTTTTATATTTCTCTTGGCTTCATTTACGCTTTACGCATGTTCAGTAACGAAAAATTACGGTTAACCTTCCTCTAGCGCTGGGTAGAGTTTCTGAGCTTGGAGTCGCTTTTCAGCCGCGGTAATACCAACTACGGTTATTGGTGAATACCATTTGAGCGTTCAAGTCGGGTTTTCGCGGTAAACCGCAGGTTGAGGTAAACGGTGAATACGGCCGTAAGTGATTCCTTAGTCTGTGAATCATAGCAAGGAATTAGTAAATGGATCAAATGACTCAGAAAAATTTCTTGGGCGATTTGATCCACCACCGGTTCACGGGATGCTTTCTACTGGACGACTTTGATACAGACCGGTTCATGAGATTGGACGCTTTCTGTCGTCATGATGAAATTTAGCCCACAAATAAAGGACTATCGCCAATCATAGCGCAGCTTTTCCCCCACAAACAAAGGGAAACTCCGCCTCGTTCTAGCCGTCCACTGGACCCATCGTGGATGGGACGAGAGCCTGAACCCGCCCTATGTCTTAACAATATTATGTTTACATATTTTTGTGAATATCTGTAAAAAAATGGAGCAATCGAGATAAAAGTCATTGTAACTATAGATCTCTCTAAATGTCAAATAAATGTCCAAATGACTAGAATTTTTATGACAAAATAAATTATAATAATAAATGTTATTTAATCTACAAAATAAGAACAAATGGTAATGCTTTGTTATTCCATCAAATTTTATTAGATTTGGTTACATAATAATTGTACATTAGAAACAGAAAAAGCTAAAAAAAAACTCATTCCTCTTCAGAATATGCTCCAAACATGTATGAATCTTCCGCTGTAAGGGGTGCGTACGTGTCTCTTCAGACAATCCTTTAGAACATACTTCACACATATATTGCTTTTCTTCCGTATGGGTGCGTAGATGTCCTTTTTCAGAAAATCTTTTAGAGCATATTTCACACACGTATGACTTTTATTTTGTATGGATACGTAGATGTTTGTTCAGACTTCCCCTTTGGGAAAATCCTTTAGAGCATAATTCACACACGTATGACTTTTCTTTTGTATGGGTGCGTAGATGTCTCTTCAGATCTCCCTTTTCAGAAAATTTTTTAGAGCATATTTCACACACGTGTGGCTTTTTTTCTGTATGGATGCGTAGATGTTTGTTAAGATTTCCCTCTTGGGAAAATCCTTGAGAACATATTTCACACACGAACGGCTTTTCGTTTGTATGGGTGCGTAGGTGTCTCTTCAGATGTCCCTTTTCAGAAAATCTTTTAGAGCATATTTCACACACATGTAGCTTTTCCTTTGTATGGGTGCGTAGATGTCTGTTCAGACTTCCCTTTTCGGAGAATCCTTTAGAACATAATTCACACACGTATGGCTTTTCTTTTGTATGTGTGAGTAGATGTTTCTTCAGACTTCCATTTTCGGAGAATCCTTTAGAACATACTTCACACACATATGGCTTTTCATTTGTATGGGTGCGTAGGTGTCTCTTCAGATGTCCCTTTTCAGAAAATCTTTTAGAGCATATTTCACACGTGTATGGCTTTTCATTTGTATGGCGACGTAGGTGAACATTTAGATGTCCCTTTTGAGAAAATCCTTTACAACATACTTCACACACGTATGGCTTTTCATTTGTGTGTGTGTGTAGATGTGTGTTCAGACTTCCCTTTTCAGAAAATCCTTTGGAACATACTTCACACACGTATGATTTTTTCATTTTGTATAGATACGTATATGTGTGTTAGATATTCTCTTTTCAGAAAATCCTTTAGAATACACTTTTCACCGGTATGTCTTTTCTCCTGTGTGTTTGCGTTGAAAGAATATAGTATATTTCTCATATGTGTAAAAAAAAGTAGAATCAAGATTCATCAAAATTTATACTTTAATACTAATAACATGTGTATAAATTTTCATGTTAAACAGATAAAGGCGTTCAGGCACTATCGCACATTACAAAAATTAGGCCCAGAGACCGTGAGCGTGTTCAGTAGAGCGCCCGAGATGGATCAATGCGACCGGGCGATGACGTCAATGATCCTGGTTCGGGCCAGGAATTCTGAACGCTTTGGAACAATTTTGACGTGATAGGAGCAGCGCCATCTATCTAATTTGACCCGTAGTAGCAAGTTATATATTGTATTTCTGTTGTTTATTTTGTCTGGACTTTTAATACGTAATTCCATAAAATGCTAAACTATATTACGTTTTTTCTTAAAAAAAAAAAAAAAGAAAGAAAGAAAGATATTTTATGTAATAACAGTTTTACTTCTTTCTTATTAATGTAGAATTCTGTACTCTGCTAACAAAAAATAAGAAGCTATTAATTGATTGTACTGATAAATTACTAATATACATTAGTTTGGTTATGATTTTTCTAAATTCACGTATAAATTTTAATCATGAAAATGTTAAGAATGTTACGTTACAATTATTTTTAAAGGAGCAGAGTAGATTTATCTTAAATGAGCACTTAAAACACCTTTTTTTCTCTTCGAATTTTATTATGAACAGAAATGTACAACAAAAACGTTTTTGAAAAAAAAAAGTAAATAAATAAATAAATTATATAAAATATGAAATATGCTGTTCAGTTAATATAATGGATTTATATAAAAAATAATCTTATTTTCTTCTTCGATTTATGAATCAATACAAAGAGCTTTTTTCTCTTATTACCGACTGAATATTAAAATAAAATAGCAATGTAAACAACACTGCATAATTTTATAGCTACTTTTTTTACAGTCTGTTTTGTTTATTAAATTTAATAATTGACATCTTAAACTTATTTTTACCTAAATTAAAAATATGTGGAAGGATTTTAATTTATTTACTTATAGTTAACTTATTATTTTAAAGGTAAAAAATACAATCGTTTACAAATTTTTCTATTTGCAAACAAAAAACAATCGCATGAATGAAAAGCTTTGTCTGAAAGAAAAAGAAATATAATTTTTCCCAGCTTATTTTTATATATTAAATTAACAAAATATGATAACGTCCGAATTAAAAAATATACATTTTTTTGTTTCACTTAAAATTGTGTAAATTTTTGTTTTAATTTTATGTTTGAATGTTACGTTCATCAATAAAAAAAATTACGTATCGAAAATCGTTATTACGTAAAAAATCTTTTTTACACAATAAATAAATAAACATAATATAGTTTAGCATTTTATGGAATTACTTACCTTATTTTCTACAGCACAAACAATGCATATAAATAGGTACATCTGTATTAATCCTCAGCTAATCAAACAAATAAACAATCATTGTCAAAAACAGATGTTCATTGTTCAGGTTTTCACTGTGTAATGTCAATAAAAGCCATTGAGCTCCATTAGTAACAGGAGAGTCAAGTTCCCCGTCAGTCGTCTGCTAGCCGAATTACATCCCGATGAAGCAGCTTGGGAAAAGAGAAAATATAGTTCCTTTACTCTAGCCTAGAACATGCTAAATTCTAATTTATTTTTGTTGTAGTTTATCTTTCCGTACTTGATTAAACCGTGAAAACAGTGCAAAACAATTAATATTTAAGGCCAGGGAACATTTAATTAATCTGTACTAAGTATTTATTTGAATTTTTCTCTTCAAATAAATTATTTAGAAATGTGTCATTGATTGACGGACTTTCGTAGTTTACGCTAGAAATGTTCGTTTTTAAGGTATCGGAGATTTTTTATTTATTTTTATTTTTTTATTACAGGAAAGGAGCGATGCTTATTTATATAAAAAATATTTTTTCTGGTTGACTAGTACTATTAGAGGGTGATTAGCCACATTTTTATTCTTAAAATATGCATCTATAAGCACCTTACAAAAATATTTTAGAAAAGGGAAAAAAAAATAGTTTTTGCACACATTGGCATAATTTTAATTTATATATTAATATAATTTTAATTTATATATTAATATAATTTTAATATATATATAATAATTTTAATATATTAAAATAATGAAATCCAATTTAATAATAATAATAATATATATGTCTGACGAAATGCATGATAAAATAATATAACATCAAACATTGCATAAGGGTTATTAGAAACCTTAAAATGTGATAAAGTCAGAGAGAAAAAATAAGTAGACTTGGAAATCCTAAAATAAAAATAACTTGGGTTGGTTGCGTGATAATGGTCAATTGCTCTGGGGTAGGGGGGGGGGGCTTGTCTTTCGAAAGGGTCTTAGCCCGTAATTACGTGAGTTTCGGAGAAAACCATGGAAAACTCCGAACGACTAAGTTGACGAGCGTAACCTAGGATCGAACCCTGCACCTCCCATCTGCTAGCTTTTATCGCTGAACTGCTCGGCAAGGTGGGGCCTACAACAACTTAAAACTAGTATGTTGTGGCCACCACAAGGCTTTCTTCTATATTTTCCTATACAAATTCACTCAGTAAAAATAATTTATTAAAATTATTATTAAAAATATATATATCTTCTATGATAATGCAGACGATTTCCATATTAGAAAAGTAGTATAACATTAATTTTAAAAAAAAGTCCATTTTATTCTCAATATTTAAAAAAAAAAAAAAAAAAAAAAAAAAAAGATTTTTTTTTTCCTAAGTTTTTTTTTTTTTTTTTTCGTGAAAATTTTAAAAAATTTATAACTTTGTTTTAAATTATCACAGAATTACAGTTCAACCATCCGTTTCAAAGTTATTGACAAGACCTTTCGAAAGATACCCATATTGAAAATTTACCCCCCCGGGGGGAGGAAGCGATGCCCCCACACGCACAAATTTTTTTCCTAGTTAACTACTACTATTATCACTAATTCATATTATTTTTACAATCACAAGTTTAAAATAACGCCCATTATGTACATTTATACGAAATTTTGTCCTATACTGCCATGTTAAAAATTTAGAAAAAGCAGAATGGCAACGCAACCTTTAGGACAATTTTTACCAAAAGTTGATAGGCACTAATTTATGTCAAGGTGTAACTACATACCAATTAGTATGAAATTCTGTGCTGTAGTTCCTGAGATACAGTTGCCACAAAATTTGGTCACACACACACACACAGACAGACAGACATTTTCTAAAAATGGTTAAATCGTGTTCTACAGCTCTCAAAACGTGTAAATCCATCAAAAACCCGAGGTCGAAAATTTTTACGAATCCAATACTTTCTTCTATTGAATATAGAAGAAAGTAATAACAATGTATCTTTGATTTTATACAAAATATTTTTTAAACTTTTTTTTTTTTTTCTACCATGACTTTTAAATTTAAAAAGTGGTGTTTGTACAGTCTTTTTAGTAAAACCAATAATATAAAAAAATATTATCACATTTCTTTTTCTACAATTTGATTTTTGTGAAAAAGATAAAAATTTTTCGTATTAAAATAAGCTTGAGTACTATTTTATATCAGATACTTTGGATTTGTGAAAACTGTGGTTTGAACTAAAAAGTAATTTTTGGCAGAGTTTATCAAGCAATGTTAAGACAAAATTCCAAATATTCTATTTAAGACTTGAGAGGTTTTATTCTTACTATTCGAATGCATATCGTCAAGTGCATATTTCATCGACAAGTACTAAGATACTTCGTGAAAAAAGTGTGGGATCAATTTCGAAATATTTTTTCAAAAAGTATGTCATTATTTCTTGTAATACACATAAGATAACTGCTTATGGAAATTTAATAAATATAAAGGAATAGATTAGTTTATTCATACAATAATATAACATGTTTATGAACTTCTATTTTAAAGACACACATTGGGCATTCGAGATTAAAGGGACAAGTTGGGCATTTGTACTCGATAAAATAAATGAGATATTTTATCTATGGAACCTAAATTTCTTTTCTTTACCTAACGATTTTTACAACCATACGCTGCACAGCTCATAACCATGATTATTCACGAATTATGTCCTAAAATTTAAAAGAAATTTGAAAACAAAATATACGGATACATGTAACCCAATAGGACACACGCGCTGTTTTTCCCAACCTTCTCTTCCGAAACCATGGTACTGTATTCATCCGCTCTGACCGCTAGATTACATGATACCAGATAGGAAGCTTGCTCTCCTGTTACGATGGAGCTCAGTGATAAAAGCCTGATTTTAAACCTATTGCGCATTTGATCCATCACGTGACCCAATGGATCAAGAAATATTTCTGGGCTTTCTGATCCACGACCGGTCGAGATCGGTCCATTCCAGTGAACGACGTGACTCTGGATCGGTCGACACCACTGAACGCTTTGGCTCGGAATCTTTCGACCGGTCGTGAATCGGGCGCTCTACTGAACACGCCCCGTATGATGAACAATTTTTCTTTGTTTTCCTAAAAAAAAGGAAAAAAAAAAAAGAGTGAAAGATTCACCAAAATCGATAGAATTCGTACTATGGAAACCTTTAATATACGTGCCAAATTTCAGATCTAATTAGAACAAAGCTTTTAAACGCTATCCGCGTTTGTAATGATCGATAGATGGCGCTTTTTTAGCTTTTGTGGTTAGTAAATAAAATAGCCACGTGTATTTATTATTGTTTTATTTGTATTACTACTTAATGTCGTGCTATTATTTCTCCGCCATTACATCATGTAAAATTGATTGCTTTTGGAAAAAATATTTCAGTTTGTTCAAACTTCGATCGGAAGTAGATTTTTAACTGTAGCTGAACAAATATTAGTTTCAAATCATCTGATTAATTCTTTACTTCCATTAGCCGAAGTAACTGAATTTTTAAATTTGTCATTTGGAAATAAATGGAAGCTTAATTCTGGATTTCTTGATCCTTTGGAGTTACACTGTAGCACAGAACAGTGTGTGTTATCTTTTTTACCGTATTTATTCATTTTTATTCAATAAATATATGTGAAACTAAACATCGGCAAGCAATGGCGTCTGGATGAAAGCCGAGAGCTATCAGGTTTGTTGTGTCCGAGTGGTTGAAGGCATATTTTATATTATCACACAGTTATCATGTCAAAACACTTATTTAATGTAACACACGACACATAACTACAACGAACAGAATACTACACACACTACATTCTATTACAGATAGATAGTTTTGGTTCTTGTTTAGATCATAGAATAATAATAAAGGAAGAAGGAGCGTATATGTTTTGGTTTCGGTTTGTAAAATCCTGGAATGCCGGGTATATAGTTGTAAAAATTCTTGAATCTGATTGGTTGACGACTTGTTGGCGAGATTTTTGAATCGTCTCCTCTCTCTGTCAATCAGTCAGCAAGGCAGCACCCGCAACAAATAGCGATAAATGTGCCGAGCATGGGTGCCCTACGTTAAGGCTTTGAGTAGCAAAAATAGCTTTCGGTGGCAATTCACAAGAAGTGGTTTGTAAACATTTGAGTATTGACGTGCTCCTTCTTCCTTTATTATTAGGGGTACAAACAAACGAAACGCTTGCAAATGAACCGCTTGCAACTTCGATGACGTAAATTTTGCAAGTGGTTTGCAAATAGTCATACATTTGGAACGCTTGCATGCGGTGACGTCAACTTGCAAGAATTATCGATTGAGATGAATGATAAACCAATAGGAAACAAGAATAGACGAATCGAACAATATTCGACAGAAAAATCAGAAAATTCAGTGGGTTTTTGTTTTTGTTTATTTGTGACTTTTGAGCATAGCTATAATTTTTTAGACATCACTATTTTATATATCAGTGTATAATTTATAACCATTTTAAATGTGGATAATAGTGTATAAATAACCAAAATAATTTATTTAAATTTCAGAAATACTCTGATATACTACTAACAGACCATGATACAACTTTGTATTAATCATTTTCATATTTTTCCTCTGATTATTCAAAAGGATTGGATATAAATATTTTTTCTAAAAACTATTTTTTAATACTGGTGGGATAATCTTGTGCACTGTCCTTTTTGTCATAAGGCCATGTATTAGCTTATCCTTCCATGTAAATATTACTAAGGAAAATAGTCTAATTCTGTGATTAAATATTACTTAGTCCTGATTTTTCTAAATTTCATTGTTAAGTAAGCACATGGGCTATGGTTGTTCAGAGAATTACTTACTCTAGTAGGAGTTCATCTTACAGCCTATCAGGTAAGTTTGAATCTCATCTTACAGTCCATCAGGTAAGTTTGATTAAAATTATTATTTATTTGTTTATAACGTTCAATATGTATTTTTAAATACTTATAATGAAAATTATTAAAATAATATTTTATTATGAATGCAACTTCAATATTTGCACTGAAGGGCGATCCAATGCATAGTATTATGTAAAAAGCGCTATAAGGATATCCCATCAGCTTATTGCCGTTATTTTATACATACATAAAATTTCAGGAGGGGCTGCAGTCCACCAGCCCTCCCCCCTCCTGCATACGCCACCCATTGCCGTGGTTAATATTCAGATGTATGCTCACTTCACGAGCATTATAATAAAAAATAAATAATTACAAAATTAAAAAAACTTTTTATATAGCGTGTAAAATGTCATCGTTTAATGAGTTATTCTAAAAGATTCAAATATCTAGCTAATCGAGAAATAATATGATTGTTGAATCATATAAATGCTACCGAAGGCAGCAGGGACCCAAAACAATGGCTCAAAGTATTAAAAAAATGCATTGTCTTTGTGTTCTGAGCTATTCTAACAGTATCAAATGTCTACCTAGTCGGGAAGTTAGTTAAATAATTTTTCTGTTGAATCATATAAACACTAATGAAGGTAGCGAGGAGCCAAAACAATTGGCTAAAGGTATTAAAAAAAATGCATTGTCATAGTGTTCTGAGCTATTCTAAAAGTTTAAATGTCTAGCTAATCGGGAAGTTAGTTAAAAATCGATTGCAAGATTTGTACTCGACAAACAAAAAAACAAGCAAACAAGAATAAGAGTTAATAAAAATATGGTAAAAAAGAAAAAAAAATCATTGAGTATCACTAATTCGTTGTGTATGAATATCTGTACTGTTACTGTCATACGCAGTTTACTTTTCTAAATAATTTCAATTATTTAAAAAATAAGTAAAATAACTCAAAAAATAATTTTTAAATCTGAAAAATGCATTTAAAAAAAAAAAAAAAGCATCATTCAACTGGGCTGCCAAGCAGAAAAACAATGAGAAAGTTCCGAGACATGTAAACGCCATTCCAATACAAAAATGTTACAAATTTATATATAATTAAATGTTATAAATTTAGAATTTTTGGATAATTTAATAAACATTTTTATATTAAATATAAAAAATAAACACTATAATATATAATTTTTTTTTTATTAAAATCACACAATCAACTGTGAAAGAAAATCATATTTATTGAAATTTTATTTTTCCGACTGAGTGAAAATAATGCCTGGACCGGGAGTCGAACTCCGGATCTTTGACTTACAAGGTCAAGGCTCTACCAATTGAGCTATCCAGGCCGGCAACCGATCAGCATTACTCACTCAGACAACCTTTAGGCCAGAAACATCTCTGGTCTATCATGTAGATAGCTCAACAGAAATAAGCCGCAGGAAATGGAAAACACCATTAAACAATGGGAGAAAGAAATACAATTTTTTTTTATTATTATTAAAATCACACAATCAACTGTGGAAGAAAATCACATTTATTGAAATTTTATTTTTCCGACTGAGTGAAAATAATGTCTGGACCGGGAGTCGAACTCCGGATCTTTGACTTACAAGGTCAAGGCTCTACCAATTGAGCTATCCAGGCCGGCAACCGATCAGCATTACTCACTCAGACAACCTTTAGGCCAGAAACATCTCTGGTCTATCATGTAGATAGCTCAACAGAAATAAGCCGCAGGAAATGGAAAACACCATTAAACAACGGGAGAAAGAAATAAAATTTTTTTTTTTATTATTATTAAAATCACACAATCAACTGTGGAAGAAAATCATATTTATTGAAATTTTATTTTTCCGACTGAGTGAAAATAATGCCTGGACCGGGAGTCGAACTCCGGATCTTTGACTTACTGAGTGAAAATAATGCCTGGACCGGGAGTCGAACTCCGGATCTTTAACTTAAAGTAAGTCAAAGATCCGGAGTTCGACTCCCGGTCCAGGCATTATTTTCACTCAGTCGGAAAAATAAAATTTCAATAAATATGATTTTCTTCCACAGTTGATTGTGTGATTTTAATAATTAAAAAAAAAAAAAAAATGTATTTCTTTCTCCCATTGTTTAATGGTGTTTTCCATTTCCTGCTGCTTATTTCTGTTGAGCTATCTACATGATAGACCAGAGATGTTTCTGGCCTAAAGGTTGTCTGAGTGAGTAATGCTGATCGGTTGCCGGCCTGGATAGCTCAATTGGTAGAGCCTTGACCTTGTAAGTCAAAGATCCGGAGTTCGACTCCCGGTAACAGCATTATTTTCACTCAGTCGGAAAAATAAAATTTCAATAAATATGATTTTCTTCCACAGTTGATTGTGGGATTTTAATAATAATAATAAAAAAATTGTATTTCTTTCTTCCATTGTTTAATGGTGTTTTCCATTTCCTGCGGCTTATTTCTGTTGAGCTATCTACATGATAGAACAGAGATGTTTCTGGCCTAAAGGTTGTCTGAGTGAGTAATGCTGATCGGTTGCCGGCCTGGATAGCTCAATTGGTAGAGCCTTGTAAGTCAAAGATCCGGAGTTCGACTCCCGGTCCAGGCATTATTTTCACTCAGTCGGAAAAATAAAATTTCAATAAATACTATAATATATAACACTACATATATAACGCTACAGAACTGATATTTAAAAGTAATAAGTATAAAAAATGAATAAACATCATAAAATGCAAGAACTCGCAACAAATGTTTCAGGCTGAAAGTAAGCACAACCTTCGCCTGAGAAAGGGTCGTGTTTTCTTTTGACACAAAAGGACTTCTGAGAATTCTTGCATTTTATGGTGTTAATTCAAAGTTTCACATTTTTTTTTTTTTTTTTTTTTACGTCACTTCTATGGTGTTTTTTTTTTTTTTTTTAAATATAATCTTTGTTTCTTCTTGCACCAAGTAAGTAATTTTGTGAAAGTTTGTTTTCTTTTTATTGTTTTATTTGTTAAATCCCCCCCCCCCTTTTTTTTTTTTTCATTTTTTGTGTCTTTCATTTCAAGTTTTTATTTTACATTTTTTTTATTGTTTAACCCTGCCTTTTTTGTGTTTTTTGAAGTGAAAACTTCTTTGAGCACTTTTGGGTGAACAAAAATCATGAAACTCGCGTCATCATCAGCAAAGGATTTCCATTTGAAGTGAAAACTTCTTTAGGCGCGTTGAGCACTTTTGGGTGAACAAAAATCATGAAACTTGTGTCATCGTCAACGAAGGCTTTCCCTGAGAATCGAAAGTGGAATTCGAGTTTTCAGCTGATTTACACATTTTCTGGTGACCTGAATGGGTTTTCTTTTGTATCTCAGCTACTAATTAAAATAATTTCATAAGTAATACATCATTAGAAAGCTTTGTTGATTTGGAATCGAACAGTAGATTTCAGAAATTTCTACCGCCAGATGGTGCTGAAATATTTTAAAATTTCAACATTTCAAATTCTAATTATGATTAAATTATTTTTAATACATCATTCGAAAGATATTTTAAAGTTCTTTCATATTATTGAAAGTGGAATTCGAGATTTTACCTGATTTACACGTTTTGAGGTATCCTGAATGGGTTTTCTTTTGTATTTCAGCTACTAATTAAAATAATTACAAAAGTAATACATCATTAGAAAGCTTTGTTGATTTGGAATTGAACAGTAGATTTCAGAAATTTCTACCGCCAGATGGCGCTGTAATATTTTAAAATTTCAATGTTTCAAATTCTAATTATGATTAAATTATTTTTAATACATCATTCGAAAGATATTTTAAAGTTCTTTTATATTATCGAAAGTGGAATTCGAGATTTCACCTGATTTACACGTTTTGAGGTGTCCTGAATGGGTTTTCTTTTGTATTTCAGCTACTAATTAAAATAATTTCAAAAGTAATACATCATTAGAAAGCTTTGTTGATTTGGAATTGAACAGTAGATTTCAGAAATTTCTACCGCCAGATGGCGCTGTAATATTTTAAAATTTCAATGTTTGAAATTCTAATTATGATTAAATTATTTTTAATACATCATTCGAAAGATATTTTAAAGTTCTCTTATATTATCGAAAGTGGAATTCGAGATTTCACCTGATTTACGCATTTTGGGGTACCCTGAATCGGTTTTCTTTTGTATCTTAGCTACTAATTAAAATAATTTCATAAGTAATCAATATTTTTACCTAATATAAGGCTTAGTTCATTTAATTTGGGTAGCTACAAATATTGTGACGAATCATATAATACAGATCATAAGCACTTCTTTACAAACCAAAAATAATTCGAAAATAATAATCTAATAGCTCGAAGGTACAATTCAGAAGTTACTTAGTTTTCACTTTTATCGGCAGTCCCCAAACACTGCTTTGATTTTTTTTTTTTAATGTGTGTGAAGTGCCCCAATATGCAGGCAAAGCATAACATCTGTTTCACAATTTATCCACGTGAGAGGCATTTGTGTCAATTTTTTAATGTAAACTTTGTTATTTGTAAGTTGATTTTTCTCAAATGCTGCATTTTTGTGTCATTTTTCAAACCCCGGCACAAGATACTGTTATTTAAAAAGCTTATATGTTTATTAAGAAGACTAACAGTTAATAATTTTCTTCGCTGTGAATTCAGCATAACACTACTATTTAGGTATTGTTGGAGTAGCGAACGATTCATTTTAATAAATAAAACAGATGCGCCTTTAATTGCGCATGCACGTGTAAGAGAGCTCTCCAACTGCTCCCGGCGAGGCACGCCAGAGTTAAAAAAGGAATGTAGCTGTGTGCACCGGCCTTGGTGGCCATTATTACCTGTGTGGTTAAACAACTAAAAGTACAAAGATAATCTGCATTTAAATATGTTTAATTCTACTTATTTTGAATGTGTGTAATGTAAATCGTCTTGTTTATCGTCTTTAATAAATGTCAGCTTTATATATTCAAGAATTTCGATTTAATGGAACTCATATTACAACAAATTGGTAGCAGAGCGGTTGTGAAGGAAATTCTTGAAATCAAATTCAAATTGCTGAAATAATCATTCTAAAAGAAAAGAATGGATAAAATAAATATACCGGAGTTGAACGGTAATAACTATTTTATATGGGCCATGAAAATAAAAGCGGCTCTATCTATTAAGAGACTCGATTCTGTAATTAGAACGGTGAAACCAGAAGGACTGAATGCAGCGGAAACTCAAGAATGGGATCTGAAAAACTCCGATGCAGTCGCCTATATGAAGCTTTCTCTATCCGACGAACACGCTCTTCAATTTTCTAATGAAGAAAATGCCAAAATCTTATGGGAAAATATAAAGAACACTTTTACTGAGCAATTAGAGGATAGAAGAATAGACGCCGGAAATGAACTAAAAAACTTACTGATGAAACCGAATGAACCTGTAAATGTTTATATAGCACGTTCAAAAGGACTAGCTGTAAAATGTCAATCGTTAGGATTGGAAATTTCTACAAGAGAGCTGGTCTATCACACAGTAAGAGGACTATCGGGAAACTTTAGCAAAATCAGAGACGTGTTGAAAACACAAAGGGAAAAATCTATGGAGGAAGTTTTAGAGATTTTAAGAGAGGAAGAATCAAGCTTGAATCCGCATAATGAACAAAATAAACCCGAAGCGTTCTTTGCAAAAAGGACAAGAACAAAAAACTTTGTTATATCTGTAGAAGGAGTAATCATCTTGCCAATGACTGTTTTTATAAAAACAATTCACAAAAGACATTTAACTCTTATGGCTATAAAGGACATAAAAATAGAAAAAACAATTCTCGCTTTGATAAGAAAGAAGAAAAAAATAATTCTGTTTTTAGTGCTTCTACTATTGATTCATTGTGTGATAATGTTTTCGTTTTAGATTCCGGGGCGAGCGAGCATATGATAAAAGATAAAATTTGGTTTGATAAATTTAAAACAGAAAATAAAGATATCTACTTGGCAGGTAAGGATGCAAACATTAAGTGCCATGGCACCGGAAGCGTCAAAGCAAAAACCGTAAGTAAAAATCCTATTTATTTAACTATCAAAAATGTGTTATTTGTCCCTGATCTTAGATATAATCTTTTGTCGGTAACTTCATTAATGGGAAAAAGGATGTAGTATAAAATCTACTAAAAACTCTGTACTAATTCTTGATAGTAATAATAAGTTGGTTACTAAAGCATATAGAAATAATAACAAACTTGAAATTAATTTAGAACCAATTACTAGTAAAGAATGTAATGTTGTGATGAATGATATTAATTATGAAACCTGGCATAGTAGATTATGCCATTTAAATCCTAACTATATGCTTAAAATGAGTGATTATATAAACATAGATATCATAAATGATTTTAATTGTGAAATTTGTGATATAAGTAAGGTAACTAGAAAAAATCATCCACCTGTTAATACGGAACAAAGTTCCGAAATTCTAGAATTGATTCATATAGATTTGTGTGGGCCTATTAATCCTGTGTCGTTAGGCGGTGCTAAATATTTTATGATTTTAGTGGATGATTTTTCTGGCATGTACTTTACTTATTTTTTGAAAAATAAAAGTGAGGTATATGAAACATTCTGTAACTTTAAAAGTAAACATGAAAATTTAACTGGTAAAAGAATCAAAAGGCTCAGGTCAGATAATGGTCTGGAGTTTGTAAATGAAAATTGGACAATTATTTAATTAATTCCGGTCTATCTCACGAAAAACCGGTTCCTTATAATAGCGAATCGAACGGTAAAGCGGAACGTGGAAACAGAGTATTACTAGAAAGAACTAGGACTATATTATACGAAAGTAAATTACCATTATATTTTTTGGCAGAAGGTATAAACTTTAGTACACGAGTTTCTAATGTAACACCACGTAAAGGAAAAAATAAAAAAAACCTAGAAATTTGAACCGGTTAAAATCCTAAATTAAATTACTTAAGAAAATTTGGTTGTGTAGCATATTTTCATACACCTAAAGTATTGAGAAATAAATTTGAAATTCCAGGAAAGAGGGGAATTTTTCTAGGGTATAGCCGTGAACGTAGAGCGTATAGAATTTATGATCTAGAAAGTAAAAAAGTAATTGAGGAAAGATCGGTCAAATTCAACGAATCATTAAAAGGCAGTTCATTTTTTGAGAAAAATAATAATGTCTGGGATATTCAATCATTCTATAACTCATCCTCAACTGAAATCGAAACTCAAACAACAGAGAACAAAATTCCGCATTTAGAACTCTCTTATGAAAAAACGAAAGAAAGAAGCACATTGAAACCCTCTACTTCTGGCGACGAAGAGGGGAGCGCCTGCGGCAAGGGGGGGAAGCAAATTGAGGAGAGCAGATTTGAAGCCGGAAGTAATTTGGAATTACGAAGAAGCGAAAGAATAAAAAATAAACAGATAGTGAGTAATTTTACGGAAAGTGTCCCAAATAATTATTTAGAAGCAAAAACTGATATTAATTGGCAAAATTGGGAAATTGCGATGCAAAATGAAATGGATTCATTAAATAAACATAATGTTTGGGAGATCGTTGATAAGCCAACTGACGCGAAATTAATAAAAAGCAAATGGGTTTATACTAAGAAAGAAAATGATTCAGGTAACATAATTTTTAAGGCAAGGTTATGTGCAGCGGGTCATAATCAAATTAAAAACGTCGATTATTCGGAATATTTCTCACCTGTTCTGTGCATGGAAATATTCCGTTTGCTAATTGCAATTGCCGATAAATTAAATTTAATTGTAAAATTCTTTGATGTTAAAACTGCGTATTTATACAGTAATTTAGAGGAAAATGTATACATGTTACCACCGCAGGGTTTTGAAGGTTCTATAGGTACAGAAAAAGTGTGTAAATTAAAGAAAAGCATCTATGGCTTAAAACAAAGTGGGAGAAACTGGTATTTGAAAATAAAATTTGAATTAGAAAAATTAGGATTAGTACAAACAGCTTCAGATAATTGCATATTCATTAAAACTGATAAGGATAAATTTCTTATTTTGAGCATCTATGTGGACGATTTCTGTATTTTCAGTAATAATCAAGAAATGTATGAAGATATAATCTCCAAAATTAGAGTAATATTTGAGTTACATGAAAATAATAAATCGAAATTTCTAGGTATAGAAATATTACAAAATAATAATGGTATCTATTTGTCACAGACACAATACATTGAGTCATTACTAGCTAAACACAATCTAAATGATTGTAAAACAGTAAAAACCCCAATTGTTAAAGGAGAAGATAAAAGCTTACCACTTACAAATGAAATTATTGATGTAAACATGTATCAAGAAATTATAGGTGAACTATTATATTTATCTAATAGAACGCGTCCAGACATAGCTTTTGCAATTACTTATTTGTCACAATTTAATCATAAGCCTGAAAAGAGGCATTTTTTACTCGCAAAAAGGGTTTTAAGATATTTAAAGGGAACTAAAGATAAAAAATTATTCTATAGTACAGAATTTGGGTATTTAAATGCAAGTTCAGATGAAAGTTGGGGGAACGCAGAAAATAGAAAATCATTTTTTGGTGGTGTAATTTTGTTAGGTAATTCATTAATATCATGGAAGTGTCATAAACAAAAAAGTGTACGTTTATCAACTTGTGAAGCCGAGTTGTTTGCTATTTCAGAAATCTCTAAGGAAATAACATGGATAATAAATTTATTATCGGAATTAAACTTTAAAAATTTTATAAATAATACTGTGTCACTGAGTTCAGATAGTCAAGCAGCCATACAATGGGCTAATTGTACAACATCATCCAACAAGTCCAGACACATAAATCTTAGGTTACATTTTGTAAAGGACTTGATCAGAGACAAAATAATTGATCTATATTATACTCCAAGTGAAGCCCTAATATCAGATTTCTTGACAAAGGCTATAAACGAAGAAAAACTATTATACACCCTCCATTCCAAAAGAAACCGAACTTAAAAAAAAAAAAATAGTACCACTAGTGCCATCTGTTGTAATATTTTACCGGTAGATGGCGTAGTCCCTCATTGACAACTGGTATAAATTTCATGACATTTGGATGCATGCCAACAAAAGTTATTGCGTTTCAAATGTCAGTGTGTTTTGTACATCGGTCGGAAAATGAGTTTCAAACAAAGAGCTGCAATTGATTTTTGTGTTAAACTTGGTAAAACTTTTACTGAAACGCACCAAATGCTACAAAATGCATATGGTGATGATTGTCTATCTCGTACGCAAGTTTACGAGTGGTTCGGGCGATTCAAATCGGGTAGAGAGACGCTGGATGATGACGAAAGATCAGGCCGTCCCAGAACCGGATTATCGGAAGAAAACATCGAAAAAGTGCGTGAATTCATCAAAAATAATAAACACAATCACTGGAGAATTTTACTTGGGCGTCATGAAGCGTTTGATGGCAAGAATTCGTCGTATTCGGCCAGAATATCGACAAATCGGCAGTTGGACTCTTTTGCACGATAATGCACCATCACATCGTTCGCGACTTGTAACTGAATATTTGGTCAAAAATCACATTATTCCTTTGCATCATTCGCCCTATTCACCAGATCTCGCTCCGTGCGATTTCTATCTGTTCCCTAAACTGCATTTGGCGATGAAAGGAAAGTGGCACGCATCGATTGAAGCCATTGACAAGGCGACGACCGACGTCCTAAAGACCATTCCAATAAAGGACATGGAGAAGTCGTTTGACAACTTGTTGGAGCGTGCAAATTTGTGTATCGATGCAGAAGGGGAATACATTGATTAATAAAAATGATTTGTTCCAAAATGTACATTGGTTTTTAGTTTTTTAAAAAAGTTCGGTTTCTTTTGGAATGGAGGGTGTATTCAATGGAAAATATTTCTTTAATTTCTTAATTTTATATATTTTTATTTTTATGTGTTCATCCTGTATTATGTTATATTTGTATTTATATTTTTTATTTTTGTGTAGATTAAAATGCGTCGCTCGCAGGGGGTGTGTGTTGGAGTAGCGAACGATTCATTTTCATAAATGAAACAGATGCGCATTTAATTGCGCATGCGCGTGTAAGAGAGCTCTCCAACTGCTCCCGGCGAGGCACGCCAGAGTTAAAAAAGGAATGTAGCTGTGTGCACCGGCCTTGGTGGCCATTATTACCTGTGTGGTTAAACAACTAAAAGTACAAAGATAATCTGCATTTAAATATGTTTAATTCTACTTATTTTGAACGTGTGTAATGTAAATCGTCTTGTTTATCGTCTTTAATAAACGTCAGCTTTATATATTCAAGAATTTCGATTTAATAGAACTCATATTACAACAGGTATAGTAATATTTTCTAAGAATTTTCTACATTGAAGTAAACCACTGTTTCTGAATAGTAATTTTTTATAATTTTCATAATTTAAAATAAATAAATAAAAATTACTAAATATAAATGGAACTATTCAAAAAGTTAAAAAATAATAATAATAATATAATCAAAAGACATAAAACTGACCTAATAAAATAGACATCTGAAAATTTTCCAGTACGAGAAAGCTGATACTCATATAAATGCATATAAAACAGAATTTACATAGCGAGTTAAAAAAATAAGAGAAAAAAATCATTTTAAACGTTTTTATTTTTGAAACACTAATTTTAAGATCTAAAACTGACCTACCTAATCAGTGTAACTGTTAATTTTCCTGTAATAAATACGAAATACATGAGAAAGAATATCTAATGGGTTTATGCAACAATTTTCAAGAAAGTCATTAGAATCGCTTTTTAGATACCGACTTTTACCAAAACTTGGCGTACTCAGTTGTTGACCCAAAAATAACAATTACATACAAAAGGATATTTAAAAAGAGATTAATATGAGAAGTTTGAAAAAAATCCGTACAGCTGTTTTTAAAGGCACGCACTTCTGAGACCTGAAATTGAGATATTTATACAGGACACCTATCAATTTTCCTGAACTAACCAACTCATTCATATTAAAGAACATCTAATCAAGTGTATAAACAGCAGCTTTGAATAAAATCATTAGAACCGTTTTTGAAATATGGACTTACAGCCCCACTCCTGGTTCCTAATCGTCGAATTTTCATCAAAAGTTGGAAAAATCATCTATACACCCGGCGTGTCTCAATTCTGAAGTTTCATAGTTCCATCTATCAGTTTCGGAGAAATGATGGTCAGAAAATTCCACACACACATACTGATCAATTGCTAAAAACTTTTTTTTTGGACTCAGGATACCTTAAAACATGTAAATCAGGTGAAAACTCGATATTGAATTTTTGAACTGAACACAATACTTCCATTACTTACACGGTAATAGGGTAGTAGTAGTAAAAAATTAAGATAATGACACCTGAATATAAGTGTAATCAGCTAGCTACATAGTTACTATTTAGCTTGAAGAATATTCAATATTTGACCAAATAGTTAGTGGTGATAAAACAGCATAATAATAATAATTAAAATAATAAATTACTTATATAACCAGACTTGACATTGAACAGAATGATTTACAAAATGTTGAAAACACCTATGTAAAAAATGCTAAAACCAAACTGCAATTTCAGTAGCAAGCGTTAAGTATATCGTTATCAGCTCAATCAGGTTTGACACTGATGATGGTAGGTACGCTTAATGCTACAGAAACTGCAGTTTCGTTCTAACATTTTTTTACATTGGCGTTTTTAACATTATGTAAATATTTATAGTAAATTGTTTATCATTCTTGATAATAAAAAAGTAAATCCATAAAATAAATGATACTTTTAACAGCAGTGTATTAAACTTCAGTATTTATGCATCATTAATTAATCTGTAAAAGAACTTGTTTTGTCAATAATGTTAAAACTGACATAACAAATTCTAATTCAGATGTTTATTCGTAAAACTAAGAAAAAATACATTCTTCATTGATCAGATCGACATTCACCTGCTAGAATCTGGTTCAAGACTGAAGCAAATTTATTCATATTTTAAAATACTCACTCAATAATAAAAACTATAAAATTTTGAAAAGTATATTATACTTACAAAAAACATAATCCTTCATATGCCTTAGTATATTTTTCAAGTAGACGACTGCTTCACTTCAGAAGAAGAAGCACTTTTCAAGGTTTTGTGCTTCATTGAACAATCTGAAAGCGAATTTAGTACGTTATGCCAATATACTAAAACTGACATAACAGCCAAATTCTCATTCGGATAGTTGTTCGATAAACTGGAATATTCTTCATCAGGTCACACTGAGGTTCTTCATTTAGCGAGATTTTTAATTCAAGATTGAGGTGAATGCATTGATATTTAAAAATACTCATTCGACTGAAGAGTTACCATATTCTTGATCATAAAAAAGAAAAAAAAAAATTTACAAAATAAAATTATCAGCCTTTTTACTTCTTAATATTTTTTTCTGTCTTATAAAATCAGAAATTTTATAATAGTCTTTATCGAATGGTATTCAAAAGATAAATCATATAATATTAATAAAATAAAATAATTGAGGGCTGAATAAAAATTAATTTTATAACATTACTTTAATATTTAGCTTATTCTTCAATACTTAAATTTAAATAAATAAAATAATACTTAGATGAATATAAACATCACATAGAATTGGTGTTGGTATCATGCATAACATAAAATGTAACATTTCTCAGTTAAGTAAAAATATTTATCATTTGATAATAAAACTTTTAATTTAAATCTTACCTTTAACAGAACTCCATTTGAACTTCAGCATTTATAACATTGTAGCATCATTATCCGAAAAAGAGCTTAATATGTTATGCCAAAATAGTAAAACTGACATAACACATAAATTCCCATTCAGATGTTAGTTCAAAAAGCTACATAGGTTTTTCAATGTTTATCTCTTCAAATCTTCTTAACCACATATTTAAAAAATAAAATGCATAATCATCTAATTTTAAAACTAAAATCAATACTCTCAATGTATTTTTATTGCCAATATTTAAAAATATAAATAGTTAATGAAAGATTTTAGTTATAATAAGCAAGACAATATAAAATAACTATATTGCTGTTGATTCGCTCAATGCAAATTTAAGTAGCATTTTCAATAATTTTATATTATACACATTGGTTAAAAGTGCAGAAATGACTGGGAGAGAAAATAAAATAAGTATATCTAATACCATCAATACTAAATCAGTTGTACGCAATTGTAAGTAAAATATAATCTACTCTTACAGCTTATGAACTTTTAATGATTTTGATTTTTAATAATGAAAGTTGATATTTGGATATCGAGCTTTACCACATACTGCATTTTCAATAGATGTATACACTCTTGCTAAAGCAACATTAACTCTTCCCTTTCTTTTGCAGTTTTAGTCATCTACTCACTCCAAACCATGTAATTATAAGGTAATAAATTTAATAAATGTTTAGATTTCAATGAAGATTGAACAAATATGTACTAAAATTGTACATTGAAAAAACAATAACCGATTAAAATTAATTATATCAAATTCTTCAAACAGATAATTCACTTGGAACTAAAAAGAATATTTGCAGTCAGTTGACCAGTTAAAATGAACTGCAATAATATAACACTTCAGAAAACATTCATATATGTGCATATATCATAATATAAACAAAACGAAAATAAAAAATTGAAATGTAGTTCGATTACGAATCCATCCGATATCTGTAAATAAACTTCCATTATTCCAAACTAAATAAATCTTATTTGTCTCTTAAAGAACTGATTTAATATCATATATATGTATATATATGAAGAACTGATTAATTCTTCTTCAAAATAATAATTCGCCATCTTTCACATTTGCAACTGCAAGTTGACTTACGAGAGGTGCAAAGCTCTTGCAGATTTGCAAGTGGGTTTGCTGTCAGTTTGCAAGCGATATGTTCCGTTTGTATTGAAACTTCCGTTGCAAGCGGCTTTGCAACTGGAAGTGTTTCATTTGTATGTACCCCTTATTCTATGGTTTAGATTCTCGAGAGCACTGAGCTTTTTAAACTCAGTGCTCGAGAGTTCTACGTACACTGTAATAGGTTTTTTTTTTACAGTGTACAGTCCGGTTAACAGTTAATGATCATTGAGTCAGTTTAGTTCAAGTCATAGAGTTAACCACAAGATTAATTGTAATTTCACCTTATCCCATCAGAGGGCAAGCATTTTATTGCAATCGCCGATAGTGTTCAATCACATACATACACACATTCAGTCTGTATTATTCTTCTAACCTCTTTCGTTTACGTTAATGCATATTTAGATTAACTTTATGAGAAAATCTTTTAGGATGCAAAACTATTATAGATATAGTAATTTATATAGATCTATCATCACCATGTTAACGAGCAAAGATTTTTGATGCCGAAAAAGTTTTTGGCATCAGCCATTAGAGAGTAAAAACTTGAAAATAATAATAGAATAGAATGGTAATGAATTTTGAAACTGCCGAAATATTGCGCGGCTTTTGAGTGTTCTAATAAATATACGAAAAGAAATGGGATAAGTTTTCATAAATAAGTTATATTCAAGTAATTTATGTAAAATATAATTTTTATAATCAGTTGTTTTGTTATTATTAGGAAATAATTACTGTCTTCATATTTAATGAAATACTTTTTTTAAATTTTAATATATTTTAAAATTTTATATTAGTAAGTAATATGGAATGCTCAAAATTCTTTTAAATATAGTTAGTAGTCGCGGAAGTTTTAATGTACAACGAGTATGTTGTGACCACCACAAGACTTTCTTCCATATAAAATCCTATACAAATTTACGCCATACAAATAAGTTATTAAATTATAATTTATTAAAATTATTTTTCATGATGAATGCAGACGATTTTTATCTAAAAGAAGTATAATAAATGTATAATAATAATAAGAAGAAAGACAGTTTTGTGCAGACATGAGTATACTAGAGTATAGTAAAAGAAAAAAAAGAAAAGGGAAAGTTAAAAAAAAACAAAGAAAAAGGGTTATCTGTAGTTTTTCATTCTCTTTTAGTTCATGAATTTTATTTACTATATTACCTGTGTGTATTACCGTGTATATTCACTAGGAAAAACATATCCATTAGAGAGTAAAATGGCCGTCTTTTCCCGAGTAAAATGGTATCACTTTTCCCCCTCCAATGATCAATCAATGTCTTATTACTATGTCTATGAAAACTACACGTTGGCTTTTTGAAAATGAATGCTACTACGTCTCTTTAAATTTCTCATTTATTGAAGCCTTTATAAGATAATAAGTAAGCACGACAGATCTAGCGTTTTAAAGTAATAATTACAACATGGTATTAGAGGGTCAGGTATTGCATCGGCACATTGGAAATATGGTAACTACATTTTCATCTACGGTTTCGGCATAGGCATATGTAACGGTGATTTTCGAAACACTCGAAGCTACGACGATTAACAAATAGAGAGCAGTAATTGGTCGGATGTAATTATTGTAGGAGGAGCCAAAACTGAAAATTCAGTGAATGATTCTTTTCATGAATCCATCAACACATCATGTACATGGCTTCGTCTTCGTAGACATTACTTAAGCTTACAAATACAAAATTAAACGTTAATTTGCGTACAGTAGTTTTACTGTATTTACTTAAAAATTCTTATTTCTACAGCACGTTCACATTTATTGTATTAAATATTTGTGATCCACGTTTGTAATGATCGATAGATGGCGTTTTCTCAACTGAAGTTGTTAGTAAATATAATAGCCACGTGTATTTATTATTTTTCTTACTCCGCCATTACATCATGGAAACTCGATTGCATAATAGGATGCAATGAAAATTATTGCGTTTTATTACTTAATAATTCCACTGTAATTTAACTACATCTTACAACAAAGGTACATTAAAAAATAAATAAAATAAATAAACAAAAATAAAAATACAGCTATAGAGTTGGTCCATAACTGGATTTGGCGATTTTTGTTTGGCACCGTTTTGAACGATAACGATGCCTTTCTGGATCCTTTGCAATACAGTACGGTTTTGTTTACGCTTGGAATCCATTGCAACCATTTGCAAAAACGGCATTTCGCCATAATCACCAAAGAAAATCACCAAATGCACATGTGGACCAATACTATAGTTGTTCCATGGCATCCATGAAATTTGATAGTTTTGCTTTTGCTCGTTAGCGAAGGAAACGATCAGCTTTATCTAAAATATTTTATAATTAAAACAAAATTAAACGTATTATTACTTGTGAAATCCTCAGGTGCGAAATGTTTCGAACAAACAGTCATTCTTGACGATACTTCTTTCTCAATTCGTAAACGCCTAATCCATTCAGACTTTTTACTAACTAAAGCTTTATTTCCATTAGCGGAGGCAACTGGAATTTTAAATTTGTCATTTGGAAACAAATGGAAGCTTAATTCCGGATTTCTTGATCCACTGGAGTTACACTGTTGCACACAGCAGCATGTGTTATCTTTTTTCCCAGATTTATTCATCCTATCGAATATGCAGCAGCAGCAAGCAATGGCTTCTCGACGAAAGCGTGAAAGCTACCCGTTCAGTGGTAGTCTTAATTTAACTTTAGCCACCAGAGGGCGAGCATTTCATTACAATCGCGGATATTTAGTAATTATTGCACTATAATTATCGAATATATTAGTTGAAACCGTATTTTCCATTAAACATAAGTATACCATATTTTAATATTAAAGTTTTTTGGTTAGCTTACTTATTCATCCGCATTTATTTAGTCACTTACATAAATAAAGTGATTCATTAATATACCAGATTAAAAGTGACCCCCCCCCCTTTTTTTTAAATATTCATTAAAATATTTTATCTTCCCTTGTGTTTGTATAACTAAAATGTTAAAAATTTTAGTAGCTGGTAATCTTGTGGAAAAATATGTTCACTAAATTTCATATTGAAAATTCTATATTAATTTCATTAGTAAATATTTATTTTTCATAAAATTATGATTATGATTATGATTATTATTTTTATTTATTTATTTATTTATTTATTTTGTGTGTGTGTGTGTGTGTGTGTGTGTGTGTGTGTGTGTGTGAAACATATAGCGTATTATTATTTACAAAGAGATTTTACTGATAACAATTTTGCAATTTGGAAGCTTTTAAAAAATGTTTTTTCTTCCAAAAATATTTTCTTTTTCCATGATAAAGTAATGTACTGCATGAGTTTTTTACTTGTGATTTTTTGTAAATTCCTGAAAAATTAAAAAATGCCCTGAATGGCTCTAATTATGATAAGTTGTCCAAAATTTCCAAAAATTTTGTATCTGTTGTGCCATTTATTTTCATTTTAACAAACCAAATTTAGCAATCAAATCTGAAACTCATTTTGTAATGCTGTGTTCGATAGAAAATAAATTAAAAAAAAAAAAAAAAAATCTTGTGACTGAGCTTGCCTTATCATTTTGCGACGTCACGAAAGATGGCTGGCTGGGTGCTCCATCGCTCCATGAGCTGCGATCGCGTGCAATGTAGAAGTGAATGTAATGTAAACATTAGAATCTTCGGGTGTTTTAATCTGTAATATTTTAAAACTTTAGCTTCAATAACTCTAAATTTGCAAATGTTGAGGTTTTGAAAGTGTGTTATATGATGTTGTTTATTTTAACAGTGAAGTTTGAAAATATTACATATAAATAAAATTTTCATAAAAATCATACAACTGAAAACGTTAGAAGCAAATTGTGTTTATCATCGGAACATATAATGAAGGTTTAATAAATAAGAATAAAAGCAACTAATAGAGTCTATCTGGACGTACAGCTTTATTTGTATATATATATATTTATAAATATTACTAAAACATTTTTTCAAAGATGGAAAACACATAGATCTTTTACGATCATGCCTCATTTGAAGATAATATTGTTGATTTTTCTACATTTTCACTTTTGTTTTCTTTTATTATTTCTTACTATTGTCCCTTTTTGAGGCAATGAATTTAGCTTTTTTATTAAAAAGAAAAAAAAAAAAAAAAAAAAAAAACCCTAAAATATAAATATATAAAGCTGAAACGTCTATGCACCGAGAAGAAATGATTACTCAGCAAACACAGAAGTGTCGGGCGGCAACTGGGCCGCAGTCGGCTTGCCGTCATTGCCGGCACCGGCACGATACCACTTGGTGGTAGCGGTTCCGTATCTTTTGCCTCCGGTGGTCCAACTGACGGCCTGATGTATCGGCACGCGTCCGGTCCAGTACCGGCAATACCGAAACTATTGCTAGCAACCTGCCGTGCCGACTGCACACCGATACCTGTCCTTATAAATACCGACAGTAGCCCAGTATAGGCAATCACTAAAATGCGAAAATAAATAAATAAATAAAATAAACAAATAAGTCATGCTATTCGATTTTGAATAGCATGACTCTTAATATATATCCATATATATATATATATATATATAGGTACCCCGTCAAAATAGCCCAAGACAAAATAGCCTTGACAAAAGAGCCTTGACAACAAAACAGCCTCGACAAAATAGCCCCCGACAAAACAGCCCCAGAACAAAATAGCCCCCGACAAAATAGCCCCGACAAAATAGCACAGGACAAAATAGTCCCAGACAAAACAGCCCCGACAAAACAGCCCTGGCAAAATAGCCCCCGACAAAATAGCCCAAGACAGAATAGCCCCAACAAAATAGCCCCTGACAAAACAGCCGAAGACAGAATAGTCCCAACAAAATAGCCCCCGACAAAACAGCCCCGACAAAACAGCCCCGACAAAACAGCCCCGACAAAATAGCCTAAGACAGGACAGTCCCAACAAAATAAACCCAGACAAAATAGCCCCGATAAAACTGCCTTGACAAAACAGCCACGACAAAATAGCCCCAACAAAATAGCCCGGAAGCATTTATATGATTTAACAGAAAATTTATTTAATTAACTTCCCGACTAGCTGGACATTTAAAACTTTTAGAATAGCTCAAAATACGATGTCAATGCATTTTTTTTAAATACCTTTAGCCATTTTTTTCGGGTCCCCGCTGCCTTCGGTAGCGTTTTTATTATTCAATAATCATATAACTTCCCGACTTAAAGGTCTGCACGGGCCGCGGGTTCGGGCAGAATTTTTCAATTTGCTCTCGGACCGGGCCGGGCTCGGGCTCAGTTATTTTGTGTATACTTGGGCTGGGCCGGACCTGGATGATATTTATTCTGGGCCGTGTCAGCCTGAATCTTTTTTGTTAGTTTCCTTGTTAATCAATGAAAAAGGAAAATGATAAAATATATCTTCAGTCATTTATTTTACATAATTTCTCAGGCTTGTATATAACATAAAATTTTGTTTTGTTAAAAAATGTCTTTAACTTCAATTAAAATGACTATCAGTGTGCCTGTTTGAGATTTGATTTTCCGCAAATATTTTTAGCATGTCTCGAAATTAATATATTTTATTTAATGTAATATTAGATGGTTTCTTATTCAAAATAGTATGCATGTTATTACTTGTTTGCACACATGTACAAACAAAAGAAATTAAATACGTTACTGTAGATAAGGCTTTGTGTCCAATGGTCTGAAGAGTTTAGGTGGTATAATATAAAGGCAATAAAAATCATTCCACTGTAACTTTTTCGCGAAAGCTCCTTTTTCTTTTCTCCTGTGCACTGGGTGAAAATAGCATCATTTCCAGCATGTGCAAAAGCATCTTTTCTATTAAGTATGGTTGGATTAGCATTAAAGTTTTGTTTATCGGATCACATGAAAGATTCAAATACATTACATTATATAAGAGGAAATCGTTGAAAGTACATTTTTAGTAGTATTAATTGTTTTAATTACCTTCCTATATTGCTTGAGGAATGCTAATATTTTCGATTTGATTTTCTGTCGTTTTTTGTGCCTTTTGTACGTCTGTAATAACGAATTTCTGTTTATATATAATTATCTTGTAAAAGTTCAGCAGCTTTGTTAAAGGACATTCTATTACTTGGCTATATAAAATCTCTAGAAAGCACATACTAAAAATCTTTTTCATAGAAAGACACGCATTTTTATTTTGTTGTTGTTGTTGTTATTTTACATATTTTTGAAACGGGCCGGAAGGGGCTTGGGCCTCAAAATTTCGACCCGTGCAGCCCTCTATCCCGACTAGCTGGAAATTTGACACTTTAAAAAAAGCTCAGAACACGATGACAATGCATTTTTTTTTATTATTTTCAGTCAATTATTATGGGTCCCCGCTGCCTTCGGTAGCGTTTATACATACATGGTAACTTTTATAATTTATTCCGGAGTACTGTTAGCTCGCCCTTTTCTCACACCAGTATGATTTTAGAGAAACTTTATCCAATATGTAATTACGATGAAATAAGAAAAAAAGGGCTTTTAAAATATACTGGTGTGAATGAAGGGCGAGGCTAACAGTACTCCGAAATAAATTATAAAAGTTACCAGGTATGTTTATATGATTCAACAGAATAATTTTAAAAACGTGGTACATAAAAAGTGCTTTTTATCTTGTAATTATTTAATGTAAAACATAATGCATTTTCGTAAATTGTAAATGACTATTTTTTTAAATGTGGATTTGTTATTTTCTTTTATATACCTAAATAGGAAATAAAATATTCCTAAAAATTTTTGATTTAAGGTTTTCTATGAATTTACACATGTCGAGATATCTGTCTGTGTCTGTCTGCTAAAGTTCTGGTCCTGTAACTAAACCAATAAGCAGAATTTAACAATACCTGATTTTTTTTTTCTTTTTTCATCTTGAGTTAAATTTGTTCTGATTAACACTTTTGTGATACATCGCCAAATAAGTGACCTTTCATGCAGCGATTAAACTTATTTATTCTAAGGCCGTGGCAGACTCCCACTAGGGGCCTACTGTCCCTTAATCTATCCTCCAAATAACTTTACACTTTGATAATAATAATAATAATAATAAAAAGAAAAACAAATTAAACTTGCATAATTTTATTTTAAGATAAATGATTTAGTCAGCAACCATTTCAACTTTTTGTGTACATTGACGGCAGACGTCAGTGTTATACTCCGCTGAAATAATTTAATCTTGTGTAATTTTAAGCAACAACAACAACAACAACAACAACAACAAAAAAACAGAAACTTTTAAACTCTGTGTGTATAAAATAAATTATCTTGATTGCATTTTGGTGTTTATCATCCGGAAGGTGGCGCTACTCTTCTGCTTATTCCACTATGTTTCTATTGAACATTATATACTTTAAAAAATGCATCCGTCGCTTAATTTTCTTTCTCACGTTAAAATTTGTGTGAATACCGGCCGAAAGTTGGTTCTGCTATGCTCTAAATTTCCTTATTTCTGAAAAAGTCATGACTCAAAATCTAATGTGCATAACAACACCTTTGTTTTCCTTACCGGATTTTAAAATTGTGTGTATATGGACTGAAAGGTGATGTAGTTACGTTGTAAATTTTGTTTAAATTTGTGTTTATATTGGCTGAAAGGTAGCGCTGATGTTGATATGCTGTCATTTTCTTTGTTTATGAAAAAGTTTATCTTAAAATCTAATCGGCATAACTGCATCAATTTTTTAAGCTCTGTGAATATTACACGAAATGTTGTTTGTTATCGGTTGGAAGGTGGCGTTTTTATGTTGTGAATTTCTCTGAATTTTCCTTGCTTATGAAATTTTTCCTGGCTTGAACATTGGCCAGTCCTTTACATGCTATACGTAAATTAGATGCTTAAAATATTTTTAACAACTTTACTTGTAAGCTTTAATCATGGGTATCTTTAGCATGGGGCCATCGGCATTCTCAAAGAGAAGAACTTCAAAGTCTATGTTACTGGTTCTTGGAATGGAGTTTTTCTCTGTGCTTGTCGCTTGCTTAATGAGGTGGCACCACATTCAGTCTACATTGGCCTTGTGCTCATTGCAATTTATGGAATTAGTATTTTTTATGATTTCAAGATTTTTCATGATAAAAAGTGTAAGTGGAGTTTTCGCAGTTGGCGAATTTTTCAAAATCATTGAAATCACATGAGATTCAATGATAAAAAAACCTGCTGACTACGAAAATTTCACTTATGCTTTTTATCTCGAAACTCTCGAAATTATTAAAAATATTAATTCCGTAAATGGTAGTAAACCTATGGGAAACACAGACAGAATGTAGTGCCACTTCATTGAGCAAGCGACAAGCACAGAGAAAAGCTCAATCCCAAAAACCAGCATCGACCATGAAAGTCTTCCTTCTGAGAATGCAGATGACCCCATGAGAAAGATTCTTACAATTAAAGAAGCCTACAAGAAAGGTTGTTAAAAACGTTTTAATAATTTAGAAACTTTAATTACTCGTTTATATTGTTAAATGTTATTTTAACCCGTTAGTAGTCGCTAGTTGGTCGATTTGCCGCCCATCCTTCAGTGTTGCCACATGTTTTTATTCAATAGCCACCAAAAATTTTTAGAAGTCGCATTTGATATACATAAAACGCGAATAAAATCGAAGAAACGTCGATCACATCACTTCTTAAAATTATTTGTGACAGTTAAATAAAATGTGCGCAATCTGTAATAGGTGGCGCTGTCTATAGCGACTACTAACGGGTTAAATAATATCATCTTGCAAAAAGTGTTTACAGAAAATTTGCCACAGGATGTATAACTTTGCTATCTGATATGTTATTCTTGTGGTACAATAATCTTTCTACCTATGATTGCTGGGAGTAAACACCAGTGTTGCCAGGTCTGGCTAAATTTTTAATTCAATAGTCACCAATAATTTTAAAAAGTGATATTTGACATATATAACAGACGATAAATCTTCGAAGTGATTAGACAAACGCTACAATTAAAAATTATTGGTGACCATTGAATTAAAAAATTAGCCAAATCTGGCAACACTGGTAAACACCAATATTTTGCTATGGAGATATTTGTTACAAAAATGACTGATTACTTAATTCATATAATATTTTAAAAATTCCGTTTCCACATTCAGAATTTGTTCTTGCTTTTCAAAAATTAATTCTTTAAACTTTATTTTGGAGCTAAAAGAGGCAAAAAATAAACTGGGTGCATTTTTTTTTTTTTTTTTTTTTTTTTTTTTTGTAGCTTCAAAAACTAAAGTTTTGGAAAACAAGAATATATTTAATGGTCCTGAATGCGAAAATGGAATTTAAAAAGACATATTAGGTAATGAGTAATTTTAATAACTTAATTCCCCCATAAGATAACGTGGGATTTTGTGGAGTCTTAAGAGGTGCATCATAGATCGTCAAGGTTAGAGCCCCTAAATAAAATAATAGGCTGGCGCATCACCGCCATTTTTTTTGCTTCCGAAGAGGACAGCATTCCCGCTTGGCGTCCTTATCGCTTCCCTAATGATTTTAAGAAATCTTGATCTGAAGCTAATCCGGTCAAAATAAAAGCATTAAGCAACAATAATATTCCTAATAACACATTTTTTTCACAGTACATTCTCAGGATGTCATTTTATTCTGAGGATATCCCGTAGATGTACTGTAAGATGTGTTGTTAAGGTGGTTTCTGTTACAAAATGTCGCCAAAACTCAAATATACAGTAATAGAAGGTCTGTGAACACTTTATATTCACTTCTTGAATGATTATAGCAGTTTATCGTTAAACAAACTTCCATATTATAATTTACTTAGCTAAAATTATGAAATATAATAAAAGAAGTTACTCTAAAGTAGCGTAAGACGATAAAAAAAAAAAAAATGTTTGTCGTTTGTTTATCAGGGAAACGCGCTGGGTACATGTGGCAACCCTAAGGCAACAAAATGCCTGATGCGCCAGCTCGTATATATAGAAGCCTTAGTCAAGGTCATCCAAAGCCCATGTTGTTCTGTGACGAAATTTGTTTATAGAATTACACATTACGAAATTGTTATTCTCAAATTCCGTTTTCATGTTCTGAAAATACACAACCGTTAAAGGAGTACTCGTTTTCCAAAAATTTATATTTAAAAACATTTTTAATTTTAAATTTTCTGTTTAAAAATATGCAAATTTTTGCTAAAGGCATTTTTCTAGCTTTTGAGCTGTAAAATAAAATATTAAAATTTGAAAAATGGGTATTCATTTAATGTATGTTAATTTTTGAATGGGAAAGCGAAATTTTAAAATACCAATTAGGTAATGAGCAATTCCACAAATAAATTTCACCATAGACTTACATGCGATTTGGTGACTTGAGACAGGGAAATCATAAGAGGGAGTGAACAGCCGTAAGATTCCCAGACAGCACATCGCCTCCCCAGGATATCTTCAAGATGTCTTCTGGATGAAAAGGCATCCCAGAAACGTCCTTAAGATGTACTGTGGATAAGTTAAGCCTAACTGTGCTGTTAGGGTTATCAGATTTTGCTTTCATTGTGTAATGTTACAGCGTCTAGAATAAACAGTGTGGAAAGCGGCAAATAAAATTGTACTAAAAAAAATTAAGCCTGTCACCAGATGTCATTGTAATCGAAGCTAGGGTCACGACATCAAAACCGAGACTCCCTATTGATTAATTATGTGCTTAGATCACGTGGTTAAACTGACGAAACTGGGAAAAGCCTATCAGGTGTTCGATTTGAGCAAAAGCTTCGATCATAGCGACATCTGGGTAAGCTTAATTTTTGTAGCATTATTTTAACATGACGGTTATAGGCGATTTCCACACCCCAAGTAGCACCAGAACGTTCTCTGAACGTCTAATAACGGTTGCAATAGTTCAAACACCGTGTTTCGTGTCACAAAAACGTTCTACTCGACGTTCAAAAATAGTATTATTTGGAACGTTCTAAAAAGGTGTGTTTTGTACCATCCATAATACGTGCAATTAAAGTTTTATGAAAAACGTTAAATAGTTCACCGTCATAACACGTTCTGTTTCAGTGAACTATAATGAATATTATAAAGCGATTCATTTCCACTTATAATGTATAAAAAATTTTGAAAAAAAAAAAAAAAAAAAAAAAAAAATGAACTTGAATTTCTTGATACGTTTAAAAATAATATTAGTTGGAAAATAAAAGAGATGAGGTGGACTGGTTTTTTAACATAATTTTAAATTTTGTTTATCTGATATTTGCAATAAAATTTCTGTTTTATATTCTTGAATGATGTAAAACTAATTTTCAGATAATTTTTGAGTTGTATTATTTTTTTGTTTCATAAAATGTTAATATTAAATATAATATTAATATAAAAATTTATAATTGAATAATATTGTTTAAAAAGACTCGCAAGTGCATAAAAACGGCTCTGTGGATTTTCTTCTGACTCGTCATTCTAACTTCCATCTAGACCTCCATTTGTATGTGATTTTAGGTTTAGGATAACGCGGTTAATTTACCAAATTTAGGTAAAACCGTAAACGAGAATAAAATTCTATCTCAAAGACGGCTCTAATGATTTTCTTTAAATTTGCAACACATCCCAATTTTTACATGTTTTTTCGTTCGTAATTTCTAGTTACTACTGGAAAATTGTTAGGCATCAGGATTAGGTAGGTCAGAAATTGGTGTTTAAAAAATAGTTTTATCGATTTCTTTAAATTCGATATATAAACTTTATTTGTGTGTTTTTAACGCCGTATGTATAGCTGCCAATTTGTACTTCTTCTTTTTTTTTTTTTTTTTTGACCGGAAATATTTTATAGAAATTTTTCATACATTTCCTATAAAGTTTTAATGATTAAATAAGGTGAAAATTTTTACTCAGAGAAAATGGTGTAAATAAAAAAAAAAAAAAAAAAAAAAAAGAGAGAGAGAGAGAGAGAGAGAGAAAAAAAACGAGAAGTTGTTAGATATAGGTATATATTAGATTGCTCTTAAGTCTTAAGTTAGGACAATTTGTTCAAAAATTGTTAGATGTTTAATGCCTATCAATTTTATGTCTCTTGACCACACTATATCCAAAAGCAGTATATAATGTGTGTAGTTGTGGGTAATTGAAGTCGGATTGTTGTTACACAATAGATTTATTATTATTATTATTTAAATTATTTTAAAAAAATTGACACTATGATTTTTTTTTCTCACTACATTATTTTTGCTCATAAAAAATCAGAAAAAATAGTTTGATGTAATTATATATATATATATATTATATATTTAATTCTGAAATATTTTGTGATTTAAAAGTTGTTCAAGTATCGAGATACATGTTAAATATTATATATTACTTGTATCTACAAATTAATTATTCATTATTTTTTTTAGATTTACTATTGTTTTAAATGTACATAAAAACCTTAATATATATACTTTATATATATATATATATATATATATATATAACGGTTTAATTTTTGAATGTATAAATCCTTGCTTTTAAAAGGAAGCTTGAGTTGAATAAATATAATACTATTTGCATTATCAGCACTTCAGCAGCCACAAACATCTGCGTATGCTATGCGGATGGCAGTGGTTTATAACTTAGGCGTGTGTTTCGCTCTTTGTGGCGATTTTCTCCTTTGTTTTTACATAATTACATTGTTAATAATATAAAAGAATTAAAGCCTCCCCCCATTTTTTTAATTATAACTGTTTATTTGGATGCCTATTTAAAAAACGCATAGGAACATGCAAATGCACATCGACAATTTTCCAATGAATCCACATATTTTTTGTGGCTCTTTAAATGAATTATTACTGTTAATCTTGCTATTTTCATTTATTTAATCAGGAATATGTATATTATATTCGCTATGATTACTGTAGCATAAAAACGCTGAAATTTAATTAATTAAAATGCCTCTTTTTAGACCAATGTTTATTCGAATTATTTTTTATTTTTATACACAAATTAGTTGTATCAGGTGCAAGATTTTTTGTAAGAAATATTTTATACTTTAGCTATAGAACCTGAATGATACATATTGATTTCAAAGATTATTTAAATTATTTATGGAAATGTGAACGCAGGCAGACGAACAAAGATTATTAATTAATCTTAACTTTATTTGAAATTTTGAAAAATGCATAACTCAACTGAAAATGCATTTCTAGCATTTTCCATTACACCTCTTTGTGGCCAAATATGCAAATCGTTGCTAACAGTAGCATAATCTATAGAGAAAATGCTTTTGTGAATTTAAATAATATATGTTTATTCCGTTTGTTTTTGTGCTGATTCAAAATATTATAATACGCTTTAAATAAATAATCGTCATAGACTGTAATGTATCCGAATTCTTTTTGCAAATCCTTGTATTAAAAAAAAAAAAAAAAAAAAAACTGTGCTTTCATACTATTTTCAATAAAGAACATGACATAGTGAGCTAAATAACAGTTTCATAGCTAACACAAAATCACATTCAAGGTATTCTAAAAATACTCAAGAAAGACAGACAGACAAATCGAAATCATAAATATTGTTCAACTTTCCTGGGAGAGCTAACATATTTGTATAATGCTTAATTTCTGATAATTTTTGTTTTAAAATTAAAACTCATATTTTAAATCTTAAACCGATCAAATACTAATTATTAAATTTAATAATTAAAAAATTAAAGACACATGTGGATGAATAATTAAATATTATTATGTATTATGTATATTTATTGATGTTTTATGTCCCACTTTTTTCTTACAGAAATTTTTTGTATACTTTGGAATAAACTAGAGGGACAATTACTATCCAAAAATAAATATATTAAAATCTCCGCAGTAGGATCTCTCATGTATGTGTGTGTGTGTTTATTTATCAATACATAAGACTTTTTTAAAGAACATTTTCCGGCAAATTTTAAAATATTATATGATATCGGTTTGTCTATTCTTCGTTCCCCCCCTTTTTCTTTCTTTACGGGGGGGGGGGGGGAGAAGTTAATTTATAAAATGTTTTTATGATACTCTGAAACATATATATATATATATATATATTTTTTTTTTTTTTTTCCAAGTTCATTATAGTTTTCTCTTAATTGTAAATGATATAAATAAAGCTATTGTTTAATGTACGGGATGTCTGAAAAGGACTCTGTCATGGACTATGACAGATACTTATCCAAAGAAATATTTGTTTTATTTTTATGCTGCATAAAACATCAGAAAAACATGTTTTGTATAAAATGTGGCATGATCAACATAAGATTCAGTTGCGAGAGAAAAATATTAAGATACATTTGGAGATATACGTGAAAACTTCTTAAAGAGCATTTTTAGTTCTTTTATGCATTTTTAACATTATAACAAAATCAAAATGCGTTTATGATTTTGGTTCCATTGTGTATCTATCTTTCCGTTCTCTAATTCAGTTAATTATTTTAGAACATCTCTGATATATTATTCAGCTTTACTGTGGTGCATTCTTTATTTAAAAAAAAAAAAAAAAAAAAAAAAAAAAAAGTAGTTTTCGTTTACGTACAGGATCTCAGGAAATAGAGTCTATGGGATGTTTTTTTCTTTAAAACATATTTGAAAAGTTGTATAATCTTCACATCACAGCAAAATTAACATACTTTATTTAGATGTAAAATACTGTGTTTCCTGTAGAATATGATCAGTATTAATAATAGGTTTATAGGGATCCGAAATCATTTTCATGCCCTATATAAGTTGAACTCACGCAAAGTAAATTTTCAGTGTGTCAAATTCTTTTCGACTTTTGTCTTCTTTTTTATACCTTTTCTTTCTTTCTTTTTAAAGTATAGTAATATAGGACGTATGCAAATTTTAAACGATATTCAAAGATACACAATAATAAATTTAAAAAAAAATCTATTTTATGCTTTCATTTTTAGAAAAATAAAATAAAATAAATGATCTAAAACTAGATTTTGTGGGATTTCTTCCTTCTTAATTAAAACGATATACAGAATTGATGTGTCATTACTGAGGTAAATTTCACTTGAGATTAATATAAAGGTAAAAATTACTTGAAAAGTGTTTTATAATTTATGCGAATTGCAACATTTTTAAAATTAATAAAACATGCATAATTGCTGTAATATTTGAATAATATATATATATTGTTTTCAAATTACATAATACAATAGTTTATGTTTCAAACCGTTTAAGCAGTTTCTTCAATTAAAGATCAAAAACAAAACAAAAAGTAATAAATATAAAATTTTATTGTGTTTCTTTTTTTTTCATTGGGATTGTAATTTTTCTATGCAATTTTTATTTCATTTTGCTTTGATCAGGGCCCGTTTAAGACTGAAAAACGAGGTAAGAGAGGTGTCATTCAGGGGCACCCCCTAGTTCTATACAAATCATCTATATTCTTTGTTATATCTACAGATTTTTATGCAAGCTTAAAAAATGTGACTATTCACCATAAAATTTTTAAAGAAAAAAAAAAAAAAAAAAAAAAGAATCATAAGTTCATATCTAGTCTAATTTTTATGCAAATGATGTCAGAACACTAATTATTTAACATATAATGCTAATTCTATATTAATTTGACACAGTGCAGAAAGGAAATGGCATTCGAATACACACAAATCTCATGTAATTACATAATACCTAATAGTATAGTAGATACTTTGTCAGTTAAAAAGAAATATAAAGCACCCTGATAACAAAATGGTAGTGGATGCTGCAGATAATTTTAGGCAATATCAAACATTAAGTCCTTAAATTTTATTCAAATCAAAACTTTTTTCATTTCAAACTATAGTTATGGACTTTAGATTTAGAAAACATAAAATGCATTTAATATGAATGCAAAATAAATAAATAAATAGAAAATAATATGTCATTTAAAATAATTTTTGCCGAAACGTCAGTGGAGGCCCTACATTGAGACTCAAAACGGTTTTGGGCTGTGTCTGTCTGTCTGTCCGTCTGTCTGTCTGTCTGTCGCGCGATAGCGGCCGCAAAATTAGCGCTATTGACTTGAAATTTGGTACACATGTTCATGAGCCCCACGAAATTAGCTGTATAGTTTTTGGTATGTATTCCATTTGTAGTTCGTGTACAGGGACACGCCAAAGTTTTTCTTATCATTACGGCCTATGGGAGGAATTTGTACGTATCGCGATAGCGGCCGCAAAAAAAGCGCTATTGACTTGAAATTTGGTACACATGTTCATGAGCCCCACGAAATTAGCTGTATAGTTTTTGGTATGTATTCCATTTGTAGTTCGTATACAGGGACACGCCAAAGTTTTTCTTATCATTACAGCTTATGGGAGGAATTTGTATGTATCGCGGTAGAGGCCGCAAAAATAGCGCCATTGACTTGAAATTTGGTACGCATATTCATGAGCCCAACGAAATTAGCTGTATAGTTTTTGGTATGTATTCCATTTGTAGTTAGTGTACAGGGACACGCCAAAGTTTTTCTTATCATTACGGCCTATGGGAGGAATTTGTACGTATCGCGATAGCGGCCGCAAAAAAAGCGCTATTGACTTGAAATTTGGTACACATGTTCATGAGCCCCACGAAATTAGCTGTATAGTTTTTGGTATGTATTCCATTTGTAGTTCGTATACAGGGACACGCCAAAGTTTTTCTTATCATTACAGCTTATGGGAGGAATTTGTATGTATCGCGGTAGAGGCCGCAAAAATAGCGCTATTGACTTGAAATTTGGTACGCATATTCATGAGCCCAACGAAATTAGCTGTATAGTTTTAGGTGTGTATTCCATTTGTAGTTCGTGTACAGGGACATGCCAAAGTCATTCTATCATTACGGCCTATGGGAAGAATCTGTATGTACCGCGATAGCCACCGCAAAAATCAAGCTATTGACTTCCAATTTTTGCAGAAACGTCAGTGGAAGGCCTTTGTTGAGACTCAACAGGATTTTGTGTTCCGTCTGTCCGTCTGTCTGTCTGTCTGTCATGTGAAAGCGGCCGCAAATATCACGCTATTGACTTGAAATTTGGTACACATGTTCATGATCCCCACAAAATTAGCTGCATAGTTTTTGGTACGTATTCCATTTGTAGTTCGTATACAGGGACACGCCAAAGTTTTTCTTATCATTACTGCCTAAGGGAGGAATTTGTATGTATCGCGATAGCGGCCACAAAAATCACGCTATTGACTTGCAATTTGGTACACATATTCATGAGCCCAACGGAATTAGCTGTATAGTTTTAGGTGTATATTCCATTTGTAGTTCGTGTACAGGGACACGCCAAAGTTTTTCTTATCATTACGGCTTATGGGAGGAATTTGTATGTATCGCGATAGCGGCCACAAAAATCCCGCTATTGACTTGCAATTTGGTACACATATTCATGAGCCCAACGGAATTAGCTGTATAGTTTTAGGTGTGTATTCCATTTGTAGTTCGTGTACAGGGACACGCCAAAGTCATTCTATTATTACGGCCTATGGGAAGAATCTGTATGTACCGCGATAGCCACCTCAAAAATCAAGCTATTGACTTCGAATTTTTACCGAAACTTCAGTGGAGGGCCTCTGTTGAGACTCAAAAGGATTTTGTGTTCCGTCTGTCCGTCTGTCTGTCTGTCTGTCGTGCGATAGCGGCCACAAAAATCACGCTATTGACTTGCAATTTGGTACACATATTCATGAGCCCAACGAAATTAGCTGTATAGTTTTAGGTGTGTATTCCATTTGTAGTTCGTGTACAGGGACACGCCAAAGTCATTCTATTATTACGGCCTATGGGAAGAATCTGTATGTACCGCGATAGCCACTGCAAAAATCAAGCTATTGACTTCGAATTTTTACCGAAACTTCAGTGGAGGGCCTCTGTTGAGACTTAAAAGGATTTTGTGTTTCGTCTGTCCGTCTGTCTGTCTGTCTGTCTGTCGTGCGATAGCGGCCGCAAAAATCACGCTATTGACTTGAAATTTGGTACACATGTTCATGATCCCCACGAAATTAGCTGTATAGTTTTGGGTGTGCATTCCATTTGCAGTTCGTGTACAGGGACACGCCAAATTTTTTTTATCATTACGGCCTATGGGAAGAATTTGTATGTACCGCAATAGCGGCCGCAAAAATTCTCCGATTGATTTGCAAATTGACACATATATTCAGGCTCGGTATATAAATAGCTATTTATTTTTTTAGGCCTATACTTTTTATGGATTGCATGGATTGTAGACAGGGACACGCGAAAATACTTCACATTACGGCGTATGAGGTGAATTGCGTTTAAACGCATTTTAACATCTTTACTTTGCAATCAAGAAAATTAAACTAGCGTACGTGAGTAAGATGTTTCTTCAAACAACTTATGTTGTTTGAAGAAAATATGTGCTCTTAAGCTTTCTAATTAATGTACAGGACCTTACAAAATTGTTCTGACAATGTCACGTAGTCATCCAAACGATGTTAAATTTGGAACAATTATTAATTTTAAACGCAAAGTAAGCTGAATAGTTTTTACAGGTGTATAGAATGTTTATGGTTTGTTTACAGAGACACGCAAAAGAATTTCGTAGCATTAGAGCCTATGGACAAACTTTTATTTAAGAGCGCACTTTAATGCGTTTATGCTGCATTGAACTTAATAAAATTATCATACATTATAAAGATGCTTAAAATTATGTTTACTCTTAAAAAAGGTTATGTATAGACTAAATAATTTATGGGATCACACAAAATAATTCCGAGTATGTACTGTAATCATCCGAATGATGTCAAATTAGTTTGAAAAATTAATGAGTTATAATTAATTAAGTTTATTCTTATTATTGGCGTTTATAATGACTGTGGCTACTTTTCCGGGATATATAAAATAATTTCGTACTATTACGGTCTATAGTCGATATTTCTTAAAAGTTTATTTTAACATGGTTACACCCCATCAAATATAATGAATTTATGTTAGAATTTTAAAAGCATGTTTTCTTGTTGATAATTGTGGGCATAGAATTGGAAATTAGTTTAAAGGTTACGCAAAATATTTCCGATATGCTCTGTAATTTTTATTTTGTATGAAATTTGGAGTTATGAAATTTGGTATTTATGAATTTCAGGGAAATAATACAAGACCGTCGTTCATTAAGAATACATATTGTTGCGTACTTGGGGGTCCGTAAGTTGTCCGAGAATGAAAGGCAAAACTTGCAAAAATTCAGTGATGTATTCACAGGAAGTTCCAGAAAAATACAGGTCTATAAACCAAGTATCAGCTTCAATTCAACCAGTAAACACAGCTTAAACAACAGCCGTTAACAGCAAAACAACGGTACAAACTATTTAGCAATAACACATAAAGAAAGTCTCATCTAAAGAGGCTCAAAGCAAAGCAAGAATTTCACGAAACTGACACAGATCTGAGACTGACTGCCTTGGCGAAAAAATGCTCCTTTTATACTTTTCTATCGAACACAGACTGTTCTGGAAAATTCTCATATCTCATAATGAGATTAGAGCTTCCATATTTGGTATATCCCTAATAAGGATTTTCTCGCAAAGGTCGCCAAAAAAATCGCCAAGGAGGGAAACAGTCGCCAAATTTGGCGCCAAATCCATTTCTTCCCTTATTGGAGCTTTTTTAAATGTTTTTAAGGGAAAATTAGGCTGTTTTAACGCTAAAACGACTAAAAATGCACAAAGTTAGCATTTTATTAACTTTACTAAACTTCTTTGAAAGAATTGATACAAAAATAAATGCAATTATTTACAATTGCGTAACACGTTATAAGATATGCAAATAGAGACATAGCGGGGGGTTGAGGGGGGCAGCAGCCCCCCTAAGGAATGTATCTGATTATGGTAACAAGTCGATCGAATCAATATATACGATTATATAATAAGGAATAAATAAAAATGACCTATTGAATAATGTCTGATGTAAATAGGACGTTGAGGCTCCTGATCTGCAGATCCACTAGTTTATAGACAAACACAAGACTGCCTAGTGAGTTTCGCAGTTTAGATAAAAGTTTCGTATATAAAATAAAAAATAAAAAAAATCTTGGACAAAAAATTATTAAAAAAAATATTTTAAAAAGTGAGTTTTGGGGGGACCCCCTTGTAAATTCTTGAGTAAGCCCGGGCTTCACGGGCCTATTCGGTAAACAGGCCCTGGTTTTGATAATTAGTTTTTTTTTTTTTTTTTTTTTTTAACTAAAATAACAATGCAATTTATTTGAAGTAACATAGGCATTCTGAAACAAGGATTTACTATTTTAGCTACGATCGAATTTCAAAATTTTACTTTAAAAACCTTTAAAAAAAATAATAATACATAGAATAAAAGTAAAATAATTTCTTTTTAATAATAGAATTAAAATAATAATCGTATGTTTTACAGAATCTCGCCAACCGTTCAGTTTTCGTATGGTTGCCAGCCGGATGTATTTTCAAAAATCAAAACAAGTGCGAAGCGAAGACAGTAGTAGTAATGAGTCGTGTAATGATACCATCTGCTTAATTTCATATTTTATTCAGTTAAGATTTGCTGCTAGACGAAGTAAATCTACAGATAAAAGATAAGTTTAATTTCATTTTACATATTACAATTTTAGCTATTTTAAGAATTACAAATTTTATAAATATGTGCATCGAAATATAACAATATTATGTGAGCTTAAACTTCTCCGAAATTATTTAAATTTTTAAAAGTAAATTCAAAATATTTTTATTATTATTATTTTTGAAATTTTTTAAAATGTTCCATTTTAATTTGTTTTTTGCTGGTTTCATATTACTATTGTTTAACGATATATTTTAGTAGAATGATTAGTTAATTTCTTATAAATATTTTTATGTTTGAGAGCTGAAGTTTAAGTTTTAGCATTCAAGCTTAAAAGTGTTTTTAAAACATTAACAAATTATTGAATCCACACCCAAAGAAAAGCACTGCGCTTTAAAATAATCTGCGCTTTATTTTTTTTTTCTCATATATATTTAGAATTTATTGTTACATTGCAGTAATATAAAATCAGGTGAAAATAATAAAAATTAGTTAGAAAGAGATTTTAAAAAATTTTCAAAAAAAAAAAAATTGAAATTTGTTATTTTTAAATTTAAGTAGTTTTGGAGAAAACTTTATTTATATTGTTGTATATCAATGCATATGTATGGAAAATTTTTAAACTCTAAATAAATTATTTAAATACAGTTTTGCATTCTATATGCTTTGAAATATAATATCATTAAGTTTATTAAAATTTCTCAAAATCTATTTAAATTTACAATAATAATAAAATTTTTAGTTTTAATTTTTTGAAAATATTTTAGATGTTCCTCTTAACAAAGTTTTGTTTTATTTTTCCATCGATTATGTATTATTATAGTTTGGAAATAGAGTCTAAATACTTCTAGGTATTAATTTGTGTATACATTCATAAGTTAATGTTTTAAAAATATTTTCATTTTTAAATGAAAAAACTTTCTAACAAACTTCAGTATATAAATAAAAAAATCTTTAAAATTTTAACTTATCAATGAATCTAAAAATTAATACACAGACTAGATTCTATGGCTAAACTAAAATAATGTACAAACGGTGGAAAAATAAAACTTTTATTAGGAAAACAGTAAAAATATTTTTTTTAAATTAAATTAAAAATTTTTGTTATTATTGTAAATTTAAATAGATTTCGAGAAATTTTAATATACATAATAATATTATATTTTAATGCATTTATGTAAAATTGTATAATACTAAAACAGTAATTTACTAAAATTACTCACAGAATGATGCATTTGGAGTCACAAGGATTAAAACAAGCAAAATAATTCAAGAGTTTAGTTGTGCATAGCAGATGAAGAATAATGATACAAACAACAACAGGGATATGAACTACTTTTTTATTAATTCAAATAATGTTTCAGAAATTTTAACATACTTACTATTCCTTTAATTTCAACGTATATGCATGAAAAATTCCATATTCTATGACAGTAATTCCCAAAAAGTGTCATAACATCTCTACATCCCTTAAAAAATTCCTTAAATTTTTGCATTAAAAAAAAAAAAAATTCTTTTTTCCTAATCTGAAGATAATGACGTAATAGTTTTGATTACAAGACTTTGAATAAACACCATAAAATTCAAGAAAATGCAACTGTTACAAACAAAGCGGCAACACATTCAATGTACTCAACGTGCTTGTTTGCAGCTCTCATGTCTACATTGTTCGCCTGAAGAAAAGTTGTGTCTTCTTTTGACACGAAACAATTGTTGCGAGTTCTTGCATTTTATGGTGTTTATTCAAAGTTTTGTAATGAATACTATATCTTCATTTTCTTCAGATTAGGGGAAATAAATATATATATTTTTTTTAAATGCAAAAATATAAGATATATTTTAAGGGATATAGCGACGTTATGACACTTTTTGGGAATTACTGTCGTAGAATATGGAATTTTTCATGCATATACGTTGAAATTAAAGGAATAGTAAGTATGTTAAAATTTCTGAAACATTATTTGAATTAAAAAAAAAAAAGTAGTGGGGTGCTTTTTTATAATGACGTCACAATTTTTTTTTTTTTTTTTTTTTTTTTTTTTTTTTTAATTGCACTATTTTAGAACGTTTATAGTACGTTTTCTAGAACGTTCTGAAAATGTGTATAACGTTTTGAAAACGTTCTAAAAACGTTTAGAACGTTCTGAGACCGTATACATAGAACGTTCTCTGAACGCTTCTATAACACCAATGGTGATAGCTACACGTTCATTGAACGTTCCCTGAACCGTACTATTGTACGTCTTCAAGATGGACAAATAGACGTCTATAGCACGTTCAAAGGGAACGTTCTTAGAACGTGTTTGCAGAACAATTTTTGAACGTTCAGAGAACGTTTCGGTGCTGCTTGGGACTGTTTATTCTAGACGCTGTAGTAATGTTAATATCATGTGTGACGCCTTTTATTTTTTCATTTCTAATCAAATAATCAAAATTTTCTTTTCTTTGTTTTCCCCACAGGATATAATTTTAAAATATTGTTTTAAGTTTTTTTTCCGCAAATAATAAAAATTTTTAATAATATTTTCATAAATTTTTGTTTTAATATATATTTATTAGAAAGAAATTGTAAAGCAGGATAGGATACTATAAGACATGGTTGAAGAAGGATTTGTAGATAAAAATGAAAATTTTGATTTTGTAAGTTAAATAAATTTTATTTAAAATAAGTAATCTTACTTTAAGCTAGGGATACACCGAATATTCGGTATCTATTCGGCCTAACTACGGAATATTCAGTTTGGCCGAACGCCAAATTATTCAGCTACTATTTGGCTAGCTAAATATATAAAAATTCAATTTAAAAAAAATTTAATCACTTGAGAAATGACTGCCATTTTTAATTATCATTAAATTAAGATTTTTCAAAGTAATTAAGAAATAGGTTATATTTAAATGAAAACAATTGTTTTATCTAGTTTCAAGTAACATTAAAAGAACAAAGTTTCTCTTTATCAATTACAGTATAACGATGTACGTTTCTAAAGTTGGGTTAAAAAAATATGCGTACATAATCCACACAGACTTGTATAAAATAAAATACTTTCCGCGCACGTGACCTGAAAGATAAAAATTTTCTGCAAGCTAGGAAAAGTTGGAAAAAAGCGCCAATCGGCACTGCGCTAGATCAGAATTGTAAACATCTCAAAAAGTTGTTTGCATTATACCTTTTACGCCGAAACGGTCGCTGCAATGTTTGGAGATTCGAAATAGTAAATTTCCTAAACAGCGTACACCGGTAAATGAGGACTTTATAGAAAGCGAGAAAAATAAAAAATAAATTTTGCGAGTTATCTACAGGCTCTGATTATCTATGGTTTGCTGAGCGACTCATTTCCGCGAATAATTGGTAAATTTACAGACAGGTAATCTCTCCCTTCTCATCCCATCCCCTAAAGATGTTTTACCCTCTTAAGAAAAAAAAAAAAAAAAAAAGAAAGAAAGAAAAACTAACTTTCCACAAGATAGGAAAATTTTCCGCGGAAACGAAAATTTTCCATGCACGACGTGCATGCGTGCGTCTATATTCTACAGCCCTGACACCCCATGATGTTGCCATCTAGGAAACTTCAAGTGAGTAAACAAAGTTTACATCCAAATCTGGCACGAAAAATGACACAAGTCATAAAATAGCAATTTTGAGTTTCTCATTGGAAAATGTGTATGAAGTGCTGCAACATGCACGGAAAGCATCACATATCTATCCCATAATTTATCCTCATGAAAGCGAGAGACATTTATGTCAGTTTTAATACAGGCTAGCCAATACTTTGTTATTTTTAAATTGATTTTTCTTAAATGCTGCATTTCTGGATTGCATTTTTTTTTTTTTTTTTTTTTTTTTTTTGTTTTTTTTTGAGTGGGCACGAAAAAATATTGTTATTTATGTGTTTATGAACTCTCGCTTTCCCAAGATGAGGTCATTTTGACCCCATTTTGTAGTTGAAATTTAGTTAGGCCCGCCTCATACAAAAAATGCGCTAATTCGCCAGAGATAGGAAACGTAACCAGTAGAATGTTGCACGATGATTTAGTTTAAACGATACAAAAAGGCGCGGTGCTGATTATTTTCGCCAAACGTGCCAAGCGGCACCTGAAAGCAATTTTTTTGCAGTAACGCCTTGACTTTAAGAAAGCGAGGGTTAAGAAGTCTAACGGTTTATAATTTCTTTGACGGTGATTTCAGTATAAACCACTATTTACGTCTGTAATATTTCCTAATATTTTTCTACACTTAAATAAACTACTGTTTCTGTATAGTAGTTTTTAATAATAATTTTTCATAATTAAAAAATAGAATAAATATTACTAATTGTAAATGGCATTATTGGAAAAGTTAAAAAAAGATTAGGTGATTCACACCTGAATAAAAGAGCAAATCAGCCTGCCAAATGGTTACTATACGGTTCGAAAGATATTCGGTATTCGACCAAAACTGCTATTCGGTGCACCCCTACTTTAAGCCTCATTAAAGCTTAAACTAAGGTTACTTATTTTGAATAATGTTTTAAAACTTCTGGTGGATAAATGTTTTATAAATAAATGTTGATCTTTTAATATCTTAAATGGTGTAGAAGTATCAAATGTCCATAGTGTAAACTCAGAGGTAATGTGAATTCATGAAAAAAATACCTAAAATTTCAGCAAGAAAAAAAAAAAAATTATATGTAGAAGTACAGATAAATCATAATTTATTACAGGGAGATAGATCCATTCCTCTCACTATAAGAAATATTAATTTTAATCAGTTTTTAAGAATCATATAAAATTGTTATTTTAGCCCTTTTTATTCCCTTTCCAACAAGTTTGAAGTTTGTTTATGATCCTACAGTTTTTCTGCTTGTGTGTGAACTGTAAACCCAGTAAGTGTTTTTGATGTTTTAAGTGGGTGTAAACCCCCCAAAAAAACACCCTTTTTTTTTTTTCTGAGTTTGTGGACGGGTTTGAAATTCGAAATCTTGAGGCCTTGAAAAGAGCGCTAAATAGGATAGCCTTGACATGTGCTGAAACCGTGAAAGTTTTTTAGACAAATTTTAATTCAACTATTGCAACCCTCAATCAGATTTCGGTCTCCAGAAATTGGCTCAAATGAAAATCGCATCAAAAGTTTTTGTATGTAATAGGAGCATTAGGAACACTTATTAAAAAAACGAAATAAAGCTTGAAAAGAAAATGCTCTTTAAAATTTTAAGGAATATTTCTGATTTTTTTTGTAACCACTTGTAGACGTAAGATATATCCTTATAAACATAAAATTTTATTTTCCATTGTATTCATATTTCAGTCGTACTTATTGTTTCATAATATTTTAATTTTCAATTCACACTAATTTATTTTCTGTCTCTGTTTATAACCCTTTCCGACCCAGGCCGCACGATTGTACGGGTTAGACATCCACATACATTTTTGCGTCTGCAAACATTCATTATGTAATAAAAACCGGACATGAATGATTGTGCTAGTTCGTAGAAAGTGTAAAGTACATTTTACAATCAACAGATGATGATTGTAGTCCACGTTTTTCTTTCAACCAGCAAATTTGGCTTTGTTTATATATACAAGGAATACAGTTTGCCTTTTTATCTATCATAAAAAGGTAATTATCAATATATTTATAATTGCTTCGATACAAATTTTTAGTTCAATGTGTAAAATAACTGTAAAATAATAAAAAATATTAATTATACACAATTTATATTTTTCGTAGGGCTTAAATCTTCCTCACCTGCACGATTGTGTGACTTGGACATTACGTGATAACCAAAAAAAAAAAAAAAAAAAAATCTGATGTGGGCACCACATAACTTCCTTATACACTTTTAGAAATATACATAATGTTAAAAAACATTGTCACTGGAGCCGAAACATTTGGCTAAAAATATTTTTAAAAAAAGCATGCATACATAAAAAAAATAAAAAATAAAATTGTGCCTTAAGGGGACTCATGTCAAAGTTGTGCCTTGGGGGGGACTCATGTCAAAGTTGTGCCTTGGGGGGGGACTCATGTCAAAGTTGTGCCTTGGGAAGACTCATGTCAAAGTTGTACCTTGGGGGGAGACTCATGTCAAAGTTGTACCTTGTGGGGGGGACTCATGTCAAAGTCGTGCCTTGGGGAGGGGACTCATGTCAAAGTTCTGCCTTGGGGGGGACTCATGTCAAAGTTGTGCCTTGGGGAGGGGACTCATGTCAAAGGGTTGCCTTGGGGGGGATTCATGTCAAAGTCGTGCCTTGGGGAGGGGACTCATGTCAAAGTTGTGTCTTAGGGGGGGACTCATGTCAAAGTTGTGCCTTGGGGGGACTCATGTCAAAGTTGTGCCTTGGGGGGGACTCATGTCAAAGTTGTGCCTTGGGGGGACTCATGTGCCTTGGGGGGACTCATGTCAAAGTTGTACCTTGGGGCGGACTCATGTCAAAGTTGTGCCTTGAGGGGGACTCGTGTGCCTTGGGGGGGACTCATGTCAAAGTTGTACCTTGGGGAGGGGACTCATGTCAAAGTTGTGCCTTGGGGTCACTCATGTCAAAGTTGTACCTTGGGGAGACTCATGTCAAAGTCGTGCCTTGGGGAGGGGACTCATGTCAAAGGGTTGCCTTGGGGGGACTCATGTCAAAGTTGTCTCTTGGTGGGGGACTCATGTCAACGTGTTCTGAACTTTTCTGAAAGTTTCAAATGTCTAGCTAGTCGAGAAGTCAGTTAAATTGCAAGATTTGTCCAAACCGTTTTTGAGCTATTACCGTTTTTTGATACATTTTGCCCATTATGAACCTAATTTTCCTAAATATCTCCAAAACGGAAAATCATATAAAGTCCAAAAAGGGAGGTGCACAACTAGATGTTATAACAAACCTATGTACCAATTCGCAACCTTCTACGTCCAACCGTTTTTGAGTTATGTGACATACACCCACACACACACACACACAGACATACATACATACAGACGTCACGAAAAATCGTGTAAAGTCGCTTATATCTCTAAAACGAGAGCTCGTGTTAAGACGAAACTTGCAGGTGTGCAACTAGACATCATGACTGTCACACGTATAAAATAGCAACATTCAGCGATCATTTGTTTTCGAGCAATGTGAAATACAAAATTCATTTCGCAAATCGGGATTACTATACTTCCTTATACTTTGTATAAGGAAGTAAAAATCGACTCAAAAATAAAACGGATCTTTTAAAATTCAAATTAGAGGTAGCAGAAGCTTTAGTAGCATCGCCACATTCTAACAGAAGCATTATAAATGATGGTAATGCTGTAATTCCTCTGGTAAAAAGATCCAAATATTATAATTCATCTGCCAAAACACGTCATGCCAGGACAAAAAATACGATATGTATGGACATTTACCACGTGTTGATGATATTTCGAGACCTTGAAAATGTAGATTTGAAAACTGTAAAAGCAATTTAAAAACATAGTGTGAAAAATGCAACGTTTGCTTACGTTTATCGAAAACGATAACAAGTTTTAAAGATTTTCATTTTAAGTAAATGAGGAAAAACCCAACTCGCACGATCGTGCGGGTACCCTCTGCGTTCTAGAGGGGAATTATGATTATTATTATTTTTGTTTTCAGTGTTATAGCGATCAGTATAGAGGAAAAATACAATATTTTAAGGTAAAAATATTTCGGGTCGGAAAGGGATAATATATAATCAGTTTTCTTTTCTCCTAGGCTAGGCAATTGACTAAGGCTTTTATTAATACTTCTATTTTCTATTCTCGTTGTTAGTGGTGAGTAGTGATATAATGAGAGTTCTGCGATGGAGGTGCTGAGGTGTGATGCGTTGATGCGCTTTGCGCTAGGGGGTGTGCTAATGGAACGCAACATTCACAATCACTACTACCTATTCGTATGATACAAGCTTGAAATTAACCTTCTATAGTATATAACATAGCAATTTAGGTATTGCATCATATTTTAATGTTTTAAAATAATTTTTAAAACATATATACAATTATAAAGTTTGTAATATTTAAATCGAATCATAAACTTACTTTTCCTAATTCTACTATTTTACTTTCTAAAATTTTTATAAAACAATTTCCCTTCTTCTTCTTGCTTTTTCTTTTTATGTTATTTCAGTAAAAGTCACACACATTCTAAAAATAGTAACTTAGAAATAAAACAGACACAGTTTACAGTTAATTAAAAAAATCTTTATTATAACAATATTTACAAGTATTATTAATCTAGTAAGTTAACATTACATCATAATAATAGTATTATACACATATAAATTCACTAAATATAACTAAGTTTATAGTATTAAATCTTTATGTATTTCAACATTTTTGCAATATTTATAAGAATTGTTTATCTAATAAGTTATATTACATCATAAAAGGTATTATAGATACACATAATTTTATTACAAAGTTTACAGTCTGAAATCTTAAGCAATTTTACAAGTATTTTCTAAATATCCATTTAGTAAGTTGACATCTCGATAATTAGTATATACATACAATTTCGTCAAAAATAACTAAGTTTATAGTATTAAATCTTAATGTATTTCAACATTTTTGCAATATTTATAAGTATTTTTCATCTAATAAGTTACATTACATCATAAAAAGTACTATTATAGATACACATAATTTCGTTACAATGTTTTTGGTCTGTAAAACCATAATCACTTTCTATATTCATTTTGTAATTTTTGTCAAAAATCAGTAAAAAAAATTTTTTTTTTTTTGGCTACAATCCAAAAAGCCTAACATAAATATGCTTTATAAACTAACATAATAAAGAATAATAAGGAGCTATAAATTTCTTATATTGAGACTTAGTACTCAATATAAGAAAATATGATTAAAATCTACAGGATGTTTATAAAGTCCCGGACCCATTTTGATGTTTAATAACACAAAAAATAATAAAGATAGATTAAAATTAATAACATAAATGGTTAGATAGACTCAAAAAGTTTCATGACCCTTGTCAATGAACTTCCACGTGTGCCCCCTTCGTCGCACGGAGAATATCAAGTCGATAGTCAATTTCACGCCAGGTAGCGGCAAGCATGTCGGCATCCACAGAGGCTATTGTGGTTGTAATTCTGACTTTTAGGTCATCAATTTTCGGCACTCTCCTCCTGTAAACATTGTCCTTTACAAATCCCCAAAGGAAAGAGTCTAGCGGCGTTATATCAGGTGATCTGGGTGGCCAACGAATTGGACCTCCTCGCCCAATCCATCTTCCTGGAAAATGGTCATTCAAAGAACTACGAATGATGGTACCCGAATGAGGTGGTGCACCATCTTGTTGCAAAAAGACAAGTGGCTGAAGCTCTTCTAGTTGTGGAAATACGAACTTTTCCAACAAGTCTAAGTATATGACTGATGAGACCGTCTTTTCAGTAAAAAAGAAAGGCCCAATGACTCGGTCGTGCATTAGTCCATACCACACATTAACCTTTGGGGAATCCCTTTGTGCCTCACGGTATTCATGGGGGTTTTCAGATCCCCATATGCGCACATTATGTCGATTAACAATGCCAGAAACATGAAAGGATGCTTCGTCGGAGAACATTATGAGCTTCAGAAAATCAGCATCATCTTCTATCCTTCTTATCATATCTGTTGCAAAGGCCATTCTCCTATACCTATCGTCCGGTTCCAAAACTTGAACAATTTGAACTTTGTATGCATGCAGTCTTAATTTTTTCTTAATAACCTTGTACACCGTCGAAATTGGCATATCCAATTCACTTGCCGCTGATCTCACAGATCTTCTAGTATTGTGTAAAAATGTCTCTCTGACACGGTCAACATCAAATTCACTTGTGCAGGGACGTACGGAACGTATCTTATCTGCGATACTTCCAGTTTCTAGAAAATTATTTTTCCACCGCAAGATGCTGGTTTTGGATGGAGGATCTTTTTGGTAAATTCTTCTGCAATTTCTCTGTGCTTGCACTATCGATTTCGTTTCTACGTACCACCATAAAATCTGTGCTTTCTCTTGTGGTGTATGCATTCTCCTTAATATCCGCTCGAATAAAACATCACATACAAAAGTACTACATAGAACAAACACATCAAAAGTAAACATAACATTGCAATAGTTGCCAAAAACAAAAGAGAGAAAAATTCAATTAATAAGCAGACGATATTTAGAAAAGTACAGATATTTAGACTGGCAAATGAAATTATCTGAAATTAACCACACGCGCAGACGATATTTACAAAAGTAAAGATATTCTAACCTGAAAAAAAAATATATGAGTTATTCCATCAATAAATGCCATAAGTTTGTTTATATCTTCATTATTTTATGAGTTATTAAACATCAAAATGGGTCCGGGACTTTATAAACACCCCGTATATCGTAACCAATAACTATATTTTCCCTTATTAGGCTGACCATATGTCCTCGAATTTCGAGGACAGTCCCCGAATCTCGAGGACAAAACTACCTCCGTCCCCAAAAATTACAACACATTTGGGGACGCCGGTGATAAAGTTATTAATGTTTTATTATAGTAATTTATTATATGCATAGGCGTAGCCAGCTTTCCGAGCGGGGGGGTGCCCAAACTTTAAACTAAAAGTTACAATATGAATACTTTATGAACATAGTGCGCATATGCATGCATATGTGCGTTGAACACATGTATAAAAGTTACACAAGTTAACACATGTACGTTTTAAAATATAAATTAAGCTTGACGCAGAACAGAAATATCAATATTTACACAACGTTAAAAATGCCAATGTAAAAAATTGTTAAATGCAGACTGCAGTTTCGGTAGTGTAAATCGGTGCATTTGGCTTCCTTTGAAATATCATTTGATAAAGTTTGGACTTTCAGAATAGTGCTGCTATCCGTTTAACAAAAAAGAAACAGAAGTTTGAAAATTGATTAAAACAAGGAAAGAATGTTGCATAAAAAATATTATATGGTGTCGAATATTTGGTTTCAGTACGAAACCATTGCATGTTAAAAGATTAAATAAAAATCTTAAACCTTAAGTTATACACGAAAACTTAAAAACTAAACTACGGAAAAACTTATACTATGGTACTTAAATTGCGCGCACAGAGTGATAAAGTAGAATTATAATGATATGTTTACTTTATTACCATGTTTTTATTAACTTCGATTCTTGTTTGTTTGTTTTTTTCTGTGTTTGTCAGGGACAAATCTTGCAATCGATTTTAAACTAACTTCCCAACTAGCTAGATATTTGAAATTTTCAGTACAGCTCACAACACGGTGACAATTACATTTTTCTAATAATTTTAGTCAACTATTTCAAGCCCCGCTGCCTTCGGCAGCGCTTATATGATTCGACAGAAAATTTATTTAACAAACTTTCCAACTAGCTAGACATTTAAGATTTTCAGAATAGTTCAGAAAACGGTGAAAATGCATTTTTTTAATACATTTGGCCAACTGTTTCGGGTTCCTGCTGACTTCGGCAGCGTTATCAGTACAAAGCTTGCAATCGATTTTTCACTAACTTTCCCACTATCTGGACATTTGAAACTTTCAGGACAGCTCATAACACGGTGACAATACATTTTTCTAACAATTTTAGTCAACTATTTCAGGTCTCACTGCCTTCGGCAGCGCTTATATTATTCGACAGAAAATTTATTTAACTTACTTCCCGACTAGCTAGACATTTGAAACTTTCAGAATAGTTCAGATCACGGTGAAAATGCATTTTTTTTTTATACCTTTAGCCAACTGTTTCGGGTTCCTGCTGCCTTCGGCAGCGTTATCAGTACAAAGCTGGCAATCGATTTTTCACTAACTTTCCCACTATCTGGACATTTGAAACTTTCAGGACAGCTCATAACACGGTGACAATACATTTTTCTAATAATTTTAGTCAACTATTTCAGGTCCCACTGCCTTCGGCAGCGCTTATATTATTCGACAGAAAATTTATTTAACTAACTGCCCGACTAACTAGACATTTGAAACTTTCAGAATAGTTCAGATCACGGTGAAAATGCATTTTTTTAATACCTTTAGCCAACTGTTTCGGGTTCCTGCTGCCTTCGGCAGCGTTATCAGTACAAAGCTTGCAATCGATTTTTCACTAACTTCCCGACTAGCTAGATATTTGAAACTCTCAGGCTAGTTCAAAACACGGTGACAATACATTTTTTTAATACTTTTAGTCAACTGCTTCAATATCCTACTGTATTCGGCAGCGTTCATATGATTCAACAGAAAATTTATTAAACTAACTTCCCGAGTAGCTAGACATTTGAAACTTTCGGAATAGTTCAGAATACGGTGAAAATGCTTTTTAAAAATATTTTTATTCAATTGCTTCGGGACCCTGCTACCTTCGGCAGCGTTTCCAGTACAAAGCTTGCAATCAACTTTTAACTAACTTCCCGGCTAGATAGCCAGTTGAAACTTTTATAATAGCTCAAAAGACAATAGAAAGGAATTTTTTTAATACTTTTATCCAATTGCTGGGGTCTCGGCTGCCTTCAGTAGCGTTATGATTCAGCAGAAAATTTAAAAACATGGTTTATAAAAAATTTTTTTATCTTATAATTATTTTTAATCTCATTTCATTTCTTTTATTTTACCAGTTTCAAATTATCAACCTACATATATATATATATATTAATTAAATATATTTATATATATATTAAATTAATACAATCTTGTAGCTACTTTTTTAAATTATTATTTTATTCGTTCCCATACTCATGGATAACATTTATTTTCTGTATTTTAAAACATCGTTGTATTGTTGTAGCTGTGATGTTAGTTTCAAACAGAATAGTACAAACGAGTACTGTGATCGCTATAAAATTAAAGTGATACTTATTAAGATTGTAATAAACTGTTGTGTGTACCATAATATAGAAATGTGATGTGTGTAAAAGTCGCAAAAAATAAAATCAGCATTAAATAAATGTATCGAATCGGGGAAAGTGTAGAAACACGCCACAGACCATTAGTCAAATAAATTTACAAATTACCACTGTACAGTCGTTAACAGAAGTGTCCGAACACTAGCAAAAATTCCTATGTAAAAAAAGTACACTTCATAAGGTTTTGTTGAACAAATCCTTATCGAATCATGTTCTTACACTGACTAGAATAGGATTCGACAAGGATTTAGTTAATAAAACAATACGAAATGTACTTTTTTTACATAGGAATTTTTGCTAGTGTTCGGACACTTTTTTGACCGACTGTACATAAGAATTCCATGAAAAATTGCATAAAGTAAAATGAAAACATTAAAAGGGACACATACCATCATACCAATAAAATTGTACTAAAAATCCCCGCAAAATTAATGTATCAAAATGGAAGACAGATAAAAAGCTAGTGGGGTGTCTCATTATCCGACCGTGCCCTGGCCATCAGCCGAAAATATTGTCTAGCAACCACCACAATTCAAAATTGCATATATAATCGAATCCAGAAACATTCATTAATAAAATAGCACAAAAAATCATCATGACATAATGTCGGAAATTTTCTACCCACACAAATAACTATTTAAAAAATTAAAAGACTAAATAATGGAGCCTATTTTGAGCATACCTTTCTTTGATATTTGTATTTTTTGTGTTGTCTTGAGCTTCCTCTCCAAACTCTCTCTTTTTCTTTTGTTGGACCTTCACATTTTTGCACATGATTCCAGAACAGTTTTGCGTTTCTTTAGTCATTTAATACAGCTTTAATAGAATTATACACCACCTTCTCCAGATGCAGGATTTTCAGGAAAGTGGAAATAAGGAATCCGAATAAATATTTACACTGTAGCCTAATTTTTAATAATTTTCTTTCTTTATTAATTACAAATACAAAATCGTCTGTTCATAAATACATAATTTATTTTCAGCAATAAATCGTTTGTCAAAGTTAAAAACTAATGCAAACGATTATAAAATGTTTTATTATTATTAAATTTGAGTGACAGCTTTTAAATAGGGTAAAATAAAATGTGACAGTTTAGTCACAAAAATAAGATATTGTATACTTGACCGACCATTTTTGAGGTGCTTTAAAATGAAAATAAAGTTGAAAATTGTTTTAGAAACAATTTTGTTTGGCATGTATTCTTGTGAAGGGGAAGCATTTCTGTTGCCTCCTTCAAAACCCCTCTGTTTGATTACTCTACCTGCATTCTTAAAACATTTAAGGCTTAAATTAAAAATACTTTTAAAATGATTCAAAGAACTTTCACCCACACTAAATTTTTCAAGAAAAGTCTGCTTATGATATGATTTACAATACTAATTTGAACCTTCCAGTGCTGTCTTTAAAAAAAAAAAAAAAAATAGCAAATGAGACAGGCCGACGAAGAAATTTTTTTCTTCAGATTGATATGTTTTTCTGTTTCTGATATATTTCTGGATGCTGTTTAAGGAAAACCTATTTAAAAATTTCCCTCATGTACAGTTTTGGAAAAAAAAAAGGAATTGTTTGAGCTTAAAGCTCCATTTCTTTCGACGACCGTCGCCAATTGCCCATCTGCGCAGCACTAGTGCGACGTAAAACCCAACCATCCATTTCTTTCGACTCCCATCTACATTATTTCCCTGAAAATTTGGGTGATGCGAGTGAAGAACAATGAGAGCTGTTTCATCAAGACATCAAAGAAATGGAAAGCAGGTATCAGAGACGATACATTTTTAACATATTAGCAGAATATTGTTGCATGTTGCATAGAGAATCCCCCCCCCCCACACACACAAGACCCTCAAGCCTTGCACAAGGTAAAATGCTCTAAAGGGATATTCGATGTGAAGAAATACATTTAAAAGATAATGTGTAAATAATAGTCTATTTTAATGCATTTTTTATAAAAATTGTTTCGAATTTGTTATAACTTCTAGACCATAGATTCCCAACGTGGGCGATAACGCCCCCTTGTGGGCGTTTGAGGCTTTCAGGGGGGCGGTAAAAGACCCAGAGAAAATTAGGGGGCGTTGTTATGGCACGGAGGGGCGTTGGAAGCTTAACCAAATATAGTCTAAAAAAGACTAGATCATCTCAGTTAGAAGAAGAACTAATAGAACTGACGACAAATGAGGAATTAAAAATTAAATTCAAGAATAGCTACCAAGAATTTTGGCTGCAGAAGTCGATTTCGCAACTGTATTCTAGATTATGGTCGATTGTTCAACGATTTTTGATAGCATTCCCATCTTTATATTTAGCAGAACGTGGATTTAGTGCTGTAGCAACATTGGTAACGAAAAAGAGAAATCAGCTCCATGTTACTGAACGCGGCGACTTACGATTGTTTTTAAGTAAAATCGAGCCTGATATTAACAAGCTCCTTAAAATGCATCAAATTCAACCTTCTCATTAGTTAAGTTAGAAATTCGATGTCTTTAAATTTTAATAAAAATATATTTTAATATAATTAATTGTGCGTTTTGATTGTTCTCTGAAACTGTCAATTTATTTATTTGGAAAACAATAGTTTATTATGGATTACTTCGTATCATCAAAACCCCTGCCTGTCCTCATAACGGGTAAGCTAAAACTTTTATTCCACTTTTTTAAATAAAGAAGAAATTCAAAAGACTTTCAATTCCAACAATATTCTATCTGTTAGTATTTTTTTTTACTTAATTCTTGTTTTCACCATGCACTATGTACGCTCTTATTTCTCTGGAGTGGGAGGGGGGCGGCACTGAAATATTGACTAAAAAGGGGACACCAGTTCAAAAAAGGTTGGGAACCTATGTTCTAGACGAATTCTTCCGATTTTCATCCTTACTTTGTGAAAATTTCTTACGTGATTGGAAAAAAAAGTAATCATTTCTGAATTCAGATTATCAAAACACATTAGAGACACCCAACGCAGTACATAAAAAGTTTGAAAAGTACGATTTCACAGACCAGCGTAATCGGAAAAAAATTACCCACTAAGTTATTATGATATCAGATATGCATTCAAATCAACAATTACTAAAAAAATTATTTTTGTATTCAAAGAACTTCAAAACCTGAAATTATCGCAAATATTTAGTTTCGAAAATTCGACCCCGTAAATAATACTTAAACTCATGGTAAAGGAAAGTAATTATCATTTTTAAACGTTTTTACTGGACGCAATATAATTTGGTATGAATGCTTTTAATCGAAACTAACTTTTCTTACAATCTTTTTTTACAAAAATTATTTTGTATCAATAAAGTATGTTAGTTTCATTATGTTTAGTTCACTTTAAAAATGTTGTTGATATGTACGAACTAGAAATTTTGTACTTAAACAATAAGGTATTTGAACTCTTTGCATGTCATAGTATACGGATCATTATGATATAAATTGAATATGATTTTTAGACTTCCTGCCAATACCTGCTTTTGAGTTATGCCCATGCAGACTAACCACAAGAACCTCGTTATACAATTGAACGGACTTCAAGACATACTATTGTAAAAACTATTTCATATTCAAAAATTGGATCGCAGAACATTAAATTTTCTAACATGTATGGGTAAGAGAAAGTTACAAAAAAATGCTCATTAAAAAAGAAATGACAAAAAAACTTAACTCTCTGTTGAGGCCACGAGCTTAAATAAACTAAATCATTTTATCGCCTCTTTTCCTTGAAGAAAAAACAAACTACTAATTTCTTTTTTTCTTTTTTTTTTTTTTTTTTGTTTACCGAGAAAAATTACTGTGCAGGTAAATTTGGATTTATGAACAATTTAGATTATTCTTTTAAATATATTTTACCACCATGTTTAAGAAAGTGTCTTTCTATTTGCATAGAATCAATGGTATTAGTAATAACAATATTTTTTTTAACCTTCAAATCTTTTTTTTTTTTTTTTTTTTTCAATATGTTTTTGTTAAATATTCTGAATATGTGTGCGTGAGCGAGGGGGTGCCCGGGCACCCAGGGCACCCCCCCTGGCTACGCGCATGATATGTATAATAAATAAGCTGAAATAAGTTCTTTTAGGTATTTTATACATAAACCGCCATCTTTGTCACCAAATTCAATGAAAAAAATATGGTCACTCTACCTTATACCATCTTCCCTCCCTCTTTTTTATAAATATATATAAAAAAAATTCGAAACCTCCATATTTTAAATTATCAATAGTTCGATATTCTTTCTGTTCAGCTTATAGAAATGTCTAAAAAAAAAAGAAAAAAAAAAAAACATAAAATTGACTTATCCAGGAATTCTTTATTTTAATTATGCTCTTAAAATATATTAATAATTGTACACATTTTATTAATACAATAGAATAAAACGAAAGATACAACATTTAATATTGAGAATTTCAAATAATGAATTTAACTAACTAACTAACCATACATACATACATATCTGGAGTGACTCTACCCGACTTTCCAAACATTAAGCAAATAACAGTTATTTAAAATTTAAAACAAGAGAAGTCGTTAAAAAGACAAAATTTTGATAGGGTTTGTGAATATTTTCTCCATATAGTACGTTGTTTAACACTATTGCATTTGAAATAACTTGAGGCCATAGGTCATTATGATAAAGAATTTTTCATTTGTGCCAGCAAAAAATCTATAAATGCTAGATCCACCAAAATCTATATCTTTCAGATGATGGTAACCTATAACATGTATGTAAACTTTCAACTCAGTCAAATTAGTGGTTTAGATACCATGACAAATTTAATAATTTGAGCCCGCACGCCGTAATGATAAAGAATTTTCCATTGTGCTCCTGTAAAATAAATAAATAAATATATATATATGTATATATATACATATGCCAGATTGACCAAAATCTATACAGTTTATGTGACAGTGAACTATAACATGTATATAAATTTTTGGCTCAATCGAATATGGCATTTAGATGCTATAGCGTTTTAAATATTTTGAGCCCTGCTTAGGCGATAATGATAAAAAAAAATTTATTTGTGCCCCTGAGAAAAAAAAGTGTAAGTACAAGATTAAACAAAATCAATAGATTTAACTATAACATACATACTAACTTTCAGCTCATTTGAACAAAGTGTCTAGATGCTATAGTATTCATGCACACGTACACATAATACCATAAAATTAAGCAAAAATGAATGGAGATCTCAAAGTGAACAGATGCACTAAAATCTCAAGGTCGAATTTTTGTCATGATTACAATAATTTTCTTACAGTTTGCAAAGCAGTAAAATAAATAGTTTTCTTTGCAAGCACACAGTAAAATTATATATAATAAATAATATATAATACAATGGCACATAGTAAATAGTAACTTTAAAATTTTTAATAATGTTTTTTTTAAAACTTACAGCTTTTTAAATGACTTTTTGAACATTCTGAAATATCCTCATCAACTATCTTTTAAAATCAGGGGCTCTTCAATACTTCAGTTGAATACTCACTTCATATAAATCTAATAGTATATAGCTATCCACTTCATTTTGAACACATTTAATTTTTTCAGAAATACTTTTTGAAGATCTTGGTAAAATGCAAAAGTTCCATTTCTCACATTTTTAACACATCAAACTTTCTTATGTTAAAAAAAAAAAAAAGGATGGTGTAAGGAGGCTGATTTCTCAAATTAGAAAGTTTCTTATCAATAATCCAAGGTGATGTAATGAGCGCATGCTATAATTTTCAAGGACCTTACTGTGAATACAAACTTCAGTTCATTGTATTTTCATATTCATTCTATGAATAGTTTACTGTTAATTAGTAGGGGATTTCCATTCTTACAACTTTTCTTCATTGTAACTAGCAAATTTCACCTACTAGCTGGTAATTATTTTTAAATTAATCATCATTTTAAATGAATAATTAATCTGTTTCATTTCTCCTCGCACATGAATCTCTGCTAAGATACCCATTGTATTCAGCAGCATCTTTCCCAGAAGCACAATGTCAATTCAAGACATTGTTTTTTGGCATAAATACATGAACACAGATTTTAATAACATCAATTTCCTTTCATCTGAGCTTGTAGATTCCCGGTTGTTTTCAGAAAGAGTCTTCTGCATCAGTTACTAAAGCCACTACAGATATAAGATAAAATTATGAAAAAATTCAAAACTTTTAGTAAATCAAACAATATAAATTCGATCAAAAACTAATCAACATGTTTACAGTGAAAAGTAGATTATGATTAAAAAAAAAAATTAATAATAATAATAATAATAAGCAGGTCTGCGTACTATAGGAAAACATAACCTAAGTGACATCACATAAAGAAATAAGCTTCCAAATCTGCATCTTTCAGAATTCTTCTTGAACTTTTGGCATGTTTTATGATTATACAGATGAAAAATATATTTTTGCTCATCGGTCTTCATTCATCTATTGGTCAATATCTTTAAATGAACCTTTATTTCAAACTTGCAATATTCATTTAATCAGAACTAGAACCTAATAATTGCCATTATAAATATCCATTAATTAAAATAAGATTATTTAAAGTTTAACTGTGTTTTTAAATCAAAATAATGGGATTTGGGTAATGAAATGTAATTGAATTATCTATGATAATTGAATTCAGTCCAAATTCATCACTTATTTATTAGTTAAATGGATAATACGTAAATTCCTCATAAATTAATTATTATTATTTTTTTTTATTCTACCTTTAATTTCAATGCAGATAACAGAAAAATACCATAAGTTTTTCGATTTGAATTATTTACTATCATTTACACTATTTTTTAATATTATTAATTGTTATAATCATTTTAACTCCTCCCCCCCCCCTTCCAATTTCCTGTTATTTAGCTAAATATTTTTATCCTAATTCAGCCGCTTGTAGCAGTGGTCAAGAAAGAAATCTGCCAAATCTCATATTGATGATCCTTACATAGAATTACAATACTATTCTTTTAAAATAAAATTTATATATATATTTTTTCTGTCAAATCACAGGTAAAATTTATCTTTTCAATGCATTGTAACTTGCAATTATGTCTTTTTTTTTCCTTCCTAAATCATCATTTCTCCATTATTTCTTATATCCTTTAAACCAAGGATGATTTTTTTTTCAATAAACTGTTTTAGTTGTGGCATTAGTTACTTTTATTCCATATATCTTAAACTGTACAAAGTGTGATAAATTTTAAATATTTTTCGAATACTATTCAAAGTGCAGATATCATCCAATTTTGTTCCATATATTTTAAATTGCACAAAATACAATAAATCATTCTAATCAATCCACTGCAGGATGAAGACCTCTTCTAAGTGATTCCAATTTGGCCTGTTTTCTGAAATTCTTCTCAACTTGCCCTTCCAAACTTCGCAGTTTGATCTTTTCAGTGACAATGTAGTCTCTTCTGCAGTTTCTTCTTATACTCTTGAAATCCAAAATAGGATTTTGATGGTCATCATTTCTTACTGCAAGGTGTCCAGCCTGCAAGATACTGTGGTTGTTAATAAAAATAAGATGTTTGAAAAATTTACAAATATCAGGAACACAGATAAATTGATACGGACAGAAAAAAAAAAGAAAATAAATAAATGTTACATAAAAAGCAAGGAACAGCAATTTAAAAATCGAAGAATAACAATGTAGGAAGCCCCTGGAGTTTTTCTGTGCGTAAAAAGTGTTTGCGATATGTACATTAGTGATAACTTTGTTAGCAACTATCATATGAACTTTAGAAGGTTTAGGTAGATTATTTTTAAGTCTATTTATAAAGTTAACCACCTTCTTTCCATCTTTTCCAAAGTTAATATTAGTAAAAAAAAAAAACTTGTCAAAACTATGCCGTTTGGATTAGAGAATCTCTCTGGAAAATTGCAACATGTTTCATTTCTTGCAGTTGTTCTTTAAGTGGCTTGTTTTCTGCTTTCAGTTGCAGCAATTCTTTTTTTCAACACATTAATTTCAGATTCCTGAAAATAAAGAAATAAAAATTCTGTGCATATACATACATATAAACAGAACAAAAGCAAATAAACAATACAATTTGTGCAATGACAATGATGCAGCAGAGCTCGACGAGCAGTAGTGCCACATGCTCAAGAGAGCTATTGGAAAAGCAGAAGATCACAATCCGACAGAGGTGGATTTCCACCTCCCTTCAATGACGCAGCACTTACGACTAAGTATTGGACTGGAGGGGGGGAGGGGGCACCGATTTGATGACCATTTGTGAAGGGCACCCAATGGGCGATCATCACTACCCCTAACAGGAACAACACATCCATGCCTTCCCCATCTAATGTCATATCAAATAAGCAGGATTCACCACAGGAATCTCCTTGGACCCCACTCAGATTTTCATGGAAGTTGTTTTAGAAAATATACAATATACAATATTTGAAAAGGTTTTCAATATAGGGTAAGGTGGGGGTAAGTGGGCCATTGGGGTAAGTGGGCCACCCCCCCCCCTGGCATTTTCCCAGTTATTGACTCAAAAAAAATCTGTTATAATATTTTTATGTACCTACCCCAATAGATGTAAAAAACATTATGGCATCGTTTTCATTTATATGTGTGATATGTTACAAGACTTTTTGTGACGATTTTTAAATTTGCAGTCCTATCGTAATTTGCGCCATAGTACTAATTATTTTTTTTCTTTCAAACCGTTCATGATACAAACCAATATTTTGAAAGTGTATAAAACACAGAATCTTTTTGTAGTATCGTGTACTCATGACTTTAATAAGGTTGAAAAAAAAATTGGGGGACCCACTTGCCCCGCGTTTGGGGTAAGTGGGCCACCACAATAGCGGGGTAAGTGGGCCACCCACCCCAACTCTTTAATATAGTTAAAAAATAGTCATATGCACTGATTTATATGGTTTACCTCTGGATGACTCAACCAGTAGTGATTCAAGTTCGGAAGATGAACTATCAGTTATCACCCACTACCACAGAACTTAAAAATGGGGATTATGGCCATGTCCAGTTTGAAGGCAAAACAAAAAAGAAATATTATGTTAGCTTGGTATTAAATGACAGTCCAAACGATGAAGATACAATTGTCATGTAATACATGCACAAAGACACAACTATACGTAATAACTTTTTCCCCCTGAAGCGAATGGTATTCATGATGACAAGGGCTACAAGATGTTGTGCTGAAACTAAATGAACCAACACTTTCCAAGACACTTTCAAAATACATGTTTACCAACGATTTATCAAGATATAAGGTTCACGAGCATGCAACACTGCCATAGGCTAGTTTAAACTTTGTAGGCCTAACTTTTAGGCTACTCTACATGCAAAAGTAAAAAGTTGAAAAATTGACATTTGTTTCTTTTTGTGTGCCAGAAAAAGTTGCTATGGGTGAACTAATGGAGATACTTCAGTGATTTTTTTTTTCAAAGATTCAGAAAATCATGTAGATTGTCCCACTTGCCCCACCAAATTTCTACCAGTTATGTGTAAAAATATATTCAGGGGTGGCCCATTTACCCCACCTTGCGGGGCAAGTGGGTCACCCCGATGACCACCCAAAATAATTTTCTTTTTTAATTCATCATTTGCCAATTTCGTTAGAGGTTGAGATGGGCCACAGATTATTATACAGACAGGACACTCCCGTATATTCTTCGGTAACCAAAATTTGACTGTAACGACCCTATTTTAAACGGCTGTAAGTTTCTCGAGCTCTCCAGCTTACGCAATCGCTCGTCTTATTTTTATTGTATCTATGTTCATATTGTAATATTAGTGCAACGTTAAACCCAACATCCAACTAACTAACCATTGTATTGATGTTTACGTTTGGCTTTGGCAACTTTGTTATTGTTTACGAACTTGATTGTCGAAAACAATTTATTTTAAGAAGCAAGTATTAAATATTAAGCAAATAAATTTCGAAAATATATATAAACCAGAATTTTTTTTTTTTTTTCATTTTAAAGCATTCTGTATTATTTAAACCAAGCAATGTTAAATATTTAAGATTTCATACCATACTTCTATTTCAACATTACAGTTTGTTATATTAATCTGTACACTTGAACACGAATGTGTTTGGCAAAATTTATTTTCAAACATAATAAAAATTAGATTTATTTCTTAGAAAATAGCTATGAAAATTATGATTTTGTGAATTTAAAAGTAGTAGAAAAATTGAAGGAAAGAAAACTGCACATACGTTTTCGTTTGACAACTTCATTATTGTTTACAAACTTGATTGTCAAAAGCAATTTATTTTAAGAAGCAAGTGCTAAATATTAAAAAATTAAACTTTGAAAATATACATAAAATAAAAACATTTTTTTATTTTAAAGCATTTTGTATTATTTAAACCAAGCAACGTAAATATTTAATGATTTCATATTCCTATTTCAGAATTACTGTTTGTAATTTTAATTTGTACTTGAATATGAATATCTTTGACAAAACATATTTTTAAACATTATAAAAATTAACTTTTATTTCTTAGAAGAATAGCTGTGAATGTTTTGAGGATAATTTTGTGAATTCAAAAACAATAGAAAGTGAAGAAAATGAAAACCTCCCATACTAACCTGCTACTAACAACTCGCGAAATAGAAAAATAATTTTCGATCAAAGATGCTATTCATGTAGACTTAACACATGTAGTTCCCCTCTGTTGACACTAGTGGTGCTACTATATTTCCGGTTCGCATTTTAGCTTCACTGTCCTATCTGTATGATAATCTGTGAGATGGGTACAGTAACAACATGTGAGAGAATGAACCACAATAAAAATTAAATTGTTAGGCCTATTACATCCGGTGCTATGTTGAGCTAAAGTCAAATTATGCCGAAAAGGGGTCCCACTTACCCCCACCTTACCCTATATATATATATGTTACCATTAAAGCTCGAAATGCGTTAATGTGCAGATTACCTAGCTAACTCGCAGATTAACTAAAATGACCCGTTAAAGAGAGAATCAAGAGTTTTCTGCATTTTAAGTAGGTAATCTGCAAATTAGCGGCTTCTGTATTGTTAAAGTTAAAATATAAGTCAACTAATTTCTTTTTCCCACGTAAGCCGCGGCTTTGCTTATTTTTGCGTATTCACACGTGCAAAACTACCACATTTACCAGAATTACAAATATGCTGACAAAAAAAAAAAAATGGAAAATGTACGCTTTAACCTATATGCGATTAGTAAAAGTGGTGGAAACTTATGGAAACTACTTTAAGTAAAATGTATTGAAAAGTTGATATTTTTATTATGTAAAGAAACCTAAAAAAGGAAACCTAACCTAACCTATGTAAATTAGATAATTTTTACATTGATCCCAACCTATGTGGAAAAATTTTATTACGGGTTTAGATCAGCAGGTCAAAATATGATATGTGGTAAATTTGCATGTGTCAGTACCCAAAAATAAGGAAAGTCCCCAACTTACGTGGGAAAAATAAATTAGTTAACTTTAAATGAATGATCTTAATTATAATTATATATTATGAAAATAAGTATGAACCTATTGTTATAATTGGACTCGACCTATGTGGGAAAATAAAAAACCTCGTGACTGCAAACGTTGCTGTCGTTCCACCAAAGATCTTATTTTCACTTTAACGAGTGCCTAGTAGGTAATGTAGAAATTAACGAGTGTCTAGTCGGTAATGTGCAGATTATCTAGGTAATTCACCGATTACCAAAATAATTTGAGAAATGAAACAACTTTCAGCACTTTAACTGATCACCCTAGTTAATGTGTAGATTACCTAGTTAATCTACAGATTAACTGATTTCTGCACTTTAGCGGTAACATTATATATATTGTATTATTGAAACAGGAAAGTAAAATTACTTTATTGCATTTCATCTCAAAACTTTCATTAATTACTAAATGTTTGTAAAGTCAAGTGGAATCTTCATTTTTTTCTTCTTTTATTAACTTTGCTTTTGGAAATATGGAACATAGCTAAAGCAAACATGGTACAGTTGGCAGCAAAATTATTTGAGCGCAAGCAAAAATCCCTATATTAAAAAAATATATATACCACACCTAATACCGTTTTGTTAAATAAATCCTCATTGAATCATGTTCTTAGACTTAGTGAGTTTTTATTTGTAAGTGGAAAACTTCCTACATACAACTGAAAGTGTGTCCTGAAATAATATTTAGTTTTGCCTAAATCCAAAGTTTAATAGTTCCCTGCTTATATGAGTATATACATATTTTTTTTATTTTTCTCTTCAACTCAGGGTCCCTCAAAACTCATTTCTAGGTGTGCCACTGACTTACAATATGCATTTTAGAGATTATCATGGAAAAGGGAAAAAAATAAAGAAATAATTTGTTTGAGGGGAGGGGAGGGAAGTATCCTACAAATTAATTGGAAAAAATGTGTATAGAAGTGAATATTGAAAAACACTTCAATGTTTTCCTAGTAAATATAATCTTTACTTTTCTGATCAAATTTGATCTCATAATGATCCTAAAAGCAACTAGGGGAAATTTTAAAGTCACTATACGAATTAAATTTGTGAAAATTTTGATAATTCAAAAAATATTTCTTTTAGAGAAATTTAAATTTTAAATATGGATGATTTTTTTTTTTTTTTTTTAAGAAAATTTAGTAATGTTATGCATCAAATTACAGCTCATTAAATGTTTTTTAAATGATGTATAAATAAAATACATATCTGGTTAAGTTTTTAACCAGTTTAATTAAGCAGTTTTAATTGTTGTTGTAGCAAAATTTAATTTAAAGAAAACTTTATTGTTGATAATTTTAAAAGAAAAACTATTAAAAGAAAATTAGTAGTGATTCCTTTTAATAACTCTTCAGATATTCATCAAACAAGGATTCCCATTAAAGTGCAAGAATCTGCATCCCCCCCCCCCTCTATACGTGCAAAAAAATTAATTTAACATTGATAGAAATTTGCAAACACGAAAACAGATCATGCATAAACATCAACAATCTTAAAATGAAAAACTTTTCACCTTTCACAAAAACCAACAAATTTAAATGGACCCTTCACTAAAGTTGAATTCGATTATTTAAAGTTCTCCAAAAACATGGGAAAGAAAATTACATTTTATTTCATTAATGAAAGACACATACACACACAAAAAAAAAAAAAAAAAAAAAAAAAAAAAAAAAAAATCAACATATTTACTAATTAAATGTGATAAGTGAAAATAAATCAACATATTTAAATAATTAAATGACATTTAAATTATGCCAAAGAGCTGTAAAATTAGACATCATTAGCAGTTTAGATTAATCCAGAATTTTTTAATGTGTGTTTCTGTTCTCAAATTGTTCTTAAAAATCTCACTTTGTTTCGGAGTAAGGGTGAGAAATTCTTCACCAGTTTTTACCTCTGATCAGAACTCTGATCAACAAACAAGTCTCGCACAAATCTAGGGAAAAGCAGGGTTGGGATTTAGGACGTCCGAAACTGGTTTTGGACAGGATAGGTGGATTTTACCGTCCTAAAGTGTCCTAAAGTGTCCTAAAGTGTCTAAAACTGTCCTAAAGTGTCCAAAACCTAAAAGTATAAGAAATTTCACTTCCTACATTCTCAGTAGCCATTATAATTAGTAATTAAAAGTATTTTATATTGAAAATTTAGCTTTTTTATGGAATTGAAATTTACAATTTAACAATAGCTACATTAAAAGTAAATTTTAGTAACTTAAAAAAAATTTCTTACAATAAAAAATGTACGATAAAACATTCAAAATTAATAGATTTTTTTTTTTCCCCGATACTTTTGTAAAAGACTTACTTATCCATTAATTTATAGAAATTCAGTTTAAAAACTATTTTAATAAAAGTTTTTTTTTTTTTTTTTTCATAAAATATATAGATTAGCAGATTCGAAAAATAAATAAAATATAAGTTATAACTAGGCAGTGCATTCTTAAAGAGGGCAAATATGTCCACACACCTCTAAAAAAAAATTGTTAAAATATATAACATTTAATATTTTTGCATATATATTCCCTTAGTCGTTGAAAAAAAAAAAAAAAAATACATTCATGATTTTTTTTTTTTTGTTGTTGTTTTTTTTCTTTAATTTATTTGAAGATTATTATTATTATTATTTTTTTTTTTTTTGCAAATATTTTTTAAAAGAATAAATATTGGGAGTACAAATTAATTCGGTCCGTTTTCAATAGATGGCTCTGGCTGATTTGTTTACTGAATAATGATAGATGTTTTTGGCATTGTTAGAAAGGTTTGACCTTTGTCAACCATATTCAGTCAACGAAGCTTCGAGTTTTATACAACAACATTGGTTTTTTGAGCATTCAATATGTCGAGTTTTGTGCTAAAGAAACAACATTTGCGGGAAGTTTTGATTTTCTTTTTTAATTGGAAGAAAAGTGCCGCTGAAGCGCATCGATCGCTTGTGGAAGTTTATGGTGAATCTGCGCCATCTGATAAATCATGTAGAGAGTGGTTTCGACGCTTCAAAAATGGTGATTTTAGTGTCGAAGACAATGAGCGCCCGGGCCAGCCGAAAAAGTTCGAAGACGCCGAATTGGAGGAATTGCTCGATCAAGATCCGTGCCAAACGCAACAAGAGCTTGCAGGATCGTTGGGAGTCACTCAGCAAGCAATTTCTGTGCGCTTAAAAAAAATGGGAATGGTTCAAAAGCAAGGAAATTGGGTCCCATACGAGTTGAAACCGGCCCCATGCTTACGAATGCTCGGCCCCATGTGGCAATTGTCGTTAAAAATTACTTGGAAACGTTGAAATGGGAGGTCCTACCCCACCCGCCGTATTCGCCAGACCTTGCTCCTTCTGATTATTGGTTGTTCCGACGGATGCATCACGATTTGGCTGGACACCGCTTCACTTCTTTCGAAGAAATTCAAGAATGGCTCGATTCATGGTTTGCGTCCAGAGAGGACTCATTTTTCAGAGATGGAATCCGAAAATTGCCAGAAAGGTGGACAAAAGTTGTCGCTACCGATGGACAATACTTTGAATAACATGTTTTTTCATTTTGATAATAAATAAAATGTTTTTTTAACGAAAAAAAACGGACCGAATTAATTTGTACTCCCAATATATAAATAAATAACAATTTGATATTATTTTGTTCTCTTTTACTGATTGACTTGTTCGATTTTAAAGCAAATACGATATTTATTCACATTGTTTATGTGCATGTGCGTGTAAACATTACAAATATCAATACCTTAAGTACGATTATCTACATTTTTCCATTAAAGCCTCAATAATAAATTTTTGCTTTTGTACAATTTATAATCGTTATATGCATCTCTCACTAAATATATTATTAGAACAATGGACAATACTGGAAGATGTTACAAAATAACAATGAATAATTATAATAATTTGGTTTTTTTTTTTCAAATATTTGCATAATTTTATATTAATAAGACATTTTACTAAAAAAATATAGTTTTGGACAGTTTAGGACACTTCTAGGGTTTTGGACAGTACGGTAAAAACCATGGTTTATACCGTGGTTTTTACCATAGTGTCCGAAACCTTTCCAACCCTGGGGAAAAGGTATGTTCATTTGATATAATGGCTCTACATAAATTAAAATACCTACTTCATCTGTTAACTCAATAAATCTTATGATTTATAACCAAATTAAAAAAAAATAATAAAACTTTACAAAAGATAGTAATCGTTTTAAAACCTTAAGCATGCAAATATGCATATATAAGTACTATTAAAAAAGAAATAAATTTTAATTGCAATTTTATTTATTATTTTTTTTTTTTACTTATTATATTTTTAATTTTTTTAAATACACTGACTACAATACACAACACATATATTGTGCAATATTCGAAAAGATATTCATTATATACGTATTACACACACACACATACGTATGTATGTGTGTTTGTGTGCGACACTTCTCTTTATTTTTAAAGATAAATCATAATTATTTCAATATCACAATTTAAAAAATATTAATAATACCATATTTTAACAACTGAAAATGCATGTACTCACTTGTGGTACATTGTTTGTTCGAGTCTGCAACAATGATCAAGGTTTCTGTTATACTAATTCGCTTAATCTTTCTTGGTCTAATGATCCTACAAAATAAACATACAAATTATTTATACATACTATATAAAATTTCATGCTTGTGCTAAAATAACTTCAATAAATTAAAAAAAAACAGTAATACTTATATTTTTAATATAGATAATCAGTTATACAATGCTTCTTTCAATTTGAAAGTTTGTTTATACTACATTAAGGGAGGCATACTATTGTAACAATCGCAGCTATCGTCGATCACAGGTCGGATCGTACACTCCGCAGCAAAAGTATCCGAGCAATAGCAATAATCCCCGTCTTAAAAAAGTACACTTAATACTGCTTTGCTAAATAAATCCTTGTTGAGTCATGTTCTTAGTCTGTCTAAGATCATGATTCGACAAGGATTTATTTCACAAAGTACATTTTTAGACAGGGATTATTTCTAGTGCTCGGATACTTTTGCTGCGGAGTGTGCTATCCGACTTATGATCTACGATAGCTGCGATTGTTACAATAGTATGCCTCCCTAAGTTAAAAAAAAAAAATAATAATAATAAGACATAATTTGTTTGTTACCTTAGAAATCTAAAGAAAAGAAATACAACTATAATTATTAATCACTTTACATTTTATTTGATGAATTATTTCTGGAAGACATTAATTTTTTATTGCATTAAACACAGACACACAATTCTAAAAACTAGTCTTCTCATTATTCTTACTATATGAAAACACAAAATATTCAATTTATATAATGTTTTTGACGTATATCAACTAAATAAATTTTTAATGCACTGTGTAAATAAAAATTTCACAAATTAAACTTGTATAATAAAAAGAAAAAACTAATGAAAATTTTTCGATTACAAAACATTACAAAAATGTTAATTCTCGAGTTTTTTTTTTTTTTTTTTTTTTTTTTTTTTTTTTATGTGGAAGAGGATGAAAATAACTTTTTGGCATAGTATACAACTTACACTAAATGCAAATAAATAGGCAGAAAAAAAAAAAAAAATCTGGAGTGACTCCACTCGACTTTCCGAACATTGAGTAATTAACAGTTTTGTAGATAAAGTAAAGAAAGAGGAGTTGTTAAACAAACAAAAGAGAGAAAACCATAATAGAGTGTTTGAGTATTTTTCTCCATCTATTACACGTTGTTTTATTTAACGCTACTGAACTTTGAGCCCATAGATCATAATGACAAAGAAATTTTCGTTGTGTCCCTGTAAAAACCTATAAATGTTAGATTCACCAAAATGCTTATAGTTAGTGCAACAGTGATTTATAATACTCATACAAAGTTTCATCTCAATTCAATAAGGCGTTTAGATGCTATCGTACTTTTAAAAATTTAGTCCCATAGGCCATAATGATAAAGAATTTTTCCTTGTGTCCCTGTAAAAAAACTGTAAGTGCTAGATTCACCAAAATCTATACAGTTAGTTCAACTGTGATCTATAACATGTGTACAATTTTTTTGCTCGGATTAATAAGGCGTTTAGACGCTATCACATTTTTAAAAATTTGGCCCCATAGGCATAATGATAAAGAATTTTTCTTTGTGTCCCTGTAAAAAAACTATAAGTGCTAGATTCTCCAAAATCTATACAGATTGAGTATTTGTGATCTATAATATGTGTATAAAATTTTTGCTCAATTGAATAAGGCGTTTAGATGCTATCGCACTTTTAAGATTTTGCTCCCATAGGCCATAATGATAAAGAATTTTTCTTTGTGTCCCTGTAAAAAAACTATAAGTGCTAGATTCACCAAAATCTATAGGGTTCGTACTATGGTGACTTACAATATACGTACTAAATTTCAGGTTATTCGAACAAAGCGTTTAGACGCTAGCGTGTTCACCCACAGACATACACACATACACACATACACACATACACACATACACACACACATACATACATCATCGTAAAAATAGTGAAAACGGACTCAGGGGACCTCAAAACGTATAGAAACATCAAAATCTCGAATTCGGATTTTTGACATGATTACAATACTTTCCTCACTATAGTGTTCGGAAAGTAAAAAAGATGGAAATCATTTGTAAAACTACAAGCCATATATAAGCAATATTAATCCAATTTTTATTAAAGTACTTGCAATTCATGTACACTTTCACTTTACAAATAAATTAATGTTGAATTACATTCTTTGAACCTGAATTTATGAGAAGTGAAACAGTTCTACATAAGAAAACTTTGGAATTTGTAGCATTATGTAAAACTAATGTTTGCATATTGTTCGGAGTGGAAGTGGAAGAATAAATAAATAAATAAAAAATTATCCTTCCATAAAAAGCCCATTAGAATATAGCTGGACAATTTGGAAGGTCCTAGTTATGAAATTTTAGCATTCAGAATCAGAATATGACTATTTAATATGTTATATTGTAAAAAGGATAAAATTCTATGTTATGAAATACAACTGAAAAGACCATGTTGATTGCAAAGAAGAATCTTAGACATGAAACCTGGCCGGCCAGAAAATATAAAATGCTTGCTATTGAGAAGTTTATAACATTGTCTGATGCGATATGAGTCACCCACTAAATTTTTTTATAGAGTTCTAACAGATGACGTCAGGAGCATGTTTGCTGAGGGACAGTTGACCTCACTGACCCATTTTATCAATGCGGAATAGTGGTAAAAATTTATTGTAACACAGTGTTGTAAATGTATTTGTAAAAGCATAAAAAAATTTGACTTACTACACTTCCAAAGGCATGGAAAAATTAGTGTTGTTCTTCAGTAAAGTACTTTGCTAAGAAGAAAGTCACGTGGTTGTTAGAACTCTATTAAATATCATGTCTTTTAGAGCAATTAAAAATAAAACATACTGCAAAAATAAATAATATTTGTAAAGAAAATGTTGAATAACACTGTTCAAAATTTGATTTTCAAATAAAATAGACGTAACATTTTTTATCATTTCAAAAATTTACACACACACGCGTATATATATATATACTCACATATATATATACAGACATATCATTATAAACAAACAATAAATGTTTTAATACTTAATTTAAAAAGAAGAAAAAGGGAAAAAGAAAAATGTATGCATTTCTATAATTATTACGGATTTAGGCTGGGATTGCGGTCCCTCGTTCTTAAGTCTTATCTTAAATGTTACGAACTTTCGTAGATGGGCGTGGTTAAGGACGATCTTAACTTGGTATTGCGGTGCCTCAAGCGTTAGTCCTCCGCGTGTCCTCCTAAGAGAAAGCCAACCAGCCAATGGGAGACGCAGAGCGAGCTATGTTGTGATTGCGCGCGCATCCAGTTACGATTCCACTTAAGATAGCTCTGAGTTTGTCGTAAGATAGTGAGGCACTGCAATACGACTTGCGTTTTGTTTACATTTTAAGACAGAGTTTGTGCGTAAGATAGTGTTGAGCGGGGCACCGCAATCCCAGCCTTACAGCACTAAAAAACTTTCCTAATTTAAAATTCATTAGATATTTAAAATAAAACCAAAGCTTAAAATTGCCTTTTATAAAAATTTCAAAACAAAACTAGAATTGCATTTGGCGATAACTGAAACGTTGCCAATATGTATAAACAGTGTTCGACCAGAACCTCCTTTACTAAATGCCTGACGAGTGCGGCGAATTCTAATCTTAAACCAGGCAACATTTAGAAAACAAAACTGCCGCTAGGTGACAGCACCTACGCAGAGCAACAATTTTCTTCTGTTTCATAGATACATTCTATTTTTCATCTAAAAATTTGGCTATTAGTTTCCATTTTAAGTCCAAAATTGCATTTTTTTTTTTTTTTTAAATAAAGCGAAAGTTCTTTATCGTAAATATTTTCAATAAAATATTCAAATATTTAAAAAAGATTGGGTTTAATTTCCTTCGAAAGTGGACAGGACCATATTTTAGCTTTTCAACTAATGTAATTACTTTAAATTTTATTGATAGGAAACACATGGAATGTATCAAATAAATAACATCATTTTTATATTATTAATTAAAAAACAAAATTTAAAATTAAATAACCAAAAACATTGCTGGTCTATCACATCATTAAATTATTTTTTATATATTTATTTAATAAAAATTTCAAACTTTTTTGAAATTTAGATATCAGATGAAAGTCTCGTTTATATAAATTAAAATCTCTCAACTTTAAATGAGTTTCACTTTAGAATAATATTATTAAAATCATGTCTTTTTTTTTTTTTTTTTTGGTCATGTCCTTCACGCTACATTTTTACCTTATTAAAGGTGAATTATTTTTCTTAAATTAAAAATTTCATATTATTTATAAGAAAGATAGACCAGCACATTAAGGAGATATATTAACATTCAGTAATAAAAATTGGACAAGAGAACAATCTGTTGGCTAGTCCATCACAAAAAAAAAATAAAAAAATAAAAAAAATTAACCATTAACATTTAAATTTTTAAACTTAAGGATTTCTTGAGTAAGTTTCCCTCTCAGCATTTTTTTTTTTTTTTTTTTTTTTATTCAAGATTTTTATTAGCTCCACCAGTTACGAGAGGGTATGCTTTCGAAACTAATAGACATTTTCGAAATAAAGTTGTGTTATATTTACACGTTTTAAGGTCTCCTTAATCGAAAAATAATGTTTTTAGCTGTTGGTCTGTGCGCGTCGGTTTGTCTAACTCGTATATACTTAAAAAATGCTGAAAGTGTATTTCATTTTGTGTTAAGTGTTTTTTATATAAGACTAAATTTAAGTGCACAATCTGATGTGCACATAGTTTATTGAAAACATACAGGGCTACCCAAAATTAAGCTAAACGTTCTTTTCTACAGAATGAAACTGACGAAAATGCTTTGCTACACTTTACTATGTGGACGAATACTGCTGAGGAAGGAAAATTAATTTTTGATACACACATAATGTAAACAAAGTATTTTTTGAAGTTCTGTTTCCAACTCGGGTTTTTGAATGTCACGTTTTGAGATTTCCTGAATACAAAAACCAATTTTTTCAGTTTTTAGCGATTGATCTCTATGCATATTTGTTATCAGAATAACTTAAAAACAAAAAAAAAGCAAGAAACTCACATTTGTATTTTAAAATTCGTATTATGTTACAATTTGAGAAATTTGATCAAGAATGGCAAATTTAAGGACAAATTAATAACAACCTTGAATTTTTTTTACTTCCATTACCCTATTACCGCAGGTAATGGAAGTATTGTATTTGGTCCAAAAATGCGATATCGAGTTAATCATATGTATATATAATTCAAATAACATGGAATAAATATAAAGGATTTATAATTATAAATGATCAAAAGCCGTATTTAAATGCATTTAAACGATTTTACATAACATTTATTCTGCAAATCTTGAATTAAATGAAACAATGTATATTATGTATATATATTGAATATTATGAATTTATACACACACACATATTTATATATATATATAATGAATTAATACTGCGTCTCCGGTGGGACTCGTCACATTATTATTATTATTATTATTATTATTCTGCGCCCCGCCTTCGGATAACAAAAGGAAAATTACTACTTAAAATAGAGGTTGGTCAAGAAAATATTAAATACTTTTATAAAACAGGATTTTAACATATATAAACATTTTATCATTATTAATAAAAGAAATGTTCTGAATCTTAAAACTTAATTTTTTTTTTTTTTTTTTTTTTAAGAAAAGAACAGAATATGAAATAAAATGTGGTGACTCCTTTTTCGCACCTGGTTCTTTTCTTCCACTAAATTCATCTCGAGACACATTAAGACACTGATCACGCTTGGTTTACTTTTAAAGATTTTACTTTTACTTACGGCACAAACATAAAATACATAACGAACACATAAATTAACATCAAATAAAGTATTTTCTAAAAGAACATATAGAATGGAACGCTAGTCCATCTTGATTCACATACGCACACACTGTTGCCACACTTTCGTACCAAACTTTTCAGTTCTTGTTTTGGGATAATCTCGAAATCAGAGGTGCGGCGTTCACACCTTCCCTCCAGTTTCACTTGAGGGACAATGGCCTTCACAGTGAAACTACTAACAAAAATTTGTGGATAATTTATATAACTGTCCATGAAAGTCTAATTGTCCTTTTAAATTCTTAATTATTGTTTCATCTTTAAATAAATGTTCATGAAAGTCTAATTGTCCTTTTAAATTCTTAATTATTGTCTCATCTTTGACCTAATATGCAATGTTCCATCAAGAGCAATAACATTTATATTTCACTTAAAATTTAAATATTTTCTATGGTATAAAATAAGTAACATTTAAACACATAATAGAAATAAAATATATATATAATATATATATGAATAAACATTTATCCTGACATGGATTTTCTTATGCACTTTAAATAATCTTAATGAATTAATATACTTGAATATAAAAAACAAAATAAACACACACATATATATATATCTGTAATAACAAATACAATATTAAACTAACTTATGACTTTATTCATGAATGCGTGATAAAGCATCTGCAATAGTATTACTGCTTCCTGGCTTATGAGCAATAGTCACTTGATAGCGAGATAAAGCCAATGCCCATCTTTGTAATCTGGCGTTCTTAGGAACTGTTTCTGTCAAATACTTTAAAGGGTTATGGTCCGTGTGTAAGATAATAAAGGCTCCATAAGTCCACATTTCGAATTTACCAAATGCCCATATTACAGCATAAGCTTCCCTTTCAATAGTGCTCCACTTTGATTGAGCAGGTGTCAGTTTTTGGCTTGCGAAAGTTATAGGTTTCAGTTTATCCTTCTCATCTCTCTGCATTAGACAGGCTCCAATTCCGGTCTCTGAAGCATCAGTATCGATTTCAAAAGGTTTCGACATATCAGGTGTATACAGAGAGGTTATAGAGCACAAACAATTCTTTAACGAATTAAATGCGCTTTCGGCTTCTTCTGACCATGGAAGGTCGTTTGGCACAGTTTTTCGAGTAAAGTCCGTTAAAGGTTTTGCTATATTGGCATACCGAGGCACATAGTCTCTGTAATAGTTAAATAATCCTAGGAGTGACTTCAATGTTTTCTTAGTTTTAGGGGCTTTCAAATCTTTAATAACTGATATCTTGTCCGGATCTGGGCCGTGCTCTCCTGAGCCTACGACATGTCCTAAATATTTTACTTTCGACATCGCAAACGAGCATTTCTGTAAATTTGCCGAAAAATTCAATTTTTTCAGAGTTTCTAAAATGGATTTAGTATGATTAAGATGATCTTCCCAGTTTGAAGAAAATATGATAATATCATCAAGAAAACTTTCGGCGTAGTCACTATGAGGTCGTAATACTTGATTTATTATTCTTTGGAATGTTGCTGGTGCTCCAGATAACCCAAATGGCTACACCTTCCACTGATACTGACCCTTTGGAGATACAAAACTGGTTAATTCTCGGCTTTGCTCTGCTAAGGGTATTTCCCAATATCCCTTAAGGAGATCTAAAGTTGTCAAGTAACGAGCTCCACCAGCTTTAAATCTAAGATTTTCTGAATTCTGCATAGGAAATGGTGGAATTTTACTAACTGAGTTCAGCTCTCTGTAGTCCACGCAAAGTCGGACAGTTCCATCTTTCTTGGCTACACATACCAATGGATATGCTATTTCTGCTGAAGAGGGTTCTATTAGGTCTTTTTCCAATAATTCCGCTATCTGTTTTTCTATATTAGATCTTAATGTTTCTGGAACTTTATAAAGATGAGGTTGTTTCCTCTCTACTCCAGACTTTAACTGGATAACATGTGGAGGAACTTTGGCTTTCTTTAATTCCCCATCAAATATTGTTAGATATTCTTTAATCAGATTCAACAACTGTTTATGTTGCTTTGCTGATATCGAATTTGATTTTATATCAGCTTTAGTTCTTCATCTGTTACTTGCCGTGATTCTACGGGCGCATGTTGTATATCTCCAAACTCTTCATCTGTTTCGTAAATAATTCCTACAGCTCTGACAGGTTGAATATATTTACGCACTTTATTTTGATGAAGATGTCGAACACTTCCATCAGGTAGTTTGACATAAAAAGAATGTGGAAACTTCTTTTCTACTATTTCTCCTGGTCCTTTCCATTTTGAACAAAGACGATTTGTTGAATCAGGGATTAACACTACAACTTCATCCCCAACAGAAAATTCGGTATCTTTTGACCGTAAATTATGATAATGTACATATTTCTGCTGCTGTTCTTGAGCTATGCTATCCGCATACTGTGCCGCGTCTTCTAAACGTTTCCGGAGTTTCAACAGGTAGTCAGCTACAGATTCTCCAATCCCTTGAGGAAGTACGACTTCATCTTCCCAACTTGATTTGAGGATGGCTAGAGGTCCTACAGGTGGTCGCCCATGAACTAGTAGGAATGGGGCAACACCCGTTGTAGCGTTAGGCACTTCTCTGTATGCCCATAACAAACAAGAATGGCAACTGTTTATCCCAGCCTCGACCTTGTGAATTAATTGCATGATGTAGCATGGATTTCATAGTTCCTATCCATCTTTCAACCAAACCATTCGATTGTGGATAACCTGGAGTGGAAAATTTAGGAACACATCCTAATCGTTTTAAAAACTCTTTTGTCAGCTGTGCGGCAAAATTTCTTCCGTTATCCATTGCAATTACTCGAGGAATTCCAGTTCGTACAAATATTTCTATAAATGCATCACAGGCTGCCTTTGCTGTTAAAGACTTCAGAGGTATTGCTTCCGGCCAACGACTATGCTGGTCCATAACGCACTGTACATACTGATGGCCACGTGATGACTTTGGCTCTATTGGGCCTAAATATCGGCATTAACCACTTGAAATGGGAGTTCTGGTCTTCCAACAGCTTCGATAGGTGTTCTATCGTTTACTTTTCCTTTCCTGCGCATTTGACAATCATGACACGAAGCACATAATTGTTTAACTTCTTTTGGCATTCCTTCCCACCAGAAAGACATTGCAATTCTGTCTCTGGTCTTCTTAGCTGCCAGATGTCCACCAGTAGGAGTTTCATGAGCTAATTTCAAAATGTCCTTTCTTCTGCTTGCCGGTACGACCAATAGAATATATTTCTGTCCGCCTACTTTACCCATATGATATAATAAACCTCTTTCAATCCAGTAACCATTTTTATGTTGCCTAGCTTCTTCAAAGCAGCTTTTCAATGTAGGACAGGCTAACTGCTCATCCCTAAACACTTGTGCTTGTGGAACAGGGATATTTTCATTTCTTTCATCCTTACTATCGGTTTCGGTCAATGTCTGTTTAACTACTGAGTTATTAAAGACTTTGGTTTTTGGATGATGCGACTCGCTGTTGTTTAGCTTTGCCTTTCGAATAGTCTCGTGACTTTCTCCCTCCATACAGAACATACACTTTTCATTATCTTCTGTGAGTGGAGTACTAATTGCCTCATCCCCAAGATAATTGTCGTTTGAATTATTCTCAGGTACACTGAACAAGGATTGTTCACCGACTTCATTTATTGTGATTACTTCAACCTCTTCTTCTGAAGAATAGTTTCCGGGAGACCTTCCCTCCACTTTGAACAAGGACGGTTCATTGTTTTCTTCCACTGGGGTGATATTAACCTCAACCCCTGAATTTCCAGGATTTCTTCCTTTCACATGGAACAAGGATTGTTCATCGACTTCTTTCTTCGGGATATTCACTTTATCCCCTAAAGAAATGTTTTCGGGAGACCTTCCCTCCACACTGAACAAGGATTGTTCATTAGCTTCTTTTACTGAAGTGATTCCTGTATCATCTCCCAAATAAGAACGCTTTTGTTCCTTCAACCATTCATATACCCTGGGAGTGATTAAAGCTTCCTCATGCAGCCCTTCTACTACTGCAGCATGCACTTGAACATATGGAATGATTTCTTCATCTGTATGAAGACTTAGCGGAACTGACACAAGTTGTGCTTCCACTGGATTACCTATAGCTGGTCTCAAAAGAATTTTCGCACTTGACTGTAAGTGTTCCTCAGGTACAACTGATTTTCGTAGTACGGTGATTTCTGCACCACTGTCTACGATGCCTTGAAATTTTTGGCCTCCGATTCCTAAATCCACTTTCAGAAGCTCGCCATCTTTCTCGTTGACTGGAAATTCCCACTCGAAACAAGCGCTATTTAGATTAACACTGACCTTATTAAGGCCCTTACTTTCTTGACTCTTTTTGTTTGTTTTCACGTAAGATGTACTTGCTGAATTCAATTTTGGGCAGGATTTTTTCATATGGCCTTCCTTTCCACACCAATAGCAGGAGAATTTCGGACGAATGTCTCTTTGTTCTTGCTGTGGCTTAGTAAAAACCCTTTTCTCATCTCTATTGTTATTTCCGAAATTCGCCCCTTTGGATGGAAGATTCCAATTTTCTTTATGAGAAATTTCTTTCGGTTTTTTATTGAAAGTCATTTTGACATTTTCATAATCATCTAATTTACTGGAAATAATATTAGATGACTTAAACAATGACCATTCATCGATGAAATGTTCTTTAATTTCTGGAGGTACTTTCCTTTTAATTTGATCTGTAATAATCAAATCACATAATTCTTCAAATGTGTTAACTTCTAATCCCCGAATCCATTCAGTAAAATAGTTTTTCAACTCGTAAGCAAAATCTCTCCATGTGATATCAGCTTTTTTAGTATGCTTAATGAAAAGTTGTCGAAATCTTTCAGGAGTAAGTTTATATCTCTTTAACAATAACTCTTTTACTTTTCCGTAATCATTCGTGATTTCTTCGTCTTCCCGAGCTATAACTTCCGCGATTTCGTATGGCAGTAGCCCAATGAGATGAGAAACCCAATCATCTCTTTTAATTTCGGCACGTTTTGCCTGCCGCTCAAAAAGAACTAAATACAGGCTAATTTCGCATGTTTTAGGATAAAATTTTTGTAAGATGTTATGTAATTTTACGCGCGTTTTCTCAGAAGTTTCATTTGTAATTCCTTTCTTCTCAAGTTCTATTCTTGAATTTTCCAAACGCATTTTTCCAATTCTATTTCTTCTCTTCTTATGCGTTCCTCCATCTCTTCTTTCCTCTTACGTTCCTCTATTTCTACCCTTCTTATGCGTTCCTCCATCTCTTCTTTCCTCTTACGTTCCTCTATTTCTTCCCTTCTTATGCGTTCCTCCATCTCTTCTTTCCTCTTCCGTGCTTCAAGTACGTTCGCTAATGTTTCTTTAATAAATTCTTCATCGTAATTCTTTGAAGCCAAAATAGCATCTCTCAACTCATATAACTTTAAATATTGAGCTCCTTCCACTCCAAGCTCAGTAGCAACTTCTTGCAAATCTTTTTTATTCCCTTTACCCAAAAATGCCATATTCGGATGGATGAAATGAAATCAAGTTCAAATTTTCCGTGAATAAAATAAATTTTCTTATATTTATAATCACAAACCCTATTGTTTTTCGTTCCTAAGAACGCCAAATTTAATAAAATATTATTTTAATTAAATAAAATAATCATTAAGTCGGAATGCATACATAAAAGAAGAAAGAAAAAAAAAATAATATGTATCGAAATAACAAATTTAAAAAAAAAATGTTTACACAATCCACTCTTTCATTAAATAAATCAGAATATACTTTATTACATAACCAGCTTTCAATAAATTAGAAATAATGTTGCTATAGCAACCTTTAATCAACCTTACTTTTAAACAGAAAAAAAAAAAAAAACAATTTCTGATTCATTCCTGAAAGAGAAAAAAATAAAAATAAACAAAACCGGACGTTCACAAGAATAATTTTACTAGTTTTAATTACACTAGTTTTTTTACTGAGATATTTCATTAATATTCTAATAATAATAAAGATAAATAAATATAAATCCTTATCAACGTCTGACAAATAAACAATCATTCAATAAAACAGAACAAATAAATCAAAACAGAACTTGTTTTTTTTTTTTTTTTTCCTATCTGCTTTAATGAAATCTTATTTATTCTAAATCACGTGATGAATAAAAAGAACACACAGAAATTAACAACAATGATCTTGCATAGCATAAAAATATATTCTTTTCAACATTCTTTTTACCATTTTCCGGCTTTTTAAATACAAATAAACAAATATATTTCTATTTTTCATTTTTCAAACACTAGAATTATTATTATTTCAACATTACGAAATATTTAATTTCCATTTAGTACCTATTCTTTACCCTGTTGGAATACAAAATCGGAACAAAATATCTAAATGCTTAATCCTAATTATTTAACCTAAACTTATACAAAATATGACTCTTGATGGAACATAAAAAAAAAACATACCCTTTTTTTTTCATCACTATCATGAAATAATCCGTACGTGCACTAGCTATTTCACATATGCTTGTCGACTGCGCCAATTGTGGCGACTCTTTTTTCGCACCTGGTTCTTTTCTTCCACTAAATTCATCTCGAGACACATTAAGACACTGATCACGCTTGGTTTACTTTTAAAGATTTTACTTTTACTTACGGCACAAACATAAAATACATAACGAACACATAAATTAACATCAAATAAAGTATTTTCTAAAAGAACATATAGAATGGAACGCTAGTCCATCTTGATTCACATACGCACACACTGTTGCCACACTTTCGTACCAAACTTTTCAGTTCTTGTTTTGGGATAATCTCGAAATCAGAGGTGCGGCGTTCACAAAAGTTATCTATTTTTTCTTTTAAATATTCCCAACGTTTTTGTTTCGATTTCACTGAGATAATAAAATTTTTATACGCATTTACACAAGTCTTTAAAAAACAGTGGTATTAAGAAATTATAAATCAATCTTATTCATATATTGGGGTATTTTATAGTTTTATTCATAAATTACTAAAGTTTATAAGTTAACTCATTTCAAAAAGTTCTTAGCTACTTCAAAGTAACTAAGAACAAGTTATTTCTTTGTATTCTTACATCAATATAAATAAATAAAAATTTCATTGCGTTTTGTAATAAGCATAACTATTTTAATTGGAACTTAGTAACAGAGTTGTCAACTTTCCGAATTTTTATATCATAATTTCTTTTAAATTTATCTTCGTCGTAATCACAGAATTTACGATAATAAATAAAAAGAATGTTTCTGTGAAAAAATATTGGTATTAAAAAATACGGAGGGTTGGTAACTCTGTTCTAATTATTTATATAGTTTAGATACATTGTCTTGAAATATTAGCAAGCCCCTTTTTTTTTTTTTTTTTTTTTTTTTGCATTACTAGGTATTTCATGAAAACTTATATTGTCAAGGCGACTGTCCGAATTACAAAATGGAACAACGCAATAAACCATGTTTAAACATGATACATAATAAAACCCTCTCACATTTGTTAAATTAATAAAATACAAGCTATAAAAAACTCAATTGAATAGTGGGATATAAACAGAACTTTATGTACGGTATCAAGCGCCATCTACCGGCTATGTTCTTCTTGTACCTACTGTTGCCAAAATTTCGAGCCACTCGTCAGGCATTTAGTTAAGGAGGCTTTGGTTCGACACTCTTAAGATTTTTGTCTATAATTGATTTCTGAACAATTTAAGGGTACTTATTCGACTGAATATGTAAACTATAACAATTTAGGAACAAGTTAACATTATTTGTAAATGTATAAAGGAAACTCATAACATTTAAAATAAAATAAAATATACTTACACTGCAAAGTTGAGCAACAGGAGGATGCTCGGTACCCAAGCATCTCGATGACATTTATTGGTCCAAAATCTTCTTCTGGTTGAATCAGCAGGGAATTTAAACATTCTGTGCTTTTTCCGAGAATGATTAAAATAATTAATAGCGGTACATCCACCCACAGTAAAGCAATTTTAACAAAAAATTAATATCAAACGCAGATATAAACAGATCGAAGCGCACGAGCAAACGACAACGAAAGATAAGCTACCGCGCCGATAAAGAGTTCCAAGGTATTGAAACTATATCAGTTATTTAAAACCTTTTGCGTTTAAAAGCAGAAAATAATTTGATCAGGTTTTTATGTTTAAAGTCAAATATTTCAGGAAACAGGAATTAGGCGGATTAATGTAAGATAAGCGTAATACGGCTCGGGTACATTCCGTGCCTGGGTACAAAAAAATTAGGCACAAATATGTTGGATGAGCCTGCTCTCATATAATGCCTTGCATTGATCCATCTGCTCATTATTCCAAGACCAAATGGATCGGTCGAGAGCCTGAACCCGCTCTATGTCTTCAACAATATTGTGTGCATATATTTCTGTAAAAATATGGAGCAATCGAGATTAAAGTCATTGTAACTATAGATCTCATTAAATGTCAAATAAATGTCCAAATGACTAGAATTTTTATGACAAAATAAATTAAAATAATAAATGTTTTTTAATCTATAAGATAAAAACAAATGGTAATGTTTTATTATTCAATCAAATTTAATTATATTAGCTTACATAATAATTGTACACCAGAAACAGAAAAAGCTAAAAAAATCTCATTCCTCTTCAGAATATGCTCCAAACATGCATGAATCTTCCGCTGTATGGGTGCGTACGTGTCTCTTCAGACTTCTCTTTTCAAAAAATCCTTTAGAACAAACTTCACACATGTATGGCTTTTCTTTTGTATGGGTGCGTAGATGTCTCTTCAAATGTCTTTTTTCAGAAAATTTTTTAGAGCATATTTCACACACGTATGGCTTTTTTCAGTGTGGGTGCGCAAATGACTGTTTAGATAACTCTTTACAGAAAATCCTTTAGAACATATTTCACACACATATGGCTTTTCTTTTGTATGGGTGCGTAGATGTCTCTTCAGATCTCCCTTTTCAAAGAATCTTTTAGAGCATATTTCACACACGTGTGGCTTTTCATTTGTATGGGTGCGTAGATGTCTCTTCAGACTTCCATTATCGAAGAATCCTTTTGAACATACTTCACACATGTATGGCTTTTCATTTGTATGGCGACGTAGGTGAACATTTAGAATTTCCTTTCGAGAAAATCCTTTACAACATACTTCACACACGTATGGCTTTTCATTTGTGTGTGTGCGTAGATGTCTCTTCAGATGTCTTTTTTCAGAAAATCTTTTAGAGCATATTTCACACACGTATGGCTTTTCTTTTGTATGGGTACGCAGGTGTTTTTCCAGATTACCTTTTTGACAAAATTCTTTCGAACATACTTCACACACATATGGCTTTTCACTTGTATGGGTGAGTAGATGATCCTTCAGATTTCCACTTAAGGAGAATCCTTTAGAACATACTTCACACACGTATGGCTTTTCTTTTGTATGGGTGCGTAGATGTTTCTTCAGACTCCCATTTTCGGAGAATCCTTTAGAGCATATTTCACAAACGTGTGGCTTTTCTTTTGTATGGGTGCATAGATGTTTCTTCAGACTTCCATTATCGGAGAATCCTTTAGAACATATTTCACACACGTGTGGCTTTTCTTTTGTATGGGTGCGTAGATGTTTCTTCAGACTTCCATTATCGGAGAATCCTTTAGAACATACTTCACACATGTATGGCTTTTCATTTGTATGGCGACGTAGGTGATTATTTAGAAGTTTCTTTCGAGAAAATCCTTTACAACATACTTCACACACGTATGGCTTTTCATTTGTGTGTGTGCGCAGATGGTTGTTCAGACTTCCCTTTTCGGAGAATCCTTTAGAACATACTTCACACATGTATGGCTTTTCATTTGTATGGCAACGTAGGTGAACATTTAGATATTCCTTTCGAGAAAATCCTGTACAACATACTTCACATACGTATGGCTTTTCATTTGTGTGTGTGCGTAGATGTCTCTTCAGACATCCCTTTTCAGAAAATACTTTAGTACATACTTCACACACGTATGGTTTTTCTTTAGTATGGATACGCAGGTGTTTTTTCAGATTTCCTTTGTGGAAAAATTCTTTAGAACATACTTCACACACGTATGATTTTTCCATTTTGTATAGATACGTAAATGTGTGTTGGATCTTCTCTTTTCAGAAAATGCTTTAGAACATACTTTTCTTCTGCGTGTTTGCGTTCAAAGAATATATAGTATATTTCTGAAATGTGTAAGAAAAAAATTCACCAAAACTTATACAGTTAGTGTGATGGTAACTAATAAATATGTGTATAAATTTTCATGTCAAACAAATAAGGCGTTCAGGCACTATCGCACTTTACAAAATTTGGGCCCATAGACCGTATGATGAACAAGTTTTCTTACTAGCGTCTGTGGATGCAATGTGGTACTATGGAGCCGAACCAATCAGAATTCAACTTACACTGAAAGTTTATAACACCATTGTTGATTGGTTATGAGTTCTTATAGTAACCTGTTAGCGAATTGGCGATAAAATGAGTAGCTTGCTTTTGCAAAATCTTTTTGACATTCATTCACATTCTGTGCATCTCGCCAGCGATTTGTTTACAGTTTACATCGTGGAATATTTACGTTACACATTCCTCCTGACATCTCTTTTGCGCACTTTGCAAAAAAAATAAATAAATAAATAAATAAATAAATAAGAAAAAAAAAAAAAGTTGAATTCATTTATCTTTATTAGAAGTATAATTATTTACTTTTCTTGCAATATTTTGGTATCATTTTAGACTAACTTAGAAAATATAATTAGTTTTGCATATTTTAAATAATAATCATATTTTTATCATTAAAATGTGTTGAATACTAATCAATTACATTCGCATTTAATATAAAATACTAATGTGATTTTAGATTGTTGTTCTTTCATGATTGAATTGAGTGCTTTTAAACTTTTGTGTTTAAATATGTAACTTTATTTAGTCCTTTAACAAGTCTGTCTCTAAAGATGTTAAAGTTATTATTATTATCTTAACGCTATTTTTTTTTTAAACTTCTTTTTGATGATGAAAATGAAAGTACTTAATATTTAAAATTATTGAGCGAAGAAAAAAAATATAATCTGCACATTACAGTAGGCTACTCAATAAATTGTAAAATATTACTTTGACTCATTGTTTTTCACTTTTTAACATTTTTAGTTAGAATTCTCAGTTCGATTTTAAAAGACAAAAGCACATTTGTGGCGATAAATATTTCCCTTTGTAAAAATCCTTAAAACCTGCGGAAAAATGTTTACAAAGTTTTTTATGTAGCCATTGTGAAAATAACTTAGATTTTATCTAGTCTAAAAGTAGAATGTATGCACTTAGAATTATTTTGTAAATGACCATATAAAAACATTTAACATTGCATATAAATTGTAAAATTCAGAAAAATATTTTAAAAGTAAGCTTTAAATATTTACTTTTCTTTCTAAGATTTTATATTTTCTTTTTTGCTTTCTGTTAATGAACACAAGATCATGGTAAATACCTACATATATCATTTTGTCATGTGTTTTTAAACTTAAACAGTACATGGTAAGAAATTAAGTACTTAAAGTATTATTATACTATGGCATGTCTGTTATTTTTAGGAATGAAACGGATAGAAATTTTGCCGGGTATCAGATATCCGGAGCTCTTTTGCCTGTCGGATACGGATATCCGGCATTAGTTTTGTTTTTTGTATGTTTCTTTTCTTTTTCATTATTTTAAAACAATAAAATATAACCCACCTTTTAAAAACATTTTAAATATAATTTATTTAAATATATTTATTTAATATTTTATTTATTTGTGCAATATTGCCATGGAGAATAAAACTTTAAGCGTAACATACTTATTCCTACACTTGCAATTTGTGGTGAAAAGCATTGTCACAAAGAAATAGGTTTTGTTCAGAATTATAAAACTAAAATTTATTATTTACATATTTTTTGCAATATTAATATAAAAAAAAAAAAAATGAAACAAAATACAGTAACCGCCGCTTAATAAAAATCACTGGTTAATAAAATCAGCCGCTTAATCTGATCAAATTGCCAGGATCGGAATAAAATCAATGCAAACCATCTTTGAAACTGCCTCTCAATGAAATCAGTATTGCCGGTTAATAAACTGAAAAATTCTCATCAGAAGCAAAATACCATTTATGCATGCTGAGTAAATTCTTATTTACACTCCGATTTTTTATTTTTTAAATAAAAAATAAATTAAATACAGAAATCCCTCTGTTATCTCTCTTTGTCGAAAATTTACAACATTAAATTTTACATTTATAGCAATTAAAACACGCCCCATCACATTGACTTAGGAACAATTTCAAGGAATATATTCTTCAAGGTGTAATAAGTTACAAATTTGATTTAATTCGCCAGTGATTATTTTATTTTTAATTATTTAAAGACAATTTCTAATTCTTATTCTGAAATAACTAAGAAGTAAGATGTTTAAACGAAAATATTTTAAATTTTAAAGAAAGGCGTGAACTTTTAGCAAAGTAATGATGATTTTCCTGAAAGGAAAGCGCATCGTAGCTTAGGACGTGTTTAATTCTTTTATTTTGAAGAAACACTTCAATAATTATCTGTTAAAAATTAATTAGCATTGTTTATTAATTTCATTATTTGGTATCTTTTAAAATTTCTTTTCAAATTCAGGGAAGTAACAACTTTTTATTGTGTACAAGAACGTTAGCCGGATATAAAAATCAGCCGCTTAATAAAATCACTTTTGCTCAGAACGAATGTGATTTTAATAAGTGGCGGGTACTGTATTTTACTAATGAAATCATAGTTACAGGGTTATTTTCATAGGAAAACTAATATATTGTGGCCATCATAAATCTTTTTTCTATATTATTCTGTACTAGCAGGCTTTGCCCGCTTCGCTGGTCATTATATTGAAATGAAGTCTCAAAATACCATATCATTGATGATGATAATAATAATAATAAAATCATTGAAATCAATCAAAATCTAAGTTAAAATTCTCGATACCTTCGATAGCGGTTTTCCCACTCGCCACACTTAACAAAATCCCTTTATAATGCATGTTGCATACACATACCTAACCCACATATTAAAAAATCGGGATTCTAAGATTATTTGAAGCAAAGTTATGTTTTAAAACGTGTTTTTTAGCCCCCCCCCCTGCCCTCTCTTAAAGGAAAGGAGGGGGAGATTTTGCAAAATATCCTTATATTATGAGTTAGATACATATAACATACCCACACATGGAAAATCTCTCCTTCATAAGATAATTTACTGCAGAGTTACACAGGAATACATGTCCCCCCCCACCCCTTAAGGGGAGGTGGGGTGGAGTTTCACAAAATCACTTTGTAGTGTGTGTTGAATACGCATAAGCAGTCCACGCATCAAAAATTGCCATTCTTAGATAGTTTGGAACAGAGTTACGCATGGAAACATGTTTTTAATCCCCCTCTAACCCTCAAGGGGGTGATAGCACGGAATTCCAAATAATCCCTTTCTAGTTTGTTTGTGTTGAGTACACATAACCAATCAACCTATAAAAAAATCGCTTTTCTGAGATAATTTGGAGCAGAGTTACTCTTTAAAATGTGTTTTTGCCCCCCCCCCCACCTTTAAAGGGGGAAAAGGAAAATTTCACAAAATCGACTTATAGTGCGTGTTGGGAGTGCATAAGCAGCCCGCAAGTAAAAAATCGTCTAAGATAGTTTGGAGCAGAGTTACGCATGAAAACATGATTTTGCCCCACCCCCAAGGGGGATAAGGTGGAATTTTACAAAATCCCTTAGTAGTGTGTGTCTTGAGTACGCATAACCAATCAACATATCAAGAAATCGCTATTCTGAGATAATTTGGAGCAGAGTTACTCTTAAAAGCGTTTTTTGCCCCCCTCCCCGCCTTTGAAGGAGGGGAGGGGAAATTTTTGTAAGATCCCTTTATAATGTGTGTTGGGAATGCATAAACAACTCATATGTAAAATATAAGCTTACTGAGATAATTTGAAGAAAAGTTATGCTTGGAAACATGCTTTTTGCAACACCACACCCCTAAGAGGGGAATAGGACGGAATTTTACAAAATCTCTTTTTAGTATGTGTCTTGAGTACGCATAACCAATTGACATATCAAAAAATCGCTATCCTGAGTTAATTTGGACCACAGTTACTCCTATAAGCGTGTTTTTGCCTTCCTCCGCCCTTAAAGGACGGGGGGTGAAATTTTGTGAAATCCCTTTACTGTGCGTGTCAGGAAAGCATAAACAACCCACATATACAAATTAATCTTGCTGAGATAATTTGAAGCAAAGTTATACTTGGAAACGGGTTTATATTGCCCCCCACCCCACCCCCAAGGGGAAAAGGAGGAACTTTCGCAAAACCCCATTGCAATAGGTGTAACCCCCCCTCCCCCCCCCAAAAAAAAAAAAAATCGCAAAATACCAAACATGAGGTTTTGGAAATATTCTGAAGAAGACTCTTGGCGATTTTCTATATCTTTGTGCTGTTATTGGTACAGTTTTCCTCAAAAACCCGTATTTTGCTATTTCTTTTTTTTGCACTCAAGTCTAGTCTCTCTCTCTCTGCAATTTCTTCACCGTGAAGCAATTTGGAGCCAAATTATGCTTATAAGGGGTTTTTTGCCTTCTGCCCCCCCCCCTCCAGGGGGCAGCGGGGATATTTCGCAAAATCCCGCCATAATGGGCATCAGTGTCCTAAAACCAACATGCTCACCAAAATTTGCAAGTCTATCTCCCATAGAATCGCCACGGCTGTGTTGAGTCATTGAATCAGTGATTTTACTCTTTTATTCCACACCCAACCCCCAAAGGGGTAAAAGGGGGGGGGTCTTTCACAAAATCCCGTTACAATGGGTGTTGCACACACATAAATAAGCCACACACTAAAATTTGTGACCTCAGCTCTTAGATTTCCACCGATAAATTTAGCGCTAAAAGGAGGGATCGAATTTGCCCCCTCGTAACTCCCCCCCAAAATCGAAAATCGGAAAAAATCAAAAATGAATTTTTGCAAATACCTTGAAGAAGACGCTTGGCTTTTTTTTTTTTTTTTAATTTGAGCTATTATTGCTAGAATTTTACTCGAAAATCCATGCATTGCTAATTTTGCCTCCGAAAATCCTTTTTACCCCCTCTCCCCCCTTAAAATCCAAAATCGCAGAAAATGATTCTTTTGTACTTAAGTCTAGTCTCCCCATCTGCAATTTTTTCACGATGAAGTAATTTGGAGCCGAATTATGCTTATAAAAGTGTTTTTTACCTTCTGCCCCCCCCCCCCGAAAATCTCACTTTTACCCCTTACCCCCTTAAAAATCCAAAATCGCAGAAAATAATTTTTTGGAATTCAAGTCTAGTCTCCCCATCTGCAATTTCTTCACCGTGAAGTAATTTGGAGCCGAGTTATGCTTATAAAGGTGGTTTTTGCCTTCTGCCCCCCCCGGGGGGTATTTCGCAAAATCCCGTCTTAGTGAGCGCCACGGTCCTAAAATCAACCTGCTCACCAAAAATTGTGACTCTATCTCCCATAGGATCGCCACAGCCGTGTTGAGTCAGTGAGTGAATCAGTGAGTTTACTCTTTTATATATATAGATAACAGCATCACTTACAGTTTAAATTGTACAAAAATTTGCCCATAGCTTCTCACAATAAATATTTAACGTATGGAGTTTGGTGCAATTTTAATCAACAGATGCTGAGATATAGGCTTATGAAAAATCATCGGGTAAACTGCAGTGCTGTAATGCTACCTGTTAGCTGATATACACTCAAAATAAAATCACGATAGTGCTTCATAATGGCCGACTCTCTCACATACCAAGTTTTGTGCAATTATGAGATACAGCTTTCACGTATTGGGGGAAATTTAAGTATAGCAGCGCTACCTATCGGCCAACATGCACCAAAATTGAATCAGCATAACTTCTCATAATACCCTTCCAACATAAAGTTTCGTGTAATTATGCGCATTAGAGCACAAGTTATAGCCTTCCCTAAAATTGCAGAAAGTACTGTATAACAATACCACCTGTTGAGTTGGCACCAAAACTTGAAAGACACTATTATATGCCAAGGTGCATGTACATATAGATTTACATGAAATTCTGTGCAGTAGTTCCTGAGATATAGCCTTCTTATAGGTTGCAGAAATCGCAGTGCGCCAGAACCTGTTGGTGAAATTACCTATAAATTTATATGTAATTTAATTTTTTATTTTAATTCCAGAACTACTGCGTAGTTGTGGAGATATAGCTAAACAGAATTTTTCTCTCACACACACAAACAGACATTTTTAAAAAGTGATCAAGACAGGTTCTGGACCTCTTAAAATGTGTAAATGCATCGAAAACCAGAAGTTGAAAATTTTAATGAATCCAATACTTTCTTTTGAGACATTCATAAGAAAACATAAAAGAAAGAAGAAAAAGAAAACAAAGCTTCAAACTAGTGTGTTATGGCCATCACAAAACTTTCTTCTATATCACTATATATAACTGCTACATGCTGTTTAACATGCACGGAAGAAATTTAATCATAGCTTCTCTCAATACAGAGTTTAGATATGGAGTTTAGTGCAATTTTAATCAAAAGGTTGAGATGTAGCCATGCGGAGAATCACAGAAGGTGAGGAAAAGCGCCACCTGTAGGTCAATATACACCCAAATTAAGCCAGCTTTCATTCTCATATTATTTATCTTGCATATCAAGTTAAGTGCAGTTAAATGTTATAGATATTGCGATTTAGTCTTCCTATAGACAGAGTAAATTGCAGCATAATATTGTCATCTATCGCCCAATATGCACCAAAATTGAATCAACATGATGCTTTATAAAAATAGCCCTCTCACATACAAAATTTTGTGTAATTATACACAAATAAATCTCAATGAACTTCCCTATTCACAGGAAAAATTGAAGTATAGCAGCATCACCTATTGGCCGATGTGCACAGAAATTAAACATGTTTCATGATAGCCCTATGGCATACTTACTTTTTTTTTTTATTACACACAAAAGAAGCTGAGATAGTCTTCAATTAAATGAGAGAAATCACAGTATAGTAGTGCCACCTGTTGAGTGACTTGCATCAAAAACTGATGTGCATTTTTTTTTCCCTGTGTATAAATTTATATGAAATTCTGTGCTGTTCTTGAACTAGAGCTGCTACATAAAATTTTTACCAGCCAGACATTTTCTAAAAATGGTCAAATTGTGTTCTAATCCCCTCAAAATGTGTAAATACACTGAAAATTGCAAGTAAAAATGTTTTACACATCCATTATGTCCTATTTAATATAGAAGAAAGTAATAATTCAAAACAAATTTATATATTTTTTTCTTTGTATACATTTTATATTCTGTACAGATAAGAAAGAAATTCTTAGATTATTTATTAAAATTTTGTAAATTTCAAACCATAAATTTTCAACATAAGGCATCGAGGGGGGGGGGGGGGTTAGACCACCCCTTCCAAAAATGCAGTCTTTGTCATACTAACACCCAACCAATGCCAAATTTAAAAGTTCGTAAATATAGGACTGTAACTTTTCGTGATAGACACCATGCGGGGGGGGGGGGAGGACCCTCACCCTTCCAACAGTGCTTTCTTTGTCGTACCAATACCTAACCACAGTAGCGGATCTAGAACTTAACTTTATTTATTTATTTTATTTTTTTTTTTTTTTTTTGGGGGGGGGGGGGGGCTAAGATTTTTCAAAGTGTTATTCCAGATCAAAGAAAAGTTTACAATTGTAATAGTCAGTTGTGAGTGTTAGTGCTTTTGCCACCCCCCTTCTTTAAATCCGCCACTGTGACCATAAGTTTTCGAGATAAGACACCGTGTGCGTACGTGTTTGTGTGGGTGGGGGGGGGGGGGAGAGACTCTCCCTCCTTTTAACAGTGCAGTGTTTATCATCCCAACCAACCCCAAATAAAAAAAATTTTTAAATTCTGACCATATTTTTTTCGAGATCAGGCACCATGGGGAGGTACAGCCCTTCCTCCTTTTAACAGTATGTATTCTTTGTCATACTAACACCCAACCCACCCGAAATTTAAAATTTCGAACCATAACCTTTCGACACAAGGCATCAAGGGGGGTGGGGTCAGACCACCCCTTCCAACAGTGCAGTCTTTGTCATACTAACACCGAACCAATGCCAAATTTAAGATTTCGTAAAGATTGGCTTACATTAGGTATTATTAACTTTCAGTCAGAGCATAATTAAAACATAAGCTTAACAGTTATTGTTTGTTTTACACTCAACAGATAATTTTCTTTAAAGTTTAAGAACAATATCAATAAAAGATTATAAAGAACATAATTAGGCCTTTGACGGTTGATTTTCAACCTGACACCTGGAGTCTCATTCATAGCTTTATCGTGTAGGGGTTTAGTTGTTTTCCCAGGTGCCGGCCCCTATCCTACACTAGGCTATGAATTCTTCGACCATAATAAAATGGATAGGTTATTCATCTTTTATAGATTATTGACTTTAAAAATGAGGTCTTTTATCATGTAAACAAAATATATGATAATGATATTCTTACATGTACAGTAACTTGTCATAAATCCTTATTAAAAGGTTTAAGTTATAATAGTTGATAGTATTACAAAAAACTTAAAAAAAAAAAAAAAAAAAGTTTACAAAAAACTATCTTTGTAAATAAATAAAAATATGTTTTTGCCCAATAAAATCAAATAAAATCTCATGAAATTCTCTTTAAAATGAGGGTCAGAAACTTTTTTATCTCATAAAACATAAGAATGTGTTTATTTAAGCTTTAAAAAATTCTGATTTTTCAAAAAATCAAATGAAATAAAACATTTTTAAGAGTATTTTATCATTTATTTCAAAAGAAAGAATGATTATCAAATGTTTAATTGAAATCTGAAGCTGATTGGTTAAAAAATTAAAAAAAAAAAAGTTGATTTTACAAATATATAACTTTTTAAAGCATGTGTGGCACAAAATAGTCTACCATTAGCCTTTAACTAATTCAATACATATTATAAATTATATTATTAACAGGACTTTGCACAGTACTTTAACTTTTTAATGCATAATTTTGCTGCAAATTAACATTTATAGATATTGCTTTAAAAATTAAATAAATAAAATACAAGTGGTAGATGATAAATTTGTCATTAAGCTTACTTTTATTTGTTCATACACTGTATTTTAATATAACAATGAGAATTCATAATCTAAACCTAGTTTTTTTTTTTTTTTTTTTTTTTAATTATTATTATTTATTAATTTAACAGCATCCAGCTTCAACTATGCTACGCAGATATGTAAAATTAATATTTACAAGAAGATTGTTAAAGACATTTGACAAAATTGTTACATTATTATTGTTTTTGCATTTTTCAAAATAAAAAAAGCCTTAATAAAATCAATTATAAAACTAATCTTTCTTTTTTTTTAATTAACAAAGGATATATACAAAATTAAACAGTTAAATATTTAGAATTAAACATGTACAAGTAACAAGCAACATATTATTATTATTATTATTAAACGTTTTACAATATCTAGTACGTTTTAAATTTACCTTTTTCTTACTCAAAAGTAAAAATTAAACATAAAATTTAATTTATCAGGAGATAGCATATTTACTAATGTTATAACGTTCAAATAAAAATTATTCCTTTTTTTACTGTTTAACAAACATTAATATATAAATATACAATAGATAGCTTAATATTGGATCGAACTATCTTACAAAAAAAAAAAAAAGGCACAGATTACAATAGTGAAAATGATAATGATACTAAGAAAAAACAAAAGGCATAAGGACAAAATCGCTTTATGTGGTCATAAACATAAACATAGAAGAAATATATCGCCAACGCCAAGATGCGCCAAGAAGCCCATTTTCGCTAACATGATGGTAATCATTTGTCTTAACCAATCAAAGATGCTGTCATAAAAGAATATAGAGAAGAAATGCAAGAAAGATTTTGATTAGTTCGGCTCCATAGTACCACATTGCATCCACAGACGCTAGTGTTTTCTTTGTGTTCCTGTAAAAAAAGAGTGCTAGATTCACCAAAATCGATAGAATTCGTCCTACGGAAACCTATAACATACGTGCTAAATAGGTCGAATTCGAACAAAGCGTGTAAACGCTATCGTGTTTAATCACTTGGGGTTACATCCAGGCCACGGATTTAAAAAGTATTCCAGGCTGAAACATTGTGATCACAAATAGGTAGATTAATGAAATTGATTCCGAGCCTAAGCGTTGAGTGGTGCCGACCGATCCAGAGTCACATAGTTCAGTGGAATGGACCGATCTCGACCGGTCGTGGATCAGAAAGCCCAGAAAAATTTCTTAATCAATTGGGTCACGTGATTGATCCAATGTGCAATAGGATGAAAATCAGGCTCTGACTGACACTATACAGTAAAACCTGAACAATAAACATCTGTTTTTGACAATGATTGTTTATTTGTTTAATTAGCTGAGGTTTAGTACAGATGTACCTATTTTTATATGCATTGTTTGTGCTGTAGAAATTAAGGTAAGTGTAGTGTCGCATCGATTAATCGTATCGGACTTCAAGTTTCAGTTTAAGTTTGTCAGAACTGTATGGCAACGATAGAACTTTTTGAACAATGACAACAAAGTCGCTATTTTGTTTGTGATCCAGAGAATGTACGAAATATTGTATTTTATCGTCGTTAATTGATTGTAAATAGTAAATTATAAATTCTTATGGAGTCAGAGAAGCGTTATTTAAATTTATTGAACCAACACCATCGCTTCATCTGGTGACCCGTGTTGAATATGTCAGACGACGAGAAGAACAAAGAAAACGAAACTGCAACAAAGGCTGCGGTCGCTAGAGTTAGCGTCAAAGTTCCTACTTTCTGGAAACCGGATCCGAAGATATGGTTCCTCCAATTAGAAGCTCAGTTTCGAAATGCGAACATAACTGCTGATCAAACTAAGTATGATTATGTTATTAGTTCCATTGAACCGGATATTTTGTCGCAAGTGTCCGATATACTGCTTACCCCACCTCAACAAGATAAATACCAGGCTATTAAGGACAGGCTAATTTCTTTATATGCTGACTCGGAGACTCAGAAAACTCAGAAGTTACTGAGTGAACTTGAATTAGGAGATAAAAAGCCGTCACAGTTGCTTTGCGAAATGCGCAATTTGGCCGGTGACAAAGTGACTGACACTTTTCTGAAAACATTGTGGTTACAACGCTTACCAGTTAATATGCGTGGAATTATAACTGTCAGTGGCGATGATTTACCAAAATTGGCTACTATGGCCGACAAGATTTGGGAACTAAATCCCATTACTCCTCAGATAGCCGCAACTTCGTCCATAGCCGTGAGCAGTGGAATAATAGAGAGCCTACAAAAACAGGTTAGTGATCTCAGTTTGCAAGTTTCCGCTCTATCCAAACAACGGCGTAGAAATTTTCGGTACCGCTCTAAATCAAGAGGCAGGAGTCCCAGCCGTAGTAGGCATGCTATTTGCTACTACCATAGGAAATTTGGGGATAAAGCTTTCAAATGTCAGAAACCATGCAACTTCCAATCAGCATCACAGACAGGTAGCTCGGAAAACTGACACCCCGTCTCTCACTGACGACGGAGGGACGTGGGGTTGAGCTGAGTCGTCTTTTCGTAAGCGACAAGAAAACAGCCACCCAATTTTTAATTGACACCGGGGCAGAACTGTCGGTTATCCCACCATTACCTGCTGATAGAAAAAATATCTCGAAATTAGAACTGTTCGCCGCAAATGGCACCAGGATCAAAACATATGGCCAAAAGTTACTGAAGCTCGATTTTGGACTCCGAAGATCATTTAGTTGGCCTTTTGTAATCGCTGAAGTGAATAGACCCATCATAGGTATGGATTTTCTCGCTAATTTTAACCTGTTGGTAGATACTAAGAACCGTAAGTTAATAGATGGCACTACATTTTTCACTATTAATGGAATCCCTTGCTTTCAAAACAATAATAATATCCCAATTTTAAATGCTGTTAACGATCCATACAAAAATATTATCAATGATTTTCCAGATTTGCTCAAACTGAGTGGAATTAACAATAAAATTAAAAATCATAACACTGAACACTTCATCGAAACCAGAGGCCCACCCGTTACCGCCAAAGTCAGAAGGCTATCGGTCGACAAACTTAAGGCTGCTAAAAAGGAGTTTGAATTCATGCTCCAAATGGGTTTATGCAGACCTTCTACGAGTAACTGGTCGAGTCCACTCCATCTCGCTATGAAGAAAACGGGGGACTGGCGACCTTGCGGTGACTACAGAGCGTTAAACAACGTCACAATTCCCGATAGATATCCTCTTCCATTTTTAACAGACTGTAGTTCTATTTTAGCGGGAACAACAATTTTCTCTTCCATTGATCTCATTAGAGCGTATCAGCAAATTCCAGTTCGTAAGGAAGATATACCGAAAACCGCAATTCTCACGCCTTTTGGCTTATTCGAGTTTCCATACATGACATTTGGTCTTCGTAACGCAGCTCAAACTTTCCAACGTTTCATGAACACTGTTCTGAATGGGCTAGAGTTCGTATTTTGTTATTTGGATGATATCCTGATAGCCTCTGCTGACGAAGAAACACATCGGCAACACATACGAGTAGTACTTTCGAGGTTAAATGAATATGGACTGTGCATTAATACTGCACAATGTAAATTTGGTCAAACTAAACTTGCATTCTTGGGATACGAAGTATCGGCTGAAGGTCTTAAACCACTTCCAACGAAAGTCGATGCAATTAATAATTTCCCAGAACCAAAGTCATTTACCAGTTTAAGACGATTTTTAGGTATGATAAATTTTTATCACAGATTCATACCAAATTGTGCCAAATTACAACAACCATTAACAGCACTGCTGTCAGGCGTCAAAAAGAACTGCAGAAAACCAATACTCTGGACGGAAGAAGCAAGAAATGCCTTCCAGGCTTTAAAGGATGCACTCAGTCATGCTTCCATTTTGACTCACCCATCAGAAAAGGCTGAAATAACATTGACCACTGATGCTTCTGACACTGCTATTGGAGCGGTCGTACACCAAGTGGTGAACAATGCAAAACAACCCTTGAGTTTTTTTTCACGCTCTTTGACACCAACCCAAAGAAAGTATAGTGCCTACGATAGAGAGCTATTAGCCATCTATACAGCAGTGAAGCATTTTAAATACATCTTAGAAGGACGACCTTTTACAATATATACAGACCACAAGCCAATCACATTTGCCTTCCAACAAGATTTGGAAAAAGCCTCACCTCGGCAAGCCAGACAACTGTCATACATTGGTCAGTTCACAACCGATATCCGATACATCCAAGGAGATGAAAATACCGTAACTGATGCACTCTCTCGTGTTGAAACCATTTCCGTACCACCTGTAATAGACTTACAAACTATCGCAAACTCTCAAGAAGATGAAGAGTTAGAAATACTGAAATGTAATCCAAACTTGAAAATTTTACAGATCCCTATACCGGACAGCGACAAGAAAATCTATTGTGATACTTCTACGAACTATAATCGTCCATACATACCTGCGGAATTTCGACGAAAAATATTTTTATCCATCCATAATTTGTCTCATCCTGGAGTAAGAGCCACAACCAAATTGATCACAAAACGTTTCATATGGCCCAATATGAATAAAGACTGCCAACTATGGACTAGAACATGTTTACCATGCCAACGATCCAAAGTTCATAGGCGCACTCAGTCAGCTTTGGGAGAATTCAAAATACCTCCCCACAGATTTCAGCATTTGAACATAGATTTGGTTGGTCCGTTACCAATTTGCAAGGATTCAGATACCTTCTCACCATCGTCGATCGTTACACTCGATGGATTGAAGCAGTGACTTTAGAAGATCAGTCAGCTGAATCAATCGCTAAAGCTTTGATTACCACCTGGTTTTCTCGCTTCGGAATCCCGAATCGAATAACATCTGACCAAGGCAGGCAATTTGATAGCCAACTCTTTCAAGCCTTAGGAAAATATCTCGGTTTTCAGACGAATACCACAACTGCGTATCACCCACAAGCTAATGGCTTGATTGAACGCCAACACCGGACTTTAAAAGCTAGCCTAAAATGCCATCTGCTAGAAGCAAAATCATGGATGGAAGCATTGCCTTTTGTTCTCTTAGGTATAAGATCTGCTATCAAGGAAGACTTAGGATGCTCATCCGCAGAACTTGTTTATGGAACCACCTTGGCGTTACCAGGAGAATTCTTCTCAACAATACCTCCTATGAAACAATCGGAATTTTCCCAAAACCTCCAGAAAATAATACAAGATATGAAGCCACGACCTACAACTACCCATGGAAACAGAACAGTCTTTGTTTCTAAACAACTGTGCAACTGTTCTCATGTATTTCTATACAACAACGTCAATAGTTCTTCACTACAACCTGTCTATCTTGGACCATATCCCGTAAAGGCGAGAAAGGATAAATATTTCGACATCGAAATCCAGGGAAAAGTCAAACGAGTTTCTATCGACAGAGTGAAACCATGTTTTCTATTAAAAGAAACAGATATCCCTTATCCAGAGCTACATTCCACGAAAAATGAGCATAATGAAACGCCTGTACTCAAGACTACGGAAGAAAGTCCAGCGACTCCACAGGAAAGCAAGACAAACAGAACCGGCAGGCATGTGAAGTTTCCCAGTCACTTAAAAGACTATCTTGTGTAATCGTTTTCACTGGGAAGGGGGTGTGTAGTGTCGCATCGATTAATCGTATCGGACTTCAAGTTTCAGTTTAAGTTTGTCAGAACTGTATGGCAACGATAGAACTTTTCGAACAATGACAACAAAGTCGCTATTTTGTTTGTGATCCAGAGAATGTACGAAATATTGTATTTTATCGTCGTTAATTGATTGTAAATAGTAAATTATCAATTCTTAAGCAGTCAGAGAAGCGTTATTTACATTTATTGAACCAACACCATCGCTTCAGTAAGTAATTCCATAAAATGCTAAACTATATTATGTTTATTTATTTTGTAAAAAGATTTTTTACGCAATAACGATTTTCGATACGTAATTTCTTTTATTGATGGACGTAACATTTAAACAAAAATTTACTCAATTTTAATTGAAACAAAAATACTCTTTTTTTTTTTTTAATTCGAACGCTATCATATTTTGTTAATTTAATAAATAAAAATAAGCTGGGAAAATTTTTTGTTTTTTTCAGACAAAGCTTTTCATTCATGCAATTGTTTTTTGTTTACAAATAGAAAAGTTTGTAAACGATTGTATTTTTTACCTTTAAAACAATAAGTTAACTATAAGAAAAAATTAAAATCTTTCCACATATTTTTAATTTTGGTAAAAATAAGTTTGAGATGTCAATTATTAAATTTAATAAACAACACAGACTGTTAAAAAAGTAGCTATAAAATTAAGCAGTGTTTACATTGCTAGTTTATTTTAATATTCAGTCGGTAGTAAGAGAAAAAGCTCTTTATATTGATTCATAAATCGAAGAAGAAAGTAAGATTATTTTTTATATAAATCCATTGTATTAACTAAACAGCATATTTCATATTTTATATAATTTATTTATTTTATTTTTTTTTTTTTTCAAAAACGTTTTTGTTGTACATTTCTGTTCATAATAAAAATCGAAGAGAAAGAAAAGTGTTTTCTTATATCAAGAAGTGCTCATTTAAGATAAATCCACTCTGCTCCTTTAAAAATAAATGTAACGTAACATTCTTAACATTTTCATGATTAAAATTTATACGTGAATTTAGAAAAATCATAACGAAAGTAATGTATATCAGTAATTTATCAGCACAATCAATTAATAGCTTCTTATTTTTTGTTAGCAGAATACAAAAGTCTACATTAATAAGAAAGAAGGAAAATTGTTATTACATAAAAGATCTTTCTTTCGTTTTTTTTTTTTTTTTTTTTTTTTTTTTTTTTTTTTTAAGAAAAAACGTAATATAGTTTAGCATTTTATGGAATTACGTATTAAAAGTCCAGACAAAATAAACAACAGAAATACAATAAATAACTTGCTAGTACAGGTCCAATTAGATAGCTGGCGCTGCTCCAATCACGTCAGAATTGTTCCAAATCGTTCAGTAGATTCCTGGCCCGATCCAGGATCAGTGACGTCATCGCCCGGTGACATTGATCCATCTCGGGAGCTCTACTGAACACGCTCTATGCGAATATTACGCCCAATTCGCGTAATTTAATTGAAGCTGAAACGATTTTACAATCCAATTTCATTATTACTTTTGGAGCTACGAAAATTACTGACAACGAGCTTCAAATATTAGCGTTATGTTTGCAACCGAGTGCAATGAAAAAAGCTCCTCGCACCATCGAAGGCACAGTTTTGAATAAAAATAACATGATATAGGAGATTTCTTTTGTTCCTGCATAGCTGGAGCTGCAGTTTGCAAGCACAAAACTGCAGTTTTGTTGTTATGTTATCGGTAAGTGGTGATTAAAGTACTTTTTTCAGCATGTGATGAACTGATTGAATCATAATATTGATATTTCTATCTTTCTCACACATTTATAAAGATGTGAGGTATTGCAATGTTAGCGTAATGCTAAAATTAAAATTCGCACTTTACGAGTAACATGTGAATGTGCTGAATTTAGGATCCAGTCGACCAACAGAGTTAGTTCCTATAAGAAACGAAATTGTAATATGCAAATAAGTTTGGAAAGTGAGATGGATAAAAGGCGATGTATTTCATAGTGAGGAGAGTAGTAGTAGGAAGTTGGAATAGAGTTGGTTGGTAATATAGTAGTAGGAAGATTGCTTTTAGGTGTTAGTTCGAATGAGAGTTGAAGGAGTTAGTTGTTAGCTTCTATAGCCGGAAAGTGTAATCCAAGTAGATAGCGGCGTCAGGGAATCCTCCCATTATCGAAAGATTACTTGGCCTTGGGGTTAGTGAGTTAATTAAAAGTAGTTGAGATCATTTGCGTGTAATTAAGTAAAGTAAAGTAACGGTGGTTATTTATTGATGTCAAAGTATTTAAGACGGCTGCCCATTTAAACGTATAAAGATATTATATACAATTAAAGTCCAGCGCCCTACTTCTTATTTAAGCTCAATTACAGTCGGCAGAAGTATTCTCCGAGCGACTCCACCCCCGTCAGAATTTTTCGATTCAGTGGTCGGTTTGAATAATAAATTTTTAGAATTTAAATATATTATTTAAATATTTTATTTTAATAATAAAATATTTAGTATTTATATATTTAGTTTTTAAATATTTTATTTTAATAATAAATTTTTTAGTATTTAAATATTTTATTTGTTTATCGAATCGTTAAAAAACATATTCAATATTGGTACAACATTCATTTAACAAATGTCCCTATCCATTTAAATTTTTATCGTTCCAAATTTTATTCAATATTGTAAATTTCTATCTCAGATACAAACCGATTGACATTAGTATTTTCCATCTCGGATTAGAATAATTTATCGTATCAATGTTGGTATCTCAGATATTATCTATCTCAGAGGCTCCCAAATTCAAAGTCTCAATTTGTACCCATCCAATATTGGCTTACAACCGTAGCAAAAAAATGGGCCGAACGAAGCGTCAATGACAGAAATCTGCCATAAGACACTTCGTTCGGCCCATTTTTTGCCCCCTCCAATTTAAATCTCTAAGGCATCAGTTTGTACTAGCGATTTTGGACGGAGGGGTGTCTGTCCAAGAAATGGTCTCAAATCTATCTTCGTGTAGGCGAGGGTCATCATCGTGGTCTCCATCATAGAACAGCATGGTTCTTTCTATGAAATCCTTTAAGAATTCATCTATGAATACCTCAGAATTCCTCACGATCCGAATTCTGACTGCTTTATGGATGCATACAGTTGGCACTATTGGATCTAAGATATCAATTTTAGCAGATTTCATCATGGCCTCAAAACCCGTGGTCGACAGCGCATCTCCGAAATGAATCTCTTCTATTGGATACACCCAGGTATTAGCTAAAGAGACAGGTATCCTGTACCTTTTGTAAACGAGGTCCCTCACCTTTAGCTTGGTAGTTTTTTTCACATATGTGCTACTCTTACCCATCAGCTTGGCCACGTCAGATGACCTTACGAATAAAAGTCCATCCGCAGAGACTACGATTAGGATTTTAGCATCAAGCTGTGGATGTTCAATAGTGAATAGCATGACTTAATAGCAATGAAGTCAAAATGATGCAGGCTCTTAGAGGCAGCTCGTATATATACCCGATTCGCGACCTAATTTTATCAAGCTTTACTAAGAAAACAGGATGCAGGATGTGGATATCATACTCAAAAACAGGCCGCGATAAAATTTGTTTGTCGCTTAAACAGGATGAGAGCTAGCCGCATGATCTTCTAGAACTTCCTCAAAAACAGGATGTGATAAAATTATTTATAGAATTAGTTTGTCGTTTGAACGGGATCTTGCATAAGCTACCGATAGCGTCACAGGATGTCGATAAGAAATTTACTTAGAATTTAGATAGAAATAGAGATCGCTACTAGTATAAATACAGGCTGCTGGACGAGACATTTCATTCCGACTGCTTGATATTTCTACTTGCTAGTCGTGCTTTCTACTTGCTCCATAATGTTTTTTCAAATTTTCGCTGAAGAATTAAACATCAAATTGACTTGTTTTTTGACTTTTGATGGTCAAATTTTTATCAAAGGTTCAGACGTAGCTCGCTACATGGGCCATCAAAATCCTTCTGGTGTTTTAAACTTATGCCATCTCTTTGTGACTGACATCGCTCCCGAGGGCTTGAGCCTGCCCCCGTCTCTAGCAAAGACACGTATTTTTGGATTGGAGGACGCCGACACGCTGTTGGATATGCATCCAGGCGAATTTTAATCATTATTCCAGGGGCCTATCGAGATTCTATCGCCGATAGAGTGTACGTTCAACATCAGAAGGCCCATACGTATCAAGATCAAATCCATTAACTCTTCAAATGTTACCATGGAGAGTTTTATAGCTGATTTGAAAATAACTATGGACACTTACCTGCAATCAGTACCGATAGATAGTTATGTCTTCGGAGAAAGGTACGGAGACTTAGAGTTAGGGTATTTTCCCAAAAAAATCAAAGTTTTGGTGGGAAACAAACCCTACTGGTATAAATCCTCGTCTTAAGATCAGGACGAGGTGCAAAAAAATGGGTCGAGCGAAGCCTCTCATGACATCTGTCATTGAGGCTTCGTTCGGCCCATTTTTTTTGCGATAGATAGAGTGCCAATATTGGATGTGTACCGAATTGAACTTGTAAATTTGAAGGGATATGTCTTCTCTATAAGATAAATATGAATCTTGGTAAAATATACAGACTCTATAGATAAATTTAAGAGATCTGAGTTTAAAATTTTAATTTTTTCGTGTAAAATTTTAATTTTTTTGTGTAAAATTAAAAATTTTTAAAGGCTAAGCTAGATATGTAATATTAATGAACGGCCAAGCCAGTCATTATAATCTGATCTCTAAAAAAAGATTTTCGAGAACTATTGACAGGAAGCGGACGACCGGTTAAAATTACAATCAGATCTCTATAAAAAATGTTGACGGGATATTATGCAAGCCTTTCCTCAGGATGCAGGAAGCGGACGACCGTTTAAAATTATAATCAGATCTATAAAAAAATTGTTCGAGAACTATTGACAGGATATTATGCAAGCCTTTCCTCAGGATGTTTGATAAGCGTTTCGGAGAAAATCACAATCAAATCTATTAAAAAAATGTTGACAGGAAGCCGAATCGAGTATATATACGAGTGCCCAGCGAGAGCTCTTCAATTGCTAGTCGATCTCTCTACTAGCTGCTTAGCTTCATTTGCATGTCAAAATGTTGTTTCATATTAAAAACTATGCTCATGGCATTACGTTCAAGTGTATCATGGCTACTGATGGTACCCTTTTCGTCCAGGCTGTTAACCTTGCAATTTATTCGAGACATCCACTCGATCTTGAGTTCGCCGATAAATATGCAAGCCTCACCGTCCGTGATGTGATGGACCCCAAGGTAAGGATACCTAAATGGCTCGCTAAGACGAAATTATTCTCTATTAGCGAGGCCAAATATCACCTGAAGGGGTACCTGGACGAAGAGGTATTCGATGCAATGTTTGACGGTTCGGCATTGGTAAAATATCATGCCAACATGAAACTTAGTTTCAAAAAACCTATTGCCGTTAGATTTGTAGAAAAGTTCCGTACTCGGTTTGAAGATTTTCTTGCCGATTATCAACTGCAGGTGAGGAAATTCTTCGAGCTTGAGTATGAAGACTATGACTTATACAAATCTAAGATGACCGGACCGTTAAAACTTACTATCAGTAGGCTATGTGACCAGCATCATATTGACAACTTATGTTGATCCTCTAAATGAGAGTAAAAACATGGATCGAACGAGGTGTCTCATGGCAGATTTTCTGTCTTTGACACCTCGTTCAGTGCCAATATTGGATGGGTTTAATTTGAGACTTTGATATTAAATTTATAAAAAAATCTATTAAGCTAGTATCGAAGAGATTATCAGGATAACATGGAGACTATTTAAATGTATAAAATATATTAAGCCAATATTGTAGAAATTAAATTTGAGACTCTGGAAAACGAGATAAAATGGTATCGATTTAAATGTATAAATAAAAATAATTAAGCCTACACAGACACGACTAGATGACTGTTGCTGGTCAAAGACAATGACGGTTTGGATACGTAAGCGAGTCTCTCTCTCTATATATATATACATGGGATGAAGCCACGCCCACAAAAAATCCAACGACCTTGAAAAAAATTTTTTTTTTTTGTGACCTTGAGCACATCTTCAAGGACGGAGCAGTATCTATAACTTGACGGAACGAAAATATTTTATGGAGACATGATAACTAGATGACTGTTGTTGGCAAACGTCGAGACAAAATGAGATGTGGGCACGTTAGCCATTCTTCGTCCAGAAAATTTTTTGATAAGCTTATCCGCCTCATTTTCAATCTCAATACGAATCGAGTCGTAGCTACAACCCTCGTCCTTCTCATAGACTGACTCTTATGTAAAATGTCTTTAATAAACCGTACTTTTTCCGACAGCGGTTCCATGATTTGTTTCAAGCCAAAAATGCGTGTCTTATCATCTAGCACTACGTTCCTCGATTGTATCCTGAACGAATCGCTCACGTAGCCTAGCCTATTAGAGCCTATTAGAGCCATCCAATTTTTCGGTAGCGATTAAAGGTACGCCAGAATAAATTTGGCTCGTGATACTTAATCATCGTAAAAAGTTTGAATAGATTAGAAACAGGATATTGTTAATCTGCCAGACAGAAATTAGAGTCACAGACACAAGACGAGATAGCATATCGTTGTAAAACTGGCAGGATCTAATGTTATATAGATGAGCGCTTTAGTGGGACAGAAGAAGATTGATGCGAGAAGAGTTGAGTACGGCTATTTATACAGAATGAATCCAAGCCACGCCCACTCAAAAAAAATTTTTTTTTTCAAAGATTTTTTTTTCACAGTTGGTTGCTAAAGTTAGATTTTTTATCCAATCAAATTCATTGTAGATGGCGCTGTAGTCTGTATTATAGTATATATATATAGTATACATATTTGGGTGGGTGGGTGGGTGTGGAATTTATTTCTTCTGCTGTGAGGTCATGCATAAACCAGCTCCTTGAGGTCCAAACCCATTTCCTTTAAAATAGGATGGGAAAACGTTATTTATACAATATTAGCTTTGAAAACAAGATTAAACAAAGATTTTATAGACTATTGTTTGACAAATGACAAGATGTTGTACGTTTTCATGAAATCAGAATAGATCATGGGTTTTTATAGAAAAATCTGACTATCTAGAGTCAATCAACGTACATCTTGCTCAAAAACATTACGAGGCATAGTGACTAGACGACCGTTGCTGCCAAATGTCGAGACACAATGAGGGTGTGGTCACGTTAGCCATATTAAATAAAGACAAGCTTCAAGTTCACACAAAAAAAAAAAATTATTTTTTATTTTTAAGAGTGGGTGTGGCTCCTCTATATATAGGATCGCTGACGTGCCACCTCCTCATTCTATCTAGATCTTTGCCAGCAACGGTCATATCTCTCATCTGTTAAAATTTTCAAATTTTTATAAAATTAGTTTGTCGCTGGAAGCCCTCAAAATGATCCGATAAAATTCTTCTAGAACAAATCTAATTCTGTTGGCAGGATATTATGTAAACCGTTTCCTCAAAAAAAAAACGTGATAACGTTTTTTATAGAATTAATTTATCGCTTGCGTCAAGGGATACCCTCTCTAAGCGATGATCTATAAAAATTCATCCTGTCGAGCCTTATATAGTATTACTTATGTCGTTTCTCAGAACCGCTTGTCAGATCTCACGCATCCGCTTGCCAGAGTATAAATACGAGCCTCTCGCCTCAGCTTATTCATTCTGAGCCTCTGGTTTTCAAAATGGAAATGATTTCTTTCGACACTCTGACCGACGAGCGAGTTGACTATGACTATGCCATTCAGCCTAGATTGAGTGTCTTGAATACGCCTCGTCTTTCTTGCGAGTTATTATGCAATTACAATCGACACATGTCCATGCCAGCTCCTAAACCAGTTTCCAGACCAGCCCCAGCTCCAGTTTCCAGACCAGCTCCAGTTCCTAAATCTAAACTTGCTCCAGTTTTCAAATCTAAACCAGCTCCAGTTTCCAGACCAGCTCCAGTTTCTAAATCTAAACCAGCTCCAGTTTTCAAATCTAAACCAGTACTAATTTCTAAACCAGCTCCAGTTTCCAGACCAGCTCCAGTTTCTAAATCTAAACCAGCTCCAATTTTCAAACCAGCTCCAGTTTCTAAATCTAAACCAGCCCCAGTTTTCATATCTAAATCAGCACTAATTTCTAAGGCAGCTCCAGTTTTCAAATCTAAACCAGCACTAATTTCTAAGCCAGCTCCAGTTTTCAAATCTAAACCAGCACTAATTTCTAAGCCAGCTCCAGTTTTCAAATCTAAACCAGAACTAATTTCTACGCCAGCTCCAGTTTCCAGACCTAAACCAGCACTAATTTCTAAACCAGCTCCAGTTCAAATTTCAATTCCCATGTCAGAGATGTTTTATTTTAAAGTACCAAAGCTAATAAGCCCGCTGCCGAAATCTCCAGAGGAACCGTCCAGGGTGACAACATATCGTACCTGGAAACCTCCACCAAAGATTGATTTCGTCAGACGGCCCAAATTAAAATTTGCTGGATTTGAAGATCCGAGATTTAGAAAACGGCATGGCATAGTCGTTGTCAAGTCGAATGTCAATTTGAGAGATGGAAAATGCTACAGCCTTATAAATACAGAGGCTAGAAAATACTACAGTTGGGTTTAAACCCAGACGATTTATAAAAAAATCGGGCCGAACGAAGTGTCTCATAGCAGATTTCTGTCTTTGACACTTCGTTCGACCCGTTTTTTTTGTGACGATACTATTGCCAATATTGGATGTGTGCCGATTCGTACTTTAAGATTTTAAACGGATTCAACTTATAAGATACCTTTATAAATGAAGTCTTGGAAAAAATTATATGTATGTATAAAATATATAAACGAGCAACACCCACTTAAAAAATATATATATAAGTATATACATATTAAGAAACTATCTAACTAAAATATTAGAAATAAAAGCGGAAATGTCTGCATGTTTAAATACAGATAAAAAATATTTTATTTCTAATATTTTATAAAAACCCATGATTTCATGAAAACGTACATCTTGCTCAAAACACATTACGAGACACAATGACTAGACAACTGTTGCTGTAAAATGTCGAGATAGTAAGATGGAGTGGGTACAATAGCAATCCCATATATAGATGAGCCACACCCACTCTTGAAAAAAAAAATTCTTTGAAAAAGAAAAAAAAATTTTTTTTTTCAAGAGTGGGTGTGACTCATCTATATATAGGATTGCTAATGTGCTCACTCCATCATTCTATTTCGACTTCTACCTGCAACAGTAATATCTCCCCATATTAATGAATCTGTTAAGTATCTTTTAATTTTATAAATTATATTAATGAATCTGCAAAAAAATTATTTAAAATATAATGTGCCAATGATGGGTTTGTCATGTGTAGATTGTTACATTAAGTAAAGGCTATAACAAAATTTAATAATTGTTTAATAATATAGCTATTTCTATAAAAATTGCTTCAAAGGTTTCCGAATCCAGCGTTTATAATTCTAATGACTAGACAACTGTTGCTGGCAAATGTCGAGATAGAATGATGGAGTGGGTACGTTAGCAATCCCATATATAGATGAACCACACCCACTCTTGAAAAAAAAAATATTTGAGAAAAAAAAAATATTTGAGAAAAAAAAAATATTTGGAAAAAAAATATTTGAAAAAAAAAAAAAAAATTATTTTTTATTTCAAGGTTGTTAAGATTTTTTTTTTCAAGAGTGGGTGTGGCTCATCTATATATATAGGATTACTAATGTGCCCGCTCCATCATTCTATTTCGACGTCTACCTGCAACAGTAATATGTCTCAACATATTAATGAATCTGTTAAGCTAGACCCGTAACCTTTTAATTTTTTAAATTATATTAATGAATCTGCTAAAAAATTAAGTATTTAAAATATACTGTGCCAATGTTGGGTTTGTCATGTAGATTGTTACATTAAGTAAAGGCTATAACAAAATTTAATAATTGTTTAATAATATAGCTATTTCTATAAAAAATTTTATCTCATCCTGTTTCCGCGTCCAGCGACAATAATTCTATAAAAAGCCTTATCTCATCCTGTTTTCGTAGAAAATGAAGGATGCAACATCCTGTATCCTGCCTTCAGATTGACTATATAAGCTCTGCCATTCGATCGAATAGCCATTCTCTCTTCGGACCTTGATCTGCTAACATGTATAACAATCAATACTCTGTGAAGAAACTTAAAGTGGCTAACGCACTTCATAACCTTTTTGGAGTGACTGAACCGTTTCCGAAAATTCTTTCGACTTCGGTCAAAAAACTGAAGAAATATCCTCATTTCCAAACGATGATGGGAGAAGGCAAAACCCATATCTTCTGCCTATATCTGACACCTGATCATAAAATTTCGTTTAAAAAACGCACCTTAACTGACAAGATCCGGAATACGATTCCAGCAATAGGCAGAGAGGCCAAGACAATCTATCCGCTGAGACCTCAAGAGATTAAATGGAGCACTCTGATGAACAGATTCAAAAGACCCCTCAGCGAAGCCAACAGAGTCAACGCTGATATGCGTATTGGATTCAAGTGCCCCAATAACCAATTTCTGGTGAAAGGCCATTTCACGTTTGGACAGAGAACCGTTGGGCAAGGATGCGCCCATATCATCCAGACGTTGAACGTACCATTGCTGTTATATGTGAGGCCTCCCAACGAGACACGAGTGAGAGCTGACAGCAGATATTTCGCTGGGGACAAGCTTCATTTCTACGACAGGTTCATATTAATTGCTGACTCGAGCTACAAGATGCCTGCTGGCACTACCTATATTTTATTTACGACCCAAAAGAATTTCTTCAGTCTAGATGTTGTGCAGGAGAGCTTGAAACTGGGTTTTAAGGTAAAAAACCCGTTGGTAGAAAGAATCATGAAAATAGATGGGATGTATGAGGCACCTGTGCCAACACCTATGATATCTCATATAGATGATGATGACGAGCCACCCTCTGAACATATTCAAATAGCTCCAATCTCAGAGCCAGAATCATCCCAAGAGCTATCCCAAGAGCCAGAACCAGTAACCGATTTGCCAGAAATCTATTTGCCGACGAACCCTCCTGTTGTGTTGGACAAAACAATAACAGTGGTAACTACAAACGTTGCAGAACAATATAAGTCTCTAATCTGGAAAGTGTTGACAGATCCCCTTAATAACAACTTCGTACGCACCTACGGGCCTGATCTACCTGGAATTGATATGAGAACTGCATCTGTAAAACGTAAGGCCGAAAAGAATCCCAAGCGTATAAAGAAATCTAAGCTCACTTTCAAGGACACTGCAACAAATACAGAGCCAGAGCCTGAAAATAGAGAACCTGAGCCAGTTTTTAAATGCCCCGTTGAAAATCCTGTTGAAAATCCAGAGCCTGAGCCAGTTGAAAATCCTGAGCATGTTTTTATATGTCCGTCTGAAAATCCACAATTTCCTATTGAAAATTCAATACCTTTTGTCGAAAATCCAGGGTTTCATAGTAGATGGCCTACTATTCAAAGCCCAGCGGTGCCTGAAGATCTTAATAATATAGTATGCACTCCCATGCCAGATCAGCTACTACTAGACTCTATGATGAAAGATCTCATGACACCTGGCACTCTAGAATATATAGTAAATGAGTTCGAACAGCCACAATTCGAACTACCAAATTACATATCACTATAAAAATATTAAAAATTTAAAAAATTTGGGTCAAACGAGGCTTCCTCATGTCAGATTTGTCATTATAACTTATTTTGACGATGGAAGCCTCGTTTGACCCATTTTTTTTAAATCGATCTGCTACCAATATTGGATTTGTAAAAAAAATAACTTATAAATTTTATCAGAATTGAGTAGAAAGTGACCAAATGAGAATTGTCTAAGCTATAGGCCGTTCAAAAGGATCGCTTAAACATGAATCCGGCTTCAGCTATGCCATGATAAAATTGAGTCAGCTGCCGTAGCCCTATCGATTGGACCTGTAAACGGGACAGCCAACATTGTTGCGTAGAGAGAATCCATAAAAATTTAACCTCGATAAAATTGAAACGTGCTGAGGGACAAACGCAGCTTTTGAATTGAATTGTAGACCAGAAAAACTGAACGCGTAGTGATTAGTAGCCCATATTGTAAAAATTTAAACGTAATTATGAAAATAGTATTAACGAGATCCAATGACAAGCGTAGTGACTAGCATGAGAAATGGAAAGTGTAGCGGCGGATCCATAAAAATTGAAACGTAATTATGAAAATAGTATTAACCAAATGGACAACACATTATAGGAAGAGACAAATAAATAATTATCTATAACGAGTCAAGGTCACACGAAAAAAGAATTTCAAAGATTTTTTTTTTTTTCAAGAGTGGGTGTGGCTCATCTATATATAGGATTGCTAATGTGCCCACTCCATCATTCTATTTCGACCTCTACCTGCAACAGTAATATCTCTCACCATATTAATGAATCTGTTAAGTAACCTTTTAATTTTTTTAATTATCTTAATGAATCTGCTAGACTATAAATATCCTTGACAAATGAATTTATTATCAACTATTATTTTTTTTCATTACTCAGCTTAACATAATTATGGCGGCTCGTGATGCAATGAAAAAATATAGGAATCTTCTTTTGTGGGATAAATTCAAGTTTATATGTCCCCATTGCCAAGTCCTAATCTTACCCAAAAAGTATGAAAAGTATTGCCATGAACATAGACTCTTTGGTGAAATGCGTTTGGTGTCAAACTAAAATTAGAAATTAGCAGCTTAAAAATAAACGTTAAACATTTCAAGACAGAAAATCTGAAGCTGAGAAAAGAAAACGTCACCTTAACAATAAACGTTAAATGTCTCAAGGCAGAAAATACTCAATTAAAAGATGTATATTCTAACTTAAAGGTAGATATCGTTGAGCTTAAACAACGATTATCGAATCCATATAGTTGTTGGTATAAAACGACACCAATGATAATGCGAGTATGTTAGTCATTATTTATATAGCCAAACGTTTTAAATTATACTTAGCTGCCATGTGGTAATAGATACGATACAGCTTGAGACCAAAGATTAAACAGCCATCGTGTAGCAATCTAAAAAAATTATGCTGGATTGAAAATTTTCAAGCTGCTTATGTAGAGTTAAGCTAAACCACACCCAATTAGAAAGATAACTTTGAAAAAATAGCCAGTCAAGTTTCAAGGTCACACGAAAAAAAAAAAAAAATTTTTTTTTTTTTGTGTGACCTTGAAACTTGACTGGCTATATATAATTATTTATTTGTCTCCACACTCTCATTGTCTCTCAACATTTGTCAGCAACGGTTGTCTAGTCATTATGTCTCGTAATGTGTTTGAGCAATATGATAAAATTGAAACAGGCTGACCTGTATCTGAAACAGGATTCCATCCAATCGTGTCCAAATGCTAGGTCTTCCCATTTTAAATGAGACCTGATAATATTGATCGTAGCACAGTCGTCGCGTTGATCTTAAACGCTGATCACTTAGCCATCCAAGAGGTCTTCATGAAAATTGAGTCAAGGCTGTCTGAAACAGGTGCCATGACAAATCGATATGTACGCTTGAAATCTGACCTTAAACTGAATTTGGCCATTTGTTACACCAGATTTTGGTGAGGCTGAATTGAAAAATTTTTCTGGCTTATAGAAAATTCATTTTGCTGAGAGTTGTCACGACAAACGTAGCAATTGAATTGAATTGTAGAAACGCTGGGCGAAGCTTAGCAGGAAAACTGAACAAGCCAATATTGTAAAAATTTAAGCGTAATTATGAAAATAGTATTAACGAGATGCCATTCGTTTGCCAATGACAAATGAAAATTGGATAACGTAAAGAGTAGCGGTAGCATGACAAATTGAAACTGGATAACGTAGAGTGTAGCGACCCATATTTTTCGTGTTTAAATGCTAGGCTATGGCATCGGGGTAGCTTCCCACGATTCATTTTAAATGAAACCTGTTAATATTGATCGTGGTAAGTCGTCGCGTGGATCGCTTGGCCATCCAAGAAGCCTTCATGAAAATTGAAACCGGCTGAGTGCTATCCTGAAACAGATGCCACGACAAATCGATATGTACGCTTGAAATCTGAAAGACGTATAGAGTAGCAGTCCATATCGTAATTATATATAACCAGTCAAGGTCACACGACTCACGCTTCAAGGTCACACGGAAGAAAAAAAACTTTTTTTTTTCGTGTGACCTTGAAACTTGACTTGCTATATATGATTATCTATTTGTCTCCACACTCTCATTGTTTCTCAACATTTGTCAGCAACGGTTGTCTAGTCATTATGTCTCGTAATGTGTTTGAGCAATATGATAAAATTGAACCTGTATCTGAAACAGGAATCCATCCAATCGTGTCCAAATGCTAGGCTAATGCATCTTCCCATTTTAAATGAAACCTGTTAATATTGATCGTGGCACAGTCGTCGTGTCGATCTTAAACTTGGATCGCTCGGCCATCCATGAAGCCTTCATGAAAATTGAGTCAAGCTGAGTGCATCCCGAAACAGGGGCCATGACAAACTTGAAATCTGACCTTAAACTGAACTTGGTAATTTATAAAAAATTTTCAATAGGTCCATAACCTTATACCGTTTGTATTGAATTCAATTTGTCCAGATGCTAGGCTATAGGCGTCTTTCAATTTTGACAGAATCGCTTAAACGTGAATCTGGCTTCAGCTATGCAAGAGGCTATGATAAAATTGAGTCAAGCTGAGCGTTGCCTGTATCTGAAACAGGTTTTAATTGTCATGTCAAAAGGAAGACATATCGCTTAGCAGGCGTAAAAATTTAAAATTGAAACTGGAGGCCTAGATAAAATTGAAACAGACTAATATCAATATTGTTGCGTAGAGAGAATCCGTAAAAATTTAACAAGAGGTCTCTATAAAATTCATATTGCTGAGAGTTGTCACGACAAATGTAGCAATGGACGCTGGAATTGTAAAAATTTAAATGTAATTATGAAAATAGTATTAACGAGATGCCATTCGTTTAGTAGCATGACAAATGAAACGTGAAAATTGAAACGTAATTAGGAAAATAGTATTAACCAAATGGACTACAGATTAAGGAAGGGACAAATAAATAATTATATATAGCCAATCAAGTTTCAAGGTCACACGAAAAAAAAAAAAAATTTTTTTTCGTGTGACCTTGAAGCTTGACTCGTGTGACCTTGTCTGGTTATATATAATTATTTATTTATCTATTCCTATAATGTGTTGTCCATTTGATTAATACTATTTTCATAATTACGTTTCAATTTTTATGGATCCAGGGCTGCCAATACTCATTTCCAACGAGCCTGGTTTGGCTACACAATTTACACATTTGCTTGCCTGGACTCTTCATTTATAACTTGTTGGGACCTCTCTTAAATAAAAACAAATACTATTTCAAGATTGAGCGTGGACTTGGCTATATATTGGCATTTGCTTGAATGTATAAAATGTATAAAAGATCATTAATCAGACAGAGGCATGACTGGAAGACGTTCAGATAGAATGACGGTTTGGGTACGCTAGCCATTATTTATATAGAATGAAGCTACACCCACGAAAATTTAATTTTAGCAACAAACCAACTGAAAAAAAAACATGTCAAAGCGAAGACATATCGTTTAGCAAGACCCCTGAAAACGGGGCATCGCTTAGCAGGCGTAGAGAGAATCCGTAAAAATTCAAAATTGAAACGGGCTGGGCCAGTCATGACAAACATAACCATTGAATTGTCGATGCTGAGCCATGCTTAGCAGGAGACAGTAGCAACCCATATTGTAAACATTTAAACGTAATTATAAAAATAGTATTAACGAGATCCAATGACAAAACGTAGAAAATATCATGACAAATGAAAAGCGTAAAAAGTAGCGGCCCGTGTCCAAATGCTAGTCTATGGCATCAGATTCATTTTAAATGAAACCTGTTAATATTGATCGCGTGGCCATCCAAGAGGCCTTGATAAAAATTGAAACCGGCTGAGTGCTATCTGAAACAGGTGCCACGACAAATCGATATGTACGCTTGAAATTTGAAGGACGCAGAGAGTAGCAGCCCATATCGTAAAAATTTAAAATTATAAACCTCAACTGGTAAAGTCCAACACGATATATATAGTAAGGGTCACGTAACTAAATAAATAATTGTCTAGTTAAGTTTCAAGGTCACACAAAAAAAAAACATTTTTTTTTTTTTTTTTTTTTTTTTTTCAGTTGGTTTTTAAAGTTATATTTTTTTATTCAATCAAATTCATTGTAGATGGCGCTGTAGTCTGTATTATAGTATATATAAATAGTATATATATTTGGGTGGGTGGGTGGGTGTGGAATTTAATTCTTCTACTGTAAGGTCATGCATAAACCAGCTCCGTGATGGCTAAACCCATTTCCTTTAAAATAGGATGGGATAACGTTATTTGTACAATATTGACTTTGAAAACAAGATTTTTATAGACTTTTGTCTGACAAATGACAAGATGTTGCAGGTTTTCATGAAATCAGAATAGATCATGGGTTTTTATAGAAAAATCTAACTATCTAGAGTAAATCAATGTACATCTTGCTCAAAACACATTACGAGGCATAGTTACTAGACGACCGTTCCTGGCAAATGTCGAGACACACTGAGGGTGTGGTCACGTTAGCCATATTAAATATAGACAAGCTTCAAGGTCATGCGAAAAAAAAAAATTCAGAGATTTTTTATTTTTTTTTATTTTAGAGTGACCTTGAAACTTGTATATATTTAATATGGTGAACGTGACCACACCCTCATTGTGTCTCGACATTTGACAATGAGAGTGTGGAGACAAATAAATAATTATATATAGCCAGTCAAGTTTCAAGGTCACAAAAAAAAAAAAAAAAATTTTTTCGTGTTACCTTGAAACTTGACTGACTATTTTTTCAAAGTTATCTTTCTAATTGGGTGTGGCTTAGCTTAACTCTACATAAGCAGCTTGAAAATTTTCAATCCAGCATAATTTTTTTAGATTGCTACACGATGGCTGTTTAATCTTTGGTCTCAAGCTGTATCGTATCTATTACCACATGGCAGCTAAGTATAATTTAAAAGGTTTGGCTATATAAATAATGACTAACATACTCGCATTATCATTGGTGTCGTTTTATGTCAACAACTATATTGATTCGATAATCGTTGTTTAAGCTCAACGATATCTACCTTTAAGTTAGAATATACATCTTTTAATTGAGTAATTTCTGCCTTCAGACATTTAACGTTTATTGTTAAGGTGACGTTTTCTTTTCTCAGCTTGAGATTTTCTGTCTTGAAATGTTTAACGTTTATTTTTAGGCTGCTAATTTCTAATTTTAGTTTGACACCAAACGCATTTCACCAAAGAGTCTATGTTCATGGCAATGCTCTTCATACTTTTTGGGTAAGATTAGGACTTGGCAATGGGGACATTTAAACTTAAATTTATCTCACGTAAGAAGATTCCTATATTTTTTCATTGCTTCACGAGCTGCCATAATTATGTTAAGCTGAGCAATGAAAAAAAATAATAGTTTATAATAAGTTCATTTGTCAAGGATATTTATAGTCTAGCAGATTCATTAATATAATTAAAAAAATTAAAAGGTTACTTAACAGATTCATTAATATGGTGAGAGATATTACTGTTGCAGGTAGAGGTCGAAATAGAATGATGGAGTTGGCACATTAGCAATCCTATATATAGATGAGCCACACCCACTCATGAAAAAAAAATTCTTTGAAAAAAAAAAAATTTTTTTTTCAAGAGTGGGTGTGACTCATCTATATATAGGATTGCTAATGTGCTCACTCCATCATTCTATTTCGACTTCTACCTGCAACAGTAATATCTCACCATATTAATGAATCTGTTAAGTATCTTTTAATTTTATAAATTATATTAATGAATCTGCTAAAAAATTAAGTATTTAAAATATAATGTGCCAATGTTGGGTTTGTCATGTGTAGATTGTTACATTAAGTAAAGGCTATAACAAAATTATTAATTGTTTAATAATATAGCTATTTCTATAAAAATTGCTTCAACGGTTTCCGAATCCAGCGTTTATAATTCTAATGACTATACAACTGTTGCTGGCAAATGTCGAGATAGAATGATGGAGTGGGTACGTTAGCAATCCCATATATAGATGAACCACACCCACTCTTGAAAAAAAAAATATTTGAAAAAAAAAATATTTGAAAAAAAAAAAATATTTGAAAAAAAAAAAATTTTTTTTTTTTTTTTTTTTTTTTTTTATTTCAAGGTTGTTAAGATTTTTTTTTTCAAGAGTGGGTGTGGCTCATCTATATATATAGGATTGCTAATGTGCCCGCTCCATCATTCTATTTCGACGTCTACCTGCAACAGTAATATGTCTCAACATATTAATGAATCTGTTAAGCTAGACCCGTAACCTTTTAATTTTTTAAATTATATTAATGAATCTGCTAAAAATTAAGTATTTAAAATATAATGTGCCAATGTTGGGTTTGTCATGTAGATTGTTACATTAAGTAAAGGCTATAACAAAATTTAATAATTGTTTAATAATATAGCTATTTCTATAAAAAATTTTATCACATCCTGTTTCCGCGTCCAGCGACAATAATTCTATAAAAAGCCTTATCTCATCCTGTTTTCGTAGAAAATGAAGGATGCAACATCCTGTATCCTGCCTTCAGATTGACTATATAAGCTCTGCCATTCGATCGAATAGCCATTCTCTCTTCGGACCTTGATCTGCTAACATGTGTAACAATCAATGCTCTGTGAAGAAACTCAAAGTGGCTAACGCACTTCATAACCTTTTTGGAGTGACTGAACCGTTTCCGAAAATTCTTTCGACTTCGGTCAAAAAACTGAAGAAATATCCTCATTTCCAAACGATGATGGGAGAAGGCAAAACCCATATCTTCTGCCTATATCTGACACCTGATCATAAAATTTCGTTTAAAAAACGCACCTTAACTGACAAGATTCGGAATACGATTCCAGCAATAGGCAGAGAGGCCAAGACAATCTATCCGCTGAGACCTCAAGAGATTAAATGGAGCACTCTGATGAACAGATTCAAAAGACCCCCCAGCGAAGCCAACAGAGTCAACGCTGATATGCGTATTGGATTCAAGTGCCCCAATAACCAATTTCTGGTGAAAGGCCATTTCACGTTTGGACAGAGAACCGTTGGGCAAGGATGCGCCCATATCATCCAGACGTTGAACGTACCATTGCTGTTATATGTGAGGCCTCCCAACGAGACACGAGTGAGAGCTGACAGCAGATATTTCGCAGGGGACAAGCTTCATTTCTACGACAGGTTCATATTAATTGCTGACTCGAGCTCAAGATACCTGCTGGCACTACCTATATTTTATTTACGACCCAAAAGAATTTCTTCAGTCTAGATGTTGTGCAGGAGAGCTTGAAACTGGGTTTTAAGGTGAAAAACCCGTTGGTACAAAGAATCATGAAAATAGATGGGATGTATGAAGGTACCTGTGCCAACACCTATGATATCTCATATAGATGATGATGACGAGCCACCCTCTGAACATATTCAAATAGCTCCAATCTCAGAGACAGAATCATCCCAAGAGCTATCCCAAGAGCCAGAACCAGTAACCGATTTCCCAGAAATCTATTTGCCGACGAACCCTCCTGTTGTATTGGACAAAACAATAACAGTGGTAACTACAAATTTTGCAGAACAATATAAGTCTCTAATCTGGAAAGTATTGACAGACCCCCTTAATAACAACTTCGTACGCACCTACGGGCCTGATCTACCTGGAATTGATATGAGAACTGCATCTGTAAAACGTAAGGCCGAAAAGAATCCCAAGCGTCTAAAGAAATCTAAGCTCACTTTCAAGACACTGCAACAAATACAGAGCCAGAGTCTGAAAATAGAGAACCTGAGCCAGTTTTTAAATGCCCCGTTGAAAATCCTGTTGAAAATCCAGAGCCTGAGCCAGTTGAAAATCCTGAGCATGTTTTTATATGTCCTATTGAAAATCCACAATTTCCTATTGAAAATTCAATACCTTTTGTCGAAAATCCAGGGTTTCATAGTGGATGGCCTACTATTCAAAGCCCAGCGGTGCCTGAAGATCTTAATAATATAGTATGTACTCCCATGCCAGATCAGCTACTACTAGACTCTATGAAGAAAGATCTCAAGACACCTGGCACTCTAGAATATATAGTAAATGTTTTCGAACTACCAAATTACATATCACTATAAAAATATTAAAAATTTAAAATATTTGGGTCAAACGAGGCTTCCTCATGTGAGATTTGTCATTATGACTTATCTTGACGATGGAAGCCTCGTTTGACCCATTTTTTTTAAATCGATCTGCTACCAATATTGGATTTGTAAAAAAAATAACTTATAAATTTTATCAGAATTGTGTAGAAAGTGACCAAATGAGAATTGTCTAAGCTATAGGCCGTTCAAGGATCACTTAAACATGATCGCTTAAACATGAATCCGGATTCAGCTATGCCATGATAAAATTGACTCAGCTGTCGTAGCCCTATCGATTGGACCTGTAAACGGGACAGCCAACGTTGGTGCGTAGAGAGAATCCATAAAAATTTAACTTTGATAAAATTGAAACGTGCTGAGGGACAAACGTAGCTTTTGAATTGAATTGTAGACCAGAAAAACTGAACGCGTAGAGATTAGCAGCCCATATTGTAAAAATTTAAACATAATTATGAAAATAGTATTAACGAGATCCAATGACAAGCGTAGTGACTAGCATGAGAAATGGAAAGTGTAGCGGCGGATCCATAAAAATTGAAACGTAATTATGAAAATAGTATTAACCAAATGGACAACTTATAGGAAGAGACAAATAAATAATTATCTATAACGAGTCAAGGTCACACGAGTCAAGCTTCAAGGTCACACGAAAAAAGAATTTCAAAGATTTTTTTTTTTTCAAGAGTGGGTGTGGCTCATCTATATATAGGATTGCTAATGTGCCCACTCCATCATTCTATTTCGACCTCTACCTGCAACAGTAATATCTCTCACCATATTAATGAGTCTGTTAAGTAACCTTTTAATTTTTTTAATTATCTTAATGAATCTGCTAGACTATAAATATCCTTGACAAATGAATTTATTATCAACTATTATTTTTTTTCATTACTCAGCTTAACACAATAATGGCGGCTCGTGAAGCAATGAAAAAATATAGGAATCTTCTTTTGTGGGATAAATTCAAGTTTAAATGTCCCCATTGCCAAGTCCTAATCTTACCCAAAAAGTATGAAAAGCATTGCCATGAACATAGACTCTTTGGTGAAATGCGTTTGGTGTCAAACTAAAATTAGAAATTAGCAGCTTAAAAATAAACGTTAAACATTTCAAGACAGAAAATCTGAAGCTGAGAAAAGAAAACGTCACCTTAACAATAAACGTTAAATGTCTCAAGGCAGAAAATACTCAATTAAAAGATGTATATTCTAACTTAAAGGTAGATATCGTTGAGCTTAAACAACGATTATCGAATCCATATAGTTGTTGGTATAAAACGACACCAATGATAATGCGAGTATGTTAGTCATTATTTATATAGCCAAACGTTTTAAATTATACTTAGCTGCCATGTGGTAATAGATACGATACAGCTTGAGACCAAAGATTAAACAGCCATCGTGTAGCAATCTAAAAAAATTATGCTGGATTGAAAATTTTCAAGCTGCTTATGTAGAGTTAAGCTAAACCACACCCAATTAGAAAGATAACTTTGAAAAAATAGCCAGTCAAATTTCAAGGTCACACGAAAAAAAAAAAAAAAAATTTTTTTGTGTGACCTTGAAACTTGACTGGCTATATATAATTATTTATTTGTCTCCACACTCTCATTGTCTCTCAACATTTGTCAGCAACGGTTGTCTAGTCATTATGTCTCGTAATGTGTTTGAGCAATATGATAAAATTGAAACAGGCTGACCTGTATCTGAAACAGGATTCCATCCAATCGTGTCCAAATGCTAGGTCTTCCCATTTTAAATGAGACCTGATAATATTGATCGTGGCACAGTCGTCGCGTTGATCTTAAACGTGGATCACTTAGCCATCCAAGAGGTCTTCATGAAAATTGAGTCAAGGCTGTCTGAAACAGGTGCCATGACAAATCGATATGTACACTTGAAATCTGACCTTAAACTGAATTTGGCCATTTGTTACACCAGATTTTGGTGAGGCTGAATTGAAAAAATTTTCTGGCTGATAGAAAATTCATTTTGCTGAGAGTTGTCACGACAAACGTAGCAATTGAATTGAATTGTAGAAACGCTGGGCGAAGCTTAGCAGGAAAACTGAACAAGCCAATATTGTAAAAATTTAAACGTAATTATGAAAATAGTATTAACGAGATGCCATTCGTTTGCCAATGACAAATGAAAATTGGATAACGTAAAGAGTAGCGGTAGCATGACAAATTGAAACTGGATAACGTAGAGAGTAGCGACCCATATTTTTCGTGTCCAAATGCTAGGCTATGGCATCGGGGTAGCTTCCCACGATTCATTTTAAATGAAACCTGTTAATATTGATCGTGGTACAGTCGTCGCGTGGATTGCTTGGCCATCCAAGAAGCCTTCATGAAAATTGAAACCGGCTGAGTGCTATCCTGAAACAGGTGCCACGACAAATCGATATGTACGCTTGAAATCTGAAAGACGTAGAGAGTAGCAGTCCATATCGTAATTATATATAACCAGTCAAGGTCACCCTCATTGTGTCTCGACATTTGACAATGAGAGTGTGGAGACAAATAAATAATTATATATATCCAGTCAAGTTTCAAGGTCACAAAAAAAAAAAAAAAAATTCGTGTGACCTTGAAACTTGACTGGCTATTTTTTCAAAGTTATCTTTCTAATTGGGTGTGGGTTAGCTTAACTCTACATAAGCAGCTTGAAAATTTTCAATCCAGCATAATTTTTTTAGATTGCTACACGATGGCTGTTTATTATGTTATCTTTGGTCTCAAGCTGTATCGTATCTATTACCATATGGCAGCTAAGTATAATTTAAAACGTTTGGCTATATAAATAATGACTAACATACTCGCATTATCATTGGTGTCGTTTTATACCAACAACTATATGGATTCGATAATCGTTGTTTAAGCTCAACGATATCTACCTTTAAGTTAGAATATACATCTTTTAATTGAGCATTTTCAGCCTTCAGACATTTAACGTTTATTGTTAAGGTGACGTTTTCTTTTCTCAGCTTGAGATTTTCTGTCTTGAAATGTTTAACGTTTACTTTTAGGCTGCTAATTTCTAATTTTAGTTTGACACCAAACGCATTTCACCAAAGAGTCTATGTTCATGGCAATGCTTTTCATACTTTTTGGGTAAGATTAGGACTTGGCAATGGGGACATTTAAACTTAAATTTATCCCACGTAAGAAGATTCCTATATTTGTTCATTGCTTCACGAGCTGCCATAATTATGTTAAGCTGAGTAATGAAAAAAAATAATAGTTTATAATAAGTTCATTTGTCAAGGATATTTATAGTCTAGCAGATTCATTAATATAATTTAAAAAATTAAAAGGTTAATTAACAGATTCATTAATATGGTGAGAGATATTACTGTTGCAGGTAGAGGTCGAAATAGAATGATGGAGTGGGCACATTAGCAATCCTATATATAGATGAGCCACACCCACTCTTGAAAAAAAAAAAAATCTTTGAAATTCTTTTTTTTTTTTCGTGTGACCTTGAAGCTTGACTCGTGTGACCTTGACTCGTTATATATAATTATTTATTTGTCTCTTCCTATAATGTGTTGTAAATTTGGTTAATACTATTTTCATAATTACATTTCAATTTTTATGGTTCCGCCGCTACATTTTCCATTTCTCATGCTAGTCACTACGCTTGTCATTGGATCTCGTTAATACTATTTTCATAATTACGTTTAAATTTTTACAATATGGGCTGCTAATCTCTACGCGTTCAGTTTTTCTGGTCTACAATTCAATTCAAAAGCTACGTTTGTCCCTCAGCACGTTTCAATTTTATCAAAGTTAAATTTTTATGGATTCTCTCTACGCAACAATGTTGGCTGTCCGTTTACAGGTCCAATCTATAGGGCTACGAGTCAATTTTATCATGGCATAGCTGAAGCCGGATTCATGTTTAAGCGATCCTTGAACGGCCTATAGCTTAGACAATTCTCATTTGGTCACTTTCTACTCAATTCTGATAAAATTTATAAGTTATTTTTTTTACAAATCCAATATTGGTAGCAGATCGATTTAAAAAAAATGGGTCAAACGAGGCTTCCATCGTCAAGATAAGTCATAATGACAAATCTGACATGAGGAAGCCTCGTTTGACCCAAATATTTTAAATTTTTAATATTTTTATAGTGATATGTAATTTGGTAGTTCGAAAACATTTACTATATATTCTAGAGTGCCAGGTGTCATGAGATCTTTCATCATAGAGTCTAGTAGTAGCTGATCTGGCATGGGAGTGCATACTATATTATTAAGATCTTCAGGCACCGCTGGGCTTTGAATAGTAGGCCATCCACTATGGAACCCTGGATTTTCGACAAAAGGAATTGAATTTTCAATAGGAAATTGTGGATTTTCAATAGGACATATAAAAACATGCTCAGGATTTTCAACTGGCTCAGGCTCTGGATTTTCAACAGGATTTTCAACGGGGCATTTAAAAACTGGCTCAGGTTCTCTATTTTCAGGCTCTGGCTCTGTATTTGTTGCAGTGTCCTTGAAAGAGAGCTTAGATTTCTTTATACGCTTGGGATTCTTTTCGGCCTTACGTTTTACAGATGCAGTTCTCATATCAATTCCAGGTAGATCAGGCCCGTAGGTGCGTACGAAGTTGTTATTAAGGGGGTCTGTCAATGCTTTCCAGATTAGAGACTTATATTGTTCTGCAAAGTTTGTAGTTACCACTGTTATTGTTTTGTCCAACACAACAGGAGGGTTCGTCGGCAAATAGATTTCTGGCAAATCGGTTACTGGTTCTGGCTCTTGGGATAGCTCTTGGGATGATTCCGGCTCTGAGATTGGAGCTGTTTGAATATGTTCAGAGGGTGGCTCGTCATCAACATCTATATGAGATATCATAGGTGTTGGCACAGGTGCCTCATACATCCCATCTATTTTCATGATTCTTTCTACCAACGGGTTTTTTACCTTAAAACCCAGTTTCAAGCTCTCCTGCACAACATCTAGACTGAAGAAATTCTTTTGGGTCGTAAATAAAATATAGGTAGTGCCAGCAGGTATCTTGTAGCTCGAGTCAGCAATTAATATGAACCTGTCGTAGAAATGAAGCTTGTCCCCTGCGAAATATCTGCTGTCAGCTCTCACTCGTGTCTCGTTGGGAGGCCTCACATATAACAGCAATGGTACGTTCAACGTCTGGATGATATGGGCGCATCCTTGCCCAACGGTTCTGTGTCCAAACGTGAAATGGCCTTTCATCAGAAATTTTTTATTGGGGCACTTCAATCCAATACGCATATCAGCGTTGACTCTGTTGGCTTCTTTGGGGGGTCTTTTGAATCTGTTCATCAGAGTGCTCCATTTAATCTCTTGAGGTCTCAGCGGATAGATTGTCTTGTCCTCTCTGCCTATTGCTGGAATCGTATTCCGGATCTTGTCAGTTAAGGTGCGTTTTTTAAACGAAATTTTATGATCAGGTGTCAGATATAGGCAGAAGATATGGGTTTTGCCTTCTCCCATCATCGTTTGGAAATGAGGATATTTCTTCAGTTTTTTGACCGAAGTCGAAAGAATTTTCGGAAACGGTTCAGTCACTCCAAAAAGGTTATGAAGTGCGTTAGCCGCTTTAAGTTTCTTCACAGAGCATTGATTGTTATACATGTTAGCAGATCAAGCTCCGAAGAGAGAATGGCTATTCGATCGAATGGCAGAGCTTATATAGTCAATCTGAAGGCAGGATAGAGGATGTTGCATCACTCATTTTCTACGAAAACAGGATGAGATAAGGCTTTTTATAGAATTATTGTCGCTGGATGCGGAAACAGGATGAGATAAAATTTTTTTTATAGAAATAGCTATATTATTAAACAATTATTAAATTTTGTTATAGCCTTTACTTAATGTAACAATCTACATGACAAACCCAACATTGGCACATTATATTTTAAATACTTAATTTTGTAGCAGATTCATTAACATAATTTAAAAAATTAAAAGGTTACGGGTCTAGCTTAACAGATTCATTAATATGTTTAGACATATTACTGTTGCAGGTAGACGTCGAAATAGAATGATGGAGCGGGCACATTAGTAATCCTATATATATAGATGAGCCACACCCACTCTTGAAAAAAAAAAAATCTTAACAACCTTGAAATAAAAAAAATTTTTTTTTTTTTTCCAAATATTTTTTTTTTTTTTCAATTTTTTTTTTTTTTTTTTCAAATATTTTTTTTTCAAGAGTGGGTGTGGTTCATCTATATATAGGATTGCTAACGTACCCACTCCATCATTCTATCTCGACATTTGCCAGCAACAGTTGTCTAGTCATTAGAATTATAAACGCTGGATTCGGAAACCGTTGAAGCAATTTTTATAGAAATAGCTATATTATTAAACAATTATTAAATTTTGTTATAGCCTTTACTTAATGTAACAATCTACACATGACAAACCCAACATTGGCACATTATATTTTAAATACTTAATTTTTTAGCAGATTCATTAATATAATTTATAAAATTAAAAGATACTTAACAGGTTCATTAATATGGTGAGATATTACTGTATTTAAACATGTAGACATTTCCGCTTCGCGGAAATGTCCTCAAGTTTAAATACAGATAAAAAATGTTTTATTTCTAATATTTTATTTCTTTTAGTTTTTATAGTTTCTTAATATGTATATACTTATATATATTTTTTTAAGTGGGTGTTGCTCGTTTATATATTTTATACATATATATAATTTTTTCCAAGACTTCATTTATAAAGGTATCTTATAAGCTGAATCCGTTTAAAATCTCAAAGTACGAATCGGCACACATCCAATATTGGCAATAGTATCGTCACAAAAAAAAACGGATCGAACGAAGTGTCAAAGACAGAAATCTGCCATGAGGCACTTCGTTCGGCCCGATTTTTTTATAAATCGTTTCGGTTTAAACCCAACTATAGTATTTTCTAGCCTCTGTATTTATAAGGCTGTAGCATTTTCCATCTCTCATATTGACATTCGACTTGACAACGACTATGCCATGCCGTTTTCTAAATCTCGGATCTTCAAATCCAGCAGTTTTTAATTTGGGCCGTCTGACGAAATCAATCTTTGGTGGAGGTTTCCAGGTACGATATGTTGTCACCCTGGACGGTTCCTCTGGAGATTTCGGCAGCGGGCTTATTAGCTTTGGTACTTTAAAATAAATCATCTTTGACATGGGTATTGAAATTTGAACTGGAGCTGGTTTAGAAATTAGTGCTGGTTTAGGTCTGGAAACTGGAGCTGGCTTAGAAATTAGTGCTGGTTTAGATTTAGAAACTGGAGCTGGTCTGGAAACTGGAGCTGGTTTAGAAATTAGTGCTGGTTTAGATTTGAAAACTGGAGCTGGTTTAGATTTAGAAACTGGAGCTGGTCTGGAAACTGGAGCTGGTTTAGATTTGCAAACTGGAGCTGGTTTAGATTTAGTAACTGGAGAGGGTCTGGAAACTGGAGCTGGGGCTGATCTGGAAACTGGTTTTGGAGCTGGCATGGACATGTGTCGATTGTAATTGCATAATAACTCGCAAGAAAAACGAGGCGTATTCAAGACACTCAATCTAGGCTGTATGGCATAGTCATAGTCAACTCTCTCGTCGGTCAGAGAGTCGAAAGAAATCATTTCCATTTTGAAAAACAGAGGCTCAGAATGAATAAGCTGAGGCGAGAAGCTCGTATTTATACTCTGGCAAGCGGATGCGTGAGATCTGACAAGCGGTTCTGAGAAACGACATAAGTAATAGTAAATAAGGCTCCACAGGATGAATTTTTATAGATTTTTGCTTAGAGAGGATATCCCTTGACGCAAGCGATAAATTAAATCTATAAAAAACGTTATCACGTCCTGTTTCTGAGGAAACGGTTTACATAATATCCTGCCAACAGAATTAGATTTGTTCTAGAAGAATTTTATCGGATCATTTTGAGGGCTTCAAGCGACAAACTAATTTTATAAAAATTTGAAAATTTTAACAGATGAGAGATATGACCGTTGCTGGCAAAGATCTAGATAGAATGAGGAGGTGGCACGTCAGCGATCCTATATATAGAGGAGCCACACCCACTTTTAAAAATAAAAATTAAAAAAAAAGAAATTTCGTGTGACCTTGAAGCTTGTCTATATTTAATATGGCCAACGTGACCACACCCTCATTGTGTCTCGACATTTGCCAGCAACGGTCGTCTAGTCACTATGCCTCGTAATGTTTTTGAGCAAGATGTACGTTGATTGACTCTAGATAGTTAGATTTTTCTATAAAAACCCATGATCTGATCTGATTTCATGAAAACGTACAACATCTTGTCATTTGTCAAACAATAGTCTATAAAATCTTTGTTTCATCTTGTTTTCGAAGCTAATATTACCCATCCTATTTTAAAGGAAATGGGTTTGGACCTCACGGAGCTGGTTTATGCATGACCTTACAGTAGAAGAAATAAATTCCACACCCACCCACCCAAATATGTATACTATATATATATACTATAATACAGACTACAGCGCCATCTACAATGAATTTCATTGGATAAAAAATCTAACTTTAGCAACCAACTGTAAAAAAAAAATCTTTGAAAAAAAAAAAAAAAAAAAAATCCTTTTTTTTTTTTTGAGTGGGTGTGGCTTGGATTCATTCTGTATTAATAGCCATACTCAACTCTTCTCGCATCAATCTTCTTCTGTCCCACTAAAGCGCTCATCTATCTAACATTAGATACTGCCAGTTTTACAACGATATCTCGTCCTGTTACTGTGACTCTAACTTCTGTCTGGCAGATTAACAATATCCTGTTTCTAATCTATTCAAACTTTTTACGATGATTAAGTATCACGAGCCAAATTTATTCTGGCGTACCTTTAATCGCTTCCGAAAAATTGGATGGCTCTAAAATAGGTATAGGCTACGTGAGCGATTCGTTCAGGATGCAATCGAGGAACGTAGTGCTAGATGATAAGACACGCATTTTTGGCTTGAAACAAATCATGGAACCGCTGTCGGAAAAAGTACGGTTTATTAAAGACATTTTACATATGAGTCAGTCTATGAGAAGGACGAGGGTTGTAGCTACGACTCGATTCGTATTGAGATTGAAAATGAGGCGGATAAGCTTATCAAGAAATTTTCTGGACGAAGAATGGCTAACGTGCTCACATCTCACTTTGTCTCGACGTTTGCCAACAACAGTCATCTAGTTATGTCTCCATAAAATATTTTCGTCCGTTGTACGGTAAAACATTTTACGGATAACTAGATGACTGTTGTTGGCAGACGTCGAGACAAAATGAGATGTGGGTACGTTAGCCATTCTATATATAGGACACACGAAAAAAACTAATGTTGAATAAATGAAGTTAGTTCCGTCAAGTTATAGATACTGCTCCGTTCTTGAAGATGTGTTCAACGTCACACGAAAAAAAAAATTTTTTTTTCAAGATCGTTGGATTTTTTGAGGGCGTGGCTTCATCCCATGTATATATATAGAGAGAGAGACTCGCTTACGTATCCAAACCGTCATTGTCTTTGACCAGCAACAGTCATCTAGTCATGTCTCTGTTGGCTTAATTATTTATACATTTAAATCGATACCATTTTATCTCGTTTTCCAGAGTCTCAAATTTAATTTCTACAATATTGGCTTAATATATTTTATACATTTAAATAGTCTCCATGTTATCCTGATAATCTCTTCGATACTAGCTTAATAGATTTTTTTATAAATTTAATATCAAAGTCTCAAATTAAACCCATCCAATATTGGCACTATATCTATCGCAAAAAAATGGGCCGAACGAGGTGTCAAAGACAAAAAATCTGCCATGAGACACCTCGTTCGACCCATTTTTTTACTCTCATTTAGAGGATCAACATAAGTTGTCAATATGCTGCTCGTCACATAGCCTACTGATAGTAAGTTTTAACGGTCCGGTCATCTTAGATTTGTATAAGTCATAGTCTTCATACTCAAGCTCGAAGAATTTACTCACCTGCAGTTGATAATCGGCAAGAAAATCTTCAAACCGAGTACGGGACTTTTTTACAAATCAAATGGCAATAGGTTTTTTGAAACTAAGTTTCATGTTGGCATGATATTTTACCAATGCCGAACCGTCAAACATTGCATCGAATACCTCTTCGTCCAGGTACCCCCTCAGGTGATATTTGGCCTCGCTAATAGAGAATAATTTCGTCTTAGCGAGCCATTTAGGTACCCTTACCTTGGGGTCCATCACATCACGGACGGTGAGGCTTGCATATTTATCGGCGAACTCAAGATCGAGTGGATGTCTCGAATAAATTGCAAGGTCCTCAGCCTGGACGAAAAGGGTACCATCAGTAGCCATGATACACTTAAACGTAATGCCATGAGCATAGTTTTTAATATGAAACAACATATTGACAAGCAAATGAAGCTAAGCAGCTAGTAGAGAGATCGACTAGCAATTGAAGAGCTCTCGCTGGGCACTCGTATATATACTCGATTCGGCTTCCTGCCAACATTTTTTTAATAGATTTGATTGTAATTTTCTCCGAAACGCTTATCAAACATCCTGAGGAAAGGCTTGCATAATATCCTGTCAATAGTTCTCGAACAATTTTTTTATAGATCTGATTATAATTTTAACCGGTCGTCCGCTTCCTGCATCCTGAGGAAAGGCTTGCATAATATCCCGTCAACATTTTTTATAGAGATCTGATTGTAATTTTAACCGGTCGTCCGCTTCCTGTCAGTAGTTCTCGAAAATCTTTTTATAGAGATCAGATTATAATGACTGGCTTGGCCGTTCATTAATATTACATATCTAGCTTAGCCTTTAAAAATTTTAAATTTTACACAAAAAAATTAAAATTTTACACGAAAAAATTAAAATTTTACACGAAAAAATTAAAATTTTAAACTCAGATCTCTTAAATTTATCTATAGAGTCTGTATATTTTACCAAGATTCATATTTATCTTATAGAGAAGCCATATCCCTTCAAAATTAGAAATCAGATTGTAATGACCGTTTATTAATATTACATATCTAGCTTAGCCATTAAATTTTTTAAATTTCACACGAAAAAATTAAAATTTTAAACTCAGATCTCTTAAATTTATCTATAGAGTCTGTATATTTTATCAAGATACAAAATTATCTTATAGAGAAGTCATATCCCTTCAAATTTACAAGTTCAATTCGGTACACATCCAATATTGGCACTCTATCTATCGCAAAAAAATGGGCCGAACGAAGCCTCAATGACAGATATCATGAGAGGCTTCGCTCGACCCATTTTTTTGCGCCTCGTCCTGATCTTAAGACGAGGATTTATACCAGTAGGGTTTGTTTCCCACCAAAACTTTGATTTTTTTGGGAAAATACCCTAACTCTAAGTCTCCGTACCTTTCTCCGAAGACATAACTATCCAGCGGTACTGATTGCACGTAAGTGTCCATAGATATTTTCAAATCAGCTATAAAACTCTCCATGGTAGCATTTGAAGAGTTAATGGATTTGATCTTGATACGTATGGGCCTTCTGATGTTGAACGTACACTCTATCGGCGATAGAATCTCGATAGGCCCCTGGAATAATGATTGAAATTCGCCTGGATGCATATCCAACAGCGTGTCGGCGTCCTCCAATCCAAAAATACGTGTCTTTGCTAGACACGGGGGCAGGCTCAAGCCCTCGGGAGCGATGTCAGTCACAGTGAGATGGCATAAGTTTAAAACGCCAGAAGGATTTTGATGGCCCATGTAGCGAGCTACGTCTGAACCTTTGATAAAAATTTGACCATCAAAAGTCAAAAAACAAGTCAATTTGATGTTTAATTCTTCAGCGAAAATTTGAAAAAATCATTATGGAGCAAGTAGAAAGCACGACTAGCAAGTAGAAATATCAAGCAGTCGGAATAAAATGTCTCGTCCAGCAGCCTGTATTTATACTAGTAACGATCTCTATTTCTGTCTAAATTCCAAGTAAATTTCTTATCGACATCCTGTGACGCTATCGGTAGCTTATGCAAGATCCCGTTCAAACGACAAACTAATTCTATAAATAATTTTATCACGTCCTGTTTTTGAGGAAGTTCTAGAAGATCACGCGGCTAGCTCTCATCCTGTTTAAGCGACAAACAAATTTTATCGCGTCCAGTATGATATCCACATCCTGCATCCTGTTTTCTTAGTAAAGCTTGATAAAATTAGGTCGCGAATCGGGTATATATACGAGCTGCCTCTAAGAGCCTGTCTCATTTTGACTTCATTGCTATTAAGTCATGCTATTCACTATTGACCATCCACAGCTTGATGCCAAAATCCTATTCGTAGTCTCTGCGGATGGACGTTTATTCGTAATGTCATCTGACGTGACCAAGCTGATGGGTAAGAGTAGCGCATATGTGAAAAAAACTACCAAGCTAAAGGTGAGGGACCTCGTTTACAAAAGGTTCAGGATACCTGTCCCTTTAGCTAATACCTGGGTGTATCCAATGGAAGAGATTCATTTCGGAGATTCGCTGTCGACCATGGGTTTTGAGGCCATGATGAAATCTGCTAAAATTGATATCTTAGATCCTATAGTGCCAACTGCATGCATCCATAAAGCAGTCAGAATTCGGATCGTGAGGAATTCTGAGGTATTCATAGATGAATTCTTAAAGGATTTCATAGAAAGAACCATGCTGTTCTATGATGGAGACCACGATGATGACCCTCGCCTACACGAAGATAGATTTGAGACCATTTCTTGGACAGACACCCCTCCGTCCAAAATCAAAGTCTTCGTGGGGAATCGATCTCGCTGGTACAAACTGAAGCCTTAGAGATTTAAATTGGATAGGGCAAAAAAATGGGCCGAACGAAGTGTCTCATGGCAGATTTCAGTCATTGACGCTTCGTTCGGCCCATTTTTTTGCGACGGTAGTAAGCCAATATTGGATGGGTACAAATTGAGACTTTGAATTTGGGAGCCTCTGAGATAGATAATATCTGAGATACCAATATTGATACGATAAATTATTCTAATCTGAGATGGAAAATACTAATGTCAATCGGATTGTATCTGAGATAGAAATTTACAATATTGAATAAAATTTGAAACGATAAAAATTTAAATGGATAGGGACATTTGTTAAATGAGTGTTGTACCAATATTGAATATGTTTTTTAACGATTCGATAAACAAATAAAATATTTAAATACTAAAAAATTTATTATTAAAATAAAATATTTAAATACTAAATATTTAAATACTAAATATTTTATTATTAAAATAAAATATTTAAATAATATATTTAAATTCTAAAAATTTATTATTCAAACCGACCACTGAATCGAAAAATTCTGACGGGGGTGGAGTCGCTCGAAGAATACTTCTGCCGACTGTCTGATAGACCTTTATATGCCGTAAAGGCGTAGGGTTACCCAGATTTGCGGTACATGGCATAGGAGCTATAGTTTGAGTAGAATACCCTTGTAACTAAAATCTTTAAATCTTAATTGTAAATCTGATTTTCGTGAAAATGCACATCTTGCTCAAAACACGTTACGAGACATAATGTCTAGACAATCGTTGCTGGCAAATGTCGAGACACAATGAGGGTGTGGTCACGTTAGCCATATTAAATATAGACAAGCTTCAAGGTCACACGAAAAAAAATTTTTTTTTTTTTTTGAGTGGGCGTGGCTTGGATTCTTTCTGTATAAATAGCCGTACTCAACTTTCTCGCATCAATCTCCTTCTGTCCCACTTAAACGCTCATCTATCTAACATTAGTTCCTGCCAGTTTTAGAACGATAGGCTATCTCGTCCTGTTTCTGTGACTCGTACATTAGATCGTTTCTAATCTCATCCGCAAACGCTTTCATTGAAAAATCAGCATGTACAAAATGTGGGAACCGTTGGACAACGACGCAAAGGCTGAAATGCTGAATTTAAAACAGCAAATGTTTGACTTGCAATCCAAATTGAATGCAGAAATTGCACTCTTGAAAACTAAGATTGAGAATTTTGACGTTCTGTACTCCAAAATAGACAGCCTGTATCAGGAAGAAATTTACAGGCTCAAATTAGAGATGGGCATTCAGCAGAACAAATTTCTAGTGCAGATCCAAAATTAAATCAATTCCATTTATCATGTCTTCTACCGTCTCAAATTAAATTGCTACACAATTGGCTTAATAATTTTTTTAAATGGATAAGGTTAGCAGGGATGGAACACGGGCGCAGAATTCATACCACTATGGATGTAAGAAAATTTTCTACCTCTTAAATCAACGATATTATAGGTATAGAAATTTCTTAAACAGATTCCGGTATGAATTCTGCGCCCGTGTTCCATCCCTGGGTTAGGCGACGACAGTTTCTAAATGAATGCTGTACCAATATCGAATCTTAGCGATTTGATAAACATATAAAATATTTAAATTCTAAAAATTTATTATTCAAATCGGATCGAATCGTGAAAAATTCTGAAAGGGTGAAGTCACTCGAAAAATATTGCTGGTGACTGTCTGATAGACCTTTAGATGCGTAAAGAAGTAGAGTCACCCAGCTTTGCGGTACTTGGCATAGGAGCTATTGTTTGAATTTCTAAAAGGGTGAAATATGCTCGAAAAATATTGCTGGTGACTGTCTGATAGACCTTTAGATGCGTAAAGGCGTAGAGTCACCCAGCTTTGCGGTACTTCCTATAGGAGCTGTAGTGAAATCAGAATGAGGTCATGGGTTTTTATAGATTATCACGAAGTCAGACTATTGCTGGTCATACACAATGATGATTTGGATACGTTAGCCATTTTATATTCATATGTTAGCCATATTATATTGATTCGTTAGACATTATGCTGGATGCAGGCTTTTTATTTAAAATGTTTTACCGTACAACGGATGACTTGAACGTTATTACGACTAATGCCAAATGAATTAAGTTAGCTCCGTCAAGTACTATACATTGCTATTGTAATGCCACACCCACTTTCCAAAAAAAAAAAAAAAAAAAAAAAAAAAATTTTTTTTTTTTTATGTGACCTTGTGATCTTGATAGCTTTATAGCGCCTATATAAGCAGCTGACACATCTCATTTTCTAACATTACTCCTATATATGTGGCGGCTAACGCATCCAAACCGTCATTGTACCTGTCCAGCAACAGTCGTCTAGTCATGCCTCTGTCGCTTATGATTGTTTTATACATTTAAATCGATTCCATTTTATCATGTCTTCTAGAGTCTCAAATTAAATTTTTAAACTATTGGCTTAATAATTTTAATTTGGCTGGACAGCATGTTTAATTTTTTCGTTTTTACAGATTACCTTATGAAGGCTTATTCTTTGAAAATATTGTCTGGATGGCTTTCTCTCTGAATCTATATAAGCATTAACTAAATATTTTAAATTCTAATGTCTAAATTTACATTACTGGCATTTTGTTTTTTAATTTATCTCGCGAGTTAATTTTAGTTTTTTCGACAACGATGGAAGGGCTTTGAAAATATTAACTGGTCTGAAGACTCTCTGCAAAGTCCATGTAACGATGTTATTTTTTTAAATGTAGTTTAATTTTTTTCGTTTTCACAGATTACCTTATGAAGGCCTTGTCTCTGAAAATATTGTCTGGATGGCTTTGTCTCTGAATCTATATAAACATTAACAAAATATTTTAAATTCTAAGGCCTAAATTTACAATATTAGCATGAAATCTTGTAAATTTATAGGATACTCACGGGTCGATTTTGGTTTTTTCGATAACAAGTTTGGACAAAGGGCTTACCCTTGGAAAATATGAACGGATTCTCTGCAAAGTCGATGAAAATATTTTTTTCTTAAATGTGGCTTAACCTACTGATCAGACGTCGACATTAAATTTTTAATCGTGTAAGATTGACTCCGTATTAACATTAGCCTTGCTGGTTGGATCGGGTTTGTGTTCTAAAGAAATCATTGGGCCCATCCAAAATGATTTTCGTAGCCTGTTGCCCAAGGCTTAAAGTATTGTTTCCTATACCAAGAGGATGGCCAAACTCGATACGGACTGATTAAAATTTTTGATAGATATAAGGATTCACTTTACTGGACAGAGATTTTTTTTGACAACAGATCTCAGGGTTTTGAAAATATCAGAATCGATTATGGATGCTGAAAATTTATATTTTTAAGAAGATATTTTTTAATGATGAGCTTGTCATGCAGAAGGTTTATTTTTCCCTACAGAAAATCCTTATGTAGATGTATTTTAGGGAAAACGTAGGCATAAACCAAATTTCAGTATATACTAATTTTCTAATTTCATTCCCTAAATTGTCCCTACTAATATCTTTACAAATTTATTACATATATTATATTTATATTTATATTTATATTAGTATTATAAGTATAAGTATAAGTATAAGTGTAAGTATAAGTATAAGTATAAATATAAAGAGTTTTATAAAATATAATATAATATAATAATAATAATAATATAATATAATATAATATAAATATTTTATTAAAAAAAAAAAAAATCTATTCATTTCTATAGACGCTCGAAGATTTTGCATGCGACATTTTGTTTGGCCTTAGTTATCACACAAACGATTTGCGGTACTTGAGGGTCGGTGCTAAAAATAGATTGGGTCGATGTAAATTAGCGGAAAATGTCTGCTTGTTTAAATACGGATAAAAAAATATTTTATTTCTATTTCTTTTAAATTCTAATGTATAAATTTACAATATTAGTATATATTTTTTAATTTATAGCATATTCACAATTTAGTTTAGTTTTTTTCGACAACAAGTTTTAATATATGGCGTTAGGCTTTGAAAATATTAACTGGCGGAAAATGTCTGCATGTTTAAATACAGATAAAAAAAAATATTTTATTTCTATTTCTTTCAAATTCTAATGTATAAATTTACAATATTAGCATTTTTTTTTTTTAAATTTATAGCATACTCACGGGTTAATTTTGGTTTTTTCGACAACAAGTTTTGATAGAGGGTCTTAGGCTTTGAAAATATTAACTGGTCTCTCTGCAAAGTCCAAACAACAATTAGCTTTGCTGCACAACCTTTGGATTTTTACCGACAAGGCTCTATATAAGCATTAGCTTGCCTGAGAGACCGTTTTTTCTGATAATTGTGTCAATATTAATTTGTGGATCGATGGAACAAAATGCTCGAATAATATCGCTGGCGACTGTGTCTGAGACCTGTGTTTATCGTAAAAATGAGACTCGAGCTAGATTTGAGGTACTTGAGGGTGGGGTTTAAAAATACATCGGATTGTAGAAAATAGGCAGACATTTTATTGGAGTCTACGTAGGCTTTTTATTTTAAATGTTTTGCAGTACAATGGACGACTTGAATCTGGTCACGAAAATAATTTTGGATGGACCCAATGATTTCTTTAGACCACAAACCCGGTAGGCCAGCAAGGTTAAAGTTTATATAGAGCCAAGCCAGGCTTTTCCAAACGGAGACATGATAAAAAGATGACTGTCGTTGGCAGACGTCGAGACAAAATGAGATGTGGGCACGCTAGCGATTCTATATATATAGGTCATACGAAAAAAACTAATGTTGAATAAATGAAGTTAGCTCCGTCAAGTTAAAGATACTACTCCGTCCTTGAAGATGTGTTCAAGGTCATACGAAAAAAAAATATTTTTTTTTTAAATAATTTTTTTTTTTTTTTTTTTTTTTTTTTGTGGGCGTGGCTTCGCTATGAATTTCTCAGTATTAATGCGATCGTGCCTATATATAGGCGGGTTTGTGTTCTAAAGGATTCATTGGCATCATGTTCGTCCAAAATGAGTTTCGTACTCTACTACGTGAATGCGTTAGTCTCGCCTATCGCAAGAGACCTCCGAAGTGTTGTTGGAATCTAATTTTGGCCGCTCTATTTTGAAAATGCTCACAGCGTATTTTCAGAATAACTCTATCCATTCGAAGGCCAAACTCGATACGCCCGAAAAGGCATTTAGAATGTTGAAAGGCCAATTGATGTGCATAGCATATTACGACTACGATAGCATGTCTCCTGATATTAAAAATCTGTTCGCTGAAGATATTGTGCTGCCTGGCCAATGGTGTTATCAAGTTTGGATTCTACAATGCTTAATTGTTACAGCATGCATTGTTGCAGATTGCTGGGCAAATTGCAATGTGGATATGTTTGATGTGGCTTTTGAAACGCTGATAGACATGTTGGACACTTATGGCTATATTGGCTGCATCGAACGCGACCTAGATCGCAACTACGATCTGTTTAGTAATCCGAGTGAAATAGTCTTGTTCGCTGGTCTAAATATAGCCAATTAGAAAAAATAATCATGCATCTCTATATTGGCTTAAGCATATAAATAGAATTCGCTGCATAATATCCTGTCAACATTTTTTTTATAAATCTGATTATAATTTTAGCCGCTCATCCGCTTCCTACATACATCCCGTTTTCAAGGACTTATGCAACTCGTATAAATAACTTTATCTCATCCTGTTTTAAAGGAAATGCGCAAGGCCTCATCCTGTTTTCCAGGACTTATGTAACTCCTATAAATAACTTTATCGCATCCTGCTTTAAAGGATATGGGTTGTGGCTTCTACTATAAAAGGCTGTGCTCAGCGCTTGTAATTTCAATTGCTCACTAGCTCTCGAGTCATGTAGATGAGATTATTTTTCCCAGGCAAGATCGGCTTGAGAGCCGCCCTCGCTTCCGATGGAATGACTTACGTTTCGACAGTAGATGTGGGTTTGCTGCTGCAGTTTAATGACATTTACGAATTTTCTAAGTATCGTGCCACCAAACATATAGATTCATTTCCAGTTTTTGAAATGGAAGAAATGTTTAACTACGTGAGCCTGTTTTCCGACGTAGAAGAAATGCAGAGGCTCTGGAGACATGGACGGGTCGCGGCTGATTTTCCTATGTCTTCGAAAGATGTATTCGACGTTCATGTTAAAACGGAGGGAAATGCCAAATTGCAGGACTGGCTGCAAATATATACAGACCTTTTCCGAAATGATCTGTTGGACGGCCCTTGTGACAATTCGAAAAGATTGGCTACCAGTTGGAGGAGACGGAACGAATGCAAGGTCTGCTTGACAGAAGAGAGCCAGGTGGCGTTCTTTGACTGTGGGCATGTGCTATGTTGCATGGCTTGTTCGGACAAGATGGAAAATTGTCCTGTTTGTCGAACAGCTATTGTGGAAAAGCGAAGAGTGTATGTGCAATAGTTATACATGGAAATTTTAAAAAAATTGGGTCAAACGACGCTTCCTCATATCTAGATTTGTCATTATGACTTATCTTGACGATGGAAGCCTCGTTTGACCCATTTTTTTTTAAATCGATAGGCTACCAATATTGAATTTGTAAAAAAAATAACTTATAAATTTTATGAGATTCGATTAGACAAATGAGTTATCCGTAAAATGTTTTACCGTACAACGGACGAAAACATTTACGGATAACTAGATGACTGTTGTCGGCAGACGACGAGACAAAATGAGATGTGGGCACGTTAATCATTCTATATATAGGTCACACGAAAAAACTAATATCGAATAAATGAAGCCGTTAAGTTATGGATACTGCTCCGTCCTTGAAGATGTGTTCAAGGTCACACGAAAAAAAAAAACTTTTTTTTTTTTTTTCAAGGTCATATAATTTACCCCTATATATACGCTGGCTGCCTTCAGGATCTATATCATTTTCTAATTCTACAATTGTTGTTGGACATCTCTCGCCTGCCTGACATTTGCAGTTTTTCAAAATGAATTTCTCCGATCCCATTCAAAGCGTCTTTCATTACCTACTCAGAGCCTGCGTTCATCTGGCAAACTGGGAAGCTACCGGCGAATATAGGCTGGTCGATATCAAAAATGACTGGAACGATCCAGAATGTAAACCGAAAGAACACAAATTCGCCCTTTCTATTTTGAGAATGTTAGAAGACTATTTTCAGACACCGCCTTTACCTACTGGTATTAAAATCAAACAGATCGAAGAGGCCATTCCCCAGCTGAAAGAAAAATTAGAAGCCATACTCGATTCTGATAGCATATCTCTTAAAGTCCGAGGCCTTTCGCGCAACAAAAGCTTAACGCGTCGTCGTTGGCGCGGTGCCGAATCTTATCAACCTTGGGGGCTGGAGTGTTTGATCACTACCGGATGCTTTCTCGGAGAATGTTTTGCCAAATTTCGATACAACAACGGGAATTTATTCGATCTGGCATCCGATGCCTTAATAGATATTATGGAAAAGAGTGGCTTGTTAAGTTGTATCAGAGCCGATCTGTTTAATAATAGGGATCCGTTTGGTAAACCTGGTATTAAGGTTAAATCAGTTTTGGACAAAGATTGGAGTATGTGGACATTTCAATTGGACAAAACACAGGAGAAAATATTGTACAAGAAGTGTCTCTAGCTAAATGTTAAGTGACGAAAATAATATATAAAATAACGTAACGTAAAAAATAATATATAAATTAAATAACGTAACATAAAAAATAACATATCAAAAAATAACGTAACGTATAAAAATAACATATCAAAAAATAACGTAACGTATAAAAATAATATACTTGACACAAAACTAATATTGAATAAATAGCTCCGTCATATCTTATACATTGCTCCGTCAAGGTCACATTCAAGGTCACATAAAATTTATTTTTTTTTTTTGAGTGGGCGTGGCTTGGATTTATTCTGTATAAATAGCCGTACTCAACTCTTCTCGCATCAATCTTCTTCTGTCCCACGAAAACGCTCATCTATTTAACATTAGATCCTGCCAGTTTTAGAACGATATGCTATCTCGTCCTGTTTCTGTGACTCGTACATTAGATCGTTTTAATCTCATGTCTTCTACAGTCTCAAATTAAATTGCTACACAATTGGCTTAATAATTTTTTTTAAATGAATAAGGTTAGGCAACGACCGTTTCTAAATGAATGCTGTACCAATATCGAATCTTAACGCGAATCTTATCGAATCCTGTTCCGCGTCTCGTGGCTGGCTATGACAACAACGGTTTCATAACCTATTGGTATTGCTGCTGATTCGCCCATAGCGTACGTTAGTTTTGGCCAAGAGAGAAAATTCAAATTTTCAAGGGTAGGTTCTAAGCCAGTCTATTACAATATGACGAGTGGCAGTTTGATGGTAATACATCCACCTACCAATAAATATTGGTTTCGTGAAATATCGAAAGAACCCGAAAATTAGGATAAGCTTAACGTTCAGAAAATTAGATAAAGGCATTAATTACAGGTAATAAACAGCGTATTCAAATATTTGTTTTCATATTTGAGCATACACTTAATGTATAACGATAATACTTGGCTATTTGAATTGATAAAATTACTATAATACACCCACTCTTAAAAAAATAAAGCTTATCAGCCAACTAGATTGTAGACTCGATCCTAGGTATGATAACTAAAAATTTATATATTTATGAAAAAAAAATATTTTTTTTTATCAGTAGTTAAACATACAGACATTTCCGCGGGCTTATAATTTTTTCAACCCTTCCTTTATAAAGTGTTGGGCTTCTCGTAGCACTGCATAACGAAAGACTTAAAGGTTATCTATACTAATGTTGGGGATCTCAATAGTCATTTGACTTTGTATGCATGACACGTGTAAAAGTTGTCTCGTTTTCAGAGGGGCGCGATCGACAGCCTGGATTTCATGCTAGCGGACAGCTGTCATTCCAAAAATGACAGACGACACAGAAATTGGTTGGGGATCTCGATAGTCATTTGACTTTGTATGCGAATACATGATACGCGTAAAAGTTGTCTCGGAAACCGTTTTCAGAGGCATTTTCAAGAGGTGCGATAGACAGCCTGGATTTCATGCGAATTCTAGCTGACAGTTGTCATTTGGAAATTGAAAAAAATATTTCCAGACGAAAAAAATTGCATGAGTGCCAATTTTACCCAAAACAAGTTCCCACGACCTATTAAGCCTACCATTTTTTCATGCGATTTTAACAAAAATGTCAATTAAAAAAAATAATTTAATTACCTTTGAACGTTTTTGTCGAAAACTATGTGTCTTTTTCATGAAACTAAATTCTGTCCAAATTCTGTCTAAACTGACTTTTGAAACACGAACGAAAAAAAAATACACATAAAATATGTAAAAAAAATATCATTTTGCTACTCAATTTCTATATTGTGCCAATTCTTCCTCAAGCCTAGCATTTCTCGTCGTTCATTTCTCCCATCTCTTCGTTTAAGGCGTCTATATTAGATTTCATCCTATCAAATTCGTTTATTCTCCGGTCTTCTATTTTACCCCACTCTTTTAAGATTATATATTAAATTGGCGTTCAGCGGCGCTTCAGTCTTTTCGTTGACACGATGTAAATAGGGCGAATGCAGCCTTTAAAACGCAACCTTTGAAACATAAAAAAAATGTCGTTCCTACTGAAAAATGTATATTTTTCCATGAAACGTTTCAAATTCAACCTTTGAAACGTTACGCCTGATTCATGCAAGTTTGAATTGGTTTTTGTATGCAACGGCAGCTTTTAAAGCGTTCGTTTAAATGTGGGGCTTACAAAATCAAACATGTCGAGCCTGGTTCAAAGGCTTGTCGATTTACACGCTACGTGACAAGCAGTTGTTTAAAAACGAGCTAAATAAGAATGTCGATCTTCAAAACGACAGTAAATAAAAAATATTCATGATCCGTTGATAAAAGATTAGACAAGAACAATATTCGTTACGAGGAAAGTTTAATGAATTAAGCTATCTAAATCTAAATAACCTAGAAACGGCTTGTTGCTGATACATTTTATCATGGTTGCTGGTAAAAATATAAACCGCTATTCCTCTGCTATGAAAAGAAATAAAGTTCAGTTTCCGTGTCCGCGTTGCGGGGTTATTCTCTTTTCGAGAAATTACCACAGTCATTGTTTATCAGAACACGGCATAAATGGTAATCTGCGATGTATCTGGTGTCCAGACGAGAAAAATTATGTAAAATTTAGTTCGAAAAATAAAAACGCTCATGCCGACCACATCATGGTATGCTGGAGAAATTTTCTGAATAGAGTTGCCAATCCCGCTCCAAAAGACGTGCCGCTACCCGAAAGATGCGCCTTTTTCAATTTCGAGCCAATCTGTGAGAAAGAGGATTTCTTCGGCCGTTTGAGAATTCTCGTGACAAAGCCTACGAGGCCGTTTCGCCCATAGACTTGGAACCTCCGACCGTGCCTTTCGAAGAGCGTACGCTGAACTTGGCTGCTTCTTGCGTGCAGAGATACCTTCGAGGAGACGAGGTTTGGTATCATGTAATGGTGCGGGCTGTGGCCTTCATCAGTTTTCTGGAAGCCATGCGAAACGATTCAAATGTCACTCGGACGCAGCCTTTCTCATGTTGGTGCGACGGAGGCACGTACCCAGAGGATTTCTATAGATATCACAGACACATGATCGTCGTTTCCAAATCCAAGGAATATTTTCGAGACAATGTGTGGAAAAAGGTCAAGCCCGAAGACAAACCCTTTAACCCTTTACGGCTCACTACCCTTTAAAGTTGGAATTTCAACAAAAAAAGTTGTAGGCTATCTACTTAGGTCTAAAGGAGTACACATGTATAATTTTGTAAAGATAGTACTTACCGTTTTGAATCTGTGGGTGTTCCATCAGCTGGAACACTGCGCCACTAGAGCTCTGAAAAGTTCTAAGAGCATCGCAGTAAAGCGCGTAAATATGTAGAAGATTTTGCATTTGAATTAAAAAACACTGTATTATACCTTAGTAGTAGATTTAGCATGACCCATGGTGCATCACGGGAGGCCTGCTACTCTACATCCCATTCACCCCCCTTCCCCGCCCCCCCCCCAAAAAATATTGTTTATAAGACTTTTTATGAAATAATTTTATATTTACAGTTAGTATACATACATACAGGTCCTATGTACAAAAATATTTACAATTAGTCTATTTTTTAGCTTCATAAAATTTTTGGAATCACGTCACACTCTTTTGGTACAAGCACAAACCAACATTGTAGGTTTTGCACATGAAACTAGTTTTGTGCGTTTTTTTTTTTTTTAATAGACAACCAACCCTTCTTCGCAGCATCTTATAGCTTGACGTCATTCCCTCCAAACAAAGGAAAACAGAACACGTAAAGACAGCTGTCTTCTCTCATCATTGTTTTCGGTTGCATAATATGAAAAGCGCTAGTGTCGCAGTGTTCCAGTAGATGGAACACCTTATTTTATTCAGCGATTCCTCGTACGTTTCCTGTATAAAATATTAAAATTAATATAGAATAAATAATTTAGAGTACAGCCAACGATATAACATAGAAATCTTTTTTCAAGCAATCTTTTTTGTATCACAAAAAAAATATACAAAATTTCTTGTAAATACGAGGGTTTAAAATAACTCGTTCCAGCTAAATATGATGGATTGCCTTGTATACTGGTGCCATCTAAGGATGAAAAGGAAAGTTCAAAGTAAAAAATAAACCTATTTTTATGAATTTGCAATTGAATTTAACGGTTGCAGACGCTAGCGAAGTTAGGTGTTCCATGTAGTGGAACACTGAGCGGCAAAGGGTTAAGGGTTTCAAATGTAAAACCAAAAAGCCGATAGAATCAGCATTGCACCTCGTCAGTACGCTGGGCTATCTCAGCCAGCGTCGATCCAAATGCAATTTCACGTTTACCGAAAATGAAGCGTGGGACAATAACATGAATCATTTTTACGTTATGGAGACGCTTCCAGTCGAATACAGGTTGGTGCTGACGACGCTCTGGGAAGGCGGGCTCATGGAACTGCTTTCGCAGAAATACGGGCGGATGGATCCAAACACGCTGCTTCGCGTTTCGATGGAGTTTGTCGATGCCAAGTGGCGCATCAAGGTCAGGAATTTACCAGGCGTGGTGCTGAATCTGGTGCTACCCGTTTCTAAAAAATTTCGATCGTCGGACGAGCCTACGGATAATTATTTGTATTTGAACGACGGAAAGAAATTGTATTTCAAGCCCGGACGGCAAACTAAAAAAGACTACAAGATGTTTTACCACGTCGTCGCGGATGAATTTTGTGTTCCGAAAAGGATGCAGCATGAATGTTTCAAGTGCGCGAAGCCTGTCATGTCCCGTTGCTACGATTTGGAACAGGAAAATACGACCCTGAAACGTAAGCTGGATGAGGTCGAAAATGAAATGAGTAAGCGTCACAAGAAAGATATGGACGAAATGACTAAACGCTACGAACAAGAATTAGGTGAGTGTAAAAAGAGGCTGGAAGTTATCGTAAAGGAAAATGTAGCGCTTCAGGGAGAAGTTAGAGAGTTGTGGAAGAAACTTGACCGTTTGAAAGATGTGGATAGGGACAGGATGATGGCTGAAATTAGCGATCTGAAAGCGGAAATTTCGAGGCTGGAACTGGAGAATGTCAAGCTTAAAGGAAAATTTTGGAAATATATAAAAGAGGGCCTCAAAGAATCTTTAGCGAAGAAGTAATTAAAAAAAACATTACATCGTCTAAGATTCGATTGTACATGTTATCAAAAGGTGAAAAATGCTCGAATAATATCGCTGACGACTGTCACTTGTACCTGTGTTTATCACAAAAACGATACACTAGCTGGATTTGCGGTACTTGAGGGTGGGAGCTAAAAATAGATCGGAACGACGTAAAGATGTAGATATTTTATAGAGATTTATGCTGAATTCAGGCTTTTTAATTAAAATGTTTTACCGTACAACGAACGACTTGAAGATTATTTGGACTAATGTTGAATAAATGAAGTTAGCTCCGTCAAGTTCTATATATTGCTCCGTCCTTGAAGATGTGTTCAAGGTCACACGTAAAAAAAATAAAAAAAAATTCAAGGTGATATTTCTTTCGTATGATGTATATATAGCATCGCTAACGTACCCACATCTCATTTTGTCTCGACGTCTGCCGTCAACAGTCATCTAAATATCATGTCTCCGTTTGGAAAAGCCTGGCTTGGCTCTATATAAACATTAGCATTGCTGGCCTTACCGGGTTTGTTTTCTAAAGTAATCATTGAGTCCATCCAAAATTATTTTTGTAACCATTCGATCTCGTCCTGCGAAATGTTGGATTGTCTAGTTTTGCTGTTATAAATTTGTCCATACTAACGCATCTCTATAATTGTTCCAATATCTTGCAGCCATTTAAATATATAATGTAATAATATTAGGTTGAAATTTAGATGAATCGTGTTCAAATATATTGTTTTCATATTTAAAGATACAGACATTTCCGCCTGTATGTTTAAATATGAAAACAATATATTTGAACACTACTTGTAGTTTTTATTTTGAGTGGATGAATCTGCATTGGGCCTTCGACAGATCTCTACTCATGAACACAATTTTAAAATTTCTTCTTGATAAATTTTATATTTTACGTGTAAATATTTACGCTCTCCTATACGAAGTTTGCCGTTTTTCGACTGCTGTTGGTTTTGGCACCAAATTGTATGTGATTCCAGAAATACCGACGACTTAAAAATTCGACTATTTTTTACAATATTTGTTACAATTTTAATGTTACAATTTTAATTTTGAACGACTTTGATCTATACAAGCGGGCGTGACAAGTCTACGGTTGAGAGTTTCATGAATAGCAATTTTTGTTACATTTTAAATGTTTTATTTTAATTTTGGACGAAGAGGATCGAAAAGATTGACAAGTCTGCTGTTAAACAGTTGAGAGTATGATAGCAAGAGGATTAGCATTGCTAGTTGTTATAAAAATTTTAAATATAAAGTGTTGAATTTTATCATTTTTCCCCAATCTTTTTCTAAGTGGACTGGACTTTGCAGAGAGAGATGGCTAACATGAGAGTACAAATTGCAGAAAAGACTTCATTGAAAAACGCGTCTTGGAAAGAGAGTCTCTCAAAGCCGAGAACGATAGAAAAATATCGGATTTGCGAAGAGAAGTGTCGTCTCTGAAAGAAGAGAATGCGTGTATCAAAACGAAATATAAACGATCGTTGATTTACAACGGAAAATTGCGGGATAAGATAAACGAGCTGCAGGACGAAGTCATAATGCAGCTGAAAGCCGAAAATCGATACATGAAAATTGAGATTGCTGGGTTTAAACGGAGACTGTCCTAATATGAAGATGGTAAAAAAAAAAAAAAAAATTCTAACCCCCCCCCCCCCAAAAAAAAAAAAAAAAAATTCATGTGACCTTGAACACATCTTCAAGGACGGAGCAGTATCTATAACTTGACGGAGCAGACTTCATTTATTCAACATTAGTTTTTTTTTTTTTTTGTGTGGCCTATATATAGAATGCCTAACATGCCCACATCTCATTTTGTCTCGACGTCTGCCAACAACAGTCATCTAGTTATCATGTCTCCGTAAAATGTTTTACCGTACAACGGACGAAAACATTTTACAGAGATGTAATAATAACTAGATGACTGTTGTTGGCAAACGTCGAAACAAAATGAGATGTCGGCACGTTAGCCATTCTATATATAGGTCACACGATAAAAACTAATGTTAAATAAATGAAGATAGCTCCGTCAAGTTATAGATACTACTCCGTCCTTGAAGATGAGTTCAAGGTCACACGAAAAAAAATTTTTTTTTTTTTTTCAAGCCTATATTTTTTCCGTACGATTTATATATAGAATGGCTAACGTACCCACATCTCATTTTGTCTCGACTTCTGCCGACAACGGTCATCTAAATATCATGTCTCCGTTTGGAAAAGCCTGGCTTGGCTCTATATAAACTTTAGCCTTGCTGGCCGTACCGGGTTTGTGCTCTAAAGAAATCATTGGGTCCATCCAAAATCGTGACCATTCGATCTCGTCCAGCGAAGTGTTGGATTTGCCAGCTCTATTTTGAGATACCAACATTGGCTGGATCCATAAAAATTTAACAAGAGGCTTCGATAAAATTGAAACAGGCTGAGGGTTGTCACGACAAACGGTGCCATTGAATTGAATTGCAGAAACGCTGGGCCATGCTTAGCAGGAAAACTAAACGCATTTAGAATAGCAGCACATATTGTAAAAATGAAATAAAATATTTTTTATATCTGTATTTAAACATGCAGACATTTCCGCGATACAGATAAAAAAAAATATTTTATTTCTATTTCTTTTAAATTCTAATGTCTAAATTTATAATATTAGCATATTTTTTTTTAATTTATAGAATACTCACGGGTTGTATTTTGTTTTCTCGACAACAAGTTTTGATAGAGAGGCTTTAAAAATATTATCTGGTCTGGAGACTCTCTGCAAAGTCCATGCAACAATTTTATTTTCTTAAATGCGACTGAAGGCTTGTTTGAGAATGTGACAAGAACAATTTCAAGATGGTGTAAATGCTCGAACAATATCGCTGGCGACTGTCTCTTGTACCTGTGTTTATCGCAAAAACGATATACTAGCTGGATTTGCGGTACTTGAGAGTGTGAGCTACAAATAGATCGGACCGACGTAAAAATGTAGAAGTATTATGGGGCTGGGCTTTTATTTAAAATGTATTACCGTACAACGGACGACTTGAAGATTATTTGAAAAAAAAAAAAACTATGGCTAACGTACCCACATCTTATTTTGTCTCGATGTCTGCCAACAACAGTCATCTAGTTATAATGTCTCCGTAAAATGTTTTACCGTACAACGGATGAAAACATTTTACGGAGACATGATAACTAGATGACTGTTGTTGGCTAACGTCGAGTCAAAATGAGATGTGGGCACGTTAACAATTCTATATATAGGTCACATGACAAAAACTAATGTAGAATAAATGAAGTTAGTTCCGTCAAGTTATAGATACTGCTCCGTCCTTGAAGTTGTGTTCAAGGTCACACAATTTTTTTTTTGTTAACCAAGTGGGTGTGGCTTAGCACTATATAAGCATGCTGTCTCACTCTATTTGTCCATACAAAGGCATGTGGTAGCTATACACACTAATATAAACTCCTGTTCGCATACTTTTATTAGAGAAAATTGCATCAATTGTCGTACCGCCTCTCGTCGTATAGTGTTTGGGATTCGTTTGTAGATCCAAGTTCATGACTTGCAACCCCTCCATAAAGTCTTTTCCGTCTTCTGAATTAAAATGTATATTAAAATCCCCTACCAGCACTGTTTTGAAATCTTCGTCGTCTTGCAGGAGAGCTTCTACTATAACTTCCCTTTTTTGTTCGTCATTGGCTTGCGGACTTGCATATACCAAGACGAATCTTATATTATTTAATATGTAGCATACTAAAACTTGGACTTTGTCTTTGTTTATACTGAAGGTTTTTTTCGATAAATCCGATAAGCCTTCTCGGATATAGGTTATAATGCCGCATTTCTTTCGAGGCTTTCTTGGACCATCATTGCTATGAATTACAGCAGCCATTACAAATCCTGGAAATTCAAAGTAATCTGCGGGTAATGTTCCCGTTTCTGCTAGCATAATTATATCACTCGGCCAATACGTCTTCGTAATGAGTGGATAATCCTTCAACATTATGGTACATAAACTGAATGCCAGCGAAATCTCCTCTTTCATGAAGAAATTGGAATTGAGAAATTAGTGGATTTGTTCTTAATCTCGCTAGTCCTTTTGCCACGGGATCGTTTTCAGATGGTGCCTCGGGTGGTACAAAATCACCCTCTACATACAATCCGTCAGCTTTCGTCGCTTGTGATGACGCGACATAAATTAAACTTCGGCTCATATTTTTGCTAAGATGTACAACACACTCTTTATACGTTGCACCTTGCGATTTATGAATGGTGATCGCCTCAGATACAACTATTGGAAATTGATCTCTAGCGACACTTAAAGCCAAATTTCTTATTCTATGGATATTTTTCCTCATTCGCTCAACGGGTGTCCATTTCAATCCAGGATTGATGCCATGACGCAGCATATATCTTATGTATTCATAGCAGCTTATGCATTTAAGAACAGCTTGCGTGCGTCAAAACGAAATATATACGGTCGGTGAAGGAGATGGGGTATAAAATAAACGAGCTTCAGGACGAAGTGATAACGCAGCTGAAAGCCGAAATTTGAGATTAAGTAGGCTTAATGCAGGTCTTTGAAAATATTGACTGGATGGCTCTGTCGTGGATCTATAAAAGCATTAGCAAAATAATTTAAATACTAATGCCTAAATTAATTTCTTAAAAAAAAAAAAAAAAAAAAAATTTTTTTTTTTTTTTAGTGGGACTTTGAACACATCTTCAAGGACAGAGCAATATCTATAACATGACGGAGCTATTTTTTTTGTATGACCTATATATAGAATGGCTAACATATCCACATCTCATTTCGTCTCGACGTCTGCCGACAACAGTCATCTAAATATAATGTCTCCGTTTCGAAATGCCTGGCTTGGCTCTCTATAAACATTAGCATTGCTGGCTGTACTGAAGACGGCTTGCCTATATATAATCATTAGCTTTGCTGGCTCGCCGTTATAAATTTTTCCAACTGATGCATCTCTATAACTGTTGTAAGATTTTACAGCCATATTGAATTTTTCTAACGGACCCTGTAAGTATTAATTTTTTACACGTAATACTATATACCTGTTGGCCGATCTTCGATTAACTATAGAGATGCGAGGGCCAATGATTGTGAAAGTGTTCAAGAGGGTGAAAATGCTCGAATAATTTCGCTGGTGACTGCCTCTTGTACCTGTGTTTATCGCAAAAACGATACTGCAGCTGAATTTGTGGTACTTAAGGGTGGGAGCTAAAAATAGATCGGACCGACGTAAAAATGTAGAAATTTTATATGGTTGGATTCAGACTTTTTTATTTAAAATGTATTACCGTACAACGGACGACTTGAAGATTCTTTGAAAAAAAACTAATGTTGAATAAATGAAGTTTGCTCTGTCAAGTTATAGATATTGCTCCATCCTTGAAGTTGTGTCAAGGTCACACGAAATTTTTTTTTTTTTTTGAGTGGGCGTGGCTTACTTTCATACTATATAAATAACGGCTACCGTACTCAAATCATCATTCTGTTTCTGAACCTTTTCCAGCAACAGTCTTCTCCTGCCTTGTCCTGTTTACCAGTCAAACAACATTTGGCATATATACTCCCATCTTCTAAATTTTATACCAGAACACTTTGACAATGGGCCATCCCATTCAAATCGCTTTCCATTATCTACTTCGAGATTGTGTTCATTTGGCAAACGATTTGGATGCTGCAGATGAGATGTTGGTCGACGACGCGAATTACATGGACGATTTAAAATTTAGTCCGAGAGTACATAAATTCGCTCTTTCAATTTTGAGAATGCTTGAAGAATATTTTTAGATTCCGCCCCAGCATACTGGTATTACTGTTGAAAAGGTCGAAGACATTATTGTCGAGCTGAAGAAAAAATTAAATGATATTATCGAGTCAAATTCGACATCTCCTAGAGTCAGTAACCTGTTTCGCGATAAAACTTTAACAAATCATAGCTGGCGAGGTCGCGATTGCTATCAGCCTTGGGTAATGGAGTGTTTGATTGTTACCGGACGATTTCTTGGAGAATGTTTTAACAAATTTCCATACGAATGTGAAAAGTATTTCGATTTGGCATATAAAGCGTTGATGGGAATTTTGAAGGATAATAATTTGCTAACTTATATCGCAATGGATCTGTATCATGAGAGGGATCCGTTTGGTAAACCTGGCATTAAAGTAAAATCTGTCTTGGACGAAGATGATTGGTGTTTCTTTACATTTCAGTTCAACGAAGAAAAGGAGCAAAAATTATACGAGAAGTACCCTTAGTTAAAAATTACATTCTTTGAAAAAAAAAAAAAAAAAAAATTTTTTTTTTTTCAGTGGGCATGGTTTTGTTCAAGGCCATGTTTAGAACCTATTTAAAGGGTCCGATATTCTTAATACTCAAACATTTTTACAAAACTCTACATGATGGCTGACAATACAAATACCATAGATCCAATGATACAAATGTACTATAATGATTTGAAAATCCAAAATCATCGTTTCAAATGCATTCATTGCGATTTTCAACCTTTACCAACTGAATACGAAAAACATTTTTCAAAAGAGCATAGAATCAATACGAAGACTTCTTGCGTATGGTGTAATGGAGACTACAAGTGGCAATTCGGGAAAAAATCTCATAACAAAACCGTGAGACATTTATTGACTTGTTTTCGAAAATTTATAGATGATAATAGAATTATTGATGGGAGTATAGACTTGAAGACAGATGTGGAGATGGACGAGCCGTATCCCGAAGAGCTCAGACTCATGGTCACCCGTCCGTTGTGCGCTGAGAACCATACTTTGCAGGGACAAATTACCCAGTTGCAGAGAGAGATGGTTGAATTAAAATCAAATATTGGAGAACAAATTGACGAAGAGACGGCTTCGTTGATAAACAAAAACGCGTCTTGGAAAGAGAAATACCAGACTCTGAAAGCGGAGAGCGATAGAAACATATCGGATTTGCAAAGAGAAGTGTTGTCTCTGAAAGAACAGCTTGCGTGCGTCAAAACGAAATATAAACTATCGGTGACTTACATGCTGGATAAAATAAACGAGCTTCAGGGCAAAGTGATAACAGCCAAAAATTTAAAAAAAAAAAAAAAAAAAAAAAAAAAAAAAAAATTTTTTTTTTTTTAAGTGGGTGTGTCTTCACTATATATACTATGGTTAACGTGCCCGCACATCACTCTGTCTCGACTCCTGCCAGCAACATTCTTCTAGTTATATATCTCTATTATCAGTCTTCTACCTATAAAAGCATTCGCTTTGCTGGTTGGCTGTTATAAACTTGTCCAAGTTCATGCGGACATGATAAGCTTTTATGGATTTTTCTGACGGACCATGTAAGTATTATTTTTTTTAGGTTCACGAAATTGAATAATTTTTTTAATGTATTTGGTGTCTAGGTTGAGTTTCTAATGTCTACGTGACCAATAGCCTAGGTTGTATTTCTAATGTCTGCAGGACCCATTTCTAATGGCCGATGTTGTATTTCTAACGTCTACATTCTAAGGGTCTATGTTAAGTTTCTAATATCGTAAGTTGAATTTCTAATGTCACCTAGTTTGAATTTATAATGTCTACATGGCTCGTTTCTAATATCTTAAGTTGAATTTCTAATGTCATCATGACCTATGTTGTATTACTAATATCTGCAGGACTCGTTTCTAATAGCACGTGTTGAGTTTCTAACTGAATTTCTAACAGCCCGTGTTGAATTTCTAACGACCTAGTTTAAATTTCCAATGTATGCATAGCTCGTTTCTAATGGCCTAAGTTGAATCTCTAATATCACCATTCTAAAAGTCTATGTACAATTTCTAATGTCTGCCGTCGTAAGACCTAAACATTATCTAGTCGGAGGTCGTGAAAAAGTTGTCCGTTTTCAGTGGACTGCCTGGATTTCATGAGGGCCAGAATCTAAATCTAAAGATTTCTCTACGCCCGTTGGAAAATTTAAAGAATCATGTAGGATAGGAGCTCTAAATCTGTTGGCAGATTTAAAGAGTTCTCTAGGGTTGGAGCCAGAAGCTAAATCTACAAAATTCTCTGCGCATGCTGGTAGATTTAAAAAATACTATATGCCTGTTGGCCGATCTTCGATCAACTATAGAGATGCGAGAGCCGATGATTGTGAAAGTGTTCAAGAGGGTGAAAATGCTCGAATAATTTCGCTGGTGACTGCCACTTGGACCTGTGTTTATCGCAAAAACGATACTGCAGCTGGATATGTGGTACTTGAGGGTGGGTGCTAAAAATAGATCGGACCGACGTAAAAATGTAGACATTTTATAGAGGTCTATGCTAGCCGTAGCGTTTAACAAGACTTCCAATATCGATACATATTATTTTTTTTTCTAATACATGTATCCATTTAAAAATCTTACAATAGCCTTTAATCCATTAAACTGACCCGTCCTACCAATATCGATACATATTATTTTTTACCAAATACGTGTATCCATTTAAAATTATTACACTAGCCTTTAATCCATTAAACTGGCCCGTCCTACCAATATCGATACATATTATTTTTTTTTCCAAATACGTGTATCCATTAAAAATCTTACAAATCTGAATTCTAACCTTTAACAAGACTTCCATTCAACTGGCCCGTCCTAACAATATCGAAAATTATTTTTTTTCAAATACTTGCATCCACTTAAAAATCTTACAAGACTTCCATTCAACTAACACACTTCCAATCTATTTTTTTCCCAAAATAAGCGTATCCATTTAAATATCTTATACAAATCTGAATGTCCATCCAATAGTTAAGTCTATATCGTTTCCATTAAAAAAATCTTATGCAAGCCCATTAAAACTGATCCGTTGAATCTTTCCAATGTTGCCAAATCTTTAAAATTCCTAAAATTAGATCGAGACGGTCCTTTCGTGCTTGCATGACTAAGTTTGCGATGCCGTGTCGATACCAATAGGATGGCTAAACTCGATACGGCCGAAATAGCGATTAGAATGTTGAGAAAGGATTTGAGAGAGGAATGTTTATATACAGCCAAGCCAGGCTTTTCCAAACGGAGACATGATGATGACTGATGTTGGCAGACATCGAGACAAAATGAGATGTGGGCATGTTAGCCATTCTATATATAGGCTACACGAAAAAAACTAATGTTGAATAAATGAAGTTTGCTCCGTCAAGTTATAGGTACTGCTCCGTCCTTGAAGATGTGTTCAAGGTCAAACTAAAAAAAAATATATATATATATATATTTTTTTAGTGTGAACTTGAACACATCTTCAAGGTCATATATTTTTCCGTACGAGTTATATATAGCATCGCTAACGTACTCATATCTCATTTTGTCTCGACGTCTGCCGACAACAGTCATCTAAATATCATGTATCCGCTTGGAAAAGCCTGGCTTGGCTCTCTAAACATTAGCATTGCTGGCCTACCGGGTTTGTATTCTAAAGAAATCATTGGGTCCATCCAAAATCGTGACCAGATTGCGGTATATCTAATCCTGTTATCATTAAACTTGTTTATGAAACGACAAGGCCATATCATTAGAATAGCTATCCAAAATTAGAATGGCCATCCAGAATTATTTTCGTGACCATTCGATTTCGTCCTGCGAAGTGTTGGATTTGCCAGCTTAGTATATTTGCAGAATACCTATACCAATATTGGCTGGATCCGTAAAAATTTAAAAAGAGGCCTCGATAAAATTGAAACAGGCTGGGCCAGTCGCGATAAACGTAGCAATTGAATTGAATAGCAGACCAGGAAAACTGAACACGTAGAGTAGCAACCCATATTGTAAAAATTTAAACGTAATTATGAAAATAGTATTAACGAGATGCCATTCGTTTGCCAATGACAAATGAAAAGCGTAGAGAGTAGCGGCCAGATGATGGCTAAACTCGATACGGCATATTTTTTTTAATTTATAGGATTCTCACGGGTTTAATTTTGTTTTCTCGACAACACGTTTTGATAGGGGTACTTAGGCTTTGAAAATATTAACTGGTCTTTCTGCAATGTCCAAGCAACAATTTTATTTTCTTAAATGTAACTTAATTTTTCGTTTTTACAGATTACCTTATGAAGGCTTAGTCTTTGAAAATATTGATTGGTGTCGTGGATCTATATAAGCATTAGCAAAATAATTTAAATTCTAATGCCTAAATTAATTTATTTATTTGGCAACAGGGTTACAAGCCAAACTTATCTGCAAAATCATATAAATTTTCAGCTATCATTAGTCGTAGTAACGTTCAAGTCATCCGTTGTACGATAAAACATTTTAAATAAAAAGCCAGCATAATGACTAACGAATCAATATAATATGGCTAACATATCAATTTAAAATGGCTAACGTATCCAAATCATCATTGTGTATGACCAGCAACAGTCTGGCTTCATGATAATATTCTATAAACACCCATGACTTCTTTCTGATTTCATGAAAACGTGCAACATCTTGTCATTTGTCAAACAATAGTCTATAAAAATCTTTATTTCATCTTGTTTTCAAAGCTAATATTGTATAAATAACGTTATCTCATCCTGTTTTAAAAAAAATGGGTTTGGACATCACGAAGCTGACCTTACAGTAGAAGAAATAAATTCCACACCCACCCACCCACCCAAATATGTATACTATATATATATACTATAATACAGACTACAGCGCCATCTACAATGAATTTGATTGGATAAAAAATCTAACTTTAGCAGCAACCAACCAAATGAAAAAAAAAAAAAAAAAAAAAAAATTTTCATTTTTTTACAGTTGGTTTCTAAAGTTAGATTTTTTTATCCAATCAAATTCATTGTAGATGGCGCTGTAGTCTGTATTATATTATATATATATAGTATATATATTTGGGGGGGTGGGTGTGGAATTTATTTCTTCTACTGTAAGGTCATGCATAAACCAGCTCCGTGATGTCTAAACCCATTTTCTTTAAAATAGGATGGGATAACGTTATTTATACAATATTGGCTTTGAAAACAAGATTTTTATAGACTTTCAACTGACAAATGACAAGATGTTGCAAGAGTGGGTGTGGCTCCTCTATATATAGGATCGCTGACGTGCCACCTCCTCATTCTATCTCGATCTTTGCCAGCAACGGTCATATCTCTCATCTGTTAAAATTTTCAAATTTTTATAAAATTAGTTTGTCGCTTAAAGCCCTTAAAATGATCTAGTCTAGTAACATTTTCACTCAGTCCAGTTTTATTGGAACGTTTCTAATTTATGTCTGGCAGATTAACAGTACGCTATCTTATCCTGTTTCTAATCTATTCAAACTTTTTACGATGATTAAGTATCACGAGCCAAATTTATTCTGGCGTACCTTTAGTCATGCCTCTGTGGCTTAATGATTTTGTATACATATTTATTATGTCTTCCAAAGTCTCAAATAAAATTTCTACAATACTGACTTAAAATTTTTACTTATGTCTCCCAGAGCCCCATGTTAAATTTCTAACGTCACCACATTGAATTTGTAATGTCTGCATGGCTCGTGTTGAGTTTCAAATATCTACCGTTCATGGCCTCCTCGGTTCTACCTCTCAAGCAAAATTCTCATGCGAAAACGGATTTTGTATGAAATGACCTTGAAACACGAACGAACATAGCCTTTGAAACGTAAAATAATGTAGTTTATTCTATGTAGACGATCAATTTCTTTCGAAAAATGTCTGAAATACCTTGAAACGTTAAAAAATTGTCGTTACCCATGATTGTTTTCATACTGATGTCCATGAAAAGTCTGAAGGCTTGTTTGAGAATGCGACATGAAAAATTTCAAGAGGGTTCCACGAACGGGACAAGATTTGGCATCCATCTGAGCGTGTAAAACCTACAGCCATCGAACGCATTGTAGACTTTGCGTTTCGCTATGCAGTCTTCTTGCGTGTTTGAGAATGCGACATGAAAAATTTCAAGAGAGTGTAAATGCTCGAATAATATCGCTGGCGACTGTCTCTTGTACCTGTGTTTATCGCAAAAACTATACACTAGCTAAATTTGCGGTACTTGAGGGTGGGAGCTAAAAATAGATCGGACCGACGTAAAAAATGTAGAAATTTTATATGACTGGGCTTTTATTTAAAATGTTTTACCGTACAGCGGACGATTTGAAGATTATTTGGACTAATGTTGAGTAAATGAAGTTAGCTCCGTCAAATTCTAGAAATCATTAGGTCCATCCAAAATCGTGACCAGATTGCGATATATCTAATCATGTTATCATGAAACTGGTTTATGAAACGACAAGACCATATTATTAGAATGGCTCACGTACCAACGTCTCTTTTGAGTGGGCGTTTGCCAACAACAGTCATCTAGTTATCCGTAAAATGTTTTACCGTACAACGGACGACTTGAAGATTATTTGAAAAATAAACTAATGTTGAATAAATGAATCCGTCAAGTTCTATCTAGTGCTCCGTCCTTGAAGATTTCAAGGTCACACTAAAAAAAAAAAAAAAAAAAAAAAATTTTTAATGATTATATTTTTTCCGTGTAACCTATATATAGAATCGCTAACGTACCCACATCTCATTTTGTCTCGACGTCTGCCGACAACAGTCATCTAAATATCATGTCTCTGTTTGGAATATGAAAGACTGGCTTGGCTCTATATAAACATTAGCATTGCTGGCCTACCAGGTTTGTTTTCTAAAGAAATCATTGGGTCCATCCAAAATTATTTTCGTGACTAGATTATAGGGTCTGGAACCGATACGTCAAGCATGTCGCTTCCCAAAATTCATTTTAAATGAAACGTGGCACAGTCGTCGTGTCGATCTTAAAACGTGAATCGCTTGGCCATCCAAGAGGCCTTGATAAAATTGAGTCAAGCTGAGTGCATCCCAAAACAGGTGCCATGACAAATCGATGTGTACGTTTGAAATCTGACCTTAAACTTAACTTGGCAATTTGTTACAGCAGATTTTGGTCAGACCGAATTGAAACTTTTTTTTGACCTGGCTAATAGAAAATTCAATTTGCAATCGATCTCGTCCTGCGAAGCGTTGGATTTGCCAGCTCAGTATATTTTCAGAATACCTATACCAATATGATGTCTAAACTCGATACGCCGAAATAGCGATTAGAATGTTGGGAGACGAATTGAGGTTCATAGTAAATTTCATAACAGTTTTACAAGCCAAACTTATCTGCATAATCATATAAATTTTCAGCACCTATAATCGTGTATGAAATAAAATATTTTTTTATCTGTATTTAAGCATGCAGACATTTCCGCTTCTCGGAAATGTCTGCATGTTTAAATACATATAAAAAAAATATTTTATTTAATTTCTTTTAAATTCTAATGTCTAAATTTACAATATTAGCATATTTTTTTTAAAAATTTATAGAATACTCACAGGTTGTATTTTGTTTTTTCGACAACGAGATTTAATAGAAGGGCTTAGGCTTTGAAAATATTAACTGGACTCTCCGCAAACTCCAAGCAACAATTTTATTTTCTTAAATGTAACTTAATTTTTTCGTTTTTACAGATTACCTTATGAAGGCTCAGTCTTTGAAAATAATGACTGGTGTCGTGGATCTATATAAGCATTAGCAAAATCATTTAAATTCTAATGTCTAAATTTACAATATTAGAATAAAATCTTGTAAATTTATAGAATACTCACGGGTTGGATTTGGTCTTTTCGACAACGATAACTTGAAGATTATTTGGAAAAGAACTAATGTTGAATAAATGAAATTAGCTCCGTCAAGTGTTATATATTGCTCCGTCCTTGAAGTTGCGTCAAGGTCACACGAATTTTTTTTTTTTTTTTTTTTTTTTTTTTTTTTATGTGACTTTGAGCAACATCTTCAAGGACGGATATAACACTTGACGAAGCAAACTTCATTTATTCGATATTAGTTTTTTTCGTGTGATCCACATCTCATTTTGTCTCGCCAACAACAGTCTTCGACGTGGATCTATAAGCATTAGCAAAATCGTTTAAATTCTAATGCCTAAATTTACAATATTAGCATAAAATCTTGTAAATTAAATCTGCTGCGATACCAAGCCTAATCTTCTTGCTGTAAAAATATACATTCTGTATGACGAATCGACTTCAAGTCATAGCTGCGATCTTCTTCTGTTTGATAGGTTGATATTATGTCTTTCAGCGAATTCCTTTGATTTTTCCAACGTCGTCACTAATTTTCGAATACGCAGATCTGTTGTAATATTTATGTCATTAGTTTTATCGTTTTCTGGAATCCCTTATCCATTCTTTGCGTTGTCCAACGTCTTCAAGATTTTGTATAGGCTTCAATTATATATATTAACGAAACCATACCTAATTAATGCCATATGAATTCTTTGTAAGCAAGAAACCTTAAATATTTTTTATTGTAGATTTCAGCATCACTAGCCTCTTTTCTACAATATGGGCAACGCTTCGAAAATTTAAACCAAACCATTATGCATTGCATGTGAAAAGTATGGTTGCATGACAATCTGAGACCTTTTCGTTTAAACAGTCTTATTGTTCTCAGACATATGGAACACTCACGCTTAGATGCGTCGGACTTAGCAACAGCCTTGGGTGCAGACATCATAGAAACGTTTAAAAGCACAAATGATTCGATAGCGCTGGGCTCTGGACTTTATATACTGATCTGCCACACCGTTGCATAAACGTTTTCCATGAAAACAGGATGTGATAAAGTTATTTATTGGCTGTGATATTTTCACTGTCAGTACTTAGAAAATGCTCCGCCCACATGACCATAAAAAAATTATACGACCTTGGGAATTTTTTTTTTTTTTTAAGGTCATATGATTTTTTAAATGGTCACGTGGGCGGAGCATTTTCTAAGCACTGTCTTGGTTATATATAAACCCGTGTAAGCGACGTATTGTCGTATCTTGTTTCGGTCAGCCGACATTGCCACACCTTGTTATATTAAAGATGGCTGACAACGAAAATGTAAAAAATTCTGGTTTCAGCATTTTTCAAGCACGTAATGAAAGCGCAATGCAAAAGTTGAAACTAAAGGTGGAATCTGTCGAAAAAGAAAACGTAGAATTAAAAGAAAAGCTGGTACGTGTCCAAAGTGAACATAGATGTTTTTATGAATTTCTTTCTAATATACATGGCGAAATAAATGATTTGAAAGGAGAGAAAAACACCTCAGAAAAGGAAATTATCAGCTTGAGGGCAGAAAATATCATCTTGAAAACAGATATTGAAGACATAAAATTAGAAAGTGTCAACTTAAAATTAGAAATTGCCAACATTGAAAGAGAGACAGGCAACATAAAATACAAAATTGCAGACTTAAAATTTAAAATTGCAACACTTAAACGAAAATTGTTAGCATATTAAAAGGAGCATTTTCTAAGCACTGACGGTGAATATTTTTTTTTTTTAATTCTACCAATCTTATTTTTTTCAAGCCTTGTACAAATATATAATGTCAAATATATCAACCATTACATTATATATTTAACCTAAATATGGCTGCAATATCTTCGATCCGCTATAGAAATGCCTATGGCTTGGGTTGGCTATACATAATCATTAGCTTTGCTGGCTATTATAAAATTTTTCAAGTTCAGACACATTTTTTTGACAACACGTTTTACAGACTACCATCTGAGGGCTTAATATAAAAAACGATATATATACTAAATATTTTATTTAAAAACAAAATATAGCCTTCTCTATAGATGCTCGAAGATTTTTATATGAATTTAGACCATGCAAATTTAACTTCAACTATATTTCTACATGCTTTTCTGCTCTCTACATTCTGCCGCGCTTGCTTGAGGCTTTTTGTTAACCGCTCAAAACTTTTCATCATGCTTTATTCTTTGTTTGTACAATGATCGAGGCTTTTTGTTACACATATCCCCTTTGTTAGTTTAATGCTCGAGGCTTTTTGTTACGCTCAACTCTTTGTTTGTTCAATGCTCGTGGCTTTTTGTTACACATATCCCCCCTTGTTTGTTCAATGCTAGATACATTAAGTCATGCTTTAATCATTATGCAGTCAATGCTCGATACATTAAGTGATGCTTTAATAATTATGCTGTCGCTGCTCGAAGACTTTTTTGGACATATACATTTTACAGGAATTCGACACCCTAGTTTTTCACCATGAAAATTTAAAACCTGTTCCAGTTCTAATACGGTATCGAATACGATAACATAAATATTTATGTCTTTTTCAAAAATCATTTTTTCTAATTTGAAAGACAAAACGCCTCATATTTTCTAATCGAGTACCATGTGACTTCAGAGATCAACTCTGGCATTAGAAAAAATGAGGTATTATGTCGCAAAAATTAGAAAAAATGACCTTAGGGGCTCAGAGTATTAAATCTATAAAATAGCGACTCTTGTTGGTAAAAAATTAATAACAAAATACATTTCGTATAAAACTGTCTATTTAAAAATGGAAATATCAAAACGATGCAGATATCGACTCATTGTTTCAAATTAACGTCAAATTTATGTAAATTAATATTTTATTTGTAAACTGATTTAACACATCTCAATCCTTTATTTGAAGAAACAGTATACCGTTACATTTTTCTTGTTCCATTTCTAAATCTTCACATTGTCAATTTCTCACTTCAAAAAAAAAAAAACAATCTCAAATTTTTTTTCTAAGTTTTACAGATTTTCAAATCAGGGTTTAGTCTTTGATATTTCCAATTGGACTTTGTTTTTCTACGCGTTTTAGAAGATCTACTGTAAGATATCAGATAGAAAATTTTGACAAATTTGAAAGTACAGACGGAGACATGATAACTTGAAAACTGTTGTTGGCAGATGTCAAGAGAGAATGATGTGTGGGCATGTTAGCCATCCTATATATACATCGAAACCACGCCCACTTAAAAAAAAAAAATTTCAAGGTCATATAATTTTTTTCAAGGTCATACAAGTTTTTTTGCCCCATATTGTAATTTGTAAATTGGCATTGTCCAGACCCTTTCAACATCAGAGTCGATGCCTATACGATATGAATACGTTTATCGTTTAATATTTGCCATGACGGTGGATGGCTCTCTTTTGTTTTTATAACTAAATAATATGTTTGCATGCCGTATAAGCATCTGTTAGCCGTCTTTTTGTCACATCCAACAGATTTATAAATTTCTCTAATAGAATGAGGAATGTGAGGCTGCAGAGATAAAAATTTAAAAATTTTATATTGAATAGTTTTATCGGCCGCTTGAATATCATAGGCGTTTTCCAGCTTATCACATTTTCTTTTGAATGTGCCCAATGAGTTGTTCAGCATCGCATTGGATTTGAGAGTCGAAAAATCCTCAGCACCAACGCATATGGATAAATTTTTCGCCGTTTCCTGATTATCCATGATCTCATCTTCAGAATCTTGACTGCGAGTGGGTATCGGTTCGATGATCGAATGGGCCCGTTTGCAGTACCCCCGAAGCCAGTCTTGGAGATTCGTATCGCCTTCTTCGCGAACCGTGATTTTGAATGCAGCTTTTCGATTAAAGGGTATTACCCGTGGATAAGAGGCATTGATTCTTCCTTCAAGCCAAAGGTTTTTTATGATAAGCATGTCTTCGAGAGCCATTCGATTAGATTTTTGGATGACCACCATCATCTCTTCGAAATCAAACACGAGTCTGTAACTCTTTGTCAAATGTGAGGCATGCGGAATCAGACTGGACAAGTCTTTTCTTGCGTGCTGAACTATAAAATTGCGTGGACGTGCGTATTTCAGCATTATACCCACTTCAAAAGCCACAAAATATGTTTTGCCGTCTGAAGCTACGGCTGCGAGCAAAAAAAGTTTGTTGGCAAACGAGACTTTAAGCCACATGACTGTGTTGTGAAAATCGAATCCGAGACACGTTTTTATAAGCTCAGAGAGCGAAGAAATACTATTTAGAAATATTATACGTTGACTGGATCTTGCAGAAGGTCTTCTAAAACGCGTCCAGTTAATATTTACAAAGACTAAGCACTCATATGGTAATCTGTAAAATTTGTTGTAGAAAAAATGACAGTCTAGCACATTATACAGGAAGGTCCTAGAATTGAAAAATCTATAACAGCCAGCAAAGCTGATGCTTATATATAGCCAAGCCACGTCCACGTGGCCATTAAAAAAAAAAAAAAAAAAAAAAAAAAAAAAAAAATTGTTTTTCAAGGTCGTATAATTTTTTATGGTCACGTGGGCGGAGCATTTTCTAAGTACTGACAGTGAAAATATCACAGCCTATAAATAACTTTATCACATCCTGTTTTCATGGAAAACGTTTATGCAACGGTGTGGCAGATCAGTATATAAAGTCCAGAGCCCAGCGCTATCGAATCATTTGTGCTTTTAAACGTTTCTATGATGTCTGCACCCAAGGCTGTTGCCAAGTCCGACGCATCTAAGCGTGAGTATTCCATATGTCTGAGAACAATAAGACTGTTTAAACGAAAAGGTCTCAGATTGTCATGCAACCATACTTTTCACATGCAATGCATAATGGTTTGGTTTAAATTTTCGAAGCGTTGCCCATATTGTAGAAAAGAGGCTAGTGATGCTGAAATCTACAATAAAAAATATTTAAGGTTTCTTGCTTACAAAGAATTCATATGGCATTAATTAGGTATGGTTTCGTTAATATATATAATTGAAGCCTATACAAAATCTTGAAGACGTTGGACAACGCAAAGAATGGATAAGGGATTCCAGAAAACGATAAAACTAATGACATAAATATTACAACAGATCTGCGTATTCGAAAATTAGTGACGACGTTGGAAAAATCAAAGGAATTCGCTGAAAGACATAATATCAACCTATCAAACAGAAGAAGATCGCAGCTATGACTTGAAGTCGATTCGTCATACAGAATGTATATTTTTACAGCAAGAAGATTAGGCTTGGTATCGCAGCAGATTTAATTTACAAGATTTTATGCTAGTATTGTAAATTTAGGCATTAGAATTTAAACGATTTTGCTAATGCTTATAGATCCACGACGAAGACTGTTGTTGGCGAGACAAAATGAGATGTGGATCACACGAAAAAAACTAATATCGAATAAATGAAGTTTGCTTCGTCAAGTGTTATATCCGTCCTTGAAGATGTTGCTCAAGGTCACATAAAAAAAAAGAAATTCGTGTGACCTTGACGCAACTTCAAGGACGGAGCAATATATAACACTTGACGGAGCTAATTTCATTTATTCAACATTAGTTCTTTTCCAAATAATCTTCAAGTTGTCGTTGTCGAAAAGACCAAATCCAACCCGTGAGTATTCTATAAATTTACAAGATTTTATTCTAATATTGTAAATTTAGACATTAGAATTTAAATGATTTTACTAATGCTTATATAGATCCACGACACCAGTCATTATTTTCAAAGACTGAGCCTTCATAAGGTAATCTGTAAAAACGAAAAAATTAAGTTACATTTAAGAAAATAAAATTGTTGCTTGGAGTTTGCGGAGAGTCCAGTTAATATTTTCAAAGCTTAAGCCCCTCTATTAAATCTCGTTGTCGAAAAAACAAAATACAACCTGTGAGTATTCTATAAATTTTTAAAAAAAATATGCTAATATTGTAAATTTAGACATTAGAATTTAAAAGAAATTAAATAAAATATTTTTTTTATATGTATTTAAACATGCAGACATTTCCGAGAAGCGGAAATGTCTGCATGTTTAAATACAGATAAAAAAATATTTTATTTCATACTCGATTATAGGTGCTGAAAATTTATATGATTATGCAGATAAGTTTGGCTTGTAAAACTGTTATGAAATTTACTATGAACCTCAATTCGTCTCCCAACATTCTAATCGCTATTTCGGCGTATCGAGTTTAGACATCATATTGGTATAGGTATTCTGAAAATATACTGAGCTGGCAAATCCAATGCTTCGCAGGACGAGATCGATTGCAAATTGAATTTTCTATTAGCCAGGTCAAAAAAAAGTTTCAATTCGGTCTGACCAAAATCTGCTGTAACAAATTGCCAAGTTCAGTTTAAGGTCAGATTTCAAACGTACACATCGATTTGTCATGGCACCTGTTTTGGGATGCACTCAGCTTGACTCAATTTTATCAAGTCCTCTTGGATGGCCAAGCGATTCACGTTTTAAGATCGACACGACGACTGTGCCACGTTTCATTTAAAATGAATTTTGGGAAGCGACATGCTTGACGTATCGGTTCCAGACCCTATAATCTAGTCACGAAAATAATTTTGGATGGACCCAATGATTTCTTTAGAAAACAAACCTCGTGCTAATGTTTATATAGAGCCAAGCCAGTTTCATATTCCAAACAGAGACATGATATTTAGATGACTGTTGTCGGCAGACGTCGAGACAAAATGAGATGTGGGTACGTTAGCGATTCTATATATAGGTTACACGGAAAAATATGATCGTTAAAAAAAAAAAAAAAAAAAAAAAAAAATTTTTTTTTTTTTTTTTTTTTTTTTGTGACTTTGAAATCTTCAAGGACGGAGCAATAGATAGAACTTGACGGATTCATTTATTCAACATTAGTTTATTTTTCAAATAATCTTCAAGTCGTCCGTTGTACGGTAAAACATTTTACGGATAACTAGATGACTGTTGTTGGCAAACGCCCACTCAAAAGAGACGTTGGTACGTTAGCCATTCTAATAACATGGCCTTGTCGTTTCATAAACAAGTTTCATGATAACAGATTAGATATACCGCAATCTGGTCACGAATTTGGATGGACATAATGATTTCTAGAATTTCACGGAGCTAAGTTCATTTACTCAACATTAGTCCAAATAATCTTCAAATCGTCCGCTGTATGGTAAAACATTTTAAATAAAAGCCCAGTCCTATAAAATTTCTACATTTTTTACGTCGGTCCGATCTATTTTTAGCTCCCACCCTCAAGTACCGCAAATTTAGCTAGTGTATAGTTTTTGCGATAAACACAGGTACAAGAGACAGTCGCCAGCGATATTATTCGAGCATTTACACACTCTTGAAATTTTTCATGTCGCATTCTCAAACACGCAAGAAGACTGCATAGCGAAGCGCAAAGGCTACGATGCGTTCGATGGCTGTAGGTTTTACACGCTCAGATGGATGCCAAATCTTGTCCCGTTCGTGGAACCCTCTTGAAATTTTTCATGTCGCATTCTCAAGCAAGCCTTCAGACTTTTCATGGACATCAGTATGAAAACAATCATGGGTAACGACAATTTTTTAACGTTTCAAGGTATTTCAGACATTTTTCGAAAGAAATTAATCGTCTACATAGAATAAACTACATTATTTTACGTTTCAAAGGCTATGTTCGTTCGTGTTTCAAGGTCATTTCATACAAAATACGTTTTCGCATGAGAATTTTGCTTGAGAGGTAGAACCGAGGAGGCCATGAACGGTAGATATTTGAAACTCAACACGAGCCATGCAGACATTACAAATTCAATGTGGTGACGTTAGAAATTTAACATGGGGCTCTGGGAGACATAAGTAAAAATTTTAAGCCAGTATTGTAGAAATTTTATTTGAGACTTTGGAAGACATAATAAATATGTATACAAAATCATTAAGCCACAGAGGCATGACTAAAGGTACGCAAGAATAAATTTGGCTCGTGATACTTAATCATCGTAAAAAGTTTGAATAGATAAGAAACAGGATAAGATAGCGTACTGTTAATCTGCCAGACATAAATTAGAAACGTTCCAATAAAACTGGACTGAGTGAAAATGTTACTAGACTAGATCATTTTAAGGGCTTCAATCGACAAACTTATTTTATAAAAATTTGAAAATTTTAATAGATGAGACATATGACCGTTGCTGGCAAAGATCGAGATAGAATGAGGAGGTGGCACGTCAGCGATCCTATATATAGAGGAGCCACACCCACTCTTGCAACATCTTGTCATTTGTCAGACAATGTTTATAATGTTTATAAAAATCTTGTTTTCAAAGCCAATATTGTATAAATAACGTTATCCCATCCTATTTTAAAGAAAATGGGTTTAGACATCACGGAGCTGGTTTATGCATGACCTTACAGTAGAAGAAATAAATTCCACACCCACCCACCCAAATAGATATACTATATATATATATATACTATAATACAGACTACAGCGCCATCTACAATGAATTTGATTGGATAAAAAAATCTAACTTTAGAAACCAACTGTGAAAAAAAGAAAAAAAAAATTTTTTTTTTTTTTTTTTTTTTTTTTTTTTTTTTTTATTTCAGTTGGTTGGTTGCTGCTAAAGTTAGATTTTTTATCCAATCAAATTCATTGTAGATGGCGCTGTAGTCTGTATTATAGTATATATATATAGTATACATATTTGGGTGGGTGGGTGGGTGTGGAATTTATTTCTTCTACTGTAAGGTCAGCTCCGTGATGTCCAAACCCATTTTTTTTTAAACAGGATGAGATAACGTTATTTATACAATATTAGCTTTGAAAACAAGATGAAATAAAGATTTTTATAGACTATTGTTTGACAAATGACAAGATGTTGCACGTTTTCATGAAATCAGAATCAGGTCATGGGTGTTTATAGAATATTATCATGAAGCCAGACTGTTGCTGGTCATACACAATGATGATTTGGATACGTTAGCCATTTTAAATTGATATGTTAGCCATATTATATTGATTCGTTAGTCATTATGCTGGCTTTTTATTTAAAATGTTTTTCCGTACAACGGATGACTTGAACGTTATTACGACTAATGATAGCTGAAAATTTATATGATTTTGCAGGTAAGTTTGGCTTGTAACCCTGTTGCCAAATAAATAAATTAATTTAGGCATTAGAATTTAAATTATTTTGCTAATGCTTATATAGATCCACGACACCAATCAATATTTTCAAAGACTAAGCCTTCATAAGGTAATCAGTAAAAACGAAAAAATTAAGTTGCATTTATGAAAATAAAATTGTTGCTTGGACATTGCAGAGAGACCAGTTAATATTTTCAAAGCCTAAGTACCTCTATCAAAACGTGTTGTCGAAAAAACAAAATTAAACCCGTGAGAATTCTATGAATTAAAAAAAATATGACGTATCGAGTTTAGCCATCATCTGGCCGCTACTCTCTACGCTTTTCATTTGTCATTGGCAAACGAATGGCATCTCGTTAATACTATTTTCATAATTACGTTTAAATTTTTACAATATGGGTTGCTACTCTACGTGTTCAGTTTTCCTGGTCTGCAATTCAATTCAATTGCTACGTTTATCGCGACTGGCCCAGCCTGTTTAAATTTTATGGAGGCCTCTTTTTAAATTTTTACGGATCCAGCCAATATTGATATAGGTATTCTGCAAATATACTAAGCTGGCAAATCCAACACTTCGCAGGACGAAATCGAATGGTCACGAAAATAATTCTGGATGGCCATTCTAATTTTCGATAGCTATTCTAATGATATGGCCTTGTCGTTTCATAAACAAGTTTAATGATAACAGGATTAGATATACCGCAATCTGGTCACGATTTTGGATGGACCCAATGATTTCTTTAGAATACAAACCAGGTAGGCCAGCAATGCTAATGTTTAGAGAGCCAAGCCAGGCTTTTCCAAGCGTAGACATGATATTTAGATGACTGTTGTCGGCAGACGTCGAGACAAAATGAGATATGAGTACGTTAACGATGCTATATATAACTGCAACATCTTGTCATTTGTCAGACAATGTTTATAATGTTTATAAAAATCTTGTTTTCAAAGCCAATATTGTATAAATAACGTTTTCCCATCCTATTTTAAAGAAAATGGGTTTAGACATCACGGAGCTGGTTTATACATGACCTTACAGTAGAAGAAATAAATTCCACACCCACCCACCCAAATATATATACTATATATATATATACTATAATACAGACTACAGCGCCATCTACAATGAATTTGATTGGATAAAAAAATCTAACTTTAGAAACCAACTGTGAAAAAAAAAAAAATTTTTTTTTTTTTTTTTTCTTTTTTTTCAGTTGGTTGGTTGCTGCTAAAGTTAGATTTTTTATCCAATCAAATTCATTGTAGATGGCGCTGTAGCCTGTATTATAGTATATATATATATAGTATACATATTTGGGTGGGTGGGTGGGTGGGTGTGGAATTTATTTCTTCTACTGTACGGTCATGCATAAACCAGCTCCGTAAGGTCCAAACCCATATCCTTTAAAATAGGATGGGTTAACGTTATTTATACAATATTAGCTTTGAAAACAAGATGAAACAAAGATTTTATAGACTATTGTTTGACAAATGACAAGATGTTGTACGTTTTCATGAAATCAGAATAAATCATGGGTTTTTATAGAAAAATCTAGCTATCTAGAGTCAATCAACGTACATCTTGCTCAAAAACATTACGAGGCATAGTGACTATAGACGACCGTTGCGGGCAAATGTCGAGACACAATGAGGGTGTGGTCACGTTAGCCATATTAAATATAGACAAGCTTCAAGGTCACACGAAAAAAAAAATTTTTTCAAAGTTTTTTTTTTTTTTCAAAGATTTCTTTTTTAAAGATTTTTTTTTTTCACAGTTGGTTGCTAAAGTTAGATTTTTTATCCAATCAAATTCATTGTAGATGGCGCTGTAGTCTGTATTATAGTATATATATAGTATACATATTTGGGTGGGTGGGTGGGTGGGTGCGGAATTTATTTCTTCTACTGCCCAGACGGCAAACTTTATCCATAAGATGTCAGTTTAAGGTCGAAATACATCTACGACATCCAGAACGTCTTTTAGATGTGTATATTACTAAACGTAAATATATCTATCAGACATTTCTCATTTAGATATCTTTTAGACATTTATGACTTGCTATAGACATATTAAAATCGCCTCCCTTTCGACGTCTAATAGAAATGGGTTTTTCGACGTCTAATGGAAATACTTTTTATTGCATCTACTTTTTATTGCATCTGGTAAAGATCGCCGTGCCTTCTGTTAAATATTTAAAAAAATAAATTATTTTGTGATTGAGTGTTAAATCATTCAAAAATAATAAATAATTAGTGAATAAATGATAGATTGGTTATGATATTTTTAAAGGGATAAATAATCGTCTGATACGATATATTAAATTATCTAAAAAAAAAAAAAATAAGTAATAGATAATTATGATATTGTGATCACTTAAATCACAGAATAGTAGATTAATGTTATTTAATTATCATCAATTTTATTTTTATTTTATATCAATGCATACAAATGAGGTCGGAGATAGATGTATCTTTAGGATTAATTACTTAGAATTAATGGCATCTTATTTAATTGTTTATTATTATTATATTTTAATAATAGTTTTATATTAGAATCCTTAATTTCTCCGAACTCAGCTGCATCGAGATGGCTGCAAGAGAAATAAAAAGGAATAAATAAACTCTTACCTCAAATTAAAATACATCGTTAAAGTGCTTGAAAACTTTAATAAGTGTAAACAGATGTAACAGTTGATTACATATACATGTGCTCCGGAGCCTTAAACCAATAGAAAAAATAGTGATTTTTGATTAGTTGCACAACCAACCATATTACTTATCTAAAGTTGAATTTGCAGTTCATATGTCCATGCATCGAAATTTAATTAAAAAAGGATGAGGAATTCACTTTTAGTTCTTATATTGTTGCGATATGGAGCAGTTCTCATTATGAAGATAGAAAAGTTGATCTTGGACAGACAATTCTCTAACAAAATTCGTTTGGCTAAAATTGAATCACCAATTCATAATCACTTCTCCTTGCATCGAAATTTATTAAAAACGATGAGCAATTCACTTTTAGTTCTTATTATGAAAATAGAAGAGATAATTTAGTGCAGATTAATCTCGAACAAAACTTATTCATTTGTTGAGAATTACTTTATTTGAATTCACTAAAAGATGTTTTAATGCTACATCGTTCTATTCTTGCATAGGTTAGAGAGCCGTGTTATTATTCCGTAGCATATTAGGAACAAGTTTCCCATCCTTCTTTTTCGCGACTGTTGCCGCTGGTTGTTCAAGTAAGAATGACAGGGGAACGCATCCCGCCGTAGCGGAGATGCTCCCCCAAACCTCCGTTGATGCTCGCTGCCGATGAGCTTGTGTGGTCTTTTTCTCTCATCAGTGCATCCTTTCTTTCCCCAATCGCTCCCTCTTCCTATCCGAATAGATACGCTTGATGAAAGAGCGCGCATTAAATATTTTTTACATATATATATTCTCTGTCTATAACTTTAATCTTTTCTTTGAAAATATTTTTGCTAAGGCTATAATTAAATTCTTTATAATTTTTTTTTTTTTTGTATTTAACTTCTAATTTTAATAATTTTATATATTTTTTTAAAAGGACGCCAAAGTAACGCTCATTTAAAATTCCGCGGAAGATTACCTCTGGAATTTTGTTTGTCTGGGAATTTTGAAAATTTGGAATGCGGGGGTGGTAAAATTCTTGAGCGTCCCTTGGGACTCTGGGGTGAATGCACTAAGTTGAACTCTTATTTTCTGTGGGTGGTAAATAAAAAGAAAATGGCTAGATTTTGAAGCTGAAAATAGTCTCTTGAATATATTTTTCACATGATCTTAACCTATTTTAATAGTTCTGGATAACATTAATTCTGATTTAATTTAATTTTAATTTTTTTTTTTTTTTTTTTTTGAGCATTTTAATTCAGATTATTTTTCTTAAAACTCTCTTTTGGAAATTATTTAATGATTGCTTTTGAAAACGTTTTTCTCTGAGTATTTCTCATCAGAATTATAAAGTAAACCATGTTAAAACTATTTTGTAGTTTTAACATACTCTCCCCTTATGGGAAAAAAAGGAAAAAAAAAGAAGAAGCGAATGGGGAATCACAGCAACTTAGATGTTTTGTATACATTAATAATGTTGTTGGTAACAATAGCTGTGGGTGTACCACCAAGTAGTGAGTAATATATAAATTGGTGTATATGCACACTAGGTTGAACATTTAATTGTTGTACACAATGAATAAAAATGATAAACGATGAATATAAAAGCAAACAAATAGGTTATATATATGACATCAAACACAATACAACACAATATATAATAGATATATATATATAAGTAAATAAATGAGGTAAGAATTGGATTGGATCTCCATGCAGCCATGATAAATAAAAAAACATATATGCCGTGTGTAGTGGAGAAACAACTCATGTAATTTGAAAATAAATATAATCATTATATTTTGTAAAGTATGACCACAGAATAACATTTTCTTCGTGCAATACTGTTGGCACGAATAATATGGAACATCCACATATCTTGAAAAATAATTATCTTTTGGAAATCCATGCATACTAGACATTTAGATGTGTTTTAATGAGCAATAGTGAGTGATATCACAAACATTCTTATTTTTAAATTATCATCATAATAATTATTCTCAGGTAGAGATATATTTAGTATGAGTATACTTGCAAGTATATAAAAAAAATAAAATTTAGAAAAATGTCCTTATGATCATCTTGATTTCATTAATGTTGACAATATGATGTATTTTACACTAATGGATTCTCTACTTTCACTTGAAAGCAATTTAATTAATTTTTCATATCTCTTGTATTTTGGAATCCTATATAGGACCTGAGACTCTCTTAACAGTCGTGGACCAGCCATAACTGGTAAGTAAAGAGGAAAGTGTGCACAAGTTTTCCTCACGAGTATCAAGTCTTAAGTTAAAGTAAGAGAAGTGTAAACAGGACAACAGAGGTCATTTGTATGAAGAATCAAGATGAAGGCAAAAGAAAAAAAAAATATGTATATATGTTTACATAAATAAAGATAATTTTTCCATGGAAATTGTGATCACTCATTTTATTAACTTCATTTTTCTTTAAAAATAAATTTTGTGTTTTGATATTTCTTTTTATTTATTTATTTATTTATTTATTTTTTATTTGTTTTGTTTATGTATTTTCAATACCATTATTTTAGGCATCATTTGTAGTGCCTTGAGAATTGAAATTTTTCAATTTGAACAATTTGCTTACATGGATGGATTTAGTTTCATTATTTTCAGTGTGTTTAATAACATAATTCCCATTTCTTAGGATTCTTTGTATCTCAAATGGACCGAGATACTTGATTTGAAAGGGTCTAGTATGCAAAGGGTCTTTCATGAACACAATGTCACCAAGTTGAAATTGAGGGACTTCCCTGCCCTTGATGTGTGATTCATGGGATTTAAAGAATTGTTTCTCATTCTCAGCAACCAATTTTTTAGTGGTTTCAAGGCGTTTTTTCTGTTTAGCACAGTAATTCTCAGGTACTTCTTCAAAATTAGGTAAGGAATTCATATCAATTGGGGTATTTAAGGGTCTTCCAAAAAATAATTCAGCAGGCGTTAATTTTGTAACAGAGTGTTTAGAATTATTGTAATGTAATTTAAATTTAAGTAATAAGTCTGACCATTCTGAGGATTTGTTACTCATTGCTGAAATGGATTCTTTAAGTGTTCTATGAACACGCTCTATTACTGCGTTAGACTGTGGATAGTAAATAGAGGATTTACGGTGCTCTATATTATACAATTTATAGAAATCCTCGATTTCTTTTGAACAAAAGTATTTAGCATTATCAGTCAAAATAATTTTTGGAATACCATAGCGAGAAAAATAAACATTCAGACACTTAATTATTGCAGAAGAAGTTATGGTATTTAATGAAAAGGCATCCACAAATCGTGAATAATGGTCAATCAAAGTTAAAATGAAAGTTTTGTTGTCCTTAGACGTTGGGAGTTTACCTACAATGTCCATGGACATGAATTCCCCTGGGGCATAATTACTCTTTGAAATCATTTCAGTTTTAGTGAGTTTTGCTTTAGGTTTCACTTTCATACACTTTTGACATGATTCACAGAATTGTTTAACATCTAGATACATTTTTTTCCAAAAGTATTTTCCATTTAAGAAGTTATAGGTCTTCTGTGTGCCGAAGTGTGGAGTATGAGCTGTCTCTAGAGCTTCGTTTACCAGAGATTGTGGAAGAACAATTCGAGTCAAGATTTTGGGTTTGTATGTGTATTTTCTTTTTAAAAATTTCCTCATTAATAGATTTGTATGATCATGAATAAAGTATAATTTTGAAGTTAATTTGTCTTTGTCTTTTATTTTTTGAATTATTTCTTGGATTTTAGTGTCTTTTAATTGTTCAGTGAGTATGTTAGAGCGAGATAATTTATTATTAGTTTCAAATAAATATATGTTGTTTATTCTACGGGTTTGATTGTGATTATGATTATATTTTTGACTATTCTCTTCTGTCATTCTTGAAAGAAAATCTGCGGGATTTTTGAAGCCTGGTATATGTTGTACTTCATACTCAAATTGTTGTAGGTACATTAACCATCTGGCGACAATTTCTGGTTGTTTGTCTAGATGTATGTGATGAGTTAACGGTTTGGCATCAGTCAAGATATAAAATTTCTTCCCATAAAGGTATTCATGAAAATGTTTTATAGACGCATATATTGCTAGAAATTCTCTCCGTATGGAGGGATATCTTGATTCTGCAGTGGATAGAGTTTTAGAGAAAAAGTCAATTGGAAAGAAATTATTATTATGTTTCTGCATAAGAATACCGCAGATGCTAACTTTAGAAGCATCAGTGACTAGATAAAGGTCTTTTTCAAAATCAATATTTTTAAGAGTTGGTTTCCTAAGTAATATTTCCTGTAATTTTTCAAATGATTCCTGACATTGTTTAGACCAGATAAAAGGAGTATTTTTTCTAGTTAACTTTACAATAGGATCTATAATTTCAGCATAGTTGAAGATTAGGTGTCTGAAATAATTAACCATCCCTAGAAAACTTTGGACATTTTTAACATTTTTAGGAACTGGAAATTTTATTACTTTAGAGATATTTTGTTCTGATGGAGAAAAGCCGTTTTCATTTAAAACGAAGCCAAGGTAAGTGATTTCTTTTTTACATAATTGAAGTTTGCATGGATCTAAAGTTAAATTAAATTTAGTTAATCTATCAAAAATTTTCTGTAAAATTTGTAATAATTCATCTATGGTATCAGCAGCCACAATGATATCATCCAAAAAATATTGAACATTATCACCTTTAAGATCATTTAGGCATTTTGAAATTAATGTGTGAAAATAAGAAGTTGAATTACGACCACCGAAAGGTAATCTTGTTGGCTGAAAGTTACCTAATTCTGAACAAAATGCTAATTTATGTTTATCTTCGTCTTTAAGTTGTATTTGGAAGAATGCAGATTTTAGATCTAAAACACAATATAATTTTTTTCCTGCAATGGTATGGATTATATCGTTTATTTTGGGAAGGCATATTTTGAAAGATTCAGTTATGGCGTTCAAAAGCCTGTAGTCGATTCACATTCGAAATTTTAATTTATTTTCACCTGGCAAGGGTTTCTTTTTGACAAACAGTACTGGGAAAGCATAATTAGAGTTAGTTTGTTCTATTATGCCTGCTTCGAGTAATTCTTTTATTTCTTGTTGAGCGTATTGTTTTGCTATCTTGGGTATGGGATAGGGTTTTGTTTGAATTGGGAAATCATGAAGGAGTTGAAATTGTGGAGTGACTGCATTAGTTGAACCTAGTGTTTTCTAAGATTTTGAAAAAACTTGTGAATTGTTCATAAGTAGATTTAGCAATTTATTTTTGTCGTCATCATTGAGATGGGATAAATCAAAGTCGTTTTCGTGAATTTCTTTTGCTCTAAGTTGGTGAATTTCTTCCAAATTTATATTGTTGATTTGTAGCAGTTCATTTTTATTGGGTGAGATTATGTCATTTTTATTCAGTAATTCAACAGAACCAATTTTATGACCTTTTCTTAAGGTTAGTTTATCATCAGAATCATTATCAACTATTACATATATTAAGTTAGAGTTGCCTGGAGAATGTATAGAACTAGACATGTGAAACTTATTTCGTTCTGAATAAGGAGTAAATAAAATCTCTGAATTGTACAAAGCTTTAGAGGGAATTTCAATTTCTACTAATTCAGATGACTTAGGGGGAATGTTAATTGTTTTTGTGAGGAATACATTATTGATAGGGTGATTAATTCTTGTTGATTGATTTTTATTATTGAGTTTAGGTGGTTTTTCATCATAGCTTATTCTATTATTTTGATGAATTATTTGTTTATTTAGTGTGTCAATGATGATTTTATTAGCCTGCAAGAAATTATAGCTTAGAATCATTTCATAATTGCAATTCCATTGCTCCTTAGTAACATAAAAAACAGAATTAAACCATTTGCTATTGATTTTAAATTTAAGTTTAACTACTGAAATAAATGGTATGGGGATTTGATTTAATGTGTGGAGAAGTACTGGGTGGGATAAATAGTCAATTTTTGTGAAAGCTTTTATTTTTTCTAGAGTTGAGGATTGGATAAGACATACATTTGCCCCTGTGTCGATCAACGCCTTACATGAAGTTTTACCAAACTGCAAATTGATTAATGGTAAATCCTGAGAATTTTGCGAAATAGAGAGAATGACATTTGGAGTAGGATTCGAAGATTTTATTGAAGTTTTGTACGTGGGATTATTAAATCTCTTGACCTTTTTTGCATTAGGGTTCTTAACCTGATGATAGTGGTAAGAACCCACATTTAGTTTAAATTCTGATTATTATTCCCATTTTTTCTGTATGGGTTGTATCTTCTTTTTTGTTGATTATGATAATTATGATTCCTCCCACGATTTTGGTCAGCATATGCACCCCGGTTATTGCCGTCACCCCTTCGTTTAAAATCTGTTTTATTATCAGGAAAATTTCTCTTGTAAGGAGAGAAGTTAGAGTGCATTTGAGAGAATTTATTTCGGGGTTGGACCATCAGAGGTTGCTGAGGGAAAATCTGAGAATGATTTTGAGGTTTTGGAAAGAACCAACAATCCGTTGTGATATGGCCCACTTTTTTGCATATATGGCATATAATTGGCTGAGCCGGAATGTGTGTTGGTGTTATGTTGGAGTTTGTCGTCGTATTGACATTTGTAAATTTCTCCAACCGTTCGTTGAGTCTGTTTAACTTATTATTGGTCTCTGCCTGGGATTTTATAATATTGTTAAGTTCAAAATTTTCGGAAGAGTTATTACTTTCTTCTGAAAGTGCATTGTGTATATTTTTTGCACTTCTAATTGCTTCATTGAAGCTTTTGGGTCCTAATTTTTTGACTTCGCATCTCACGCTTGGATTTAATGCCTGTAGAAACTGAGTCAGTTTCATGGATTTAATTAAATAATTTAGTTTGGCATCGTTGTCATTGGTGGGGTTTAAATAAGCTAATGCTTTGGCTGATATTTCTTCAGCCAAATCGTTTATTGTTTGGTTTGGGCTTTGAGATATGTTATGGAACTCTACTTGGAGTTCCGAGAAACTTTTTTTTGACGTAAATTTATTTTTTAATAGTTGTTTCAGATCAGCAAAGCTTTTCGCTTTGCTTGCATTTGGGTCCGTAGATATGAAGTCAAGGGCTTTGCCTTTTAATTTCAATTTTAATATGCATAGAGCTCTGGCATCAGACCATCTTTCAAGACTTTTTAGGTCCTCTAATTGCTCAATAAAGAAGCCAAAATTTTCGGTTTCGCCCCCACAGAATGGCTCAATCAAGGAAACTAAGCTTAAATCCTTACCATTCGACATTGTTATTCCCTTCAAAAATAATTACATATATTGATACAAATAATTTCAAATAAATATAGTTATAAAATGCGAAGGAAAGGATTTTAAATGGCCATGAAAAAAAAAAAACATGAGATGAAAATCCATTTCTGAATATAAATAATACATATATTTGAAATAATTAATAAATAGATATATATAAAATATGAATAGGCAGTGATTAAATAAATATTTCAGAAATGAATTTTCTTTAAGAAAATTTAATTACATAATATATGTTACACAAAAAATTAAATTTGCATGAAAGATGACTCTCCACTACATGATATGAGATCATTGCGTCATAACAAAATTCAGCATAAATGAACCCTGTTCTTAACCCGTTAAAAAATATATGTATGTTTTTTTTGGCTCACGGCACCATGTTAAATATTTAAAAAAATAAATTATTTTGTGATTGAGTGTTAAATCATTCAAAAATAATAAATAATTAGTGAATAAATGATAGATTGGTTATGATATTTTTAAAGGAATAAATAATCGTCTGATACGATATATTAAATTATCTATAAAAAAAATAAATAAGTAATAGATAATTATGATATTGTGATCACTTAAATCACAGAATAGTAGATTAATGTTATTTAATTATCAACAATTTTATTTTATTTTATTTCAATGCATACAAATGAGGTCGGAGATAGATGTATCTTTAGGATTAATTACTTAGAATTAATGGCATCTTATTTAATTGTTTATTATTATTATATTTTAATAATAGTTTTATATTAGAATCCTTAATTTCTCCGAACTCAGCTGCATCGAGATGGCTGCAAGAGAAATAAAAAGGAATAAATAAATTCTTACCTCAAATTAAAATACATCGTTAAAGTGCTTGAAAACTTTAATAAGTGTAAACAGATGTAACAGTTGATTACATATACATGTGCTCCGGAGCCTTAAACCAATAGAAAAAATAGTGATTTTTGATTAGTTGCACAACCAACCATATTACTTATCTAAAGTTGAATTTGCAATTCATATGTCCATGCATCGAAATTTAATTAAAAAAGGATGAGGAATTCACTTTTAGTTCTTATATTGTTGCGATATGGAGCAGTTCTCATTATGAAGATAGAAAAGTTGATCTTGGACAGACAATTCTCTAACAAAATTCGTTTGGCTAAAATTGAATCACCAATTCATAATCACTTCTCCTTGCATCGAAATTTATTAAAAACGATGAGCAATTCACTTTTAGTTCTTATTATGAAAATAGAAGAGTTAATTTAGTGCAGATTAATCTCGAACAAAACTTATTCATTTGTTGAGAATTACTTTATTTGAATTCACTAAAAGATGTTTTAATGCTTCGTTCTATTCTTGCATAGGTTAGAGAGCCGTGTTATTATTCCGTAGCATATTAGGAACAAGTTTCCCATCCTTCTTTTTCGCGACTGTTGCCGCTGGTTGTTCAAGTAAGAATGACAGGGGAACGCATCCCGCCGTAGCGGAGATGCTCCCCCAAACCTCCGTTGATGCTCGCTGCCGATGAGCTTGTGTGGTCTTTTTCTCTCATCAGTGCATCCGTTCTTTCCCCAATCGCTCCCTCTTCCTATCCGAATAGATACGCGAGATGAAAGAGCGCGCATTAAATATTTTTTACATATATATATTCTCTGTCTATAACTTTAATCTTTTCTTTGAAAATATTTTTGCTAAGGCTATAATTAAATTCTTTATAATTTTTTTTTTTTTTTGTATTTAACTTCTAATTTTAATAACTTTATATATTTTTTTAAAAGGACGCCAAAGTAACGCTCATTTAAAATTCCGCGGAAGATTACCTCTGGAATTTTGTTTGTCTGGGAATTTTGAAAATTTGGAATGCGGGGGTGGTAAAATTCTTGAGCGTCCCTTGGGACTCTGGGGTGAATGCACTAAGTTGAACTCTTATTTTCTGTGGGTGGTAAATAAAAAGAAAATGGCTAGATTTTGAAGCTGAAAATAGTCTCTTGAATATATTTTTCACATGATCTTAACCTATTTTAATAGTTCTGGATAATATTAATTCTGATTTAATTTAATTTAATTTTTTTTTTTTTTTTTTTTTTTTTTTTTTTGAGCATTTTAATTCAGATTATTTTTCTTAAAACTCTCTTTTGGAAATTATTTAATGATTGCTTTTGAAAACGTTTTTCTCTGAGTATTTCTCATCAGAATTATAAAGTAAACCATGTTAAAACTATTTTGTAGTTTTAACACCTTCACTTCCTCTACCCCGTGTGGATCTGGTCTTGTGTTGTCTAATTTGTGCTCGTGCTCGTAAAAGTTGTTTTTTGTGGGATTTTTTCTCTCTTGCAGTTGCAATCAATTGTTATAGGAAATTTGATAAAGTAAGTTATTCTTTCTTAATCCGTACATATGCTTTTATTTAATTTATATTTTATTGGTTTTATAAATAATTGTTATTAGGATCACGTGTTAGCCATAGATATTGTTTATTGCTTGTATACATCATTAATACTATGTTTTTCGAAATCATTAGTCGGTTTTATTTATAACTTAATTTGAGATACTATTTACTTATTTTGAGTTACATTAAGTAATGATTATTGAAAATACCTATATTACTGTAGTTACATTATGTAAAATATTAGATTTGCCGCTCTAAATAATATCTCAGTGTTATATTTCACATTCTTCTGAAAATAATTTAATAATTGAGGACTTTTATATTAAATTACATGATTTTTATTAGAGCTAAATTCTTACTTTCAAAACTGTTGCATTAATTTTAGGTTTATATAGATACACACTTGTAAAACAGTATGATCGTACTGTTTTACAAGTCAATAAATCGCATTTAAAATGTTAAGTCTTCATTAAAATATGGTAAATAATAACGATTGCGTATCAAAGAGTTGCAAAATTGTAATGGGTTTTTACTTTTAGAATAAATGTTAAGTTTATTGTATATTTTAATTACTCAGTTTTTTTTATCTTAACATAAAATTCTTAATTTTAGACAGTGAAAACAAAATTAAAAGTTCAGAACAATGGAAATTATTTGTAAGAAGAGATTTAAGGGGGGGGGGGGGGAATCAACATTTACAATATGTGATTTTATATTACCAGAGTAAATTTGCACTTATTTAATATTATCAAAAAAATGAATATAGGAGTTTCAGACTTTTCCTTAAGTTTTTGATAAGTTTTCTGATTTTTATGTGGTTAAAAATTTCCTCAGAGGCTGATAATTTTGATTAACATTACTGAAATTTTTGATGAAAATTATGATGTTATATCTCCAGACTACCTTTAGGGACGAGTCCCAGATTGTTTACTAACAAACGTGATTGTGTTAAGATAATTTACCTGATTTCCGGTATTATTAATGTTTTTCTTATTTTAAAATTTTGAATATAAGATTCCAATATCTAATTGATATGATTGCTTAACCTGATTAAAATAAATATTTTTCATAATAAGAGGAAAATTATACAATATAGCTCTTATGAAGACTTTTCTCGCTAAAATTTCAGGTATTTTTCACTAATGCACAATCACCCCCGATACTAATTGATTAGCTAGAATTTTTTGTATAGTGCTGACTCTAGGCTAATTTGGTAAGGTGCAGCAGGTAATGGGCCAAATTGGAAAATTTCACTAGCAATTATTTGTTAGTAGAAGTTTCTTTGTTGGCCACTTTTTCTAAATTGTCCCCACCCCCCTTTTTTTTTAACTCACTATACTCAGTAGATGCAAGTACTGGTTGAAAAAAAAAAAAAAAGTTCTACCAAATGATAGAACCATAGATCTGTGATAATTCTAAACAAAGTTATATAGTATACATTTAAGAAAAAAGAAGTTTGCTCTTATGATGAGGGGGGGGGGGGGGGGTATGCTTTGAATATTTAAGTGAAATCCATATTTTTTTTCTGAGAAAGTTATTCAGTGACTTACTTCATATTTAATTGTAAAAGAGCTTAATTTTTGTACGATAATTTAATATAGCCATGTAATTTTGAGTTTATGGATTGTAAATTTTTTTTTTGGGACTAATACATTTAATTCTAGTGCTGGCAGGTTTGGCTTGATTTTTACCTGACTCCCCAAAAAACTGATAGGTTTTTTCAATAAAACCCACTTCAGGAAAAAAAAAAGTTTTCAAGTGTTTTTTTTTTTTTTTTTTTTTTTTTTTTCAAAATCCTTATTTAAAATTACTTTTATTTAACTTACAATAAACATCTAAATATAAAGCAAATATATACATTATTAGAATTAAAAAAAAAAAAATCTCCATGGGGGGGGATTATCTTATTAAAATACAATAAAAAATTATATATATATATATAAGATAGCAGGGAGGGAAAATTAAAAAAAAATCAAAATGAATTTTTGTATATATTATAATCTGATTTTTATTTTTAATGGCTAAAATAGCTTTATACCATATTTTTTAATAATAATTAAATTATATTCATAGTATGTGTAATTTTAATTATTTTAAAATGTGTTTACTCACGTAATAGTTAATTTTTTTTGCTAATTTTTTATTATGAAAACACAACTGTGACTAAGAAAAAACTCTTCATTAGTTACACACACAAAGAAAAGCTTGCTTTTTTTTTTTTGTGTGTGTGTGTGTGGGGGGGGGGGGGGGGGGGGGGTTCAATGTTTTTTTTTTTTTTTTTTTTTTTCTGCTTCAAAATAAACATGCGGCTATTACGTGACACTCTAGTAAACACGGTATATATTTAAAATTAATGAAAACAAACTATCTATATTTATAAATAATCTCTAAAAAATAAAGAGTTAAACTGAACACGTGTCATTTGTATTAAATATATTTAAAACACTTTAAATACACGTAAATATAAATTTATTTAAAAGATGTTAAAAAATTTTTATCCAAAGCTTTTCGCTTTAATAATAAAGCATCATCAGGGATTTATGATTCGTTTCCATTGCGCAGTTTTAAATATGTTTTCTTTTTACAGTCAACAGTTAATTCTTTTATATATAACGTGATATATTTTAAATATCAGCAAAAAACAATATGAATTCCGGTAGAGGTTGGACCAAGGAATTAAGAAAAGTGAGAGAAGCTGGAACTATTGCATATCATACGAGGTTATTGTAGGAGAAAAAACATCATGAATAAGCAGAAATAAACTATTAATTATTTTATAATATTGTGCCAAATTATTGGTAAAATTGCAGCATCTTTGGAATTTATTGCATTTTTGCATTTAATTATATGAATAGCTTCGGAAATGTAAAGTTCTTGGATATTAGATGGTGCTGTAATAATTTTGGCTTTATCGCATATAGGGTTGGCGTTTGTGTTGGCATAGATGAAGTCGACTAGAGTAGAACTATTTGCTTCTTTTATATTTCTTATATGTTCTTGTATTCTTTTATTTAAGGTCCTCTTGGTCTGTCCAATATAATAGAAAAGTTCTTTATTGCTTTCTATGGGAATTTGATAGACTCCTCTAGTGGGTCCATTTAAGTCGCGGTCATGAAGGGTTAATTGTTTAATAGTTCTATATTTATTTAAATGAGAAATAGTAGTATCTGTAATATCATTGTCATGATTTCAAAACGTCGTTTAGATATTTGTATTTAGGGAACAATAAAATAAAAATTTTAATTTTTTTAAACAAATTCCTCCAAAAGTTTATGATGAAGGCTCTAAATATATTGTTAAAATTAGTATTAGAATAATTAGTCATGTATAAAGTTATATACACACACACATATTTATTACGTTATCTATCATTTATTTATATATATAAATTAACGAATCAAAAAAAATTTTTTTAAACATACATTCATTGTGTTAAACCCTAACAGCACAGTTAGGCTTAACTTATCCACAGTACATCTTAAGGACGTTTCTGGGATGTCTTTTCATCCAGAAGACATCTTGAGGATATCTTGGGGAGGCGATGTGCTGTCTGGGAAATTAAATATTTTACAATAAAAAATAACTTAAACTTTTTATAAACTGTTTATTTTGAACTATTCAAAGTGTAAGGCACTGACATAATATCTTCACTCTTTGCATATCAAATGACTAATCAGTTGTGCAAAAGATTATCTGAAATTCTCTTTATAATAATTTTCTTTCTTTACAGTGTGAAAAATTAAGCCAGATTGGCGGGTCTAGTTTAGGAAATGCTGTAAGAAGAATGATGATGAAAGTGGTGACGAACGAATTAGCTACAAATTTTAGTTGGATGGGAATGAAAGGGAAATACCCTCTTTCAACTTCAAAAACCACTGCTGTTTTAATTAGTAAGTAATTAAAATTTCTTCAAAGATTTTCCCCCCTATTTCTTGTTAACTTTATATTTTTGAATTTCATTATTATAAAATTTTATATGGTGTTTATTTAACAGAATTTTTGTTTGCAGTAGTATACATGAACAATTTAGTTTATTTTTGTATTGAACTTCATTTGCTCGTTTCTCTGGGGGAGGGTGTACTATTGTATATATATTAATATTTTTCTTGTTTATTTAATGACTCCTTCAATTCAGATTGCCTTCTCACTAGAATGAAAGATCTGGAGGATTCTCATTTCTTGGAATGTAATGCTAGGTCACTGTTATGGCACTACTAACTTTATGCACAACTTTCATTTGACACGATTTTTCTCTCCATTTTCTAAATGCTGAAATCCTTTTTGAAAGAGTTGAAATCGCACTTTAAAATATAAAGAACAGTGAGAAAGTAAAACAAAATCCATAAAAAATAGCGAGGAATAAAAAAACAACTGACAATCACAAATGTTAGGGAGTAAATAACTTCTGAAGGAATCTAAGATCAAAATAGAGTAGGAAAATCAACGAAATCTGTGAAAGGGTGTGGGCTAGGGACACTGGGGTTATAGTCAAGGGTCAGCTATGTCTCTGTTTTAAAATTGTTGGGTAATTAAAATGCATAGTTATATGTATTTATAAATTAGAATTATGGAAATTGGATATATATGCATTATTAAAAATATATATAAGTATACTAAAATTTTAAAAATATTTCAGTTTAAGTTTTTACCTTTTTAACAGCCATCTTCACTTGCCATTGCTGGAAGCACAAGTCAATGTTATTCTATGGGAAAAATTTCTTTACTTATAACTCATTAATTAATACATATTTTTAAATTGGTTTTCACATTCATAAAATTCACAATTGTCAAACTGACGGACCACTTTTAAAAACTGATTTTTTTTTTTTTTTTTTTTTTTTTTTAATTTTAAATATTTTGAAGCTGTAAAATACAAATTTTCAATATGTGAAATTTTTCATTTTGCAGTTTCAAAAAAAAATAAAAAAAAAAAAATAAATAAATAAAATAAGGTATGTTAGTTTAACAGTTGTGAATTTTCTGAATATAAAAACAGAATTTAAAAATATGTATTAGTTAATGAGTTATAAGTAAAGAAAATTTCCCATAGAATAGCTTGGGCTTGCGGTGACGTTAAGTGAGACATAAATTCCACATTATTTGTAATTTAATGTATTCTAAACATATTTTGGATATCACTAAAGGATGCCTGAATAAATTTTCTAAAAAATTTATTAATTACAAAAGAGATTAACATCTACCATTATCTTAAATATTTATCATTATTAATAAATATTTTTGAATATTGTTTCATAAGAAAGAAGAAATACTCATTCATTATCCATCTCTAAATATTTCTCTTGTCTCTTATTATAGGTGCTGTTCGGAAGAATCGTATGTACTGTAACTGTAGCAATAGTGAAATAGAAAATATAATAAAGGACTGGCTACGCCACGCCAAAGCTCGATGTAAACAATAAAATTTGTAACATTTGAAAAAATAAAGTTCTTTTTTTATGCTTCATTAGGTTTCATATTATAATAGTTATTCTCTACTAACTATTGCAATTATTATTATTATTATTTTTCTGATTTCTCATAGCTGATTTCCATGCATTTGTTAAAAAAAAAATAATAATAATAATAATTAAGTACTTATTTATAAGGATAAATTTAATCATGAAGTCGGGAAAGAAAAATTGTGGAAAACAATTTCAATGTCTGGAATATATCTACAGCAAATCAAAACTGCAGGGCCTGTAAGCTTTCTTTTTTGTGGTGGAAGAAAGTTAGGCAAGTTCTAATGCTAGTTACCAGGTGTAAAATACTTGAAGGTTAGGGTAAGTTACCTGCTTCCTCTTAAAATATATATATATATATATATATGAAAATGATAATCGTGAAAGCTAGTGGTATATTTCAATTTTCATAATTGTCTATTAGCTGCCATAACAACATTTCCAAAAAACCAGAAGAGATTCTGTTCAGAAAGCTTAGATTGCGTGTTCACAGCAGGGGGCAGGGTATTTTATTTTTTAAAACAAATAGGTTATAATTCTTAGTAGTTTTTTAAAAAAATGTAAGTAGTAATAACTTAAAAATCATAATTGTTTGCATTTGTATCTGATATAATATAAAGAGTTTATTTTCAAATGATTGTTCAATCAGTGAATCTGTGTGATTGTGTGATGACATGACCAACATTCTATTAATTACACAAATGCAGTGATTGTGCAGAATTATTTCTCAATTATTAGTTTTATGAAAGAACCCTACCACCACCCCCACCCCTAAAAAGAAAAAAAGAGGGGGACTGCAGAAAAAGAAAAGTTGGCATACCTTTTTGATTTGTAATGACTTCAAAACTAATTAATGAAACCAGCTTTTGTTTGCATAATACCAAAGCAAGAATGATAAACATATACTTTGCATTCTATTATGGCTATCATATGAAAGAAATGAGTTATATTTTCACATTAGCTGCCAATTTTTCATTTTAGCTGCCAAGCTACAAGGTAACTCATAGTTTATTACTAGATTGAAACTTAATGTTGGTCCACAACCCTATTTGGCAATTTTTGTTTGGCATTATTTTGAACAATAACTATGTTCTGGATTCTTTGTAACATTTGTTCATGTGTAAAATCCATGGAAACCATTTCCGAAAATCATGCCATAATTACTCAAAGACAATCGCCAATCAGAGCTGTGGACCAATCTGCAAGTTGTTCCATTGCTATTAATCTCATAGCTTGGATGTCAACATGTTAACCCATTATCTGCTGGTGTTGTGTTCATATAACACAAGAAAAAATGGTGTTTAACAGTTAACTAAAAAAGATATTTCGTATTAAGTATTATTTTTAAGTAAGAAAATAGATGTTTATTTTATTACAAAAAATTTGAACTGAAAAATAATTTTGTATTTAAAAATGAATTTCAAACTTAAAGCACTTTGCAAACCAAAACTTGAAAATTTTCATATTTGAATGAGTTTAAACAACTTGTAACCAAAAAAAAAAATAATAATAATAATAATAATAATAAAATTTATAATAAAATAATTACTTTTAAAGCAATCTGTATTTTTATGCTCCCTCAAGGAAATTTCCGTAAGCATTTATTTGTATTCATTTTAGGGATGTACCGAATATTTGGTATTTGGCCTATTCAGCCAGACTACCGAATTTCGGTTTGGCCAAATATTAAATTATTCGGCTAATTGAACATATAAAATTGAAATTTTTAATCACTTGAATAAATTCTGCTAATCATATCTAACAGCAGTTGTCTTTATCAATAACAGTATAATGATGCATGTTTCTAAAGTAAAGTAAAATAGAAAAGAGTGTGCATAATCAGGGTTCATACTCCTCAAGGAATTTGGAATTTGTTTAAAAAAGTCAGGGAAAATAAAAAATTTCATTAAAACTCAGGGAAAATCAGTTATAAAACCTGGTAAAACATTTTTTTTTTTCTCTCAAGTTCTGTTTTTCTTGTTTAGCTTCGTATCAAAATTTAAATAATGAATTATTGTGAAAATACGCATGTAAATGATTTCTACCTGAATTTCTGTTATGATCGGCAGTAATATGACATCATACGGTGGAAGTAGCTACGTAATTTGTCTTGTCTAGAAGAGTGTTTCTTGTAATATGTCGCTAATATTTTCTTGAAAATTGTCTGGGAACTCAGGGAAAACTCGGGGAATTTTTTTTCCACATTTGAGTATGAACCCTGATAATTCACATTTTGTTGCCATCTAGAAAACTTGAAGAGATCAAACAATGATCACATTCAAATCTGGCACAAAAATTGACACAGGTCATAAAATAGAATTTTGAATTTGTTATTGAAAAATGCATAAGAAGTGCCCCAACATGCATGAAAAGCATCACATCTCTGTCCCACAATTTATTCACAGGAGAGCGAGAGGCGTTTGCGTCAGCTTTAATGTAAGTTGGGCCAATAGGTTGTTAGTTTTAAATTGATTTTTCTCAAATACTGCACTTCTGGTTTGCATTATATATTTTTGCTTTGGAGTGGGGGGTGACAAGATATTGTTATTTAAGAAATTTTATACGTTTATTAAGAAACGTAACAGTTAATAATTTTCTTTGACTGTGAATTCAGCATTACACCACTATCTTATTTATAGTAATATTTTTTCATAATTAAAAAATTTAATATTACAAAATGTAAATGGTTTTACTGAAAAAGTTTGCAAAAAATTAGGTGATTGATACCAAAATAGAGGAGTAAATCAGCCAGCCGAATAATTAGTATTTGGTTGGCCAAATATTCGAAATTGCTATTTGGTGCATCTCTAATGCATTTTATTCAACTGAAGTTGTACAAATACAACTCTATTTTTAGAAAGGTAAGACCATGGTCTTATGAAAATTGCAATTTTCATAATTTTAAGTTATATAAGATGAAGATAATGAGTGTTGCTGTTTGTATTTAGGGAATAGTCGTTATTTAGAGATTTGGCAATTAATGGACTGATATAGGAAATAAAACTATATTTGTTAGATCCAAACAATTACTGAATAAAAAGAAGTTTAGTAGTGGGTAATTTCACTTTTATGTCGAAGACTGCTTTAATGCGTCACAGCATACTATCAGGGCACAAAATTTCCACTCTCCAGCTCGCCATTGGCGAGTGGAATTTTTACTTTGGCGAGTAAAAATTCAGTCTAGTTATTGATGGAATTATTACACTATACAGTGGTACAAAAAATAAATAAAAATAAAAGTTTATCGATTTTAAAACGGCAAAAATCCCATCCTTCTTAGGCAATGTAACCTCATGTTAGACTTTTTTTTTCTTTATTTTTTTTTCGCCTTGCGCTGACCTGCTGACAGGTAAAGATAGACAAATTCATATTAGTCATGACTTGAAAAACTAAACTAAACTTTTCTTTGAATGACATTCACATTTAATCTGTTTGAATAAGATATGATATGAACCATTTCATTACATAAAACTTCATGCATATTATAAAAATGTTTAAAGTAATTGGTATATAAAATTCCCAAAATACGTCAAAATTTTTGTGGCGAGTACTTTTTTTTTTTTTTTTGGTGAGTGTATTTTGAATTGAAATTTTGTGCCCTGATACTATTTTACAATATTTTAACAGAAACTTCAGCAATTTCATTGTGTCAATCATCATAAATATCTTTCTCTAGCTCATGCAAAATTCCAGATTTAGATTCTTCCTCCCTTTTATACCGGGTGCGCCACAAGTTCGTTAAAACTTTTAAAATTCATAAAAAAAAAAGAACAAATGATGATAAAAAGGTGCGGTTTGCACGGATGGCATCAGAAAGAGGGCAGATTTTTTTTAAGAATTCAAAAAATGATCGATGGGTGGTGCTGTGGTGTATACATGAAGCTGATTTATGCATATCAGGTTGTCAATAAAACACCTGAATGCACATGGACTCTTCATTCAATGCAGGCATTATGCTATAATTGCAGGATCAAGCATTGATTATCAAGCTCTTTTATAAGAATGACGAATCAGTAACAGACTCACTGCAAAAGGACTAAGGAAGAAAAAAGAACCCATTTCACTATCAGGGATACTGAATCTTGTCAAGCACTTCGTAGAAACGGGTCGTTTGAAAGATCATCCACGAAGTAATTAGTTGGTTGGAGTGCTTTATTAAATTAAATTGCATGGTAAAATTGGTTTACAATTTATAAGTTTCAAGGAAGGTGGATAATAGAAATAAATGATTTTTGTTAAATAAAAAATTCTTTATTATTATTAACGCTTTTGAATGCACTTGAAATTACAAGCAGATTTTAATTAGTAAATAATCAGGAACTATAATAATACAATGACAGAATAAATCATTATTACACAATCATATACTTACAAAATTGTATAATTAATAACTTTTTTAAGTACAGAATAATTGCAGTTAATAAATAAATTTGCATTTTTTAAATTCTGATTTTTTTTTTTTATGTAAATAAAAACTAAATTATTAAATGTTTGATCTATATTATTATTTTATTATTTATTTATTTATTTATTTTTGCAAACTTATTTCTTACATTTCACAAAGTTAAACATACGTAATTTATAAGTTTTAAGTGTTAAAAGAAAGTCTTTAATTAGTTCCTGGGTTATTTTACTTTTCTTTTTTTAAAGTGCTTAAAGTATATATACAATGAAAAGATAATTAGAAGAGAAAGGCAAATTAAAATTCTATTAATAAAATTTTATAATTAATAAAAGGAAGAATTTTTTTTCACTCTTTACATGTTTGAATACTAGTCAAAAGATCATTGGCTTGTTGTTCCTAAAACAAGTGCCGTCAAATTCCCTTATTCAAACTAGCATTTCCAATCAAATAAGTAGATTTTTTTTTCTTAATTATTTACTTTAGACATTAAAGAAAGAAAAAAGTCTAAAGTAAAAATGCATAGATTTCTTCTTTTTCTACATGCAATATTTTTTAAGATATATTGCAAATAGAAAAGAAAAAATATATGCTTGGAGGTTTTCTAGATGACTATTAGACTTTTTGGATAATGCTGTATGTCTTAAGCACATATATAAGACGTACTGTATGTAGAAAAATGAACTGTACTTGGAGGTCTTATAGACGTCGAGTGTGTCGCTTTCTGGATATTGCTACATGTCTTAAGCACATATATAAGACATACTGCAGGTAGAAAAATAATCTATACTTGGAGGTCTTATAGACGTCTACTATGTCACTTTCTGGATATTGTAGATGTCTTATAGAGATGTTCAAGAGCACACATAACATCTCTACTGGATGTTGTATATATGTCATGTGGATATATTTGGATGTCTATTAGACGTGTCTGTTATCCAGTGTTTACAACTTATAGATGTCTTATAGATGGGATTTTGCCGTTTGGGGTGTCAGCAACGACATTGTCAGTTCCAGCAACATGCCGAATGTCTGTACTAAATTGGGAAATGAAGTCCAACTGTCTCAGCTGGCGAGGAGAACTGGAATCTAAAGTTTTCAAAAAAACGAAGGTCAGTAGCTTATGGTCTGTATATATAATGAAGTGTCTTCCCTGCAAGCTGTGCCGAAAATATTTTACAGCTGAATAAATTGTCAACAGCTCTCTGTCATAAGTACTGTACCTTTGCTCAGTAGGACTCAATTTATGAGAAAAAAATGAAAGGGGTTGTAAACTATTATCATTTAAGATGTTTAAAACAGCACCTATTGCAGTGTTGGATGCGTCGACCATTAGGTATATTGGCTGGTCCGGAGCATGATAAGCAAGAGTTGTAGAATGAATTAGATCGTGCTTACATGCCTCAAATGCCTGGGTTAATGTATCATTCCAGGGGACCGAGCGTTTATCATTCTTTTTAGAATCTTTTAACAACTCGTGTAAAGGTGCCTGAGTTTTGGCCGCATTTGGGATAAATCGGCGATAAAAGTTGAGCATCGCCAAAAAACGTCTCAACTCTATAATCGTTTTAGGTTTTGGAAACTCAGCTATTGCTTTAGTCTTTTCAGGAAGTGGCTTAACACCAGACGCTGTTATAAGGCATCCCATAAAGGAAACCGAAGATTTTCCTAGAACACATTTAGCCGGGTTCAACTTAAGCCCATGGAGCCTGAGGCGATCTAAAACTTGCCTAAAATGCTCCTCATGCTCATCTTCGTTAACTGATGCAATGAGAATGTCATCGAGGTAAGGTATACAGAAATCAAGATTACTTAATATTTGATGAATGTACCTCTGACAGGTCTGACCCGCATTACGCAAGCCGAATGGACAAAACAAATATTTGTACGAACTGGAATTCCTCGAGTAATTGCAATGGATAACGGAAGAAATTTTGCCGTACAGCTGACAAAAGAGTTTTTAAAACGATTAGGATGTGTTTCTAAATTTTCCACTCCAGGTTATCCACAATCGAATGGTTTGGTTGAAAGATGGATAGGAACTATGAAATCCATGCTACATCATGCAATTAATTCACAAGGTCGAGGCTGGGATAAACAGTTGCCATTCTTGTTGTGGGCATACAGAGAAGTGCCTAACGCTACAACGGGTGTTGCTCCATTCCTACTATTTCATGGGCGACCACCTGTAGGACCTCTAGCCATCCTCAAATCAAGTTGGGAAGATGAAGTCGTACTTCCTCAAGGAATTGGAGAATCTGTAGCTGACTACCTGTTGAAACTCCGGAAACCAGTGGCGGCTCGTGCACCTAAAATAGGTGAAGAGGCATACTGTATTTTACACTGTATTCATTTATAGAATATAAATTTACATTTAAATAAGGATTTTTAGTTAATTTTAGTTAAGACCCTACTTAATAAAAATTATGTTTTCAAAATACTTCAATATTATTTTTGAGCTCTTCACCTATTTTCGGTTCACGAGCCGCCACTGCCGGAAACGTTTAGAAGACGCGGAACAGTATGCGAATAGCATAGCTCAAGAACAGCAGCAGAAATATGTACATTATCATAATTTACGGTCAAAAGATACCGAATTTTCTGTTGGGGATGAAGTTGTAGTGTTAATCCCTGATTCAACAAATCGTCTTTGTTCAAAATGGAAAGGACCAGGAGAAATAGTAGAAAAGAAGTCTCCACATTCTTTTTATGTCAAACTACCTGATGGAAGTGTTCGACATCTTCATCAAAATAAACTGCGTAAATATATTCAACCTGTGAGAGCTGTAGGAATTATTTACGAAACAGATGAAGAGTTTGGAGATATACAACATGCGCCCGTAGAATCACGGCAAGTAACAGATGAAGAACTAAAAGCTGATATAAAATCAAATTCGATATCAGCAAAGCAACATAAACAGCTGTTGAATCTGATTAAAGAATATCTAACAATATTTGATGGGGAATTAAAAAAAGCCAAAGTTCCTCCACATGTTATCCTGTTAAAGTCTGGAGTAGAGAGGAAACAACCTCATCTTTATAAAGTTCCAGAAACATTAAGATCTAATATAGAAAAACAGATAGCAGAATTATTGGAAAAAGACCTGATAGAACCCTCTTCAGCAGAAATAGCATATCCATTGGTATGTGTAGCCAAGAAAGATGGAACTGTCCGACTTTGCGTGGACTACAGAGAGCTGAACTCAGTTAGTAAAATTCCACCTTTTCCTATGCAGAATTCAGAAGATCTTAGATTTAAAGCTGGTGGAGCTCGTTACTTGACAACTTTAGATATCCTTAAGGGATATTGGGAAATACCCTTAGCAGAGCAAAGCCGAGAATTAACCAGTTTTGTATCTCCAAAGGGTCAGTATCAGTGGAAGGTGATGCCATTTGGGTTATCTGGAGCACCAGCAACATTCCAAAGAATAATGAATCAAGTATTACGACCTCATAGTGACTACGCCGAAAGTTTTCTTGATGATATTATCATATTTTCTTCAAACTGGGAAGATCATCTTAATCATATTAAATCCATTTTAGAAACTCTGAAAAAATTGAATTTTTCGGCAAATTTAAAGAAATGCTCGTTTGCGATGTCGAAAGTAAAATATTTAGGACATGTCGTAGGCTCAGGAGATCACAGCCCAGATCCGGACAAGATATCAGTTATTAAAGATTTGAAAGCCCCTAAAACTAAAAAAACATTGAAGTCACTCCTAGGATTATTTAACTATTACAGAGACTATGTGCCTCGGTATGCCAATATAGCAAAACCTTTAACGGACTTAACTCGAAAAACTGTGCCAAACGACCTTCCATGGTCAGAAGAAGCCGAAAGCGCATTTAATTAGTTAAAGAATTGTTTGTGCTCTATAACATCTCTGTATACACCTGATATGTCGAAACCTTTTGAAATCGATACTGATGCTTCAGTGACCGGAATTGGAGCCTGTCTAATGCAGAGAGATGAGCAGAATAAACTGAAACCTATAACTTTTGCAAGCCAAAAACTGACCCCTGCTCAATCAAAGTGGAGCACTATCGAAAGGGAAGCTTATGCTGTAATATGGGCATTTGGTAAATTCGAAATGTGGACTTATGGAGCCTTTATTATCTTACACACGGACCATAACCCTTTAAAGTATTTGACAGAAACAGTTCCTAAGAACGCCAGATTACAAAGATGGGCATTGGCTTTATCTCGCTATCAAGTGACTATTGCTCATAAGCCAGGAAGCAGTAATACTATTGCAGATGCTTTATCACGCATTCATGAATAAAGTCATAAGTTAGTTTAATATTGTATTTGTTATTACAGATATATATATATGTGTGTGTTTATTTTGTTTTTTATATTCAAGTATATTAATTCATTAAGATTATTTAAAGTGCATAAGAAAATCCATGTCAGGATAAATGTTTATTCATATATATATTATATATATATTTTATTTCTATTATGTGTTTAAATGTTACTTATTTTATACCATAGAAAATATTTAAATTTTAAGTGAAATATAAATGTTATTGCTCTTGATGGAACATCGCATATTAGGTCAAAGATGAGACAATAATTAGGAATTTAAAAGGAGAATTAGACTTTCATGAACATTTATTTAAAGATGATACAATAATTAAGAATTTAAAAGGACAATCAGACTTTCATGAACAGTTATATAAATTATCCACAAATTTTTGTTAGTAGTTTCACTGTGAAGGCCATTATCCCTCTAGTGAAACTGGAGGGAAGGTGTGAACGCCGCACCTCTGATTTCGAGAGTATCCCAAAACAAGAACTGAAAAGTTTGGTACGAAAATGTGGCAACACTGTGCGTATGTGAATCAAGATGGACTAACGTTTCAATTCTATATGTTGTTTTTAAAATACTTTACTTGGTACAACTATAGTATTTCCCATTTCCCCACAGCTGAATTTGGCGATTTTTCTTTGGCACCGATTTGAACGATAACGATGTCGTTCTGGACTGTTTGCGATATAATATGGCAGCCTGCATGATTTTGTGATTTTATGATTTACGATTTATAATTTAGCTTATGATTTTATCATTTATGATATATGATTTTTAGATTTATGATTTAACCATAATTGACAAAAATAAATCGCCAAATTCAGCTGTGGGGAAATTACTTTATTTTATATCATGTTATATCATTTTACCTTATTTTTCATGAGTTTTAGATGAATAAGTAATGTTGATTTATTTTTCGGGTCGGGTTCGGGTTAGATAAGTCGGGTTCGGGTCGCAAAAAATTCTCTGTTGCGGGTTCGGGTTGATGAAAATTTTTTTGTCGAGTTCGAGTCGGGTTTCGGGTTGATTTAAAAATCATCTGTCGGGTAAAACCCGACCCGCGCACGACTCTAATAATAATACTTACCCGTGGAGAGGAAAACAAACTCGGGCATTTCTGTGTTGTTATGTATCATTATGATACAAGCGAGCGTAAATAATAACTATTATTATTTGTAGCATGATTTAAGAATCCGTGTTTAGAACACAACACACAACTTTAATGGAAGTAAACAAACACATACACGCACGAAAGATACTTACACAACCGCCAGTTACAAAACAGGTTACAGTTAATATACAAACACGAGTTGAGGTGTAATAAACATATGCATATAGTTCAGAATTCAGTCTTATAGTTTATAGTTTTTTATGAGTTTATACCACATCTCCCCTTTTCAAAGGTTTAGTCTGTTTAGGGGTTTTACAATTCTACCACTCTTCGTGATCACAGGTTGCTGATTGGAATGTTGATTGGATGCCGATTCATCTTTCTTTTTTGTTACTTGTAAAGGGCTCGATCTCCTCGATACGGGTACTTTATTTTTAGAAACATCTTTTGAAGGAATATCTTGAAGATCATTTAAGTCCTGTTCCACTGGATTTGGCTGCAATTTAGTACCTGGAATTAAGTGCTTTCTATATCTTCTCAGGATATGTTGTCCTTGCCTTACAATATATGATCTTGGTGTCTCTGCCTCTCTTTCCACAGTACCAACAGCTTTTCTATCTGTTATCCACACATGTTCCCCTGGATTTATTGGTCTAAGTTCATGGACATTATGTCTTCGATTGTAATCTTTTTCTTGAGTTTTTATTCTATTTTCTTCACTTTTCTCCAATCTCTCTTTCTCTACCAGCCTTGGTTGAAGTACTGAAAGAGCTGTGGTTAATGTAGTTTGTAAACGCCGTCCCATCAATAATTCAGCAGGACTATAACCATTCTTCAAAGGAGAAGCTCTGTAGTGCAACAAAGCTAGATATGAATCCTTGGATTTTTTAAATCTGAGTTTGATTATCTTGACTGCTGCCTCGACAAAACCATTGCTTTGAGGATATCTAGGGCTAGATGTGACATGTCTAAAACCATGTTCTTGAGAATTGTTGGAATTCAACTGTTTTCGTAACCTCAAACTGTGGACCATTATCGGATCTGACTATGTCAGGTATTCCATGTCGGGCAAAAATTGACTTGCAGTGTAGAATTACTTCAATGGATGTGAGCCTATCTAGTTTTGCAACTTCCGGGTATCGAGAGTAAAAATCAGTCACCAATAAATACCAGTTGGAATTAAGTTTGAAAAGATCCATGGCGAGAATTTCCCATGGTCTTTGAAGAAAACTTGTTGGTTTTAGAGGTTCAGAACAATTTCGGGCTTCTTGTATGCATGATGGACATTCTCGTACTAGTTGCTCTATTTGCTTGCTGATGCCAGGCCAATAAACAGCAGAATTTGCTAAAGCTCTACATTTATTTATTCCCATGTGACCTTCATGGATCTTATTTAAGATTTCTTGTCGAGGACTTTCTGGTACAATTATCCGTGCTCCTCTCATAAGCAGGCCGTTTTGAAGTGAAATTTCATATCTTAAATGCCAAAAGGGTAGACATGATGGTTCTACTTTATTCTTTTCTGGCCATCCTTCTTGGGCGTAAGTGATTAACATCCTACATGTTAAGTCTTTTTCTTGTTCTGATTTTAGCTGCAAAAGTCTTTCTGGAACGATGGGTATGACTTCTGTAATTTGATTGATGAAGACTTGAACTTCCTCTTCTAATTCAAAGTTTGGGACCTCCTTTTGGTCAGGTGCCCTTGATAACGCATCAGCTGCGAGCAAGTTTTTTCCTGGAGTATGAAAACTGTTAAAGGCATATCTCATCAAACGCATCTTCAATCTTTGAATATGTGGAGTAAGGTCATCTAAAGATTTAGTAGTTAGTATAGGGACTAAAGGCTTATGATCAGTCTCTAGAAAAAATTTTGTACCTACCAAATAATTGCTGAACTTTTCGCATGCCCAAGTGAGAGCCAGTGCTTCTTTTTCTATCTGGGCATAGCGTTTCTCAGCTGGAGGTAAAGTTCTGGACGCATAGGCAATCACTTTCAATGAAGAATCTTCTTGTTTCTGGCATAGCGTAGCACCAAGTCCATACGAGGAAGCATCTGCTGTCACTATTGATTGTTTGTTTGGGTCAAAGATTGTAAGTACCGGTTCTGATGACAGTATTTCTTGTAGTTTTTTTAATGCATTTTCTTGAGGTGCATCCCAAACAAATTGATTTTTTGTTGACAGTAATGAAATCAAGGGTGCCATAGTATCTGCAAATTTTGAAATGAATCTTGCTAAATAGTTGGCCATTCCTAATAGCTGCTTAAGCTCTGTTTTGTTTGTCGGAGATTTGAAATTTTGTATGGCTTGAATTTTCTCTTGATCTGGATGTATTCCTGACTCATTAATTTCATGTCCTAGGAATTTTATAGACTTGACGGAGAAACAACATTTTTGTTTGTTTAGAGTTATTCCAGTTTCTTTAAGACGTTTCAATGTTGATTTTAAGCGTGCATCATGTTCCTTCTGATTGGATCCCCATACTAGGATGTCATCCATATGACATATTATACCCAAAAGACCCTCAAGAGCTTGAGACATTCTCCGTTGAAAGTGTTCAGGAGCAGATGAAATGCCAAAAGGTAACCGCAAGAATCTGAATCTTCCGAAAGGTGTGATGAAGGTCGTGAGATAGGATGATTCTTCATCAAGAGGTATTTGCCAAAATCCAGAATTAGCATCTAATTTGGAAAAAATTTTGGCTCCAGCCAAAAGAGATAAATTGTATTCTGTAGTTGGTAGTAGAGATGTGAGCGGGGAAAAAACCCGGGTTTAAACCAGGGAATAAACCCGGTTTTTTGGGAAGGGAATTTTGAAAGTTTTCACAAGTTGAGAATTTATCTTTTTTTTTTTTTTTTCCTTAGATTAGAGAGGTTCTAAGGCATTTCAAAATGTTACCTCACATTCAGATGTTTTTTATGATCTTTCAATTTTTAAATAGTGCTTTTAACGTCTATAAATTTAAAAAGTACAAGTATCAAATTTCATTAATTAATAGACTTATTCTCTGTTATTGCCGTATATTTATATTTTAGTTCTGTATGTATACACACTGAGTTCAATATAAAACTTTTTTTTTTCTTTTTTTTTTATCGCAATCGCATGTTTCAGATGTATATCTTTAACATTTTATTTCAAAAATAAAACAAAAATGCTTCAAAATATTCTGCATTTATTAAAACAATCAATAATATTATACTGGGAAATATTATTTCAATTAAAATTTCACAATATTAATATGCAAAAAAATAAATGAAGAAAGAAATAACAGCCAAATTATAAATTATTAGCTATCGAATATTTTATGTATTTTTATGTATAGTTCTATCTGATTTAATGCATTAAAAAATTATTGCTTGAATTCTTAATAACTGAAGAACTCATGTTCGATTTTGTTCCCCGTGCTCTTTGAGTGATATTAACAAAATTTCATCAACTATTGTGAAATTTTGTTTGAGGAATTATAATAAAATTTAATAATTTTAAAGCATTCTTACCGTAATTTAATTTCATTGTATTTTTTTTTATAACATATTTTATTATGGTATTCATTAAAAAAAAAAAAAAAAAAAAATTAAAGTTATTTTAATAGGCAGACAAAACTTTATCATTTATTATTGTCAATAACGTAAACGTTTATTTATTTATTTTTATTTATTTATTTATTTTTTTATTGCAATTTTCTGTAAAATAATCGCATAATTGTTGATATCACTTTTATTTAAGCAAATAGAATAAAAATGATATTGAAACAAGTTGTTTGGTACACCTAAAAGAAGTGAAATTAAACCTAAACATTAAATATTAGTTTCTTCCCATCAAAGTTTCCAAAGTTCCCAAAATTCCCGGTTTAAACCCGAAAATTCCCATGTTTATTCCCCAGAAGCAAAATTCCCGGGTTTTTTACATCTCTAGTTGGTAGTGGGTGCCACTCTCTTCGAATACTTCTATTAAGTACTGTCAGGTCAACACAAATTCTTACATTGCCATCTTTTTTTCGTACAACCACAGCAGGTGAACACCAATTAGTGGGTTTCTCGACTGGTTTGATTACATTCATTTCCAGCATTCTTTTAATTTCAGCCTTTGTTTTGTCTAACAATGGTATTGGTATTCTGCGTGGAGATGTAAGAGCATAAGGCTTAGCATTATCAACTAATTCACTGTGGTAATGTCCTTCCAGCAGTCCCAGACCTTGAAATAGCTTTGGAAATTCCTGAACAGGATCAAAACTACTGATACTTTGTACGTAGTGTCGCTGTATGTTAGGACCTAGGCCAAAGATTTTGATTTGGTTTACCTAACAAGCAAGTTTGAAGATCACTTATAATATAGATTTCTTCCCTACAGGTTTTGCCATAGTATTCCATGTTTTCAACTAATTTCCCCATTAATTTTAATGGTGTTCTATCTGGGCCATAAATTACCTTATTTGTACTTTTAATATGGGCATTTTTAAACATGGATTGAACAATATTACTAGGTATCACAAAGTGATCAGCACTACTATCTATTTTAAACTAATGGTTTTCACCAATATTTTGATAGGAACTACCCAGTCATCATTATTCTGATTATCAGCCATTAGGCCTATGAATCCAGCCTCACAATGAATTTCATTTACTCGTTTCATAGTACCATGACCGACTTTTTCCCAGTGCCCCTTTTTCTTGCACTTTAGGCAAAAGGAATCCTTGGCAGGACAAAACTTTCTATCATGAGGTAATTTTCCACAGCATTTACAATTCTTAACATCAGGAGATTTATGATCATTACATTGAGTACTCTTTTTAGTGAAATTATGTGGTGTTACTATTTTCTTCTTATGCATTACAGCATTGATAGATGCATTGGTTACCAATACAGTTTGCTGTTTTTTTGACTGATTCGGATAAACGAACCTTATCGATAACTGTTTGCAAAGTTAATTGAGAGTCAAGTTGTAACTTTTCACTAAGAGATTGATGGTAATCCCGACAACGATGCAATCTCTGAGTAACTCGTCATGGAGATTACCATAATCACATTTGTCTGCTAGGGCATACACATCAGTAATAAAATCGTTAACAGACTCACCTTCTTTCTGTATTCTCCGATTAAACTGAGCTCTTTCAAAAATTATGTTTCGTTTCACAACAAAATGATTATCGAGTTTTTCGATTACCGTTTGAAAATTCTTTTTATCGTCATCCGAGATGTTGAGTGATAGAAAAATATCTTCAGCTTTGTCACCCATTATATAAATCAGAGCATCCACTTGCTCCTCTTTGGATTTTTTGTTTAAGCCTGAAGCTGTGCGAAAACGTAAAAATCTTTGTTTCCATTTCGGCCACTCAGTTGGCGTTGAAAATGGGAAAGATTCTGGCGGTGAAATATGATAAGCTGAAGCTGCAGTGGTAGTTGTCATTGTTTACCTTTAAAACGAAACGAACGCCGGTGAAAACGAAACTTTCAGAAAGAGAAATACTAACTTTTAACCGCTGCCGCCATGTGTTGTTATGTATCATTATGATACAAGCGAGCGTTAATAATAACTATTATTATTTGTAGCATGATTTAAGAATCCGTGTTTAGAACACAACACACAACTTTAATGGAAGTAAACAAACACATACACGCACGAAAGATACTTACACAACCGCCAGTTACAAAACAGGTTACAGTTAATATACAAACACGAGTTGAGGTGTAATAAACATATGCATATAGTTCAGAATTCAGTCTTATAGTTTATAGTTTTTAATGAGTTTATACCACAATTTCTGTCCTTGGGCTTTTCTCTTTTTCTTTGTCACTGTCATAACCTGTTTTACATCCAGGAACGAAGCATTTACGTGAACCCATCTCAATTAAGTAGTTTTAAGCACGTACAAAAATATTAAACTGTTTAAAATTCAAAATTCGAAAAGCACGTCAGTAGAATGAAACTGAAAACAATAGTACTTCGCGCCGAAATATAGGGTAAAGGGACAAGTGACGCCCCCAATAGCTGGTAGAAACCAAGGCTAAACTGGATCCGACGCTCCCTCGCGCGCGGATACAAGGCTTTAACAATTCTGAAAATAACAAAAGAATTCAAAAGACACAAATTTACGTAGGAGTTAACACAATTACCCACCAGACTGCGCTGCGTACGTAGGTCATTTTGCGGCTTATTTACATGGTTTTACTAGGTACGAACGGCAGAAGTTTGTGTATTTATTTATTTTTTTCTTTTCTATAGATTGTGAATATCGAATGTATGTTATATTAGGATTCTGCGTAGCGTTATTTTAAATAATAACTCAAACTGTAGCAAGAACTTGATTTCAGGCAAGTCAATGAGCGATAGATTGTCAACTTAATGAATATGGCGTACTGCTGTGTTCCATTTTGCAAATCTAATTCCAGAAAGAATAAGGACATATCGTTCCATGAATTTCCATCGGATAATGATGTAAAATCTGCTTGGTTAAAGGCAATTTCTCGTGAAGATTACTACCCGAATGATAAATCCAATTCGTCACGTGTTTGTAGCAAACATTTTAAAAATGAAGATTACATACAAAACCAAAAAAGACGACGGCTAAAGCCTAAATCTGTGCCTTCTGTTTTTCCAGGATATCCTTCGTATAAAGTACCTCCCGAGGATAAGCCTAGACGAATTTTGAAGCGGCAATTAGAGGAGCCTGATTCTAATGCATCTTCAAAACGTAAACATGAAGCTACCCCATTTGTAGAAGTAGAAAGTACTGATGCAGAACTGTTGTTAAATTTTGCTCATAACTCTGAACTAATTATGCCACCTGCAAATAATACTTTTAAAGATCAAGGAGCACAAACTAAAGTTGAAATGTCATCAATTTCCAAACTTTATATGGAAAACAGAAGACTGAAAAAACTTCTTTATTCAAAAAATAAAGAAATATCAAGTTTAAAGGAAAAAATGAAAAATATTCAAGATAGGTTAGACTATTATGAAAAAAATACATACTTTTCTAACATTGAAAAAAAGTTTTAGAAGGCGAAGGTTTGGCAAATAATTCAATATTATTTTTGCTAAATCAGATAAAAAATTACAGTAATAAGACACCACGTTGGCCTGAAAATATTCTTCGTGAGTGTATTATGTTGCATTCAGTATCTCCTAAAGCTTACGGAATGTTGATTGATCGCAATATCATTCAATTACCATCCACAATGACATTAAATAGATATCTGGGCCCTGTAACAGGTGACACAGGTTTCACAGAATTAATTAAGCAAAGACTTGAAGAAGAATCGAATAATTTAAAACCTGTTAAAAAATTTTGCTCATTGGTTATTGACGAAATGTCAGTCAAGCCTCAGTGTATATATGATGGTAAATTAGATATGTTTTTTGGTTCTGCCTCAAATGGAAATCCAAGTAATGAATTATATATGCAAGCAAATCGCCTTTTGTGTTTTATATTGTATGGACTTTCAACAAAATATTGTATTCCATGTGGCTATTATTTTACAAAACAACTTACAGGTCAACAGCTCTATGAAAAAACTGTACATATTTTACAACAAGTGGAAGAATGTGGTTTTTCAGTAATACGAATTGCGACTGACAATTCAAAAACTAATGTTTCTATGTTTAAATTATTTGGTAACGGTGCATTGATGCCAAGTGTTCCACATCCATGTGATAAAAAACGAGAACTATTTTTAAGTTTTGATCAGAACCATATTATTAAGAATGTTAGATCATTGTTTTTGGAAACTGACATGACAGATGGTCATGAAATAATTAGTGGAAAATTTGTCAAATTGTTGTATATGTTGCAGAAAGATGATAATATAAAAGCTGTTCGAAATTTAACTTTAAAACACATTGAACCATCCAATCTCGAGAAAATGAATGTTGGAAGAGCAGTACTCATTTTTTCACCACCAGTAACAGCAGCTCTTGAATTTCTCAAGGAAAACTCGGAAAGACATCCCAAAGCAAAACCATTTAAAAGTGTATCTGCTACAAGCAAGTTTCTGAAATATTTTTATGAATGGTTTTCAATTCATGATGTGTGCAACAAAACCAAACACATAACTTCAAGGGATTCCAATAAAATGAATTTTTTTTCAGTGGATGATGAACGTTTACTATGGTTGTCTGACTTCCTACAATATCTATCGGATTTAAAGAGTGCATGCACAGCTCACAGTCCTCCGTTAAAATTTTTAAGCAATGAAACTTATGAAGCGATTATTCTGACAACAAACTCGAGAATCGCTTGTATTAGATACTTGCTTAATAATAATATTTTTTATGTTCTTACACGATCGTTTAACAGTGATGCCATAGAATCACTTTTCAACAAATTGCGACAAATGAATGGCGGAAATGATATGTTGGATGTAAGAGCAACAATATTTTCATTGGAAAAATTATTAAAGATAGGAATTATAAATTCATCTAAACACTCAAATGTTGGGCAGCATAAATATGAGTCTCTTACTCTGTGTAAAAATAAAGCAAAATCTACAACAGCAAGAAAAGTAATTGATTTACCCGTGGATATTGTTAACATACTTGATGAACTTAAATGTTTTAATCAAATACCAATAACAAGTTTAAAATCAGGCAGTTTGGCATATATTGCAGGTTATATAATTAAAACCATGGAGTTTGAAATTATGTGTTCAAGCTGCTTAGATAACCTTTCAACTGCAGAATCATCATCTCCTTTATTATCATTTATTTTATTTCAAGATAGAGGGGGTTTAAGGTATCCATCCTCAAATTTTGTGTACATTTTAAGTGTTATTCAAACTTTCGTGGAACATGCAGTAAAGGTTTTACCTTTGACTAATGTTTCTAACAATCTTAATACATATATTATTCCAAATTTAATAAACAGTCCACTCTTTAAATGTGAAATAAAAGGACACCGAGAAAGAATTGTAAAACATATATCTGGGAAATTTTTGTCATTATTACTGAAAAATATTGCTAAAAGAGTTATAATTAGACCTAATCTTTTAAACAAGCCAAGATCAAGAAAAGTTTTAAAATTAACATAGAAACATTAGTCAAAGGTAAAACCTATCCTAATTCATATAGTAGCCAAATTTTGTAAATAAAAATGATTGTTTAATGTTATGTATATATAGTAGATGATCTTTATAACTCAATTCTATATAATGCAGTTCTCTATATAACGCACAGCTTCTCAGGCATAAAAAATGTGTTTTGTGTTTAAAAGTTACAGTTTAATTTAGTTTTATTTATAATTAGATTTAGGGTTGCTTATGATTAATTATCCTGAGACTCTTGTAAATATGTATTATACATTCAATCTCTTATGTATTTTTAGAGTTATTTAATCAAGAATTCTTTTTCAGTGTTATTTACTAATCTACATTTTTCATATTTTAATCCAGTTTATCTAGAATTTATTTTTATTAGTATATTTTTCTACTTTTCTTATTATTTTAATCCAGATTTGCATTTTTCTTTCTTTTGATAATTATGTTAATGGCATTCTAATAATGTTATTTAATGTCATTCTTTAATAACATGTTTCAGTTAAAATATTTTTAAATGTCATTTTATTATTATTTATTTTCTTTTTTTGCTACTACAGTCGGTAACAAAAGTGTCCGAACACTAGCAAAAATTCCTATGTAAGGAAAGTACATTTTGTACGGTTTTGTTTAATAAATCCTTGTCGAATCCTGTTCTTAGTCAGTGTAAGAACATGATTCGATAAGGATTTATTTAACAAAACCGTATGAAGTGTACTTTTTTTACATAGGAATTTTGGCAAGTGTTCGGACACTTTTGTTACCGACTGTACATGTGTACAGTGAAACCTCATTAATGTAAATACTCTTAATTAATGTGAATTATTTTTAGCATAAACATATATTTTATTCCCTTTGAGATTCATGTTAACAAAGTTTGACTGTATTGTACATCAAATTGTAAGATTACGTATTTTTTATGACATGAATGTGTCAATTGTAAATTTGTAAAATGCATGCATGCCTTACAGAACATTTTATGGTTATCTAAATATTTGCTACGCAACATTCAAAATTATTCGTCTATGGGACACATAGTACGTAATACAATAGAAGATCTTTATAATGCAATTCTCTATATAACACACAACTTCTCAGACATAAACAATGAATTTTGCAGCTAAGAAACACTTTGTAAAATCTGTAACTCTGTAGAAAAATAAGGTGATACATTTATTTTTCTCTATCTCCTCAATTCAGAGCTTTTTAATGAAAAAATTCCTATCTTTACATTTATTATCTTTACAAAATTTTCATTTTTATGTCATTTAATTTTCTTGTATATATTAAGATAAGCTAGTTAATTTTCAATTTTTGCATTCCATTTTGTTATATATCAAACAGCTTTTATATTATCAATTTTCTGCAACATATATAGCAATTTGACAAATTTTTGACTGATTAATTTGTCATCATCTGCCATGCCTTTTCCCAAAAATAATGATCTAACATTCTTACTAATATGATTCTGATCAAAACCAAAACTGAAAAACAGCTCGTGTCTAATAACATGGCTGTAAAAAACACTTGGCAAACACAAACCATTTTCAAATATTCTGAAAACATTAGCTTTTGAATTATCAGTCTAAATTCTTATTACTGCCAAACCACATTCTTCCACTTATTGTCAATCAATTACCTTTCTTGCTGATGTAGATTTTGCTTTATTTTTACACAGAGTAAGAGACTCATATTTATGCTGCCCAACATTTGAGTGTTTAGATGAATTTATAATTCCTATCTTTAATAATTTTTCCAACGAAAATATTGTTGCTCTAACATCAAACATATCATTTCTGCCATTCATTTGTCGCAAATTGCTGAAAAGTGATTCTATGGCATCACTGTTAAACGATCGTGTAAGAACATTAAAAAAAAAATTATTATTAAGCAAGTGTCTAATACAAGCAATTGTCGAGTTTGTTGTCAGAATAATCGCTTCATAAGTTTCATTGTTTAAAAATTTTAACAGAGGACTGTGAGCTGTGCATGCACTCTTTAAATCCGATAGATATTGTAGGAAGTCAGACAACCATAGTAAACGTTCATCATCCACCGAAAAAAAAATGCATTTTATTGGAATCCCTTGAACTTATGTGTTTTATTTTGTTGCACACATCATAAGTTGAAAACCATTCATAAAAATATTTCAGGAAGTTGCTTGTAGCAGATACACTTTTAAATGGTTTTACTTTTGGATGTCTTTCTGTGTTTTCCTTGAGAAATTCAAGAGCTGCTGTTACAGGTGGTGAAAAAATGAGCACTACTCTTCCAACATTCATTTTCTCGAGATTGGATGGTTCAATGTGTTTTAAAGTTAAATTTCGAACAGCTTTTATGTTATCATCTTTCTGCAACATATATAATAATTTGACAAATTTTCCACTAATCATTTCATGACCATCTGTCATGTCATTTTCCAAAAACAATGATCTAACATTCTTAATAATATGGTTCTGATCAAAACTTAAAAATAGTTCTCGTTTTTGATCACATGGATGTGGAACACTTGGCATCAATGCACCGTTACCAAATAATTTAAACATAGCAACATTAGTTTTTGAATTGTCAGTCGCAATTTGTATTACCGAAAAACCACATTCTTCCACTTGTTGTAAAATATGTAGTTTTTTCATAGAGCTGTTGACCTGTAAGTTGTTTTGTAAAATAATATCCACATGGAATGCAATATTTTGTTAAAAGTCCATACAATGTAAAACACAAAAGGCGATTTGCTTGAATATATAATTCATTACTTGGATTTCCATTTGAGGCAGAACCAAAAAACATATCTACCCATACAGCACACTTACATCTCTGGAACGTTGCAAGACCATCGCACTGTGACATTGCGATGTTGCATAGACGTTCTGCTCATCTCTGGAACATCCCAGGTACGTTCTAAGGATGTGGAAATGTCTCAGTTTTGCGACATCGCATACATCTCCGGTACATTTGCAGAACATCGCAAATGTTACTCTCAGCGACAATCTGCTTCTGTGTCTCAGAGATGTTCTATTTGCATCTCTCTGAGATGTGATGATAATAAGACATTGCGATGTACCTGGAACATCGCTGGAACAAAGTGTGCTGTATGGGTAATTTACCACCGTATAGACACTGAGGCTTGACTGACATTTCGTCAATAACCAATGAGCAAAATTTTTCAACAGGTTTTAAATTATTCGATTCTTCTTCAAGTCTTTGCTTAATTAATTCTGTGAAACCTGTGTCACCTGTTACAGGGCCCAAATATCTATTTAATGTCATTGTGGATGGTAATTGAATGATATTCCGATCAATCAACATTCTGTAAGCTTTAGGAGATACTGAATGCAACATAATACACTCACGAAGAATATTTTCAGGCCAACGTGGTGTCTTATTACTGTAATTTTTATCTGATTTAGCAAAAATAGTATTGAATTATTTGCCAAACCTTCGCCTTCTAAAACTTGCATTTTTTCAATGTTAGAAAAGTATGTATTTTTTTCATAATAGTCTAACCTATCTTGAATATTTTTCATTTTTTCTTTAAACTTGATATTTCTTAATTTTTTGAATAAAGAAGTTTTTTCAGTCTTCTGTTTTCCATATAAAGTTTAGAAATTGATGACATTTCAACTTTAGTTTGTGCTCCTTGATCTTTAAAAGTATTATTTACAGGTGGCATAATTAGTTCAGAGTTATGAGCAAAATTTAACAATAGTTCTGCATCAGTACTTTCTACTTCTACAAATGGGGTGGCTTCATGTTTACGTTTTGAAGATGCATTAGAATCAGGCTCCTCTAATTGCCGCTTCAAAATTCGTCTAGGCTTATCCTCGGGAGGTACTTTATACGAAGGATATCCTGGAAAAACAGAAGGCACAGATTTAGGCTTTAGCCGTAGTCTTTTTTGGTTCTGTATGTAATCTTCATTTTTAAAATATTTGCAACAAACACGTGACGAATTGGATATATCATTCGGGTAGTAATCTTCACGAGAAATTGCCTTTAAACAAGCAGATTTTACATCATTATCCGATGGGAATTCATGGAACGATATGTCCTTATTCTTTCTGGAATTAGATTTGCAAAATGGAACACAGCAGTACGCCATATTCATAAAGTTGACAATCTATCGCTCATTGACTTGACTGAAATCAAGTTCTTGCTACAGCTTGAGTTACTATTTAAAATAACGCTACCCAGAATCCTAATATAACATACATTCGATAATTTCACAATCTAGTTTGGGGGGGAGTGCCTTCTGGTGGTCCCGAACCGGACCCTTAAGTGGGTAAGGAGACCGGGAGCCAGACTCGAGTGGTACAGTTGTCGGAGGACCTCCACCTCCATGTGGTCCCCCCTGGGATCAGGCTAAATAAGCCAGCTAACGGAGGCCTCACGGACAACCATGATATTGCAAGATGTCAGATCTGAGGGACTACAATTGGCAGACTGGCCAGGTCGGTGTCCTATCCGTTGCAGCTATCCTGGTGCCTCACCTTAACTATTTTGCAGGAGTTGAAAGGTTTCCTGGCATGGTGTATGGGTGAACTGTGGTTCAGAGCGACCACAGAAAAGAACCAGTGTTACACCTCAGCCACATTGCAGGAGTTGCAAGTCTCCTGCTTAGCATAAGGGTGAGCTGCGGCAGAAGTCTGTCGCAGTGCTACTTCGACTGTAGAAGTGCTCTCGGGTAGTGACTCGTTCAAGAAGGTTCAGCTGCATTTTCCGACTTTAGCGAGGGTCTCGTTTGGTATCCCGAGCATGCCAGACGAGGGGCATCTGTGCAACAGATTTTATGTGCGCCAGCCACATTAGTATACATGATGGTCTTTTGCGAAATTTAGTATCAAGCTCGCAATCTTCCAATTAGGATTAAGTATTATGAAAATATGCATTTAAACAATGATTACTATGAGAATTTCTATTATGGTCGGCATGCTGTGAAGTAGTATTTTCTTTCTAAATGAGATTCGGTATTCTTGCAGTATGTCACTAATATTATCTTGAAAATCGTCTGGAAAACTCAAGAATTTATTTTGCATATTGAGTATGAACCCTGTTAAGTGATTTGTTTAAAGACTTATTATTTATAGAAAATTTTTGGTAAATTCACATTATTTTTCTTTTTACAAATCATATTTATATACATTTAGACTATAAGTAATCTCTAAAAAAAGAATTAAACTGACTATTGTTAGAAATATCAGTTGATAAAAATCTATTTGTTTTTATAGCTAAAAGATGTATGTATGTTATGTTTTGAAAGTGGATTCTGTAAAAACATTTTTAGCAATTATCAATAGGAAATAGTTGTTATATTAAATGTTAATTAATGAAATAATTGATACTATTATAAGATATTTATTTTACTTATTATTTGATTCAGATTTGCTATTAAATAAAGAACTGGTATAAAGAAAACAGTTGTGTATCTATTTTTTTCTCTAACATGTGAACCATATCTAAAAATAAAATGTGTTTTCAATTTTGCTGGATTAAACAGCATGTCAGGATTATATCATGAGTAACTGAATTTATTACTTATTTAGGAATTAAAAAAGCTTGTTTTAAAATTATCCTTTGCGAAATTGTATTTGAACGAACATTGATGTTGTGTTAGACTACTATAATGTTAAATAACAGTGCTGTTTCTTACCAATTAGACACTGGAGGTATGTGTGTGTATATATAATATCAGTGGCGTGTTCTCTTGGTATGCTAGGCATGTAAAAATATAATGAAAGGAAATTTCTTTTGTTACATTATTCCTATATAAGTTTGAATGCTTTTTTTCTTACTATCATTGTTACATCCCTCCTTCTTCGTTTAGGATCTGTGCTTAAATTTGATGAAACTATATCGCATCGATGAGTAGTGTTCTTTCAAAACTGGCTTCAAAGCATCAAAGATTCCAATATCAAGCTACGCCACTTATATATATATATATATATATGTAGGATTCTATATAGTCCTTAAAAAAACCTTCTGCAAACCCTTAAAATGTCTCAAAGAAAGGGGCAATCTGACTGATGTGCAGCCTTAACGGCCCTCTTCACTTACCGTCGCCGGAAGCCCAAGCCAATGTTATTCTATGGGGAAATTTTCTTTACAAATAACTTATTAACAAATACATATTTTTAAATTCTGTTTCCCCATTCAGAAAATTCCCAACTGTTAAATTGACGCACCTTTTTAAAAAATGTATTTTTTTAATATTTTATTTTCAAATTGCAAAATGAAAAAAAATTCACATATTAAAAATTCGTATTTTGCAGCTTCAAAATAAAATATAAAAAATAATTTTTAAAAAAAGGTCTGTCAATTTAACATCTGGAAATTTTCAGAATTTAAAAATATGTATTAGTTAATAAGTTATTTGTAAAGAAAAATTTCCCATAGAATAACATTAGCTTCTGCTTCCGGCGTCGGTGAGTGAAGATGGCCCTTAAAAGTATACAATATGTAATCCTGCATACATTTTATGGGAAAATTTATTTCCACAATTACTTATTACTTAATGTACTTTTTAAATTTTGTTTTCCTATTCAGAAAACTCATAACTGTTTAATTAGTATCAAAAAAAAAAAAAAAAAAAATTATTTTTAGTTCAAAGATGCAAATTTTCACTAAGTGCATTTTTCTCAATTTTTAGCTGCGAAATAAAATACAAAAATCAATTTTTGAAAAATGAGTACAAATTTAATAATTATGAATTTTCTAAATGCATAAACTTAATTTAAAAAAAAAAGTAATGAATAATTATGGAAACTTATTTTCCCATAGAATAACATGGGCTGATTGCCAGATATAGCAAACTCTCAACAAAGTGCTTTCTACATTGCTTATTTATGGAGTAAAAAGTTTCAGTAAATGTGTGTAGAAACATCATTTGAAAAAATATTTTCAAATAAACATATATCGTACACAATTATTAAGAAAGTTCATCAACCCTTTTATCTAAGCATATATTTTTTTTTCAATCTATATATTTTAGTGACAAAGATATTGAAGCGTGCCTAAGGATGTGATTAATTTCAAATGTTTAAGAAAGAAGTTTGCAACATCACAAACAATTGATTTAGTTTTAAATTTTAGACAAAATAAAAGAAACATAAAAAATATCTCACAACATTGTGTTTAATAAATATGTAAAACACATTAGGTAAGGATGAAAAACAGTATGTGAGATATTTCTGGGTTTGTGGTTGAGTTAAACGTCCCACTAGTACTACACAATTGGGGATTAGCAACGGTCCGGATGCATCCTTCAGGATGGTCATGAGATACTTCTATGAAGTCCAATAATATAAAGGACAATTCCATAAAAATATCTCACAATGTGTTTAATATGTAAATTATTTTAGTCTTTTGTTCTTTCTGTATTTCACCTCTTATGTACACATTAGGCAAGAGGCGAAATACAGTATGTGAGATACTTCTGTTTGAATTTAACGTCCCATTACTACTGCATAATGTAGGATTAGTGATGGTCTGGGATGCATCCCTAAGGATGATCATGAAATACTTCTTTGAAGTCCAATAAAACAAAAGTGTTTCACTGTCAATAATGTGTATACTAGCGGGTCAGTATTTTCAAATGAATCACTAACAGTAACTTTTAGTCTTAAGAAAAGAAATTTGAAAAAAAATCATTTCTGATCGGGTAAAAAGTCACCCAATACACGATATCGATCACCCGAATACATGCGCTGTGCGCGTGTATTCCTTTCCTGACCCTTCATGCCCCCTAAAAAGAAAAAAATCATTTCTGATTGGGTAAAAACTCACTCCGGGTCACCACTGCCTTCGGCAGTGCAGACCCATGCACGCTGCGTACATGTGAAGGTAAACACACGCTGCGCGCACATATTCCTTCTCAAATCAAACTTTTATTCCTAAGAAAAGAAAATCTAAAAAAATCGGTTAAAAAGTCAGACCGGATCCCCACTGCCTTCGACAGCACAGTCCTGTGCGTTCTGCGCGTGCACAAGTTAAGGGATACACACGCAGCACGCATATATTCCTTCCCTGTCCCTTTGTGCCCCCTAAAAAAAAAAAAAAAAAAAAAAATCTGATCGGGTAAATCTGGTGTGAAACTACCACATGACTTCCATTACCCATTAATACCTGTTTTACAGGGCAACCGCTAGGCATTAAGCAACTCAGGCAATGCCTGAGGGCGGCACCCGAAACATTAAAACGAAGAAAGAAAAGTAAAAAATTATGCAAGATTGAAAAAAAAAAATTATTTACAAAAATATACATTGATAAAAAAGCCTTCTCCCCCTCACCCTCCTAACAAAAGAATCTAAATTGGTTGAGAAAACTGCTGCTAGTAAAATTCGTCAATAAATAAAACAAAATGTGTAGGCACAAAGCCTTCCGCTTGGAATAGGAAATTATCTTTACATAGGTCTGATGTTCGATACCTTTGAAAATTTCAAGAAAACAGATAACACCTAGCTTGCCTAGACAGATACATTCTGAGAAAGCTTTAATTGGGAGACTACAGATGAGTATGGTAGAAACTAGTCCTGTCGGTACGCAACAAAAAACTATTATTGGCCGGATATTGTAAATTTTAAAAGAAATAAGGGATATATACTATATATATATATATATATATATATAGCGTATTAAATTCTTATATGGGTGATCTTAAGAAAAAGACAAAATTATTCTACAAGTATGAAACAGAATAGAATCCATCAGTGGGAAAGAAAAATAAAACACTGAATTTGAGATACAATATTTTAAAAGAATCATTAAGTTTAAACTAAACTCTTTTTACTTTTCTAACATATTATGTAAGGAAAATATTGTAATCGTGTCAAAAATTTATGAGATTTTGGCGTTTCTACACGTTGTCTCTTGAGTTTATTTTTACTGTTTTTAGGAATGTGCGTGTGTGTGAGTGAGCACGATAGCGCCTAAATACTTTGTAAATCATCATAGCACGAACTCTATTATTTTGTTGAATCTAGAACTCATAGTTTTTTTTTTACAGGGACACAAATAAAAGAATTCCTTATCACTATGACCTATGGGCCAAAATTTTTTTTTAATGCGATAGCGTCCAAACACCTTATTCGTCTGAGATGAAATTTTATACACATGTTATAAGTCATTACGCACGAACTGTAAAATTTTCGTGAATCTACTACTTAAGATTTTTTACAGGGACACAAGGAAAAATTCCTTATCATAATGGTCTATGGTTTCAATTTTTTAAAGTGCGATAGCGTCTAAATGCCTTACTCGATTGAGCTGACAATTTATAGTCATATTATAGGTCACAGTCACACGAACTGCATAGATTCACATTCTAATAATAAGCAGCAACAAGAATCCCGTAGGATAACAAGCATAAAGGAGTAAGAGAAAATCTGACTACCAACCCCTTATTGAAATCAATTTATACGCATTCCTATTATAAAATTCGTCTCTTAAAAATGTCATAATTAAATTTTTAGCTTAAGACGAGCAATTTAAAAAATGATATCATTGGAAAATGTTATAAATTCTGTAATGTTACTATCTGCCAATACATGAAAGGATAAAAACAAGAAATTTAATACAATACCGCTAATATTTCACATGATATTAATTTCAAAAGTTTTTCATAAAATAAATTTAACGAAAAATTTCTTTTAGTTAAATGACGTTTTCAATAAATATAGATGAAATATTTCATTTTCACTCTAGAAATGGATAATTACTTACCGGTTGATAACTTTCCTTAAAACATATTACTCGAATTTTTGTGCTTAAAATAATAAAAATACTTTTCAATAGATTCGAAAGTGATGTAGGATTTTTGAGGCCGGTTGACAATGCTAGGGTCCTAGGCATATAGGTGGAATGTCTTCAGTGGGAGGTTTTCTAAAGGGTCCTACCCGTATTTACGCGAGTTTCGGAGAAAACCACAGAAGCCTATGAACGGCTAGGGGGGTGAGTTCGACCTGGAATTGAACCCAGCATTTCTCATCAACCAGCTTTGCGCACAGAACCACTCGGCTGCTGGTGGGCCATTAGATTCGTCAATGTATTTTCTATTTGTTTTACAAACCTGTGTAAAGTTTCGTGTGCTTAAATCAATTTATTTTGAAACCATTTTTTATGCAATGTTTAATTAGTCTACTTAACATTGCGGATTTTAAAAATGTGACAACACACGAAAGTGAAGGGGGGGGGGATACTAAAATTTTAGAACAGATCTAAAAGAAGACTGTGAATTTTTTAAACATTAAGCATTTTTAATGACTAAGAAAGGAAAATGGAGTTACCATTATAAAAACTTCAACTGACAGAAAATTTCGAGTTATAAAAATTCGTCTAAGCAAATTTTCAGCATATAAAGGGGCGGCAAATTGGAGCTTGCCTGAGGGCGGCAGTATACCTAGCGACGGCCCTGCTGCTTTATATGCATTTTTGGGAGGTAATGCGATTAGAAAACATAAAAATGACCTAAAGAAGAAGAAACCTAAAATTTTTCCGGTAAGAGAAACTTTATACACATATAAAAAGAAGTTTACATATAGCAAAGTAAAAAATGAGAGAAAAAAAATGGAAGTGATTTTTTGAAACAAATTTCCGAGATCTGAAGATGACCTACCTAAGCAGGATGTCTGTTAATTTTCCTCTAATAACCAAGTAATACATGAGAAAGAAATGGATTTATATAACAATTTTCAAGAAAATCGTTAGAGCTTTTTTTGAGATACCAACTTTTACAGAAAGTCGATTATTGACTAGAAAACAATAATTACATACAAAAAAGGATATTTAAAAGGGAGTTAATATGGCGAGTTTGAAAAAAAATCTGTACAGCCGTTTTAAAGGAACGTGCTTGCGAGACCTGAAATTCAGCTATTTGTACAAGACGCCTGTGAAATTTCCTGAGCTAACCTTTGCTATCCGCTGACTATAAGTAGAGTCCTCTTAAGAGTACAAAATACCTAATCCTGCAGACACCAAAAGCCAATATTATTTTATTTAATTACTCATTAAGTAATGTATTTTTTAAATCCCGTTTTCATATTCAGAAAATTCATAACTATTAATTAGTATCAATAAAAAAAAAAAAAAAAAGGATTATTAAAAATTTATATATTTAGTTCAAAGATGTAGATTTTCACTAAGTGCATTTCTCTCAATTTTTAGCTACAAAATGAAATACAAAAGTCAATTTTTGAAAAATGAGTACTAATTTAATGATTCTGAATTTTTTAAATGTGTAAACTTAATTTAAAAAAAAACAAAAAACAATTGATAATGTATAATTATGGAAACAAATTCCCCCATAGAAAAATGTGGGCTGTTGGTGAGGTTAGATATCTGCTCTTAGCTGTTTCACTTCAAACTAATGAGAGCTAATACATAGATACTGAATCGGTATGTATTTTGCATTATATTTGGGACAGGTTTATGAATTTTTTTTATATTAATAAAATACTGACCTTATTAATACAAAAAGAAAATTATCAACATAAAGTTAAAATAATTTGGGGTTGCATTCACACAACTTTGTTACTCTGCATTTCAATACTATGAAGATACCTAAATAGTATAAAATACTAATGCTAACAGAAATAGCAATATAAATTTTATACAATGTTAAAAATGGCCAAATAAAACAAAAGGTAATCAATCTGCAGTTTTTGAAGTGTTAAGCAGACTTTCTGCACTAATAATGCTATGCTTAACACTACCGAAACTGAAATATGCTTAACTTTTATGCTCCATTTTTGTTTTTAACTTTGAAGGAAATTTACCTTGGTATTACTTCAAAGATAAAATGTATAGATTAAGGGGCAAGGCAAAATCAAAATTATACCAATGAAAAGGGGGGAGGGGGATTAAAGATAGAGTTTCTACCTCCATTATAATTAAAGGTGCACACAAAGTTGCATTTATTTAAAAGAAGGAAGAATATATATATATATTTTTTTTAATAGAAATTATTTGAACACATTTATCTACTAAAAACCATTCAGATAAAATAAGCTGCACGAATTTAAATTAGAAGAGACATTACTTTGAACTTCTTTTTGAATAGGAGACTTGAGAATATTGTTTATTTTAAAAAATGAAAAAAACAATAAATTGACAAAATATACTAAATCTTTAGCTTTAGCCTGTACGAGTAGTAATTTTTATTTATCTATTTATTGTTAAATAAAATATTGTCAAATATTAAAATAACTATATTAGTAAACAATACACACACACGCATGTATATATACATTGGTAAATAAAAAAGCTGCAATATATTATATGTTGATCGTCAAAACATATTTTTATGAGAAATTTCAAATGTGTCAAAATATATTTTTATGAGAAATTTCAACAAATAACATGTTGTAGACGAAGAAAGAACAAAAATCTTAACGATCCAGCACAGCGCCGATAAAAGATCGCGTCTTATGTTTACATTTGTAATTCAGCTTCTGCCGCTTGGTGCGCTTTTACGTTGCAGGTAAAAACCGAAACTTGTCTGGTGAAAATGAGGGAATTGTTAAAGCCTTGTATCCGCGCGCGAGGGAGCGTCGGATCCAGTTTAGCCTTGGTAGAAACAAAGAATTTCTTTGGGTAGAAATTCACATCGCAGTTTTAAAGCTTCCTCCCATTGGACTTTCTTCTCCTCTTTCAATAATACACCGTGGATAATACCACGCAAAAAATACAAACATTTTAAAGTTACGGCCTGACGGTGACGAGCATTGGTGTGGTGTGCACCTTACATGTAGTTTTACATCCTAAGAGGTTTTCTCATAAAAATAATCTAAATATGCATTAACGCAAACACACATTAGAAAAGGCATTCGGGTAAAAAGTATGTTCTGAAGAATTTTCTGAAAAGAGAAGATCGAACTCACATTTATACATCTATACAAAATGGAAAAACCATACGTGTGTGAAATATGTTCTAAAGGATTTTCCCAAAAAGGAAATCTGAAAAGTCACCTGCGTAACCATACAAAAATAAAGCCATACGTGTGTGAAGTATGTTCTAAAGGATTTTCTGTAAAGAGTAATCTAAACAATCATCTTCGCACCCACACTGCAGAAAAGCCATACGTGTGTGAAGTATGTTTTAAAGGATTTTCCGAAAAGGGAAGTCTGAAAAGTCACCTGCGTATCCATGCAAAAGAAAAGCCGTACATGTGTGAAGTATGTTCTAAAGGATTTTCCGAAAAAACAAATCTGAATAATCATCTGCGCACCCATACAAAAGAAAAGCCATACATGTGTGAATTATGTTTTAAAGGATTTTCCCAAAGGGGAAGTCTGAACAAACACCTACACACCCATACAAAAGAAAAAACGTACATGTGTGAAGTATGCTCTAAACAATTTTCCGAAAAGGGAAATCTGATTAAGCATCTACGCACCCATACAAAAGAAAAGCCATACATGTGTGAATTATGTTTTAAAGTATTTTCCCAAAGGGGAAGTCTGAATAGACACCTACACACCCATACAAAAGAAAAAACGTACATGTGCAAATTATGTTCTAAAGGATTTTCCCAAAAGGGACATCTTAAGAGGCATACATGTGTAAAGTATGTTCTAAAGGATTTTCATTAAAGAGTAATCTAAACAATCATTTACGCACCCACATTAAAGAAAAGTCATACGTGTGTGAAGTGTGTTCTAAAGGATTTTCTCAAAAGGAAATCTAAATATGCACCAACGCATCGATATAAAAAAAAAGGCATGTATGTGTGAAGTACGTTTTAAAGGATTTTCTGAAAAGAGAAGTCTGAAGAGATATGAACGCAAGCATACCGTGATATATCCATACATGTTTGGAGCGTATTCTTAACAGGAATGAGATTTTTTAGTTTTCTCAATTTTTGGTGTTATTATGCAACCGAATCTAATAAAACTTTATTGAATAATTAAACATCACCATTTGTTCTGGTTTTATAGATTAAAAAACATTTATTATTATAATTTATTTTGTCATAAAAATTCTAGTATTTCATTTCAGTGTTTTATCCTCGCGTGAAACCATGGTTGCTGGTCGGTCTGTCTATTTTCAAACGAAGAAAATTTTTAATATAATTTATGAAATTTTTTTTAAATATGGCCCCTGGTCGGTCTGTCTATTATCAAACGAAGGAAATTTTTAATATAATTTATGAAAAAATTTTAAAATATAGATAATCCGTTTCCCTCAAAATACAGAAAAGTCTGCTAATAAATCGTAAGGATTTTATTTTTACCAAAGAAAAAGGAATAAGTTCATAATTAATACAATACGGCATATCGTTTCACTCGGAAATACTTGAAAGTTTTTATTTGAAGATAAATGTACGTATGAAAATATAGTACGTGATAGTTTTCTATGTTCACATATGTAACATTGAACATTTAATTTTAAAGCACGTCTCAGAATTATTATGGATTTTGCAGTAAATTATAATTGTAACATTTGAATGTTTTATAAATGTTAAGCTTATTCAATCAATATATCAAATGTGATGTATCATGTTTGTGCAATTGTTTATTCATCATTTAAAACAACACAAAATATTGTATGAGACGAGTACAGTATTCAGTAAAACTTCACAATCTTTTACAATAATTTTTGTATAGTCTTCTCGTTGAAAATAAAATCTACCGCATTCGATTGCAAAAGCCTGATAAGTGATTTATTTAGTTATTTGTGTTATTCTGATTTCTGTGTAGCTGAAAAAAAAAAATGTAAACTATATTGTTTCACTGTTATTGTTGTAATTGTGTTTTGAAGATTAAAAGTACTGTCTGTTTTCGTAAACCATGTCTACCTCTCGCGGAACGATCCTACTCGGAAAAGGGGTGATGCGTTGAATGAGATGGGCACTTAGCCAAATGCGCTTTTCGTTCTACACGTGTTCGTTTTCTTTTTATGAGTCTTCAATATTTATTTTACTTAATTTTAATTAACAATATTTTATTTAATGTAATTTATATGACAATATGCGCGAAAAATAAAAGGTGTAAAATAATCATGATAAAAAAATCTAATGATTTGATTTAAATACGATTTTCTGTAAAATAGAGATCCAAAAATATGGTATTTTTATTTTAGCAGTATAATTTAAAAGAAAAAAATATATTACTTTTACTACAGGTAAAGTCTACTGTAAACGTTGTTCTTTTTCTCTTCTTTTATTAATGAATTATGTAAATTTTACCTAATTTAAGTCATTTTTAATTAATTTACTACTATAATCAGTGCATGAAACAAGTGTTCAGGTATGACAGATATAGTACGAATTTAGAGATCAAGTAAGCAAATAAAAATAATTTTAACTGAAAAAAAAAAAAAAGAAGAAGATGAAAGAAAACAGGCATTTACTTTTAAGTTTACGGATTTTATTTTGCATCGAAGAATAAAACTGATCTTCTACACTTATTTAAAAATTACAAGGGGGAAAAATCAGCATTTTGCCTTTATACGAATATAACGAAGAAGTATCGCCTCAAAATTCAATAATGTCCTGAAAAGAAACCGCAACTTATCTCTCACTCGTAAAATGTAAACATTCTCTCATCTTCTACGCTTCTACCCTATTTTAACAAAATCAATGCAGACCTCACGCATGCGCATAGGTGAGCAGGGTCACAGCTAACGAAAACAAACAATATTTGAAAAATTTATTCTATGATGTATAATTCATATCTGCAGTTATTCCAATATATTAAAAACATTCAATATTTAACTGTTTGTAAGTTTTAAGTGTAAAATTTAGCTATTAAATGTGCAATAATGAGATGAATACAATATTTTTCAAACTTAAATATCCGGTGCGATAGCATTTGCTTAGGTATTCTTGTTGTAAATAAAAACTACCATATTCGATTGCAAAAACCTGATTAGTCATTTAATTATTTATGTTATTCTGTTTACCTGAAAAGTTATAAGCTATATTGTTGCTCTGTTAGTGTTTCAATAGAGTTTTGAAGATTAAAAATAATTTATATAATTTATATCTGCAGTTATTTCATTATATTTGAATAATTCAATATTTAACTGTTTGTAAGCTTTTAAAATTTAGTTATTATATCTTTTTGTGGTTTTTCTTTTTTAGATTACATTGCTTTATTTGCAAGCAAAATGATTATTACTTGATGCTTGTGCATTGTTTTTGATCTACAGTATCAAGTGATTTAGTCATTTAGCTAAAATATATAAGTAAAAAAAAAAAAAATTACTAAAAAAGCTGACAAGCTATTGGAAAAAATGAGATTCGGCTGTGATCTCGTTTACAACAAGCAATTATACTAATGTTAAAATTATAATTTTCAGTATAATCCATAATAATAATTTACAGTTAAATATTTAATTTTAGATGCAAAACCATCACATCCTATATTTTTATACTTAATATACAGTTGAACGGCGTTAATGTAAATCTGAAAGAGAATAAAAAAATTTTCATGTTATCAGCAACTCAGAGACTGATCTTCATTTTGACGGAGATTGTGGAAACAATTCGTATTAAAAGTAATTCACGTTAACAAGGTTCGACTGTATCTTGAAATGAGAACTTTTAGTATCATTTCCGAGAAGTGAGCAACCTTCCCAAGTAACACAGACTGTTGGCCCAACTGCGATTTATTGTTAGTTCGTTGGGGAATTGTTATCGTTGGGGAAAAGGCTCAAAATAGCAGTGGGCCAACAGTAAATAGCATTGTTGGCCCAACAGTCCTCAAATACTGTTTTCCCAACAGCAAAATATAACAGTTGGCCCTACAGTGTCATTCTGTTGTTGGGCCATCTGCAAAACAAGGTGGATGGGCCAACAGTATTCAACTGCAGTTGGGCGAACTGCAAAATATCATTGTTCGGCCTGCAGCATTCACCGACGGTTGGGCCAAACGCAAACCAGAGACCATAAGCCAACCGTGTTAAGCGACCGTTGGGTCAAAAGCGAAAAACGAACATTCTGCCAACCAACCAGCTAAACCACAACAACAACAACAACGCTTCGCTTCCGTCTCCGCCATCTTTGATTATTAGCTGCAAGAGTTGACACGCCGTACATTAAGGTATGTTTATCATTTTAATAATGATATTTTTTGGTATATTTCATTAATAATTGGTTATTTAATGATAACAAAACCAAAATAATTTATTTATCTAATTTAGATCCTGCTGTCAATGTATTTATTTACACGTATATTTGTTGTAGCTCGATATACATTGTAGCATACATTTTTAATTAAATGATTTTTTTTTTTCTTCTTTTGTCATAATTATCTCTATAAATTGTTTTTTGATAGATTCACTGCTCTATAAACTTCATTTTTTGTTTTCAAATGTTTGAAATGCAACCTGCGCATTTTCAAAGTTGTAGGAATTTCAGAATTTTTTTTGTTGTTTCTAAATAATTTTTATTTAATTTTATTTATTTTTTACATGTTCTTGAATAATTTATTTTCACGTATTCTCCATATTTACTTATGGACAGTATAATTTCTTGTAAAAATTTCTTCTTTTATTGCAAAAATTAGATTTTTATTTATTTTTTAGTATTATTACTGATTGTATAAATAATTGTGCCTGTTTACAGCTTGAACTAATAAATTTGAAATGAAATTTTCACGAGTAAATATTAAATAATTTATACATGTCTAGAAAGACAGAAAGCATTTATATTTTCCTTGTCTCACGTTAATTATGAGAATTTAAGAAGCAATCTAGGCTGTTTAACATTCAGAATTATTGCTTTTTTTTAAAAAAACAGCTCGCAATTGAACTTATTGAAATTAATTTCTTAATAATCAATAATGTAAAAATATCACTTTCTTTCTTTTGAAAGGCGTATGAAAATTAATGCTTCATACTGAAATTTTAAAAGCCTAAAGTTTTGTTTTCATATTAATGAAAGTGTTACAGGGTTCATACTCCTCAGGGAAAACAGGGAATTTAGAATTTGTTAAAAAAAGTCAGGTAAAATAAAAATTTTCATTAAAAATCAGGGAAAATCAATTATAAAAACTGGAAAAACAATTTTTTTTTGCTCAAGTTATGTTTTTCTTGTTTAGCTTCGTATCAAAATTTAAATGATTAAGTATTGTGAAAATACACATGTAAATAATGATTTCTACCTGAATTGCTATCGTGATCGGCAGTAATATGACATTATTCAGTGAAAGTAGCTGTATTTTGTCCTGTCTAGAGAAGCTTTTCTTGCAATATGTCGCTGATATTTTCTTGAAAATTGTCTAGGAACTCAGGGGAAAACTCATGGAATTTTTTTCTCGTATTTAAGTATGAACCCTGTGTTATGATGATGTTTCTGCTAAACCTTTAATCCGTTTACTTTTTAAAACATATTTATAAGTATCTTATTAAAAACAACTAAATTTTTAAATTATCACATAATTTTATCGTATACTTTAAGCATAATTATAAAAATATTTCGTTGTAATATATAAAAGTATAACAGTGTATTTTGAATGAACATAACAATAATTCATAATGAAATTTTAAAAGTCTAAAGTTTTGATTCCTATGTTAATGAAAATGTTATATCAATGTGTTTTTCAAAGAACTTAATCTGTTTACTTTTCAGAATATCTTTATAAATCATATTTTGTTAAACTAAATTTTTATATGACATGATGTCTCACCTCGTATAATATAAAAATGTATCAATAGATAGATTAAAAAAGTATATATATGTTTATTCATCGTAGGCATCCTATGTTGGACCACAGGTGACCTCGGTTTTTTTCCTGCTCCTGCTGTTTACTTAAAGTAAGGCTGTTTTATTATTCTTTTAAAGTTTTCATTACTTTTAGTTTTTTACTTTCTGTGATTTTTGGCATTGTTATATCTCTGTTACTTTTGATTAAACTTACATCAACTACATATAAAATCTTTATTGTGATATAGAGCTGTACCGAGTACTCGGTATATACTCGGTACTCGGCCAATTTGCCGAGTACTTGTTACTCGGCCTAATTTGGACTAAGTATTCGGCCAATACCGAGTAGTTGTAAGAATTTCATTATTTTTATGTATTATTTAAAGAAATGTATTCATAAGAGTTGTTTATTAATAACTAAACTAATATGTAAATATAAATATAGAGTCATTAAACTTTTGCTGCAAAAGCTTTCTGCAGTTAAAACGGGCGAGTAGATTGCCACCAAACTTGGTATAGAGACAATTCATGATATGAGCTTATCCCTTTTACTTAAAAGAATTTAAGTATAACCATCTTGTATGTGTGTAATATGCGAATTTTTACTTTCTTCTATATTCAATAGAAAAAAGTATATGATTCATAAAAAATTTCAACCTCGGGTTTTTCATGGATTTACACGTTTTGAGAGTTGAACATGATTTGACCATTTTTAGAAAATGTCTGTCTGTATGTCTCTCTGTGTGTGTGTGTGTGGCAAAATTTTGTGGCAACTGTATCTCAAGAACTACTGCACAGAATGTAATACAAATTGGTATGTAGTTACACCTTGATATTAATTAGTGCCTGTCAACGTTTGGTAAAAAATATCTTACAGGTTTCGTTGCCATCCTGCTTTTTTTAAATTTTTAACATGGTGGTATAGAAAAAAATTTTGCATAAATGTGCATATAGAGAATTATTGTTTAATAATCATTATGAAATTTACAAGAAATATTTATAATAGAGATAGTCAACTATGAAAATTTTTTTATATGTAGGGTGGGGAGGGGGAGTCTTCCCTCAAGGGGAATAAATTTTCATAATGGGTATCTTTCAAAACAGCTCGCTAATACCTTTAAAACGAATAGTTATCTGAGATAATTTAAAATAAAATTATCGATTTTTTTTTTTTAATGTAATATCTAGAATAAAATGAACTTTTTTTTTTTTACATTTAGTGTTATACTACATTCGGTAACAAAAGTGTCCGAACACTAGCAAAAATTCCTATGTAAAAAAAGTACACTTCATATGGTTTTGTATAAATCCTTATCGAATTGTGTTCTTACACTGACTAAGAACAGGATTCAACAAGGATTTATTTAACAAAACTGTATGAAGTGTACTTTTCTTACATAGGAATTTTTGCTAGTGTTCGGACACTTTTGTTACCGACTGTACTTCTCTAATATGGAAATCGTACTGCATTATCATGGAAGATAATTTTATTAAATAATGATTGTAATAAATTATTTTTACTGAGTGAATTTGCAAAGGAAAAAATAGAAGAAAGTCATTTGGTAGCCACAACACTCTAGTTTTATGACAACTTAGTACATAAAATTGTATCTGTAAAACAGACAACAAAAATAAAATATTTTAGATATAAGAACCCTTATATAATGCTGATATATTATAGTATAGATAAAACTTTAAAATCCTGTTTTTATATTTTTTAAATTTATTTCTTACCATTTTCCGCAAACTAATTTAAATATACATTCCAGGTAAATTTACCTTAATCAGGGGTCAATCCAGATTTTAATTTTTGGGTTCCTTTTTTGTGAAATTTTTGTTTAGAATAAAATATTTTTGTGAGAAAATAAAATAGTGTGTAAAATCTTTCATTTTTACAATCATTGTATATAATGTTTAATATCAAGTTTAATAGAGTTTCTTTGAGCTAATTTAAGGCATTTATTTAAAAATAATACTAAAAACATGAAAATACTTTTAAAAGTATCATTTTTATAAAGCAAAGTCTTGTAAAAAGGCTCCTTTTATAAGTTTGAATTTTATGTGTCCCTTTCAATGGATTTGAATTTTGTGAAGGGTCCATTTTCACGGATTTGAATTTTGTGAAGGGTCCATTTTCACGGATTTGAATTTTGTGAAGGGTCCATTTTCACGGATTTGAATTTTGTGTAGGATCTCTTTTCACGGATTTGAATTTTGTAAAGGGGCCGCAAAAGGGATCCAAATTTTGTTTGGATCAACCCCTGCCTTATGTTAATGTAAAATACACTGTAAAAAGTAAATCTGAAGGGCTGCGATGTGTATGCCGAAATATGTTCGTTTTATCAAAAGGATGAAAATAAGGTATTTGAATTTAAATTGAGGTAAATCTGAAGTTTAATTTTTTTTTTTTTTTTTTTTTAAATCTATGCTATAAAATAAATGCATACTTGCCAACTCTCCCGATTTCGGCGGAAGACTTCCGAATTTTCGATCTATCTCCCGATTTTCTGATCGGAAGTTAAAAATTTCCGATTTATCATAAAAGAGAGAAAATTACAAAATAGCTTGTAATAAAGCAAAATTAAACTATGTTTATTACAAAAAATATCAGGCATGTAATTTTTTTGCAAATTCACGAAAATCCGCAGTTTTTTATTTTTTATTTATATTTTTTTTTTCATATTTCATTCAATTCCACGAATTAATTTCTGCCGCGTTTAAAAAAAATCGCGGATATCGTTCGTTTATAAAAAAGAAAGCTCATTAATGAGCGACAATCAAATGCTCTACGAAAGCCTCTCGATTTTTAATCTTTTTCCATCCACAACATAAATGTCAATATTCATTTTAAAGTTGCTTTATGAGATTCTAGAACCTTTAAAGAAATAGAAATGTTAAATGTTTCCAACACATCTAATTATTTTTTGCCCCCCCCCTTTTTCACATCTCCAAGTAGCAATCGGCAATCAAGTGTTCTGCAGAAACCTTTTGTTTCCCAATCTTTCTCTGTCCACAACATAAATGACAATATTCATAAACTTGTTTTGGCAGATTCTAGAAATAGAATTGAAAGAGTTATTGAAAATTTTTTCTGCTAATTTCTAATTTTATCCATAGTTAAGTTTCCAAAAATTAAGTATGGAAATATGCATACTTCATATTAAAAAAAAAAAAAAAAAATCTCCCTAATTTTAGTTAAATCTCCCTAATTTTGAACATGAATCTTCCTATTTCTCATTTTTTAAGGTTGGCAAGTACGTAAATGGAAATTTAAGTTGTAATGATTAAGACATGATATCACATTTTAATAATTAAAACTGATCGATGTGTTTAATTTTTTTGGTTTTAACGAATTTGAGTTAATATAATTTGATTACAACTTTTTTACATTTTGAGAGACCAAAGCACAGTGGAAAACAATAGACAGGAATAATAATAAGACGTTTATTACATGACGGCACAAAACAGAAAAGAAGAGAGAAGAACACATACATAAAAACCACAGGTTATAATAATTACAGGGTTACCATAAACCACAAATCAATACCACATTTGGTGATCGATCGCCGATTTGGCGATGTTTGCGAATATTCTTCACATATGCCCCCCATTCGCAAAACATCCAAAAACACAATTAACAAATTTTAAAAGATTTGACTTTAGCAATGCTTTAGTCAGCATATCTGCTACATTAGATTTGGAAGGAACATAAGTAATAATTACACAATTTCTTTTAATTAAGTCTCTAATATAAAAGTAACGAACATCAATATGTTTCGTTCTATTATTTACTATTATATTCTTTGAAAAAGCAATGGCAGCTTGGTTATCGCAAAAAACTGTAGGAACAATATACGAAAAATTGAAAGATTTGTTACATTCATTAATTATATTTGCTAAATAATGCACTTCTGTAACAGCCATATCAAGTGCAATGAATTCTGCCTCCATAGTACTTTTAGCAATACATTTCTGAGTAGTTGATCTCCAACCTAAATAAACTCCTCCAATACTCCAAATGTAACCAGATATGGATCTTCTACAATCCACAGATGAAGCCCATGAGGCATCAGAATATATTGTTAAATCACATGAACTGGCTCTAGATAACTCAATAGCATAACTCTTAGTATAACCGACATATTTCAAAATTCTCAAAAGCAAATTATAATGATTAACATTAGGATTAGATGAAAATTGAGCTACATAAATTACAGAAAATAAAATATCGGGTCTTGTCCGATTAGCCAAAAATAATAAAGATCCAAGCAATTCTTTAAAAGGACAAGGATATATCCCTACACACTCATCATTTGTTTCAGAAAAAGCATAATTATAATTAGAATCTAATGGAGTATACACATTAACAGTTAAATCAACATTAAATTTTTCAACTAACTTTTCAATATACTTCATTTGATGAATATATATTTTACCATTACACTTTTGAAATTGAACACCTAAAATGTTAGAAATTTCACCTAAATTAGTAATTTCATAGTGAACAGACAATGATAAAAATACACTTTCCAAAGTTTCTTCATCTTTTGCAAAAATAACAAAATCATCAACATAAATAAGAATTATACATTTATCCTCTAAATAAAATATGCAAGGATTAAATTGTGATTGATTAAAGTTCAAAGATGTTAGAGTCTTAGCTAAATGTTCATACCAATTACGACCACTTTGCTTAAGGCCGTATAATGCCTTTTTCAGTTTCAAAACACTGTCTTGATCAACACTCTCATAACCTTCAGGAATTTCCATATATATTTCATCAGTTAAATTACCATATAAGTAAGCACACTTCACGTCAAAATGCCTATTTTGCCAACCATTTAAAACTACCAATAATACAAAAAACATTTTAATAATCTCAAAATCTATAACAGGTGAAAATGTCAATTCATAATCTTCCATATATTTTTGTTTATGTCCATGGGCTACTAAGCGTGCTTTGAATTTTTTAACTGTCCCATCCTGATCAGTTTTAATTGAAAATACCCATCTACTTGTAATAACTTTCTTAGTTTCATTACGTGGGACAATATCCCATACATCCCGTTTTGAAATTGTATCTAACTCTTCCCTTATTGCTTTTTCCCAATTATCACGATTAGGGGATGAAATTGCTTCGTTATAATTACTCGGGATTTGTATATTTAAAGCCATTAGTACCGGTTCGACATCGTTATTATCCGATTCTTCGGTCTTTATTTCAGTTTTAATTGGTCTAAAATTAAAATGATCTAAATTTACTTCTATGTTTTGTTGTTCTGCATATTTCTTTATATCGTTTAATGATCGACACTTAACATTATCCGGACTATAATAATAAACATCTGTTCTATGTCCCGTTTTTCTTTTTTTCTCTACTCTTCTCCATTCGCTAGGAGCGGTATCCTCATCTGTTGACCTAATAATGCGCTGCGGCTGTGACCTTGTATCATCTGGAGTAAGTAAATTTTTCTCCTCCCGGTTCAACGAAAGCGAGCTCTCCGTATCCCTTCTATCGGGCGCCGAATTGAGAGGCGGGACTTGTGATGTACGTTCATCTACTGCGGTGGTTTCGGTTTCGCCTAAGCACGGGCGCGGGGAGATCCGATCGTCGGCTGTATCGGCGGTGGAGTCCGTTATTTCTTCGGAAGCGCTCGAATCTGAAACTTCGCCAAGGTCGCCAAACTCTGAGTCAAATTTTGTATGATGGAGAAAATTATTTTTCGATCCATCTACGCCTCTAATGGATTCGTCAAATTTTACATGTTTTATCTCAATAACTCGTTTCTTTTGAGGATCAAAAACTCTATATCCCTTAGTATAAGTAGCATATCCAATAAAAATACCTTTATGCGCGACAGGATCTAATTTACTTCTGTAAATTTTAGGCAAATGATAGAAACATAAACTTCCAAAAATACGAAAATAAAAAATATTGGGCTTCCTTCCATACCATTTTTCATAAGGGGTCATTAATTTATCAGTTGAATGAGGCAATCTATTTCGTACATGTACATAACATTGCAAGGCTTCTGCCCAAAAACTAGGTTTCAATTTAGATGATAATAATAAAGTACGTACAGAATTCATGGAGTCGCCCATAATTTTTTCTGCAACACCATTCATTTCCGGTGATGCTACATTACTCCTCTGATGTTTTATTCCTAACTTCGCAAAATACGTATTTAGCTCTTCACAGCAAAATTCGAGTCCGTTATCCGTGCGAACATTTTTAACTTTACGATTTAGTTGTCTTTCTGAGCACGTAATAAATTCTTTAAAACTACGAGCTGCATCATTTTTTTTCTTTAACGGAAAAACTGTTAACCACCTTGAATAATCATCCACTATGGCCAAGAAATATTTATTTCCTCCTAAACTAGACACAGGAGCGGGCCCCCAAAGATCAGCATGCAATAAATCAAGAGGTTGTTTACTACTTATTTCCGTCAACCTTTTAAATGGGCCTCTTTTAAGTTTTCCTTGTGCGCACTCGTGACAATTAATTTTTTCGTTTTTAAGATTATCTACACCTAATATCGTTTTCGTTTTAACCATCCTATATATTACCCCAACATTAACATGAGCGCAACGTTCATGCCATAATCGAAGCGATTTCGAATTTATTTCAACATTGTTTACTTCTAGTTCCGTTTTCACGCCCTGAATAGGATAAATAGAATTTCGATTTGCCGTTTTCAGAAATAACTTTCCGTTCGGATCATATATACTTAAATAGTTATTTTTACCGACAAATGACCATCCTGCTTTCTCTATTAAACCCAAACTTATTAAATTATTACTCATCTCAGGAATATAATATGCATCAACTAATTTTATCTTAACATTTCTGTTTACCCCCTTTAACTCTATTTCAATATTTCCTATCCCTTTAGCCAATAAATATCCTTTTCCTTGCTTTACTTTTTTTTCAGTTTCTTTAAAAGTCGTAAATAAATTCCTGTCATGAGAAAAATGATTTGTAGCCCCAGAATCAAAAATAAAAATTTTCTTATCACTGGAAATTGCATTAGAAATTTGCATATGCCATGAACTAGTAAAATTAGACTTAAAATTAGACTTACCTTGGGTTTTCCCTCTTCCGCGGGACTGATATCCGGGTCCACGATTACCTGTAAATTTCTTTCGGTTTCGATTTGAAAGGGAACAAAAACGCTGAACGTGACCGGCTTGACCACACGAAAAACAATGAATAATTTTTGAAGGATTGGCATTTTGAGCGTGATTTGCACTTACTATACTTTTCGAAAAATTAACACAAGTATCAGCAGAAAAAGCACCGGAGATACTTTCGTTTACGCGATCAACGTTTTGAAGTCTACCATCTTCAGCTAACAAAGCCTGGCTTACACGTTCTGAAGTAAATTCCTCATCTTTCAGTTGATATAATTGCTGCACAATTAAGTTGTACTTTTCTGGTAGATTTGAAATCATTTTATAGGCTAAATGTTTATCATCCAGTTGGCATTTCACATTATTCAGTTGCCGCACGAGATCTTGAAGTCGCGCTAGATAAATCGCAATCGATTCTTCTGGTTTCATTTTCGCCGAGAAAAATTCCGTGAAAAGTCTTCCAATCAAGGCTTTAGATGAAGGTTCAAAATTTTCTTGTAATATTTTCCATGCTTTATCGGGCTCTTTTTCGTTCGCGATCAGCCGCTTAATTGACGATTCAAGAGCTCTATAAATAGTAGAAATGGCTCGATCTTTTCTTCGATTGAAATCGTTAATTTCTTTGGGTTTTGCTTCTGCGTTGGGTTCGACCTCCGTTCCCGATACGAAACCATATAAGCCGCGGTCTCTAAGAAGCATTTCTACATCCAGTTTCCATTCATGGAAATTCTGCGATCCAGATAATTTCGGAAAGTCCAAAACTGCAGACGATTCATCCATTATGAAAATAAAAACTTAATTAAATCGACGAAAATAAATTGAACCTTAAAACGTCACATATTTAAAAATAATATTCCACAAAAATGCGTTTAATCTGGGCCCCATAACCATGAGAGACCAAAGCACAGTGGAAAACAATAGACAGGAATAATAATAAGACGTTTATTACATGACGGCACAAAACAGAAAAGAAGAGAGAAGAACACATACATAAAAACCACAGGTTATAATAATTACAGGGTTACCATAAACCACAAATCAATACCACATTTGGTGATCGATCGCCGATTTGGCGATGTTTGCGAATATTCTTCACACATTTGAAAACCGAATAAACTGCTACGTCAGAAACGCCAAAGAAAAATATTAGAAATGCATACAGCTGTTTCGGCAGCCTTAAGCGTGCCGTCTTCAGCGCAAAAAGGCACTGAAGACGGCACGCTTAAGGCTGACGAAACAGCTGTATGCATTCCCAATATTTTTCTTTGGCGTTTCTGACGTAGTAGTTTATTCGGGTTTTAATATTCCAACGCCAAGTCTCCTGTTATTATTTTTCACATTTGGTATACAAAACATGAAGTTTAGCAATTTCTTATAGTTTTTCTGTTGCGATTCAGCGGCTAAAAATTTACCAGTGAATTAAGTAAATATAATGTAAACTGTACTTTTCCAAGCCAATTGGTCAAATTAATTCTGTTGATTTCAAATCATATCAATAAAACAAAAGTAAGTGATTAAATCTATAAACTACTTAACACTTGTTGCTCTCAGAGAAGCTTTTATTAGAAGTATAATTTTTCAAGATGTATTTTCATGTGTTGCACTTAATTTTATTATTATTATTATTATTATGTAAAATGGAATCAAAATAACTAAGTATTTTTATTTTAGGTTTGTATATTGCACTTTCTTAGAAGTCTTTCAGACTGTTGATGAAGAGGAAAGTTATATTGAAAATATTTTATCTGGACATACCAAAATAAATAAATAAAATAAATTGTATGATAATTAGTATACTCTAAACATTGTAATATGTAGCATTTAATTAAGTTTTACTGTTTTCAATAAAAAGTATTTGCTATTTTTGAAATGTACCTTTATTTTTTGCATCTTTTTTTAGACTAATGCATTTTACCAGGGTTGCAGAGATTTTTTTTATTCCCAACATTTCCCCCAATCTATATAAAAGTTTCTCCAAAATGGGAAAACTATTTTAACTATGATTTTTGTAATTCATTGTTGAAACTGATATCATATTTCGCACCCCTGCATTTTACTTTTGTATCCAGATTTAGGTGTCTTCAAAAAATAAGGGAATTATTTTTTAATCGTATACTGTAGGTAAGAATTGTATTACTCCATTGGCAAATTACGTTAAATTGTATAATTATGTCTATTGTCTTTACAAAATATAAAATTAATTTATTCCCAATATAAGATTTAATAATAGTTTTCAATTTTACATAGATTAATTGTTAATAGGAGTTAATGGAGAAAAAATCTCCAAGACATTCTAGGAAAAGTATACATGTTTATTGAATTTTTTTATTTTTCTGACTGAGTGAAAATAATGCCTGGACCGGGAGTCGAACCCCGGACCTTTGACTTACAAGGTCAAGGCTCTACCAATTGAGCTATCCAGGCCAACAACCGGTCGGCATTACTCATTCAGACAACCTTTAGGCAGAAAAAAAGCCTAAAGGTTGTCTGAGTGAGTAATGCCGACCGGTTGTTGGCCTGGATAGCTCAATTGGTAGAGCCTTGACCTTGTAAGTCAAAGGTCCGGGGTTCGACTCCCGGTCCAGGCATTATTTTCACTCAGTCGGAAAAATAAAAAATTTCAATAAATATGATTTTCTTCCCAATAATAATAATAGTAATAAAAAAAAGAGTATTCATGTATTTAAAAAAAAAAAAAATCTGTTGTAAAAGAAAATCAGTTTGAAACTAAGAAGTTAGCATGATACAAATATATCCTTGAGGAGGTTGGGTTTTTTTTTTTTTTCTTTTAATCCATTTCCGTTTTATTTTTATTTATTTATTTATTTATTTTTTTTTTTTTTTTTTTTTGAGAAATTAAATTTTTTATTATTAGTTTTAAATGGGGTATTACCTCCCTATTTTTGAAAGGGGTTATTAGTACAATTAACTCTGATAAAATTCAAATTCAATTCATTTTTAGAATAGAGAGAGGAGTTTATGACTTTCTTATAAACAGGTTTTTCTTTTTTTATAATAACAGTGGTAAGAATTTCAAAATTTTTATCAGCCAAAGATTTCATTTTTTTACAGGACTACAATATATGATACATAATCTGCAATAGCGTATCGTGAATGAACTTTTGGGTATGCTCCATACAGGTGGCTAGAAACAGCACATTATGAAAAGCTCCTCTTCTGTTTGACTGTTAAAATGTTACCATATCTGTGTTGCTTCTCGAAATAAGCAAGTTAACAAGATGATTAAATATCCATTTTAATGTGTTATTTCTAATTACCTAAATGGAACATACTAAAAGTGTCATTCATGAGATGTCACCGATAGTCTGTATAGGATAATAGCAGCTTAAAAAGATAATAAAATTTAAGTAGTTGCCTATCCAAATACTAAGGGAGAGTTTTTCTTTTTTTGACAATGTTACACTGTTCATAAAAAAAATATAAAAAAATCTCTCGTCATGTCTAAAGAATAACTTGCAACTGCGGAGTAACCAAACATTTTCCCAGCCTTTCATATAAACATTTTATCATTGCATATTACTTCATCATCTTAATATTTTCCCCCTCTCTCTTTCATTGAAATAATGTGGTGAAAATTTGCTCTCTATTTCTCGTGTGTATTTCCTGGCTGTAATGTTGAAAAGCAATTTACAAAAACATACATTTTCTGATTTATATAAGATTTCATTTGTATTTTAAAATTAATTACAATTATATTCAATTGTCATAGTTGCCACCTAAATTTATTTTGTAAGTACAGTCTAACCTTGTTAACGTGAACACACTTAATGTGAATTGCTTCTTTTAACATGAACTGTTTCCATAATCCCGTTGCTACTGATAACGTGGACATTTTTTCTCCCTAGAGAATCATGTTAACGAGGTTCAGCTGTATTTTTAAAAATCTAAAGATTGGGTAAACGGATCAGTGAAAATGTGTATATACCAGTAAAATCTTAAAATTTCTGGTACTGCACTTAATTTTCTTAATTTTTACCTTTGTTAGGTCTGTTTCATTATAAATCAATAGTTTGAATTACATCCTCGCATAATTTTTAATTTGATTACATTATAATCCAGCAACAGTGATGTAGATATTTTTAGTTCTGAAATTTAACTTTCTTTAAAATTTAAAGCATCAAAAATAAAAAACAATCTTATATGTTATCAGACTTGAAATGAGAATTTGAATTTTCTATTCTATATAGTATAAAAATTTTGCTGATATATTTATTAAAGTGAGATAAAATAAAACAACAGATTGATTTATATTCCATTCAATCTATTACTAGTAAAATAAGAATTTAAATGAACTCATTCGCTAAAAATAGTCAGTTTAAAAAAGGAAAGTTAAATAAATAAATAATTTTAATTTTCACTTTTAAGGTATATATTTAAAAACAAGATTTAAATATGAGACATGTGGTATAAATTACTAGTGCTCTACCACTGAATTATTTAGTCGATATCAGACAATCTAACCTGTAGTAATCACTTATGTTAGAGCTTACAGATCACATTAAAAAAAATTTTCTGTTTCATATGAGTAATTCCTTCAAGTCAGATATTGGCTAGGTTTTTCAGTAAGTACAAAACTGACACAGTCAGAGGTTCTAAGTTTGAATCTTAGCCAAGTCACTTTTCCATTTTGCTAAAGATAATTTACTTTTAGAAATGTGTATACGTCATGTTAAGAATTTGTAGTCAGATAATTTATCCGCAAACAATCAAATATTTATTACAATGTGCTATAAGGAGTAAGGGCATACCAACATCAACAAATAAAAATGCTGTTTTTATATATTACATTGATTTTCGCATATTTCTTTTATGTACATTGAGATTTATTTTTCAGACTTCATAATTTTTTTTATATAATTACAATTTAGAGTAAATAAGATATTCTTTCTTCTTTTGGAAATTTATATAATATTATAACATTTAAAGAAAAAATTATCTTTAAGTTTGTTAATTTGTTTCAGAAATATATTTATTCATTTTGAAAGTAATAAGATATTGAGAATATAGCACTTTTAAACAAGTAATTTCATGATAATTTATAAATTCTTTTGATTAAAATTTAAACTTTTTTTAATATATATATATATATATATATATGGGTCATTTTTCAAGAATTCTCTGTCATTTAGGTTAAACTCAAGGAGTTAGGAACAAAGCACCAAATAAAAAATATATATTTTTTAGGCTATTTGGTTTTATTTTTACTCAAATAAAATATATCTTTTAGGGTGAATAAACACATTCTAAATTGAAAAAAGAATTAATATGTTGCAATTATAATTAATTTATTAGGGAATAAACTAATTATAATTGCAATATATTTATTTCTTTTTTCAATTTAGAATGTGTTTATTCACCCTAAAAGATATATTTTATTTGAGTAAAAATAAAACCAAATAGCCTAAAAAATATAATTTTTTTATTTGGTGCTTTGTTCCTAACTCCTGTAGTTTAACCTAAATGACAGAGAATTCTTGAGAAATGGTACCCTATATACATTTTCACACTTCGTTGGCCAACGGTTGGTTTTGGCCGCTGGCCCTCGGTTGAGCCAACCGTTGGGTGACAGTTGGGCCAACAGTAGAACGGTTAGAAAAACTGGCCTAACCGTAGCCCAACAGTCTGCCAACCGTGGCCCAATGGTCTTCCAACCGTGGCCCAACGGTCATCCAACCGTTTGCCAACCATGGCCCAACCGTTTGCCAACCACGGCCCAACCGTTTGCCAACCATGGCCCAACCGTTCGCCAACCATGGCCCAACCGTTTTCCAACCATGACCCAACCGTTTGCCAACCATGACCCAACCATTTGATAACCATGACCCAACTGCTCCATCGTTGGGCCAACCGTCACCCAACGGTTAGCTCAACCGAGGGCCAGCGGCCAAAACCAACGGTTGGCCAACGATGAAGGAAACTGTAGGGCCAACCGTTTCCCAACCATTCCGTGTTACTTGGGTTGTTGCATTAAGATACATTGTTTTTTCTTTCCTTTAATAAAAATAAAATTCTCGATTTATTTAGCAGTGTGATAAAGGAAATGTTATCACAGGGACAGGGTTCATACTCATCGGGAAAAACCTGAAATATTCAGGGAATTTGGATTTTGTTTAAAAAAAAAAAAAAAAAAAAAAGGAAATCGGGGAAAATAAAATTTACATTAAAATTCAGGATTGTAAAACCTGGAAAAACAAATATTTCCTTTCTCTCAACTTATAATTTTCTTCTTGTCGCGATGACTACAGAATAGATTGAGCTAGAGAGACAGGTGTTTATTACATGACAACAAGGAATAGGGCAGTTCCTTGTTTGTAAACAAACATCTCAACTCTCGGTAGTGGTTGGCAGAAAGCACTCGTTCCCACCATTGACGACTATGGCTGTTTTTGATCATAGAGATATTTAAATCATTTATATTTCGTTCTACTTATGCAGATGTTTCAGAATGTGTTTGAAATAAAAAATATATTTAAAAATTAAGCTCGACGAAGCCCATATAAAAGGATATAATATCATACAGATTCATATTTCTTAGGAAAAAGCGATCGGCCGTTAGGCCAATCAGTGTTCCATCGAAGGCAATTTGTTTGGGGAAAAATGGGATGATTAATGTAATCAAATTTTCATAAGGTTTATTCACGACGTGATTTATTTAATAATGTATCCATAATACTTATGGATTCTATTACTTTATAACTAAAACATGAATATTATTCGAATACAGTAGTTGCTGTATAGCATCGCATTTTGCACCTGTAATGTTACGAGATTTTGTCATACTTAATAATACCTTTCTGTTGTCGAATTATTCTTTTATTAATAAGTTTTCCATTTTTATTATGCATTTAATTTATGAATTTTGTCAATTATTTACCTCAAAATGTTAAAATTTAACAGGAATTTTTTATAATTCTAGAATTAATCTTTTTTTTTTTTTAATTATTATTTAGGACTGAATTAGTTAGTCAATTGAATGTTTTGAAATTTATACCTTTTTAAATATGGTGACTGATTAAATTATTAATATAACGATTATCTTATTTTTTTTCATATATAATTTTACATTCGAGTAATTTCTTCATCAGAAGTTTTAGTTAATTTGTCATGAAACTTGTATTTGAAAGAATTTTTTTAATGTCTTAATTATTCATAGAAAATTGAGCTGAAAAATATTTTTATTTTTAATTGTAATTTTTCCAGTCGAAAGTTAAACCTTATGCATCCTAAATTAAAAATATTTTCTAGCCTTTTTTACAAGAATCTATCAAAATATATGAAAGTCCATAAGAAATATACTTTTAAAACATATTTTTACTTTCTGCAATATTCATAAAGTATTGGATTCGTAAAACCTTTCAACTTCTAGTCTTCAATGGATTGCATATTTAACCCCTTGAACTTAAATGATGAGTCCAGCTTGTCATGAATTTCGTAACACTAATTATGTTCTTATATGTATATATAACAATAAACATTCACATAAATGTGTGAAACAAATACAGTGAAACCTCTCAAGTTGGACGCTTTTTCTCGGAATGGAATGTATCCATTAACATTATGTCTAACCCCTATAAGTTGGACACTTTTTCTTGGAACCGTAGGTGTCCAACTTAGAGAGGTTTTACTGTATTATTTTTAATAATAACAAATTATTTGAGCAACAAAACCGTAAGTTTCTATATGAATCCCACCTATTAAAACTAAGAAAATTAAATTGTCTGCATGAGCAGTGCTGACTGAAAATAAATTGCAGTTCAAGGGGTTAAAGATGTTCTAAACATGATTTGACCATTCAGAAACTGACTGTGTGTGTGTGATGAAGCTCTGTTCCTGTGAGGAGAAAAAAAATAAATCCCCCTCCCATACATACACTCTTCTACGTCAATTTACTATCAATTTCACCTCTAATTTGTTGTTTCAAAACATTAATTTAGACTATTAAATATTAAGCATTAGCACTGTTGGAAGAAAAAATTAAATTTTCTTGTATTTTTAACTAAAAAAGAAAGCAGTCATTAGTTTTTTTTTTTTTTTTTCTTTTTTTTTTTTTTTTTAAACGCTGTTAATGAAATGTGTATTAATGGTTTTTAAAAGATTCGAGGTCAGTGTGTCATCAACATTTTAGACTGTCTTTCAGAAAAATTTAGCATGCTGTGTTTAGTAAAAAAGCTGAGCGAAATCCCTCATGTGATATGGCGATAAGGGAGAAGATGCTGGGTTCGATCCTAAGTCACATTCATCTTAGCTGTTTGGAGTTTTACAGGGTTTTCCCTGAAACTTGCATAAACATGGCCTAGAAATCTTGCATAGTCAATCAGTCCCAACCTACACAACACGATCCAGTTTTGCCCTGTACCATTATTGGATATTATACTGATTGTTCATGTCAATTTAAACTTCACAATTTTCTGAATTACTCGCATTTGTACACAAGATTTCATTAAAGAAAATCCTTAAAAGATCACCCACCCCACATACACACATATCACATATAATGGAGGGTGTTGTGTTGTTTAACATAAATTGAGTATGAGAGGACCCAAAGCATGGGTGGTGGCCTTTCCGTGGGTCTCTTTATAAAGAGTCCTAGCTCACATTCATGTAAGTTTCAGAAAAATCTCTGAACTGCCAGTCTGACAAGCTAGTCCTGAGTTCAAACCCCACATTTAATAGATTCAAAATTATTAACTACAATAGATCAAATTATGAATCACTCTCAAGTTATTGATCATGAATGAAAAACAAAAACAATCTGAAAGCTGTATTCCTCCTATAAGATTAATTTTTGGCTCTCTGTAAAATGTAAGTTAGAGTAAAAATCATTGAAAAATTCACAACTTGCAACAACATAAGCATGATTGTTTATTTATTCATTTTTTTTTTTAAATCTTTTAAACAGCTTCTTAATAATAAGCTAATCTTTTAAAAGCTTATTTTCTTTATTAATAAGCCTAATAAAACAAGTGCCCGAAAAGTAACACTGTAAACTGTTATCATTGCTAAAACACTTTATTGAAATAAAGAAATAAAAATTTATTCTTTATTTGGAAGAATGAATAAAAAATGGGAAAGAAAAAAATCACAAACTTCGCCAAGAGAGTCTCATACTAAAGTTGTGCCCTATTTTCAGCAAATGAAAGTCATGGTTAAGTACCGTCATATACAGCTGTTAAGAAAATATAAATGACATTCAACTATTTGAGGTTCATTATGTTGATTAGAAACACGGTTACTTTAAAACAAGGAATATAAAAAGAAAAAATTTTAAGTCAATTCCTACATACAAACACTATCGAAAAAGTTTTTTTTTTTCTTTTTTAATTTTGAAGTGAAAATGGGGTTTTTATTTAATATCTTGCAAACTACCGTATATTTCCGTGTATAAGCCAAGAATTTTTGGAAATTTTTCAGAAGCTGTATTATAATGGTTGGCTTATATACGGATCTACATTTCTAGCAAAAAACGTACTTCAGAAACAATGATTGAATACATATATTTTAAGCTTAAAAAGTATATATAAAGTAAAATAGTTATATTAAACCTTATTTTTAAATAATTATCACATATAAAACTCTTAAATTAGCAATTTTAAATTTATTTCACGAAACGCTCGATGTAGTCACGTTTGTTTACATTTCTTTTTGACCTGCCGGTAACTAAAGTCATCGGCAGAGTGCACGAATGGAGTAAATTCTCTGTCTGATTCAGAAATAGTATAAGAGAAACTTGAAAAAAAACAGGACTCCCGATCATATTTTTAATTTATACAATTAAATTTAAATCATCTCTGTTTAAAATGTTTCTAGGCTTACACTAGCAAAAGCGGCAAAGCTTTGTTTTTTTTATAGAAGTATTTTTATTTTGTTAAAGATTGCATTGAAGCACTGATATGTAGATAGTGTAATACTGAAAAGTAGAAATATACAAAATAATTTAGATACGTCATTAAAAAAAATCGATGCAATCGGTCTTTACACGGCTTATTTATGTAAACATCCAGCAGCGGCATTGCTTCATCGACGTTAGGGTTAGGTCTCCCGGCCCGGTATTACGGTAGCCATCGTTTTAGGCTGCCGGGACTTGCGTTCGCGTCTGTGTTTGCCTCCCTTCTGATAGGGTTGCCAGAGTTAAAACTATCGCCGTTGGCGAACAATCTGCGAACGTTTTACGTTATGGCTAAGCAAGGTAAGGAATTCTATTGGATAAGCACGCATTTCGCGCAATTTCATTGGACAGATTATCCTGAAGGTTGTTTAGATTGCCAATATTTTCTCCATTTTGGCGATATACTCAAACTTTAAAAAGAGTATTTTTTCAATTCGGCTTATACACGGGTTTGCAATTTTGGGCAAATTTCTGCAGGGAAAAATGTACTCTCGGCTTATATTCGGAAATATACGGTAATTATCCTATTGATTTAAAAGTTGCAGCGCTAGATAGATTTTTGTCTGGTTAATAAATGTACAAATTTTTGTAGAGATCAGTGAACTGTTTACTTTGTATAACGAAATAGAATCTAATATAACGCATCCTGCAATTTATCAAAATAAAATCACCGTCCAGAAATTTTTTTTGGACTGGTTTTACCTAGAAGCTTTTTGCTTAATAGTTTGATTTATTAATAAAGATCTGTCTTCCAGAAGGCTTAAAAATGAAATTTTTATACCTACTCAGTATTCACCGACACCGAGCACATACTGAGTTCTTGGTGCAGCACTTGTAAAGTATAAAATTTTAAAGGATTGTCTTTTGAAGTGTGTTAATTTTTTCATAAATGAAAAACTTTGTAATGAAACACAAATTATGAAATAAAAAATACTCCAACTGCTTTAGATAAAAATAATAGTACAACATTTCATCAAGCAAAAAAGGAGACATAAGTGGCATTTTCATGCACTCTTGCATAACTTTTTTTGCCTGATGAAGGGTTAAGGCTATTATGTTTACCTAACAAGGAAACATTCAAAAGGTGTCGTCTTCAAAAAATATTGAAAAAAATATGTGATTCTACTTTTCATAAAACACCAGGAAGTGAAAAAAATATCGGCTGAAATGAATTACAGCGACCACAAAAAATTATCAAAATTAAGCCTATTTGGCAATTTAGTGCTGTTAGGCGTTCAGTTTGCTAGCACCGAGATTGCCATGTACGAACAGAACCGTGTTTTGTTTCTTCGCTGAGTATTCAAAATCAATCGCCAAATATACTTAATTTTGATAATTTTTTGTGAATTCATTTCAGCCGATAATGTTTTCCCTTTCTGGTGTTTAAGGAAAAGTAGAATCACATACATTTTTTTCAATATTTTTTGAAGACGACACCTTTTGAATGTTTCCTTGTAAGATGATTTTTTTTTTTTCACTTTTTCGTATCGTCTGACAAAGTTTATTTATTAAATTTGAACAACAGATTTTTAGCACATTGAACAGTTAAAATATGTAATAAGACTTGATATTAAACAGAAATATAACATTGAAAATGCCAACGTATTTAGTGCAGTATGCTATATGGTACGAAAACTGCAGTTTGCTCTTAATATTTTTTACATTGGCATTTTTATGTTGTGTAAATATTTATACATTGAACTGTTATTTAAATTTATAATTAAAATTAACATAAATTGAGAAACTGACACAAAGTCCTTTTTTTTTCCACTAATGTTTGGATACAGTTTATTACCATCTAATTACAAGTACAACTATATTCAAATAGTAGTAGAGAAAACAAAAAGTTCTCTTTTACTTTGGTGTGTCTCTGGAATATAGTCATCACAATTGAGCTCTGCGAGTCATAACAAAACTATCTTTTGATCAGGGATGTGATCAAAAAGACGAAGATTAAACTGTATTACTAAATGCCAAGACAAGACATTGAAATTAAATGCATAACAAAATTTATTGTATTAGAGTAAGAAATATATTTTATAATCTTCAATTTGTAAAAAAGAAATGATTTTATGATTTAGTATTCAATTAAGTTTTATCTGATTAGCTGATTGAACAAATTCACACACAAAAGACAAAAAGTTAATAAAATAACATTTTTACGACAATTAATATTCAATAGAAGTAATTTAAAGCAACAACATAAAATCAAGTAAAAATTCATTTCAGTAAAAAAAAAAAAAAAAAAAATCAATTTAAACTTAAGTGAAAAAGAAAATATAAAATTACCTGTATATAGCGTTTCTTAGATGTGATCGATGTCCACTAAATTATTGCCAGGGAGAAGTGCCTCAATCGTGCAGCTTTTTAATATACACCGCACAATTTAGACACTCACCAGGCTTTTGACTTTAGTTACAGTGACCCATGGTCGTTGACCTCTGCAGAAGGGGTGCCTTAGAGGGTGGTCATTCATATTTCTGTAGGAGGGCTACCTCAGTGTGGACTTTCAGAGTTCATGGTTGAATTGAGGAGAGAGAAACCTCAACTTTTCTTTTGCTTTTTAGAAAGTGACTTATTTGAAAGTGAGGAGAGAGAAACCAATGAATATTAAAGAATTAAGTACTTGAAATATGAGTAAAAATAAATAAAAAAGCAGGAGAAAATTAAAATATGTATACATATATATAGAAAAGTGACTTATTTGAAAATATAGACTACTATAGAGCCATAAAGCCAGCCACTCTAAGGATTGCTTCACCTTTATAAGTAATATTTTGGATTGAACTACAAAAAAATATTAAATAGCTTTATCTTATCCTCCCCCTCCACACACATACCAAAAAAAATAAGATAAACATATATTAAAGATATTTATTATACAGTATTTTCTTTCAACTATCAGTTATACAAGAAAATATATCACGTATAATAATTAAATATAAAAAATAAAGTGTTTTTAAATTATCATAAGACGCTTTAAATGACTATTTTAGCAATGGGAAATTCTTCCATAGTTTTGTTTATGATAACAGTAAAGAAAATTTATAGTTTCTCTAAATTATAATAATGATTTATTATTTTATACAAAAGATATGTGTCATTTCATTTACAAGAACTATTTTGAAAAATTAATTATTTTAGCAATAGCAAATCACAGTAATGTTTAGTTTATCTATGGTAAATGAAAGTTAAAAAAAAAAAAAAAATCTAACTGCACTAAAATAACTTATTTATTATTATTATTTTTTTTTTTTTTAAGTAATTTAGTATAACCACATGAAAGATAATTTATAAATATTTTTACAAGATTTATTTTAAATGAATCTATATAAATATTTTAACAAAGGAAACTTTAGTTAATGTTTTAGTTTATCTATGGCAGAGTGGAAATAAAAAGATAAAAATTACAATTGAACCAAATAGTGATTATGTTTACTTAAATATTTATGCAACATATTTTTCTCACATGAAACACAATATCAAAATGCTTTTTATAAGTTTTACAAATGCAAATTAATCAGTACTTATTTTAGTGAAAGAAAATTAAATTGATTAATTTTACTTTTCTATGGTAACATACACTGATGGTGCTAATATATTTACTTAAATTTTAATGTAACTTAACTCTCTTCTGCATTAGTTTATAAGCAATCAATTTTTAAAAAGTGTCACAAATTTCAGCAGTGTCATCGATTTTATATTTCATTACTTAATCTGTTTATTACTTTCATTTCATATTTTTATTTCCATTTCGCTGTTTTCATATAACGTTCATTAAGAGTTATCTGCTAAATTTGGATATTTCCCCCTTTTTCATTTTTAATAAAAAGACATGAATATGTTTTTCTTTAATTATAACTTAAATAAAGTTCAAAATTTCGAGTACATGAAGCAACAATAAATTAACACATAAGCATGGTTAATATGGTTTTTTTTTAAAACCCAGAACAGTATAAAAATTATGCAGAGATAGAGAAACCAAACCAAGTTTTTGTCAAACATATGTACGTACACCATTAAAAATAAAAATTAATAATTATGTAAACTGTAAGAACTGCTGAAATTTTTAACACTGCTCCGTTTCTAAATACTATATTACTCAACTTTTATTTTAAATAACGAAATCAACTTAAATAAAACTTCATACGAAATAAACACAACACAACAAATGATTATTAAGCCTTACGTGATATAGTCAACGAGTCACACAAGAAATTAAAAATAGATGCAAAAATGTAGTACGTAAGTAAAAAATTCTTACCAATCTAAAGATGTTATCCACACTTTTAAGGTACAACAGTGTAATTTCTCTCTAATGGCGTTGATCCATATATTTTTTATCGTTGCATGCTTTGAAATTATTTCAACGTCTGTGTCTAGCATGTTCGTTTGTACAGCAATTTGTCACCATATTTACTATAAAAAATGAATTGATAGGAAAACATAAAGAAGAAATATTATTAATTTTTTGAAATAAGGCGAATGATTTAAAAAAAACACAAATATAGCGAAAATAATAGCATATGATAAAACTAGGATCGTCAATTGAAAACAATGGTGGGCGCGGGAAAGTCGAGCTCTTTTGCCATCCACCAGGGTGCCCTTTAATTATTGACGTCACGAGGAAATGCTCTATACACTATATACATTAAGTCGCGAGCGGTTAACAGGAGTCTTCTACAATATAGGAAATGTTGACTAGTCATTTTCAGTACTTTTTGGCGATTTACCTGGCAACCATACGGAGGGTTGCTAGCTCTTGTTATACATCATTATATTGGCGTTAAAATATTTTATGTTTATAATAAATAAATGTTTCGTTCGATGTTCGATTGCATGATGGGAAGATCTCTTTTAATCCGTGTTTACGAAACCCATTTAGGCATGGGAAGAGAAAAGTATTTTTTGTTCTTTTTTATTAGGTGACTTTCAAATCAATTAATAGTTTGTTGTCTTAATATTTTAATCTTAATTTAATAATGTTGATAAATTTATTGCATGAAGCGATTCACAATTTCACATTAAATTGAATCTATTCATTATATTTTTTTCAGAGTAGTAAAATAAGAGGGTTTTTCTCTTTCTTTAATAATTAGCAAGTAATGGAAATTTACCAGCTGCTTATTTGAAAAAAAGAAAGAAATACGTTCCTGAATCTTTTTCATTACTGAAAAAAAACTTTATATATTACTATATAGTTATGTTATAGAAAATAAAGCTGTTGTAAGTGTTAAATAAGAATGCAAGCAAGTTGAATAAAATACTAATATAATATTTTATAACTTAAATGCAATGTCTTAAACTATAATAAACTATGTATAAAAACTATGATGTCTAATAACTTAAATGCTACATGTCTTCACATATAGCTTATTAGTATTACCTCAGAGAAATTATTTTTATTTACTTGGAAAATACTTGTATATTGCGTTAAGCAATAATACAAATCCGTGTTTCCTATGTCAATAATAATAATAATTAAAAAAAGAAAAATCCATGCTTTTCCTTCTTTTAATGTTTATGTTTAAAACTGGAATAATTTTATTCTTTCATTGTTGTATGAGCATTTTTATTATCTATGTGAAATGTTATCCATTTATTTTATAATATCATTTATGTTATAAAAATAATGAAATTAGTTAATAGTGTATCTTTTGATCACTAAGTTAAAAAAAAAAGTAAATAATATCAGAATTTTGAAGCTTACAAGTTATCTTATAAAGACTGAGGAAAAAAAGTTTTGTTTCTAATTATTTCAGAGGAAAGCATTTTTATTCAAATCGAATAAAATTATATTGCTCATGTAGACATTAAGCAAATTATTTTCATAATTTCATGTCTATACTAAAAATGAAAGATCATATTTTCCATAATTTTCTAATGAATTAGATGTTTTTGAACAACTTTCTAAAAATGAATGAAGGATTATGTCCTTTTACATTTTTTATTCATTTATTTAACCATAGCATAATAATGTAATAAATTTTGATTCCCCCCCCCCCCCACATTTTTATACAGAGTTTTCTTTGCATTATTACAACAGGATTGTTAGTCTCATGAGTGTTATTGTAGCTAAATATCAACATTGCATGAATATATTTGTTGTTTTGTATAAATAAATAGTTTTTCTAATTATCGATTGTAACTGCATGGAAAACCATTACTTTTTAATTAAAGCATTTTTATTTGAAATTAGGACCTTATTTTAGAAGCCAAGTGACTCTCATGATTTAATGACTATTTCAATATTAAAAATTTTTAAAGTAAATATTGATTTTAGTTTGATTTAAAACCAAATATTTGAGATAATCTAAGCTAGGTTTGTTAAGCTAATTGCTAATTATTGATACAAAAGGATTTGCAGAATGTTTTTTAAAGATAATTCTCATGAGGAAAACAGGTACTTGCCAAGACACTTTTTGAAATTTAAATAAATAAACTCACTATTAATTACCAGATTAGAAAACTATAAGGAATCCATATCTAGATAAGTTTCTTTCTTTAAGAAATTTTTCAAATCATGTAAAACTGATAAAGATAATGCATTTAAAAATCACCCTATTTCAACTAAGATGATGATGTTTTTTTTAAATCCTAATAAACATATAAAAATATATTTTTAAATGACAAAAATTCAAAGAAAACTTATTTTTATCTATATAGAGAATAAAAAATATTATAATATATATATATATATGTATATACATAAACATTTTTTGCAATATATGGTATTTTCTTACAAACTTATTTATTATTTTAGCAGTATATCGATTGATAAGGAGAAGGGAGGGATGATGTCCATCAACATTTTTCATGATTTACTTAGTAGCTATATTGCAGTTTTATGGCATGGAATAACACCAAATTCAATATATGAGATATTTATTCAGACTATATTTTGCCTGAGACTATCTGCTAATGTTATGAACAATTATTCATGATTTGTCAATTACTGTTTTTTGTAAACATCATCTGGTGGATTTAATTTTAAGAAATTAAGCATATAAAAATGCTATAAAATATCTGCTTTTAACAGGAAACTTACTTATTTTTTTTAACTATATTGCCTGTTTTTATGTTTTAATGTATATTTCTCCTGTTTGTTTTATATATTCGAAAATCTTGCAAAATTTCAGTTAAAAACAAGTTTTTGCAAATTCTGAATAATTTAATTTGCAACACATTTATTGGTAGTGTTATGCTAGTATTTTGTTTTAATTTCAAAACAAAAATTATAATCCTGTGTGCATTATCTAGTACCGTATTCCAATTGCTACACTGTAAGTTTCTTAGTTTCCACCTCTCTGTAGAAATCATTTTCTTGAAAAGTCATTATCAGTTTTTGAAATAAATGTAAATCTAATGTGAAATTGTGACCATAAATTAGAGGTGCACAACCTGCGGCCCGGGGGCCACATGCGGCCCAGTAGGCATCAGTTTGCGGCCCGCCAAAGGACTGACATTTTAGGTCGAATAAATCATTAGCAGAAGAAAAAACATAAAAAAGAGAGAAAGAAATAGTATTTATTTGTTGCATCTGCAAAACTGGCATTTTACAAAATCTTTTTTTTTTTTTTTTTTTTTTGAGGGGGAAGGGAGAGAATGAAAATGTTGGTTTTTATACACATTTCTGTTTGAGAGCTAAGTTTTCCATTCCATTTCTCAATAATGTAACCCAGAGTATGTTCTTAATTTTTTATTGGAAAAATCATAGAATAAGCTATTGGTAAGTGGTTATTTTGGTACACTCTATCAGGCTTTACATTTATGCTTATTGTTTTTGTGACTCCCAATCTAACTTTTTTTTTTTTTCTCTCTCTGCAAACCACACTTTTTATTTGTTTATTTATCACTTTGTATTTTATATGATACATTTGTTTCATTCTTTTGTTTACTATTCAATATAATTTTTTTTTAAGCAACATATAAAACTAACTAAAGTTTTGCACACAGGCATTTGTCAATGATAGTGCACCTTTTTATACATGCATGATGCATGTGTATATGTGTGTATGTATATATTACACGGCAAATATAGTTTAATTCTTTTATATTACCGTATATTTCTGAATATAAGCCGATCCGTATATAAGACGAGAGTACATTTTTCCCTTCAGAAATTTGCGCAAAACCGCAAACCTGTGTATAAGCTGAATTGAAAAAATACTCTTTTAAAGTTCAAGTATATCGCCAAAATGGTGAAAATATTGCCAATCTATAAAACTTTCAGGATAATCTGTCCAATGAAATTGCGCGAAGTGCATGCTTATCCAACTGAATTCCTTAGCTATGACGTAAAATGATTGCTGTGTGTTCACCAACGGCAATAGTTTTAACTCTGGCAACCTTATCAGAAGGGAGGCTAGCACAGGCATCGAACAGATGCTCTCGCACACACAGTGAAGGACAAGTGCCGGCAGCTGAAAACGATAGTCGGCGTAATACCAGGGGGCTTAACGTCGATGCTGCTGCCACTGGATGTTTGCATAAATTAGCCATTTAAGGACCGATTGTGTCAATTTTTTTTTTTATGACGTATTTAAATTATTTTGTATATTTCTACTTTTGAGTATTTTTACCAGTGCCTCAAGGCAATCTTTAAAAAAAAAAAAGAAGATTTGCCACTTTTTTTGATAGTGTAAGCCTAGAAACATTTGAAACAGATATGATTTAATTGTATAAATTAAAAATATGAACAGGAGTCCTGTTTTTTCAAGTTTCTCTTATACTATTTCCGAATCAGACAGAGAAGTTACTCCATTTGTGCAACCTGCCAATGATGTCAGCTATCAGCAGGTCAAAAAAAAAAAAAAAAAAAGAAATGTAAACACACATGACTACATCGAGCTGCTCTAGAAATAAATTTAAAATTGCTAATTTAAGAGTTTTATAAGCGATAATCATTTAAAAATAAGGTTTAATATCATTATTTTACTTTATATATAGTTTTTAAGCTTAACCACTTCACTGTCCACTGTAGTATGTGGAAGGTTACATTTCCCCCAAGTTATCTCGGGATGGCCGGTGAAGTGGTTAAAATATATACATTCAATCATTGTTTCTAAAGTACATTTTTTTGCTAGAAGTGTGGACTCGTATATAAGACGACCCCCGTACTTCAGCTTCCTAAAAATTTCCAAAAATTCTCGGCTTATACATGGAAATATACGGTATCTCGTCTGTAGCCCTTTGTATCCTACTGAACAGTGAGAGAGGCCCTCTAGCCAAAAAGGTTGTGCATCCCTACCATAAATTATAATGAAGGAGGAGTAGTAGATGGTTCTAAACTGTTCTTATATTATTTACTACCAGTAGTATACTGATATACAACGAACAATCCCCATGGCTTTGTTCTTTTGTCCAAGTTAATTCCTGAGATCTGTGACTATCTCATCTAAAATCAACAAAATTTTTATTCTTGGGGTTTGAATTACAGTATCATTTCACTGCTTTTTTTTATTTTTAAGTAGTTTGTAATTAGGCAAACTTTTGAATTACATAACTTTTTTCTTTCACCGCAGTTTCCCAAAATACTGTTTCATGAGTGCTAAAATATAGTATAATTGAATTATTATTATTATTTATTTATTTATTTTTTTTTTTGGGGGGGGGGGGGGAATCACAGCAACAGCTATCTGATGAGATGATTTTTTTTTTTTTTTTCATCAATTTCAGACATATATGAATCTTTCAGCATTAATTTACTGATTTTAGTACTTTTTTCAAAGTTTATTCTCAAGAATATGATTGTTTTGCCAAAAAATTGATAAAACTTTCTTTCTGTGTTTGTGTGTGTGTTTTATTGTTGAAATACAAATTTTTGTTTTTGTCTATTATTGAAATTTATGCTTAAAGTAGTTCGTTAAAAATAATAAATGGTGAAAACAAAATGCTTTAAAATTTGGATTTAATGATTAAAAAAAGAAAAGGAAAAAAAAAGTAACAGCTTTAAGATTATGCAGATTTTATTTTCTCATCTTTGTAATTTCATTTAAAAATGTTTCCTTCATATTTCAAAAATAAATAACAAGCATTGAATAAAATTGATATTTTTTCTTCACATAAATAATGAATATTCCTTATCCTCTCTTAAAATTATGCAAAATCTCCTGATTTTTTCCCCACCATAGTTCGCATTTATGGTGTGTTATTTTTATTTTGGTACATATCACCAGAAATGTGGTATACCTATTACTGAGGGCGTGTTCAGTAGAGCGCCCGATCCACGACCGGTCGAAAGATTCCGAGCCAAAGCGTTCAGTGGTGTCGACCGATCGAGAGCGATCCAGAGTCACATCGTTCAGTGGAATGGACCGATCTTGACCGGTCGTGGATCAGAAAGCCCAGAAAAATTTCTTGATCCATTGGGTCACGTGATGGATCAAATGCGCAATAGGTTGAAAATCAGGCTCTGATTGACATTACGCAGTGAAAACCTGAACAATGAACACCTGTTTTTGACAATGATTGTTTATTTGTTTGATTAGCTGAGGATTAATACAGATGTACCTATTTATATGCATTGTTTGTGCTGTAGAAAATAAGGTAAGTAATTCCATAAAATGCTAAACTATATTATGTTTATTTATTTATTGTGTAAAAAAGATTTTTTACGTAATAACGATTTTCGATACGTAATTTTTTTTTATTGATGAACGTAACATTCAAACATAAAATTAAAACAAAAATTTACACAATTTTAATTGAAAAAAAAATATATATATATATTTTTTTTTTAATTCGGACGCTATCATATTTTGTTAATTTAATATATAAAAATAAGCTGGGAAGAATTATATTTCTTTTTTTTTTCAGACAAAGCTTTTCATTCATGCGATTGTTTTTTGTTTACAAATAGAAAAGTTTGTAAACGATTGTATTTTTTACCTTTAAAACAATAAGTTAACTATAAGTAAATAAATTAAAATCCTTCCACATATTTTTAATTTAGGTAAAAATAAGTTTAAGATGTCAATTATTAAATTTAATAAACCAAACAGACTGTAAAAAAAGTAGCTATAAAATTATGCAGTGTTGTTTACATTGCTAGTTTATTTTAATATTCAGTCGGTAATAAGAGAAAAAGCTCTTTATATTGATTCATAAATCGAAGAAGAAAGTAAGATTATTTTTTATATAAATCCATTACTGAACAGCATATTTCATATTTTATATAATTTATTTATTTATTTTTTTCAAAAACGTTTTTGTTGTACATTTCTGTTCATAATAAAATTCAAAGAGAAAGAAAGGTGTTTTAAGTGCTCATTTAAGATAAATCTACTCTGCTCCTTTAAAAATAAATGTAATGTAACATTCTTAACATTTTCATGATTAAAATTTATACGTGAATTTAGAAAAATCATAACCAAAGTAATGTATGTTAGTAATTTGTCAGTACAATCAATTAATAGCTTCTTATTTTTTGTTAGCAGAGTACAGAATTCTACATTAATAAGAAAGAAGTAAAACTGTTATTTCATAAAAGATCTTTCTTTCTTTTTTTTTTTTTTTTTTTTTTTAAAGAAAAAACGTAATATAGTTTAGCATTTTATGGAATTACGTATTAAAAGTCCAGACAAAATAAACAGAAATACAATAACTTGCTAATTGCTAATACAGGTCAAATTAGATAGATGGCGCTGCTCCTATCACGTCAAAATTTTTCCAAAGCGTTCAGTAGATTCCTGGCCCGATCCAAGACCGGTCCAGGATCAGTGACGTCATCGCCCGGTCGAATTGATCCATCTCGGGCGCTCTACTGAACACGCTCTGAATTGAATCAAAAATTTTGTACCTATAACTTACGCAAAAATATCCACATGTTAGTTAAATAAAAGTGGATTTTTATGAAAAATCTGTACATTTTTGTTGTTACGATCTTCCATTACAGCTTTATGTTCAATTGATGTATATTATAATAATACAGAAGGAAGTTCTGTTATGGCCACAGAATACTAGTTTATATTGTACTCCAAAACAGTTGGTTAGTTGGTTGTAGGATTTAAAGCCAATTGACTCCGTAAGTGTTCTAGGCCTGTAGGGGGAATGCCCTCTGTGGGGGGGTCTTTCTAAGGGGTCCTAGCCCATATTTATGTGAGTTTCGAAGGAAACAATAAAAAACTCCCAACGGCTAGGTCGATGAGCACGACCTGGGATTGAAACCGGCACCTCCCATCTACCAGCTTTGAGTTCAAAACTGCTCGGCCACAGGTGGTCTCTCTTAAAAACAGTTGTGTTGGCAGGTAAGTATATAGGATCACTCTCTTGGTCATGTACTAAAAATATCTGGAGTGACTCTAATTGACTATTAATATTTACTTATCTACTTGAACATTATCTAACTAACAGTTGTATAAATAAAGTAAGGCAAGTCATTAAATAAACAAAAGTGAAAATTTGTTGAATACATTTATTCAACAAAATAATTAACTTATAACATTATAAAAATGAGGAACCTTACTTAAGCTTCTGTTGTTTTCCCAAAGTCCTTTCAAGGGAGCTCCCCCTCATCCTCAGTGGGTGGCTTGCTTCATCTTCAAACTGTTTCCCTTCGGTCTGGCGATTTATCATGTGATGTTAATAACTGCAAACTGCTGTTTTCTGCCACAGAAAAGTTAATCAAAAATGAATTATTTGGTTTTTAATTTTCGAATTCATTGCATAATTGTTTTAAGTTGTACCTAGACCCACATGCACTTTTCATAGATTGAATAAGTTTTAATTTTGCTTCCTTAAAGAGGTAAAATAATGAATTTTGATTAATTAAAGTAAAATTTTGAGTCATTATTAATATTTCTATACTAGCGAGCTTCGCCCGCTAGCGGGTCAGTATTTTCAAATGAATCACTAAAATTAATGAATCACTAACAGTAAATTTTAGCATTAAGAAAAAAAAAAAGAAGAAAAAAAAATCATTTCTGATTGGGTAAGAAGTTAGCCCGGGTCCTCACTGCCTTCGGCAGCGCAGTCCCATGTGCACTGCACGCGCACAACTTAAGGGATACACGCGCTGCGCGCGCCTATTCCTGCTCTGACCTTTCATGCCCCCTAAAGAAAATCATTTCTGATCGGGTAAAAACTCATACCGGGTTCCCACTTCCTTCGACAGCGCAGACCCCTGCGCGCGCACGTGTGAAGTTATATGTGCACTTATATTCCTCCTCAGATCAAATTTTTATTCTTAAAAGAAGAAAATCAAAAAAATCAATTCTCATTGGTTAAAAAGTTGGGCCGGGTCCCCACTGCCTTTGGCAGCGCACGTGCACAAGTTATGGGATAAGCGTGCGGTGCACGCCTATTTCTTTCCTACCCTTTCAGCCCCTTCTAATTAACCTACGTATAACTATTTTGAATGGTCTTACTCAATTAGCTGAAATGCAAAAGAACACCTAATCAGGACGCCTCAAAACGTGTAAATCTGGTGAAATCTTTCGATAATATAAAAGAACTTTAAAATATCTTTCGAATGATGTATTAAAAATAATTTAATCATGATTAGAAATTGAAATTTGAAAATATTACAGCGACATCTGGTGGTAGAAATTTCTGTATTCCACTGTTCGATCCCAAATCAACAAAGCTTTCTAATGATGTATTACTTATGAAATTATTTTAATTAGTAGTTAGTTGAGATATAAAAGAAAACTGATTCAGGAGACCTCAAAATGTGTAAATCTTGTGAAATCTCGAATTCCATTTTCGATAATGTTAAAGTTCTTTAAAATGTGTATCGAATGACGCATTAAAAAAAATTTAATCATTATTAGAAATAGAAATATTCAGACTCTGATTAACGCCAGGGCATACGGGGCAGTTGCCCTGGGCCCCCCCTTCTGGAAGGGGCCCCCCAACAGGCATAAGCAGAAATATTGCAACCTAAAGACCTCTTATGCCACTGCAAGGGGGCCCCCCAGAATAAGCTTGCTCCGGGGCTCCAAGTAATCTAAGTCCGGCCCTGGAAATATTGAAATTTAAAACTATTACAGTGCCATCTGGCAGTAGAAATTTCTGTAATCTACTGTTCGATTCCATCTCAACAAAGCTTTTAAATTATGTATTACTTATGAAATTTTTTTAATTAGTAACTGAGACAAAAGAGAAACCCATTCAGGACAACTCAAAACGTTTAAATCAGGAGAAATATCGAATATCTGTAATCTACTATTCAATTCCAAATTAACAAAGCTTTCAAATGATGTATTACTTATGAAATTATTTTAATTAGCAGCTGTGATGCAAAAGAAAACCCATTTAGGAGATCTCAAAATGTGTAAATCAGGTGAAATCTCTAATTCCACTTTCGACACTTTAATTAGTAGCTGAGATACAAAAGAAAACCCATTCAGGAGACCTCAAAACGTGTAAATAAGCTGAAATCTTGAATTCCACTATTGCGATGCAAAAGAAAACCTAATCAGGACATCTCAAAACGTGCAAATTGGGTGAAATCTCGAATTCCCCTTTCAATAATGTAACCGTACTTTAAAATGTGTATCGAAAGACTTATTAAAAAAAAAAAATTAAACATAATTAGAATCTTAAATATTGAAATTTTAAATTATTACAGAGCCATGACACCTCAAAACGTGTAAGTCAGGTGAAATTTCGAATTCCATTATCTACGGTAGTCGGTTAATGGAAGTAAATAGAAAAAGAAATATTTTTACGTTAAGTGTATTTGTGTCGTTTTGAAACTGGCATCCTCTTTTGATAGATAAAATGTCAGGCGTGTAAAGATAAAATTTAATTTGCAATTAAAATGTAAATCTTTTGTTTATTGACCAAAATTGATGAAATTTGAACTGAAAGTTTGTTTTGTGGTGTTAAGATTGTATACTAAGTGAAATGTGCGAATTTTAAAAAATTGAAGAAAATAGAAAATTGCAATTTTTAATCTCAGTACGAAAACACGTGACCTCATTAAATACCAGATGTGTTTCTTTCCGTTCAAGACTGTAGACTATCGTCTGCAAAGCTAAGATTCTTGTGATTTGTTGCCAACATTTTTTTATAGTTTATTTAATTTTAAAAAATCTAATTGTCCGATTGATAAGCCGTTTAAACCATCGGATTGAGAAAAAAAAGCAATTTCCAATGGTATCTTGTTTGTAACAATACGACTGATATTTCTAATTTATTTTCCACTTTTTCTGTAAAAATGTCACTTTTTAAGCATTTAATCATGAATTCTGGGTCATTTTTCGGTAGACATGGGTCAACATTTTAATTAAATTCTCCGCTAATTAGGGTCGCATCGCTTAGCGAATTGTCGAGATGAAGAAATTCTGCATCTGTCAACACCGGTTTCGAGGCGATGCGGCCATTAGCGCCGGAGCTTTAGCGATGACAAGGCATTTCTCACAGACAGACAGACAGATGCACACAGATTTTAATAATATAAGGAGATTCTATACAAGCGAAACATTTATTTATTGTTGTAACATATTCTTTCCATTTTGTTATTTATTTTTGGTTAACTTTGCAATGAGGTACGATAGCTATGTTTTCATTGGAAGAAATATGTAAACAAACGCTACCACTCTGGGATGTATTTTTTTTTTTATTATTATTGGTTATACTTTAATGTATAATGCTGTTTTACTTAGAATATATTCTGAACATTACTTTAAAAAAAAAATTAAAAAAAAAAAAACTATAAATTAATAAACTAATTTTTGTAATAATCCTTTTCAGCTGAAAAATGTCAGAGACCTAGTTTGAAATCCTCTGCATTGCCAACCCTTTGCTTTACAAAAACATTAGTAACCAAAGGAAAAGATGAGTTTAAAAGAAGTGGAATCATTTAAAAGGCTCATTATGAAGAAATTAAGAGGTATTTTTTAATTTTAGATAAAAATCCATTTTTGCATGTTTACTAAATACAATTGTGCGGGTTAGACATCCACTTACATTTTTGCATCTGGAACAGTCCTGTGTAATAAAATCAGGAAATGAATGATCGAGCTAATTAGCAGAAAGTGTGAAGTACAATTTTCAATCAACAAATGTTGGTTATAGTCCATATTTTTCTTTCAGTTTACAAAAACAGAAGAATGTAATGTTTTAAGATAAAAATGTTTCAGGTCAGAAAGGGTTATAGGTCACATTTTGCGAGAGCAGGTAATATTTGTTTAACTTTTGATATAAACTAACCACTTCTCATATGGAATTCCTTTCAAAGAACCATATCATTACACTCCATCTGTGAAAATAGCAGATATTTCCTATGAATCTGAGAGTAGAGGAAACAAGTGCTTAATAAACTTTATATTTTTTAATGGGTATATTATTATATAGGTAGATTATTGAAAAAGTGAATTCTGTGTCTTACCAGTAACAACCCATAAAGTGACTAGTTATAACGCATAAGTGCTCAAATGTTCCCCCGTACTTGCATGCTGCACATCATCACTTATGTCTTTTTGTGTGTGTGCGTACAAGTTAGCCAGAGCTTATTGCCATCCTTGTTTACAATCACATATCAGATCTCTAATTCCTGAATAATTCTTACTCCTCATGGCCTGACACACCTACACATGCCTTTTGGGCATGACCTTTTGAACTACCCTGTGTGTTTCCATTTTTAGATAATGTAAAAATACTTGAACTGATATATATTCTGACCCCAGTAGCAGAAACAGTATAGGATTTCAGAGAGTGCTGCAGATTTTTTTGAAGCTCTGCAGATTAATTAATTGAACATCTCAAAAATAAATGTCAAACTAAAAAATACAAATATAACTTATGTTATGTAACTGGATTACTGCATTTGTTGCATACTTTTAATTAATTTTGTTTTGAAAATGCAAATTTTATATGTTTTATGAATTGTTAATACATTTTGCGATACCAGACTTCCTCTAGCATTACCAGATAGCAGACAAATTTTGTTTTGCTGCTGACAAATGCAGAAAATTCTGCTATTTGGATTCTGACTATGTTGTTTTGGCACAGCATAACATAAACATAAAAATGTTTAAAAGTTAAAAACGTAATTAACATAATTATTGTAAGTAATGTAAATTAAAGTTTAATTGTCTGTCAATGTGTCAATCCATCTGTTGAACAACACTGTAACTTTCATACTTAAATAATGAAAAGTGTTATCAAATTGTCTTTTGTTATTTATTAATATTCCTTATATGTTAGTAAAAATAGTGTTGTTGTCAGTTCTTATTTGTTCACATGATCCGATACACTGAAAAAAGAAAAATTAAAGGCGTTTCAATTTATCGGCAGAAAATTTTTGAAACTCGATTTAATAATGTAACGGCATTATTTCCTATTAAACAAAACTCACATACAGCTAGAATATTTTTCACATAGAAATTCAGGTATTTGTTATTTAATATTTAATTTACTCTGTCATATAAAAAAATTAAAATTAAATCAAAATATATTTTTTACATATTATTAATGAAAATTATTTTATGTGTGTTTAAAATTACACTCTTTGAATGAAACACAATAGAAGGAGATTGCATTAAGGAAACTAATAATATTTGTAGTTGTGATTATAAACAGATCCTAATCATTAATTTTTTTTTAAAACATTTTTATAAGTGTTTCAAAATTTAGAATAAGAAGCTGAAAGTAAGATTGCTATCATATTATTAAGTTATGTAATCACTATGTTACAAGTTCATAAAATATGTTGAATTAATTTGGTTTCAGAGTATAATTTTGTGAAAAGACATCAAATTTTGCCTGGCTCGACCCTTGTCGTTAACTTGTTATCACAGACTTGGTGCTAAATAAACAAATACAGGAGAAGTCTTGAATGCATGAAATGTGTTAAGGAATAATAAGCAAGAAATTCAGACAGCTGTTTTAGCAGCATTGAATATAATATCATCAGTGTACATGAAATCAGTGTTCATGGACACAGGGCTGTAGGAACGTATTCTGGGGCATATATTCTTATGTGTATTACAAGAAATGATGACATACTTTTTGAAAAATATTTCAAAATTGATCCCACATATTTTTCACAAAGTATCTCAGTACTTCTCGATAAAATGATAAAATATGCATTTGAATAGTTTAAAAAATGTTTCTTATGAATTTATTGTTTGTGTTTAAGGAATCATCTGCTATTGCTGATTTTAAATTATATTAAAACATTATTAATTCTATAATTACCTTTTTCGTAAAACAGATATTTATATACTGTAATTTATTGTTTGCTATATTACGTATTGTGTGTGGAATAAGAAAGATGTACAATAGAGAACCTGAAATCTGCCTAAGTCTGAAGTTGCACAGCCTGTTGGATATAAACAATAAAATTCACTATTAATAAATTACAAACTGCAAATCAGAATTTTTAAAAATGATCACGAATGCAGATTCTATACTTGCATTTTATGAATACAAAAAAAATAATAATAACTAGCAGGCTACGCCCGCTTCGCTGGTCACTATTTTTAAATGAATCATTATAATTAATGAATTCTCAAAATTGCATTAATTTTTATCATGTTAAACAAAAAGAGAAAAAAAAAAAAACTCTGATCGGGAAAAATGTTGCACCGGGTCCCCACTGCCTTCGGCAGCGTAGACCCGTGCGCGATGCACACGCATGAATGCATATATATGACGCTGTGCTTAGGTGGCTGTCACTTGTTATCATTTGTTTCATATATTGCTTTGCATGCGTATGATTTAAAATAGTTATTCAAGTAAGTTTCCATGTATACATCATTTCTTAATTAGCGTTACTTTACTTTATTTTATACTTAAAATTGTTATACTTCTTTTCCGATTATTATCTGAATGGGTATAATACTTTTCTGTGTGATATCTTAATATATATTTTTTTTTTTTTTTAAGTATAGAGATTTACTTCCGACCAATTTTTGCTTGTAACTCTATGAAGACATGATATAAAGAATATAAACTATACCTTTTTCTGAACTGCCTTGACCTCAGAAATTCGAATATGTAGTCAAAAATGGGTGTTACTATTCCGAAAAAAAAATTAAAAAAGCAAGTTTTAATATGTAGATGAGATACCCTAAACAAAATTTAGCAATTGCATTAAAAACTAAATGTTATTACTAATCATTAGGCATGAGCTGCTAATTTTTACGATAATTTACGGCAAAATTAGTCGGGGAAAGAAATTATTATTATTTTATGACTGTACATATGCATATGTGCATATATGTTTGTGAGTATATGATTCATGTATGTATATACATTTTTTGGGGAAGGGCAGGGTGAAAATTCAGAGCAAAATACATTAATTTAAATTATTTTCGTACATAAATTAACAATAGAATTGGTAAAAATTTAAGATTATAAATTAAATCTATAATAAAAAGAATAAATAATGGATCTATTACAACAGTTCTTTAGCTATCATAATTGTTGAAAGGTATTTTCATTTCGAAAAATCAGAATGTATTTATTAATTTTTGATCCGTTAACCAAAGTTGTCAAACATTAAATATCGTTAGTCTCCTTGCGGGCCGCAAGAAACTACGTAGTGGGCCGCGTGTTGGCCAGCCCTGCTCTAAAACACACTCAATGCTGTGCATGCAGTGGCGTATCCAGGATTTTTCCAAGGGGGGGGGTTCGTCCTTTCGAATTTTTAATTAAGTTTATTTAGGCTTAATTAAGTTTAATTAAGTTTATTTTTAATTAAGTTTAACAATCTTTTAAAATATCATAATTACTTGCCGAAAATAAGAGTAAGAAAATGAAATATAGTAAAACAAACTCACCAATTAGAAGACCAAACTAAAAAATCTTTAATTAGCGACGAATAACGTAGAGCCTGTACAAACTGCTACACAAAACATAAAATTCAATACATAGTTACGCTTACGCAAAATTTTTCATTGAATTTTCTTATTTACAGAGCGAAGTCTAATCGACGAGAAGTTTTCGCTAGTTCATTTAAAATGTCTTCTACTGTTGGGGTATTACAGTAAAACCTCTCTACGTTGGACACCTACGGTTCCATGAAAAAGTGTCCAACTTAGAGAGGTTTCCAACTTATAGGGGTTAGACATAATGTTAATGGATACATTCCGTTCCGAGAAAAAGCGTCCAACTTAGAGGGGTGTCCAAGTTGAGAGGTTTCACTGTATTTGGGTCACTCCTTCAAGGTCACTACTTCAATGGTCACCACTTCCCCATATGGTTGACCCCTCTTGTCATTCAATATAAACTCGTAAAGGTGAAATCCCTTCAGAGAATTGCTTTCAGGGAAACCATGTTTCGCGCCGCGCAAATGAAGTGGTTTAGTTATTTTCAGGAGTGTTTATCGCAGAGTAATGAAAAAAAAAGTTAGTCATAATTTTAAACCACTTCGTAGAAAAAAATATTCTATGCTTGCCATACATTTTTTCCGCCTGAAATGTGAAAAAAAATGTAAGGAACAGCCTAATTTTTCTTATCATACATTTTGTCAAGGGGGGGGGGGGGGGGTTTAAACCCCCAAACCCCCCCCCCCCCTTGCATACGCCACTGTGTGCATGTATTTACATTTTTATCTTTATTGTTGCAGGTTTCCTTTAAATAACCTGAATTATTGTAAAAATGGGTATTAGCCATCAAGAGGAATTCGTGGAAGCCATCTAAGTTATCTGTGTTATGTAATGAACATTTTGCCACTGATGCATACAAGTCTAATGGCAAGTTTTATCTGAAAGATGATGCTGTACCTATGATTTTTTCTTTCCTTCTACATCTGCAGAAAAAAAAAAAATGAAAAAAGACGATTAATTATGAAACATGCACTACCAGTAAGTTTATATTCATTGAATCCAAAATAAATTAAAACTGTAAGTTTTAAGTAAACCATAGCACTTTTCATCGTAACAAACCAATTCTTTGCATTGAGCACTTTATTTTATGTTGCTTTTATTGATGAAATTAGATTCACTTAAGGAATTTTCAATGTGAAAAATTTTCTTATTTTGAATTATTTATAACAAGTATTTATTTCATTAATTTTATGCAAATTATTTCATTAATTTTATGCACATTTTATTAATTAATGCAAAAGTTTTTCTAGGTATTAACTCTTCAAATGGTTATTACCAACAGTTGTTTGCATGTAATGTATGAGTTGCAAAATTTAATATAATGATGAGGTGTCTCAATTCTTTCTGTATATGTTTATATATATATTTCACAGTATATGTATAATTATTGGAAATATACATAAAAACTTACAAATTTTACAATGAATATTTAGTAAAATACGTTTTAGTCTGTTTTTTGATTTACATGTATTTATATAATAGTAGGTGCAAGAATGGTATTTCATAGTTTAATTATTGTTTTTCAGAAATGTTTTCAATTTTATTGTCATTTCATCTTTTTTGTTCAAAAATATCTAAGGAATCTTTGTGGTGATATTTAATGAAATCAGATGAGTAAAATTTTTTTCATGCAGTTATTAAAAATGGAATTTCTCATGAAATTTGCGTATGTTTACCAAATTAATTATTGTGTACATAGTGTGTACGAAGAAATATTGGCTTTAAATTCTTAAATTTTGATCTTAGACATACATAACAAAGTTGTATAAAATATATAATTTTTAAGATCAATTTATCTATAATAATAAATGGAAAGGTTTGTCTGTCTGTCTATCTGTCTGTCTGTTCTTTTATACGTTCAGCCCCTATTGAACGCAGAAATACAAGAATTGACATAAGGATGCTCTGTAGCCTTTCCGATGTTTTCCTCAAAACAGAATTTAAAAATCTTAATTAGTTTCGGAGATATTAATTAAAATGTTGACCCATATCGATCGCAAAAATGACCAAAAATCCATATTGCTTAAAAAGAGGCATTCTATCAGCATTCAGCAGACGATTTTAACGGCTGTCTCTAACGGAAACAAAACATGTGAAACTCATTAATGTCACATGATCTTTAACTGGGGTTAAAAATTGCAAATTTCAAAGTGCTTCAAATTTTCTTTTTTGTACACAACACTTAATATACAACCTATTCAGCACAAAACCAACCTGCAGTTAAAATTTCATCAATTTTCATTAATAAACAAAGCAGTTACATTTTAATTGCAAATTAAAATTTATTCCAACACGTAATCTATCTTTCATTAGACGATAGGAGTTTCCATAGCAACAAAATACATTTCAAGGAACTAAAAAATACTTTTTCTTTTTCTTTTTACTTCCATTACCCGACTACCGTGGTATATATAGGTTTTGGGATTTTCCTGATTAGGTTTTCTTTTGTTATCTCAGCTACTAATTAAAATAATTTCATAATTAACACATTAGTTGAAAGCTTTGTTGATTTGGAATTGAACAGTAGATAACAGAAATTTCTACCGCCAGATATTTTAAAATTTCGATATTTCAAATTCTAATTAAATTATTTTTAATACATCATTCGAAAGATATTTTAAAGTTCTTTTAAATTATCAAAAGTTTTCACCATATTTACACGTTTTGAGGTGTCCTGAATCAGTTTTTTATTTTTTGTATATCAGTTATTAATTAAAATTTTTTTATAAGTAATACATCATTTGACAGCTTATTTTAGTTGATACACATTTTAAAGTACTTTTACATTATCGAAAATGGAATTCGGAATTTTACCCGATTTACACATTTTGAGGTCTCCTGATTAGGTTTTCTTTTGTATATCAGCTACTAATTAAAAAATTTTCACAATTAGAAAGCTTTTTTGATTTGGAATTGAACAGTTGATTACAGAAACTTCTACCGCCAGATGGCGCTGTAATATTTTAAAATTTCAATATTTCAATTTCTAATTATGATTAAATTATTTTTAATGCATCATTCGAAAGATATTTTAAAGTTATTTTAAATTAGCGAAAGTTTTCACCATATTTACACGTTTTGAGGTGTCCTGAATCAGTTTTTTATTTTTTGTATATCAGTTATTAATTAAAAAAATTTCATAAGTAATACATCATTTGAAAGCTTATTTTAGTTTATACACATTTTAAAGTACTTTTACATTATCGAAAATGTAATTCGGGATTTCACCCGATTTACACGTTTTGAGGTGTCCTGATTAGGTTTTTTTTTGTATCTGATCTACTAATTAAAATAATTTCATGAGTAACACATCATTTGAAAGCTTTGTTGATCTGGAATTGAACAATAGATTACAGAAATTTCTACCGCCAGATGGCACTGTAATTTTTTTAAATTTAAATATTTCAAATTCTAAGTATGATTAAATTATTTCTAATACATCATTCGAAAGATATTTTAAAGTTCTTTTATATTATCGAAAGTGGAATTCGAGATTTCACCTGGTTTACAAATTTAAGGTGTCCTGATCAGGTTTTCTTTTGCATCTCAGCTAATTGAGTAAGACCGTCCAAAATTGGTATATGTAAGTTAATTAGGAGGGGCTGGAAGGGTGGGGAAGGAATAGGCGCGCAACGCGCATGGGTTTGGGACCCGGTGCAAGTTTTTCCCCGATGATAAAAGATTTTTTTTTAATTTTAATTTCTTAATAATAAAAGTTTGAGTTGAGAAGGAATATGAGTGTACAGCGCACGCATATCCTCAAATGTGCGTGCACAGCACGCATGGGTCTGCGCTGCCGAAGGCAGTGGTGTCCCAGTGTGAGTTTTTACCCGATGCTAAATGATATATTTTTTAATTCCTTTTCTTAAGAATGAAATTTTATGAGTAATAACGTGGAATTTTGAGAAGTCATAAGGATGGTGAAGGAGTACGTGCGCGCAGCGTACGGGTCTACGCTGCCGAAGGCAGTGTGGACTCGGTGCGACATTTTTCCCGGTGAGAAATTTTTTTTCTTTTATTTTATCGCATGATAAAAATTAATGCAATTTTGAGAATTCATTAATTATTGTGATTCATTTAAAAATAGTGACCAGCGAAGCGGGCGTAGCCTGCTAGTATATATATATACAGCCCCCAAACAAGAAGCTTCCAGTGAATGAAAAGTACCTTATACACTAATAAAGAATGTACAAAATATTGCATTGTATCATGAAAAGTCTCCAAGATATAATGAGATGTTTATCAGGCGTTGTCCAGAGGTAAAACTGGATCCATTATAGGGCCCTTCACATAATTTTATATCTTAAAAAAGGACCCTTCACAAAATTTTACACCTTTTAAAAAAAAGGATCCTTCACAATTTTTTTTATTCTAAAAAAGTACATGTTACAAAATTTTTCTTCTTGAAAGCAGACCTTTGATGAATCTCTTTCATTTTGCATATTAATCTTATGTGGAGCAAACAGACATGCCTTGTTGTTCTTCCCCCCCAAAAAGTATTTCATAGTTTAATTTTTGTTTTTCAAAAATATTTTCAATTTTGTTATTTCATCTCTTTTGTACAAAAATATGTATGGAATGTTTGTGGTGCTACATAATGAAATCAGATGGGTAATATTTTTTTTTATGCAGTTATTAAAAATGGAATTTCTTGTGAAATTTGCATATGTTTACCAAATTAATTATTGTGTATACAGTGTGTACAAAGAAATATTGGCTTTAAATCATTAAATATTGATCTTAGACATGCATAACAAAGTTGTATAAAAGATAGTCTCTAAGATCAATTATTATTATTTATATAAAGCTCCCAAACAAGAAAGTTTCTAGTGAATGAAAATTACCCTATACTAGGACCGGCACCAGGGGTGAGGCAAGTGAGGCAGTCGCCTCAGGGCACACCCATATAAGGGTGGCATTTTGCTCATGAATATTTAAAATTTAAATTATTACATTTGTCAAAATAATAGTAATAATAATCTGATGTGGCACTCGCATGACTTTTTTCTTACCCTCAGCGATGGAAATTTGATGCAGAACACATACCGGTATTTATGAAACAAAATTTTCTTCTTAAACCAATGATTTTATAAGTAGAGGAAAAATTTAAACAAATACCGGTATGAGTTCTGCGCTAAATTTCCACCCTTGTTACACTGCATTTCAATACTCTTAAATAGACCTGCCAACATCTTAATTAATATTCCTTAGTATTGCTTGCCCCACCTTTTTTTTCACACCCGTACTTTTTTAGGGTATTACTCTTCAAATTTACTGATGTGGAAAAAAGGGCAGGACTAACAATATGTACTACGGAATATTAATTAGGATGTTGACAGGTATGTATAAAGATAGATTGCAGATTAAAGGATAAGATAACAAGTACAATATATAAAACTGTGTTTAAAAAGTATTCAAACTAAGTTTAAGATACGTTTATTTCACAAATAATTTTAAGGGAATGGCTATCGTTCAACTCGCCCACCCGTTTGAATATAGTACTTACATTTCTATAGAATCCAAGGCTATGATAAAATTTTAAAGTTTATTCCAAGGTATTCAGACAATTTTTACCTGCACAACTGCATGAAATTTATCATCTTGATTAAATTTTTAATGTAACATATTCATATGAACTTTAAAATACAACGTTTGACTTGCTTGCAATTATTTATTTTTAGGTTACACTGATAACAGACACGCATTAAAATCAACCGTTAAAAATATGACTTTACTATTCAGGAACTTCAAAAAAATAGCAATATAAATTTAACTTAAAAAATAACTTTAATTGCCGTATGAGAATGAGGAATTTATTTTCTTTTCTAAGCAGTTTTCCTGGACGTGGTAAAATGTAGTAAAACACTTCCACCAATTACATTCAATTGAAAAAAAAATATTTCCATTTAATTATTGGTAGTACTGTTTATAAATTATGTATACACCAATGCACCACATTGTGTACTTAAATATAGTACTATATTAATAACTCATAACACAGCCTGAAATGCACTTCCAGCAATTTCCGAGTATAGCCCCACTATATTTCAGTTCTTTTGAATAGCCCTATAAATGAATCATGAATGATTTTCATGCCAAATTCTACACGAAAGATGCTTTTATGCATATGAAAATATATATGTTATTTTCATTTTGTTTTGGGCAGCCTATAGATACTAAAGTATACCAGGGGCCAATCCAGGATTTCAAAATTAATACCTATTTTTGTGAAAAATCGTAACTATATTTTATTTTTGTGAAAAATTGCAGCACACTCTTTTTCTGTGTGTGTGTGGGGGGGGGGAGTTAAAACTAAGTAAAATAATAAAAATAACACTTAACAGTTGGTGTGAAGCTTATAGCAGAACAAAAATCAAAAATCATTTCTCTCTGAAGTAAACAGTTCAGTAGAGAGAATGTAAGTAGGAGTTGTTTTTATTTGTGCTATTATCACTGCACTACACATGAATTGTACAAGGGAGGATAGACACATCACCATACAGTCATCAAAGCGTCAAACCACCTGACGAATCAGCAAACAGTACACTATGGCCACAACTCCAAAGCGTGTCTGTACAGATACATGCGAGGATCATTTTGTTTACTTATGCTACACCATTTCTCGCCCGTAGAAAACACTTGTGTGTAGATTAAAACCAACATTGTGTATGGTTCTTGCTTTGTGAATTGCATCAACAGAAATGCACAAATAAGTTACTCTTCTTTGAAAATGTGCTCATTTAAAATGCCAGATTTTGCTGGGATGACTGAGATTTTTGTGAAGGTACCGATTTTAGCTGAATGATTTTTGTGAAGGTACCTATTTTGCCAGATTGATTTTTGTGAAGGTACCTTTTTTGCCAGATTGATTTTTGTGAAGGTACCCATAAAGGTAGTAAACTCGACCTGTATTAACCCCTGTATACCAGGGTTGTTGATTTTTTTTATTTTTTTCAAAAAAATCGATTTTTTTGATTTAAATCGGATTTTTTTGATTTAAATCAAGATTTATTTGATTTTAATGATTTTTATTATGTAATCATACATTATTGTACAACATTTGTATTTTATTATGTGTATATGTGTGTGTGTGTATATATATGCACAATATACACACTATCAATTATTTTACTTAAATTATAAAAATAAAAATAGTATTCAATTCCCATAGAAAAAATCCATGTAGGCATTTATTACCAATATTTTTATTCAACATGGTATCTTCGTAATAAGTGTAATTTTATGGCAATCATAAATGCCACTCATGTATGAGCCACTCAACTTGTAACTTTGACTTGTAGCTACAATAATGTATTTAAAAAAAAGTAAAATCTTACCCACAGTATTGGACACATAAAATAACTTTGGAAAAGGATAATTCAATAGGAAAAATGACATAAAACTGAAGCAATGGATTAAGAAAAAGAAATTTTTATTCATAGTTTCTAATCAAAATAAAAAGAATAGGGAATTAAAGGGAGAAAAAAAGTTATATCCTAAAAAATTCTTACTTAAGTTTAACAAATATCATTTGAATCAAGAAATTTTTTTCACACTTTACCCATTAACAGAATTCACATTTTCATTTCCGTCTTAATACTTTCACTTACTCTTTTATCTTTTTTTATATTTCAGGGGTATGTTCAGAGGCAAACCTGGGTCCATTAAAGAACCTTTCATAAAATTTTATATCTTAAAAAAGGACCCTTCACAAAATTATTTATCCCAAAACAGGACCCTTCACAAAATTTTTATCATAAAACAGGACCACTCACAAAAATTTTTAGCCTAAAAAAGATCCCTTCACAAAAATTTTCTCCTTAGACCTTTGATAAATCTCTCATTTTCAAAATTAATCTTCAGTGGAACGAACATAGACTGCCTGAATAATGGGATGTTTTTGCTGTATTTCTCCCGAAAAGCTGATACTCAATTTCTAATTTATAAAGGACTTCTGTGCATATGTGTGAGTTTAGTTCTATAAAACTGAACTGTCATTGTCAAAAATTAAATCTTAATTATAATTTTATTTTGCAAAATTACATTTTTCACAATTTCACAAAAAGAAAACCCTAGCGAAAAGTTTGTGAAGAACATTATTTTCACACTAAATTTAGATTTACGAAATTACGTGTAGAAATTTTCACAATTTCACAAAAACAGGACCCTGTGTGAAAAGTCTGGACAGACCCCTGTATTTAGAGGGTACCATAGGCGTAGCGTGAACGAAAATTTTGGGGGGGCACACATATATGAAAAACCAATCAAAAATTTAAAAATTTTTCCTCTATGCTATAAGTATGGAAATATTAGAAAGTATTGCTAAAGGTTACGTAATTTAAATTAGTCGCTTCAATGAAAAATTATTCTTGTTACTTTACTGATCGAGATAAATTTTAAACAATTTAGAAAATTACTCTTTTCGGGCAGCACGGATACAAACTATAGCAAATTCAAACACTAAACAGTTTATTTTTGAGAAAGCAAACGTACTATCCATTTTCTTGAATAAGGCTATAAATAATGAAGAAATTGGAGTTGTAACCAAAAGTGTATGTTTAATTTCATAAATCTGATTCTGCTACTTAACCTATATATTGCAAGAAAAATTACGCAATTCAAAAATGCAGTATTTGAAAAAAAAAATGTAAAGATGACGATAAATCATTGATTAGCCTACAATAATGCTGATACAACTACCTCTTTGGTCGATAAGTTATGGAATAGAGAAGAGATGTGACGCTTTTCGTGCACGTTGGGGTACTTCATATACATTTTTTTAATTACATAAACTCATAATTGCTATTTCTTTTTTATTTGGGTCTTTTTTTCTTTTTTTGTTTCACGGTGTGTGATAAGACAATTTTTTAATTGACTTTATCATATATCCTAGTCTAAAAAAATTTTATGTTCTGAAAGATTGAGGGGGCACGTGCCCCCTCGTGTCCCCCCGACGCTACGCCTATGCAGGGTACAATTCATTAAACAAGCAGTGAGAGCAGCCTCGAATTATAGTTAACTGGTTGTATGTTGTTAAATTAAAAGGTTATGATGTTTTCAAAACTTTTTGGAGCCTTCAGGGCTTTTTAAACACTACAATGTAAAATATGCTATTATTTTAAAAATATCATTCATATGAAACATTGTTAAATGACATAAACTGGTATGAGAGCTAAATAAACAAGGAAATATTTTCTTTTTGAAATATCACCCACAAGGTGGGCAAAGGCGAACTGGAATATATGTATAACATCAATTAATGCATTGTATACTAATTAAATATTTACAATTCATACACCAATGCTTGTATAAATAATTAAAATATATAATATGTATAAAAATAATTTTAAAAAGTTAAGGTATAATTTATTTTTGTGTTTATTAATGTTGCTTAGTAGAGATGAATCTAAAGTTAAGAAATGAGAAATATTAGTTCGTCTAATGAAATATTTTGTTATATTTTACAAACTTTTTTTTAAAATTTACATAAGAAATAGTTAAAAATCTCATTTTTTAAAGTTAGATAAACAATTTCATTCCATTAAAGCCAATAACTTTGGTATTTAAAAAAAGTGATTTAAATCAGTGATTTTTTTTTCAAAAAAAAAAAATCAATTGATTTAAATCATGATTTAAATCAGCGATTTAAATCAATTGATTTAAATCACTACAACCCTGCTGTATACCTACCAAAAATTTTGCCTATAGACATAATGGATTTGTATTCTATACCATAATATCAGCTCATTTACATATGCTTCAATATCTGAGTACATAATTCTATGTACACATTATGCTATAGAATTGTAGACACTATTATGTGTAAATGATTCTATAATAAAGCACTTCCACTAATTACTCTCAAAAGGAAAGAATGTTTTCACTTAATTATTGATAGCCTTGTATGTCATTGGTAAATTATGTACATTTGTACATACCACTTAAATATAGTCCTGTCCTATGTTAATAATATGTAGCAACAACCTGAAATACACGTCCAGCAATTTCTTTGTATAGTCCCGCTATATACCATTTCTTTTGGACAGCCCTGTAAACGAATGGTAAATGATTTCCATACTATATTGAATATAAACTTGCTTTTATGCATATTAAAAAAAAATATATGTTGATTTCATTTCATTTTGTTCAGCTTATTAATGCTATAGTGTACCTACTAGAAATTTCGCTCACATGTGCAGTGTATTTGAATTCTTTTAGATGTTTCTATACACGAATCATTTGTCATCTGTCTGTCCCAACTGTAGCTCTCAAACAAAAGGACGGATTTATTTTACTATATATTCATTTTTATTGGAATGTTGTTTTAATCGGGATGATCCTTAGCTGTGTTTAAAGAATACCCTTTTGATAGAATTCTTTCAATTAATTTAAAGTTGATTTCTCAGGCTGCATTGCTTTGATATTTCAAAATTTGAAAGTGGTAAATCTTCCAACATATAACATATGATTTTTAGATTAGAGTATAAAAAATCTTCATTATTACTATTATTAGTTACTAGCAGGCTACGACCGCTTCGCTGGTCACTATTTTTAAATGAATCACTGTATTTAATGAATTCTCAAAATTGCATTAATTTTTATAGTGTGTAAAAAAAAAGTAAAAGAAATTCTGATTGGAAAAAATGTTGCACAGGGTCTCCACTGCCTTCGGCAGCACAGACCCATGCACGATGGGTGCGCACGAATGCATATATATGAGCGCTGCGTGTGCGTATTCCTTCACCACTCTTATGATTTCTCAAAATTCCATGTTATTACTCACAAACTTTTATTCTTAAGAAAGGGAATTTAAAGAGAAAAAAATCATTTCTGATTGGGTAAAAACTCACACCGGGTCACCTCTGCCTTTGACAGCGCAGACCCATGCATGCATAGTGCTCATAAATTCATATATATGCTCGCTGCGTGCGCATATTCCTTCACCACCCTTCCTGCCCCTCCTTAATTTTACACTTTCGAAAATATCCTCATTCGACTCGTAGGCCCCCAAAACCTATATATACCAATTTTGAACGGTCTAACTCAATTTCTAATTTTTTGCCCCCCTTCAGGACACCTTAAAACATGTAAATCAGGTGAAATCTCGAATGATTGTGATGGAAAGGTTTGTCTGTCTGTCAGTCTGTCTGTTCTTTTATATATTCAGCCCCTATTGAACGCAGAAGTACAAGAACTGACATACGGATGCTCTGGAGCCTTTCCGAGGTCCTCCTCGAAACAGAATTTAAAAATTTTAATTAGTTTTGGAGATATTAATTAAAACGTTGACCCATGTCGATCGAAAAATGACAAAAAATCCACAGCTTATTGCTTAAAAAGAGGCATTCTATCAGCAGATGACTTTAACGGCTGTCTCAAACGGAAACAAAACATGTGGAAGTCATTAATGTCACATGATCTTTAACTGGGGTTAAAAATTGCAAATTTCAAAATGCTTTAATTTTTTTTTTTTTTTTTTTACTTAATATACAACCTATGCAGCACAAAACCAACATGCAGTTCAAATTTCATCAATTTGGGTTAATAAACAAAGCAGTTACATTTTAATTGCAAATTAAATTTTATTCTAACATATAATCTATCTTTCAATAGACGATAGGCGTTTCCATAGCAACGAAATACATCTCCTTATATTATTAAAATCTGTACGTGTGTGTGTCTGTCTGTGAGAAACGGCTTGAAACAGCAAAAACTCCGCCGCTAACGGTCGCACGGACTTCAAACAGGTACCGTCGGACAGAGAATTTATCGCAGATCTGGATTATCTAATTTGCTAAACAATGCGACCCTAATTAGCAGAGATATTAATTAAAATGTCGACCATTGTCTAACGAAAAAACGATTCAAAATGGCACGCGACCGCCATTTTCGACCAGGACTGCTTACCTCGAAAGAAGAACTACAAAGAGGAAAGTTCGTGGGTTTTTGTAAAGTGATCCTGCTCCAACGGTTCGAGATATCGAAATACACCTCAAACAGCAGAAAGAGCATTTATTACCGATTCTTACAGTACAATTTTTTTTTTATATTTTTTAAAAAAGTTTTAAAAAGGGTCAAAAATTTCTCTTTTTTGCGGTCGTCTTTTTTGAAATGCCCTGTACGACCGAGTAACCCTTCGATTTCTTAACAGCTGATATATAAAGAAAGGCCATTTAATCCTCTTTCGAACCATATAAACATTTTTACAAAATATAGATTAGCGATCCATATTTTTAGATTTTACGAAACATCGATTTTTTCGCAAAACATTTTATAACTCAAAAGCGTTTAGAGATAAATCATTTCTGTTTTTTTTTTTGTATATAGATCTCACTTTCATAATTTAATTCCCAAAAGATTGAGAGAAAATTTCAAAAACTGAATGAGTTATAAATTTTTTAATTTTAGCCATTGAAGCATTCATTTGAATAAGACGACCTTCATTGCATCAGATCGTAAAATGTGTTCGTTGGCGTTTCCACGGCAACCATTTCATGGAAAAGAACGATGTCTGATGGAAAGCGAAAAAAAAAAAAAAAAAAAAAAAACTTGAACGGAAAGAGAAACATGAGCTGGTATTTAATGAGGTCACGTGTTTTGGAACTGCGATTAAAAATTGCAATTTTTAAAAGGCTTCAGTTTTTGAATGCCGCACACTAAACTTCATATATAGACCTAACATCACAAGACAGTCGTGCAGTTCAAATTTCATTGACTTTGCAAAAAATTTACGTTTTAATTGGAAATTAAATTTTATTCTAATACGTGTATTTCAATTTCTAATTACGATTAATTTATTTTTAATACATCATTCGAAAGATATTTTAAATTTCTTTTATATTATTCAAAGTTTTCAACAGATTTACACGTTTTGAGGTGTCCTGAATTCATTTTCTTTTGTATCTCAGCTACTAATTAAAATAATTTCATAAGTAATACATCAGTGGAAAGCTTTTTTGAATTGGAATCGAACAGTGGAATACAGAAATTTGTACCGCCAGATGGCGCTGTAATATTTTCAAATTTCAATTTATAATTATGATTAAATTATTTTTAATACATCATTTGAAAGATATTTTTAAGTTCTTTTAAATTGTCGAAAGTTTTCACCAGATTTACACGTTTTGAGGTGTCCTGAGTACATTTTCTTTTGCATTTAAGCCAAATGCAGCATTTATTATTTGTATTGATATATATTTTTCTTTTTCACTTTAGAATCTACTAGTGTTTGCCTCTTCTGATTCAACTTTAAAGACAGAGAAGATGGAAGAAAAGAGCAATGTATTCTCATCTATCAAAATTATCTAAATATTATATGAAATGAATAAAAATGTAAATAAAGTAAATAAATGTTTTTATCTGAAGTTAAGCTTTTTGTTTAATGTATTCTCAACCACAATATTTTTAAAAGTTATGTTCAATTTTTTTTAAATAGCGGAGGAATATATGATTTGTAGGTTCTTCATAATCACTCTTCTGATTTTTTAGCACCAGTATTTGTCTTATTGAATTGCAGAATATTAGTCTAATTGAAACTTATTTTTTTTAAACTCCAAAATAAGATGTTAAAATAGTTGTTAACTTTGTATAAAAATAACAACTAATCTTTTTTTTTTTTTTTTTTTTTTTTTTTTTTTAAGATTTCTTCATACAGTGGAGCACCTTTTATACGTTTCTCATTTATACGTTTTTCGACTTTGGTCCCAAAACATTCCATTGAATTCTAATGTTAAAATATTTCGTTTATATGACACAAGTAAATTCTTAATTTCACTTATACGTTTTTTTTTTTCTTCCTCCTTGTAGAATCCCAAGTTTGAATTTCATTCCAGAATTTAAAAAAAAAAAAAAAAAAAAAAAAAAGATGAATGCTCTTTATGTTTTATTCTTATTTTTTTTTTTTTTTTTCGATTATTTTTTCTTAGAACTATGGTAACAAAGTGCGGTTATAGAACAAAGTGCGACTTGCATCGATAGCCTGGGGGGAAGGGGGGTTAGAGAAATTTTCAGAGATAATCCAAGTAGCGAGTGACCACTTGAAGACCTTCCACTTTCTCTTTTAATAGATTCCAGGAATGGGGTATGAAAGGAAAAAAGCCCACAACTTTATAGGCATATTTTGTAAACTTGAAGATTTATTACTCACTTCCGTAGAAGATTTTCTTATCGTGTTTATTTGACATTACAGTTGGAGAAACATTTTTATTTTTCTTTCTTCCTTTTAATCCTTTGCAAAATGTCATCTTCATTTAGAGAACAAAAGGCTTTCTCTTTAAAGGTTAAAATCGAAATCTTGAAAAAAATTTCTGAATTTCTATATTTTTAATTATTATTTATTTTTTTTCAACATTTTTAAAATATTTTAAATATAATTAAAAATATATCTTATTCGAATGAATGTAAAGGAAATCATGAAAATTGATTAGACTTTTATTATTAATATGATACTTTATTGTGTATTAATGTTAAAACGAATTTTCAGTTGTACGTTTTTTTCAGTTATACGTTTTTTAGGAACGGTCCCTTGAAAAATGTATAAACGGTGCTTCACTGTATCAAGTTTGTACAAAACTTGTTAAATAAAAAATGTATCTATCGAAATTAAAAGAATCTATATGAATTATGGGAAAATATTCTAAGATTTTAGTAGGTTGATGGATTGTGATGTCTGGATAAAAACAAAAATGCTAACATTCTCCAGAAAATTTTTATATACCTCCCTCTACTAAAATTAAATTTTCATTTTATGCTAAATATTCTACTTTTTCAATAAAAATTTTATACTTCTATTTTTTCATTGAAAAAAAAAAAAAAAAGTTTTTATAGAGTATAAGAATATTTAAATTTGGAAAAAAAAAATGAGGTCAGAAAGTTGACTGATATTATTCAAAAAATCTGTTCCCTTCTCTGATTCAGTGTGTAATGTATCGAAAATAAAATTCATAAAGAATTAAATGCTTCTACAATTTTTTAAATATACCATTTTTTTTTTTTTTTTTTTAAACATTACTTTTAAGTAATCTTAACAAGATTGTTATTTGACATGAGAATTGTCAAAAACTGGTTTAAATTCAAAAACTATTTTAAATAAATTGGAGTGTAAAGGTTGATAATTTTATATACCAACTATTTGAAAAATACCAGAGCCGGGAATCCTCTGCTAAATGCACGGGTGCTCTACCACTAAGCTACCTTGGCTGATAACCAACTAGGCATTTCTCACATAAAATTCGTTAGCAAAAGTCACCGAGTCTGCAAATGCAGATATAACAGGTGAGACAATATTAATCGTAGCATGAATTCATCAACCGTGAATATTCATTTTATGTGGACACTCCAATTTACTTAAAATGAATATTCACAGTTGATGAATTCATGAATAAAAAATTTCTAAATTAAAAAACTATGCTCGAGAAATGGGAACTGTATTGTAAATCCTGATATTGGCATCATCAGTAGCGACCTCCATGGTCAGCAACTTCAATTGTAGTGACAGCAGGGTTTAAACTGCTATTTGTTCTTTTATCATTCTACTAAAATTTGTTGAAAAGCAGAAACCAGATAATTTCATAAAATATTTCTATTTAATAACCTCTGATTTCTATTCAAATATTTGTGAGCAAAAATTACAAAACCACTAAAAATATCGGGAACTGTTAATTATTTAGTATATTTGGATTTAATTTCAATTTTTAATAGTTGTACTTAAATGCTAAAATATTTAAAACTGTGTCATAATTCAGAATTTCCTGCATAGAAGCATTCTCAGCACTAGTATTACTCAATAATCTACTCCTACTCTTCACTTCTCTTTTTTATCTCTTTCTATTTTGAAGTCGAAACAAATTCTTAAATCACAAGTACAGTTCTTGGTTTATATTATTAGAGAACAAATGAAAAAAGGAAATTGGAAATAAAAAATTTAAGAAAAATAAATCAATAGTATCCAAAAGGCTAAATTAACTTTTGAAAAAGCTAAAATACTACTATTGCATTTTGTCTAAAATGCAAAAGAAAACTTTTTTACTAGATTAAACTATGAGTAATGCTAATAAGAATGCACCACACAACTGTCGTTTGAAAGTAATAATTGCAAAACTTTGAATAATGCAATCAGATGTAATAAACTGTCAACTTGTTTCGGGTCGAAAGGAGATACGAGTGCTGCAGTCAAAGTGGCAACACACCAAACTGCTTTGATTGTAGCACTTGTGTCTACTTCCTTCACCTGACAAAGAGTCGTGTATTCTTTCAACCCAAAACAATTGTTGCAAGTTTATCGCAATTTATGATGTTATTCAAAGTTTTTCAGTTATCATGAGTGATGGTATTTACTTTTATTGGTCTTTTCTTCAGGAGGTGATACTACACTTGGTGCATGTTTGCCATTGGTTTGCTGCCATTACAAAAATTTGAATTATTAATAGTTTCAATAATTTCTCTGTTAAACATGTATATAGTATTTTCATAATGTCCAATTTACCTAGCACCATGTAAATTAATTTTAATGTTTTCATTTTGGAAGTTTTTTGGGATGTTTTTACGATTTTGGCAAAAATCTTCTAAAACAAAAGTATTTGAATCCTATGGGGTGTTTATGGGATATGCTTAGCAGAGAACCTGCAGCTCTTTTGTAAACACAGTGCCCTGATTCTAGAGAAAAAAGAATTCTCAATCACGTTTGGTACAATTTGAGTTCACAATATTATAGCAAGTATATGAACCATTAGTGTGAATAGATACTGAAGTGGCACACACTTTTACAAAGTGCATTATCTTTCTATTTTATATATTTCTCTATTAGATTTTGAATTTCTCTTATGCCTACATTGTATATAAACTATTTGTTTACTTAATAAAATTTATTATTATCAAGATTGCATGTTCAATACATGACATTTATATTACTGATTGCTGGTGTGCATAAAATCTGTTACATCTGTAATGTCCGCCATGTTCCTACCCTGAGTTATACCTTTGGGGAAGCAAAACAAGCAAACCATCTCTTCCATGGAAGTCCAAAATTCTTATAGCATGTCTTTGAACCACTCTTATTTGCTGAGTCCCTGACCGTCAGCAATTACTCATGGTGTAGAAGTAGTGAGAGTGCAACTTAAAAAAAAATTCAAATCTCAAAAATCTTTTTTTTTTTCTCCCGTTTTCTTTTCTTTTTCACACATATGCTGCCATTCAGAATTAGATGTACTTCATTAATCCCATAGTTATAAATTATGCTTGATTTTTAAAGCCTCATTGTACTGTCTCTCCATAGAAGATCAAACTTTAGACCATCCTTAAGAGTGAATCCTAGACTGTCACTATAGATACGGTGACGAAATTATTAAATATGCTAAATTGAGCCCATGTTTCCAACTTTTACTTTAAAAGTGGGGGACACCATACATTTAATTGAGTAACTCAAATTCTAGTTTAAAATAGAATAAGTATAAATATACACATAAGGATATTTATATATATAAGAATATATTTTTACTTGAATGAGGAAAACTTCATGCATACAGGTAGGTAGGGGTTAACATGAGATATATGCTATGCCAAGATGTAGTAAGTACTTGATAAAGTGATGGAGTTTAAGCTGCATAGTTCTTGTATTGAAGCCATTCATCTTTGGAGTAGAGGAACCAAGCCATGCAAGGGTGTTTATGCTTTCAGGCTAGAATGTGGCAGCAAGTGCTATCTCAGCAAGGCTGACCAGAGTGATGTGATTTAGGGTAAGGAAACTGGATTTCTGAGAGGGTTTGAATGCAGATATTTTGCAATTCTTTATAGGAAAGATTGGAAAGGCTATTGCAATGATTAAAGGCAGTACTAGCCTTAGAAGTAAAGGCAGTACTAGCCTTAGACCAGTTTAAACAGCTAATGGTAAATAGTATTTATGCATACACCTTCATCGGGATTATATCTAATTATATTGATTGTGTGTGTGAAAGAGTTTTATACTGCCCTAGTGCTAAGCTATTGGCAATAGTCTGAGATACATCCCTAATTGTGTTCTGGTGACATGCCATCACAATTTTGTTCCTCCACGAAGATGGTGTCTTCCCTGCTTCAGTGACTTCCCAGAGGTCTGATCATATGATAAATAAATAAATAAAATTTAGAACCTTACTTGCTTCATATTTGGCCAGAATATTTTCAACTGAGTGCCCTGCTCTCCTTGACAGCAACAACTGTGCTGAAGTCTTTAGGCAACAATGCAGCGAGTATGGACAGATAAAGACACCATTTTCTGGTAAGAGTAAGAGTTACCCAATGAAGTTCAAAACATTGAACACTTGCGAGAGAAGACTTCAACATAGTTGTTACCACCGAGGAGCACAGGGTGCCCTGCAGAAAACATTCTGGTCAAAAATGAAGCAAGTAAGGTTTTAAATTTTATTAATTTAGTTTAATGCTTCATGTTATTTTCATCTTTAAAAATATGGGAAATATTTTAACATTTCTATATGTTGAAAAGTCACGGTTGAGCATGATTTATGTTGCATTAGTGCTACACTGTGGGTAATTGAAGATTCAGATTATATGCTATTGAAGTATGACATCATTAGCTTGATGTTTCATCTGCTTGTTACAAATGAGCTGTATGGCTAATACAGTTGAACCTTTGGTAACATAATCTCAAGGGGGATAAAAAGTGTTCTTGTTATCAGAATTCATGCTATCAGTACCTCAGAAACTAATCTTCTTTTTGACGAGAACTGTGGACACATTTCATGTTAAAAGTAATTCACATTAACGAGATTCAGCTGTACTAAATTCCAGTAGAAAATGACTGCTATTACTGAGCAGGTGGAATTTCAGGCCATTGACGTCATCATTTTAATAGCGTGTGTGTACAAATGGTGCATTTTCTAATCTAACAAAATTCCTTCATCACTCATGGTTCAAACACATTTTGTTCATGCACAAATATCAGGTTGTAACATATGAAATATCTGATTCTCACCAGTAAAATTTTTGAGATTTGGTTCCTTATAAACTTTTTTGATACAGTCGTTAATTATGTATCATTTTAAAGCTAAAACCTTGTCTTTTTCATCTGATGTGTTTCAAATAAAAATATTATGATTTGGTGGTAAGTTTATCCGCGTTTGTAATGATCGATAGACGGCGCTTTGTGAACACTGCAGTTGTTAGTAAACATTAGCCACGTGTGTTCCAATAGTGTTCTTGTTATTCTACTTAATATTCGTACTATAATTTCTCCGCCATTACATTATGGAAAATTGATTGCTTTTGGAAAAAATACTTCAGTTTATTCAAAGTTCGATTCGGAAGTAGATTTTAAATGAAGTTGAACAAATATTAGTTTCAAATCATCTGATTAATTCTTTACTTCCATTAGCCGAAGCAACTGAAATTTTAAATTCGTCATTTGGAAATAAATGGAAGCTCAATTCTGGATTTCTTGATGCTTTGGATTTACACTGTGGCACACAAAAGTATGTGTTATCTTTTTTACCGTATTTATTCATTTTTATTCAATAAATATATGTGAAACTAAACATCGGCTAGCAATGGCGGCTATATGGAATTCGAATTAAACCATGTTTATTGTAATTTCACCGTAGCCCACCAGAGGGCGAGCATTTCATTACAATCGCGGATAGCTTTACTCGTAGGATGAATTCTAGAGATTTTAGAGTGCTATTTTTGTATGTGTAGAAAAGTAAGCATAATGCTGCAGCAGCTGCCCAAAACATTAATGCTGCATTTTGAAATGGTTCTGTAAATGAACGTATCATTCGACGTTGGTATGCAAAGTTCGAAACTGGGGATGAGAGTCTCACAAACGAAGACCAGGGCAGACCAAAGACTGTTGTGGACAATGAAGTTTTACGAGCCATAATTGAAAAAAATCCAGGCAATACTGTTAGAGATTATGCAGAAGAACTAGGTGTATCTCCTACAACCATTTCACGTCATCTAAAATTGATTGGCAAAGTTAAAAAATTGGATAAATGAGTACCGCATGAATTGAATGAGAATCAGAAGCGCAAATGTTTTGAAATCTCATCTGCCCATCTTCTTCGCAACCAAAATGATCCTTTTCTCAATCGATTTGTAACTTGTGACGAAAAGTGGATTCTGTACGACAATCGTAAACATTCAGTGCAGTGGCTGGATGCTGACAAGCCTCCACAACACTTCCCAAAGCCGAAACTCCATCAAAAGAAGATTATGGTGACTGTTTGGTGGTCCTCAGCTGGTTTAATTCACCATAGCTTTCTAAAACCAGGCGAAACCATCACAGCGGAGAAATATTGTAGAGAAATCGATGAAATGCACCAGGAACTTACACGTAAACAGCCGGCATTGGTCAATAGGAAGGGCCCTATTCTTCTCCATGATAACGCTAGACCGCGAGTTTCAATGATCACTCGTCAGAAGCTGCACACGTTAAACTATGAAGTTTTAGACCATCCACCATATTCACCTGACCTCTCACCTACAGATTTTCACTTTTTCAAACATCTCGATAACTTCTTGCAGAAGGAATGCTTCAGAAATCCAAAGGATGCTGAAGCGGCATTCAAGGAATTTGTTGCCTCCAGGACGACTACATTTTATGATACCGGCATAAAAAAACTTGTTTCTCGTTGGAAAGTGTATTGAAGCTAATGGTTCCTATCTCCTTATATTATTAAAATCTGTACGCGTGTGTGTTTTTGTCTGTGTGTGTGTCTGTGAGAAACGGTTTGAAACGGAAAAGGCTCTGCCGCTAACGGTCGCACGGACTTCGAACAGGTACCGTTGGACAGAGAATTTATCGCAGATTTAAGTTATTCTAATTTGCTAAACGATGCGACCCTAATTAGCGGAGATATTAATTAAAATGTTGACCATTGTCTAACGAAAAAACGATTCAAAATGGCACGCGATCATCATTTTCGCCCGGGAATGCTCACCTTGAAAGAAAAAGGAAAGAGGGAAAATTTTGTGAGTTTTTGAAAAGCGATCGCTTCCGATCTGTTGGAAATATCGAAAATACACCTATACGACGAGAAAGAGCATTTATTACCGATTCTTACGGTACAATTTTTTTTTTTTAAATACGGATTTTTTATATTTTTTTAAAAAAAATTAAAAAGGGTCGAAAATTTCGTTTTTTCGCGGTCGTCTTTTTCGAAACGCCCTGTACGACAGGGTAACAATTCCATTTCTTAACAACTGGTATATAAAGAAAGGCCATTTAATCCTCTTTCGAACCATATAAACATTTTTACAAAATACGGATTACCGATCCATATTTTTAGATTTTACGAAACATCGATTTTTTCGCAAAATATTTTATAACTCAAAAGCGTTTAGAGATAAATCATTTCTTTTTTTTTGTTTTGTATATACATCTCGCTTTCATAATTTAACTCCCAAAAGATTGAGAGAAAATTTGAAAAACTGAATGAGTTATAAATTTTTTAATTTCGCGCTTGAAACCCATTGAAATATAATATGCGACCTTCCTTCGATGAGATTCTATTACGTGTTCATTGCCACTTTTCGTTACTATGGGAACCAGTTCAAGGAAGAGAGATTTCTGCTTTCTCGACGGAAGCAAAGGAAAAAAAAAAGCAGCGATAAATGAGGTCATGTGCTTTGTTTCTGCGATTAAAAATCGCAATATTCTAATACGCGTATCTCGGCTACTAATTAAAATAATTTCATAAGTAATACATCATTGGAAAGCTTTTTTGAATTGGAATCGAATAGTGGAATACAAAAATTTGTACCGCTAGATGGCGCTGTAATATTTTCAAATTTCAAAATTTCAATTTTTTATTATGATTACATTATTTTTAATACATCATTCGAAAGATATTTTAAAGTTCTTTTAAATTATCGAAAGTTTTCACCAGATTTACACGTTTTGAGGTATCCTGAATGAAATTTCTTTTATGGCACTGTAATATTTTCAAATTTCAATATTTCAATTTCTAATTATGATTAAATTCTTTTATATCATTCAAAGATTTCAACAGATTTACACGTTTTGAGGTCTCCTGAATTCGTTTTCTTTTGTATCTCAGCTACTAATTAAAATAATTTCATATGTATTACATCATTGGAAAGCTTTATTGAATTGGAATCGAACAGTGGAATACAGAAATTTGTACCGCCAGATGGCGCTGTAATTTTTTCAAATTTAAATATTTCAAATTCTAATTATGATTAAATTATTTCTAATACATCATTCGAAAGATATTTTAAAGTTCTTTTTAAATTATCGAAAGTTTTCACCAGATTTACACGATTTGAGGTGTCCTGGAAAAGTAATCTTTTTTTCAGCTATTAAAACTCATCACATCTTTTCTTTCTTTTTTTATGGGGAAAAAAAGCCGATAAATTCGTTTGAAATTATCGAAGATACATACACACATACATTGGACTGCATGGTTACCCTTAGTATCTGGGGGAGGTTCCGGGTTCGATCCCAGGTCGCGCTCATCGTCCTTTCAATATTTCAATTTCTAATTATGATTAAATTATTTTTAATACATCATTCGAAAGATATTGTAAAGTTCTTTTATATTATCGAAAGTTTTCAGCAGATTTACACGTTTTGAGGCGTCCTGATTAGGTGTTCTTTTGCATCTCAGCTAATCGAGTAAGACCGTTCAAAAGTGGTATACGCAGGTTAATTAGAAGGGGAAGAAAAAGGCGTGCACCGCGCCTGTATCCCCTAACTTGTGCGCGCGCAGCGCGCACGGGACTGTGATGCCGAAGGCAGTGGGGACCCAGTCCGACATTTTAACCGATGAGAAATAATTTTTTTAATTTTCTTTTCTTAAGAATAAAAATTTGATTTGAGAAGGAATACGCGCGCATGAGTCGGCGCTGCCAAAGGCAGTGGGGACCCGGTGAGATTTTTTGCCCGATCAGACATGATTTTTTTCAGGGGGCACGAAGTGTCAGGGAAGGAATGCGGGCGTGCAGCGCGTGAATTCTTTAACTTGTGCGCGCACAGCGCGCACGGAACTGCGCTGCCGAAGGCAGTGGGGACCCGGCCCAACTTTGTACCCCATGAAAAATGATTTTTTTTCTTTTCTTTTCTTAAGATTAAAAATTTGATTTGAGAAGGAATATTTGCGCGCAGCGCTCACTCATTCTGGTGGTGGTACACATAAAATCCGTCGTGGTTACAATGCCACGAAATTAATACCTCAAGGAGCTACCGAAGCAAAAGGGCCATCCCCTCAGTGGAAGATGAAGTCCAAGTGATGGCATGTCTCTGAATCACCGCTAGAGATTTATCTCCGACCATCGTCAATTGCCAACTGCATAGCTCTTATACGACTTAAAACTCGCGAAAGTTAACCTATTATTTGATCAACTTGTTTGTTTGTTTATTGATAACACATATATATGTCAGATTTGTATGCTTAACTCGAAGTCCGCTATTTGATCAACATATTACATATTTACAACTTGAGACTTACAAAGACTGTCTCTAATGATCCTTGTGAGAAAGTCACGCTAAATTTCCGTCGGCCTCCATCTTCGCCATTTGATCAACTTAATGTACAAAATCAATAATAAACAAACCTCCTCCGCATTATAAGCTATGTGTTCTTATAAAGGTACTTTATTAAGATTAAGATGAAACTAAAGGCGGAAGACAGTTAAGTATCTAAAAATCACTGATCAACACTACAAGCACTTTATGGGTTGGGTTAATTAACGTCACAAAACAACTGCCTAGTAGTCTATACGCGATGACCTGGATTCTTTTCTGAGGGTGGTCTGGAGTTAAGCCATTATAATATTTTGATCTTCCGCGGAGGGGATGGCTTCCTGCTTCAGTATCACTTCACGGAGGATATTTCAGCCACGACGAATCTTACATTCACCAGCCACTGTTAATGTAAATAGCGGTCTTTTGAAGCTAAGGAAATGAATCCGCAAGCATCCGTATACGAGTTCAACTTTCTGCACACTGAACTACAGCAGTATTCTATATTCATAAGAAGACTTGTTAGTGTTTTTTTTTTTCTTTTTCTTCTTCTTCTTCCAGTCTTTCACTCTCTCTCTTTAAAGTCCTCCTGGCTCTTTCATTACCAATAACGCAGATTTTTCTGCTTTTATTTGAGTTTTTAATGCCTTTCTTTTTACTTTTAAATTAAAAGTTAGGATTACTTTATTGTTTATCTTAGGCACTCTGAAATGACATGTTATACACGTTTACGCCGATGTTGATTGAGTTTTAAGTCGCACTAAAGCTGCGAAATGGCCGTATGGCGATGGTCTAGGACTTACCATCAAGGGTGGTCTGGACTGGAGACATACAGTGATACTTTTTATACTCCTCAGAGGGAATGGCTGCCGCGTTATGGTGATCTTCAGAGTTTCACTCATAAAAAAATGTTATCCTAATAATTTTCAACTTCTAGTTTTTGACAATTTTATATATTTTAAGAGCCATGAACATGTTTTGATCTGCCGGTATGTATAGCTAAAATTTTGTGGCAGTTATAGATAAAAAACTAAATTATATCAGGAGGACTGTATCTTAGACTCTATTCTATAAGGGAGCCAAACTTTATATGTCAGATGGTGACTAGAAAAAAAATTATGTTAATTCAATCTAGATACATATTAAACAATAGAAGGCACTACTATGCGGAAATGTTCGCCATTTATGGGAAGGCTGGTCTGTAGTGCACTGAGCTCGTAATTGGAAGATTGCAGGTTCGGTACTCAAGTCGGCCAAAGACCATTGCGTACACTAATTTTGGCTGGTGCATGTAAAATCAGTCATGACTCCAGTATCCTCCATGTTCCCATCTAGATTGTACCTCTGGGAGGTCACCAAAGTGGGGGAGCAATCCCCTCCATGCAGGATCAAAATTGTGATGAAATGTCTTCAAACCATCCTGAGAGCCCAGCAAATGCTTGAATGGATTAGCTCGCAAAACCTGTGCGTTTTGAACCTTGACCCCCCCCCCCCCGAACTCGTTCTAGCTCCAGTGGCTCCTCATCCCTTCTGGACCTCACCATGATGTCACCTTCTCTCTTTCCTTTATTCAATTTTTATATTCACCCTGGATGTCTACGATTTCGATCCTCACCCCATCCTCCTTATCTCCAATCTCTCTCACTCCGGCTCCGATCATAGTCACCAGCACACCCATTGGTCCAAAGCGGGCGCCGTTCTGAACAGCCTTGCCTAGCTTCTCAACCAGTCTTACGAAGACTTTGAAAATGCCTGCTCTCAAGCTATCATCGATACTCAAACTTATCAACGTAGTCCCTACCGTCCCAGCTGTCCTTGGTGGGACACTACCTGTTACCACTTACTAGCCCAAAAGTGTAAGCATCTACGTCTCGCGTCTCGCACGCTCCTCCTGTTCCAGGGCCGTTTGGCTCATATACAAACGGTACGCCGCCAAGCTCCGTCGATATCTAAAGCAGGCCTCTTGGCTTTTTTGGGACAATCTATGCCGGAACTTTAGCTCCAGCGAGAAAATCTTCAAGATCCTCAAAAGGCTGTCCAATAAAAACACAGTCCAGGGTGATAACATTATAACAAATCCTTCACCCCTTGCTTCGGCCTCCTCCCAAGCTCAAGCCTTCCTGCTTCACTTCTCGAAGACTGGACAAGAGCGTATTATCCCTTACGACTTAGGTGACGGGGATAAAGATCTTGACTCCCTCTTCTTCTACGATGAACTGAGTATGCCCTTCGGCACGCTCGCTCCACCACCCCCAGCACGGTTGGAATCTCTGTGAAACTCCTGAAAAGCCTCTCCATTAATCATCTGCAATGCCTACTAGACACCTTCAACCTCACTTTTGAGTTTGGGGGACCTTCCTCCCTCCTAGTAGCTGACCACAATTGTCCCCATCTGCAAACCTGGCAAGCCTTCTCATCTGGTGAGCTCATATCGCCCGATCGCCCTTACTTCAGCCGGTTGCAAACTCTTCGAGAGCACTCTTCGAGGTTCTGTACATTAAATAGGAAGCCTAAGCACATACATTTTCTGCAGAAAACATGAGTTTAAGCATCTCAGTAATGTACGCTAAATTCATTTTGTTAGGTGCTGAGTAACGATGTTAAAATGGGTATAAGCGAAATTCACCCCATATGCCGCAATGGTCAGAAAAATTCTGGTGTGTCTCTGTTACACAATCCATAATCAATATAGACATAAAAAATTATACAGCTATTTCTATGCAGAGTCTGAACGTGTGTGCCAATTTGTGTCAATAGGTGGATTTTTGCCGCCGCTATTGCGTTACATATAAATTATGCCCATAGGCTGTAGTAATAAGAAATTTGTTTATGTCTTCCTGTACACTACACGAACTACAAATGGAATACACACAAAAACCAAACAGCTAATTCCGTGTGGCTCATAAACATGTGTACCAAATTGTAAGTGAATAGCGTGATTTTTGCTATCGCGTTACATACAAATTCTTCCCATAGGCCATAATGATAAGAAAAACTTTAAGGCATTAATACAAAACAATGTTTAGCTTAATTTTGGGTAGCAATGTCTATAATAATATGCACTATAAATAATATTGTGTACTTAAGCTTAGTCTTACTTGAAATACATCTAACACAAAAAAAATTACAATTCTAGAAACTTTTAAATATAGCCGCAATATATCCAAGTACTTTGTATAGCCCTGTAAATGAATGGTGAATGATTTCCATACAACAATCTTCAAACCATACTTTTATAAGTGTCATAAATTTTATTGTTTCCGTTTTGTTTAAGTCAGCCTATAGATGTTACACTGTACTTACCAGCAATTTCCCCATAGACATGTTATTTGACTTCTCAATGTCTCTGTGTCAAAACGTGTCAATATAACAAAATCTGAATTTCGAAATTTTGACGCAAAAACAATCCGCGTTTGTAATGATCGATAGATGGCGCTTTTTCAGCTTTTGTTGTCAGTAAATATAATAGCCACGTGTACCAAAGCGGCAACGCTATGACTGCCGCACTCGTGCTTACTTTATTCGCCTGATGAAGGGTCGTGTGTTTTTTCGAACCGAAACAATTGTTGCGAGTTTATTGCACTTTATGGTGTTTATTCAAAGTTTGTAAGTAATATTTTTTACAACGCCAGTTTTGTGGTGCTTTTTTATTAAATATAGGTCTTAATGATGAACAATATTTATTTGTGTCCCTGTAAAACTCGTTAAACCAAAATCTATACAATTTGTGTGATAGTGACCTATAACTCGTATATAAATTTTCCACTCAAACGGATAAGGCATTTAGATGCTATCGCACTTTAAATAATTTCACCCCATAGGCCATAAAAATAAAGAATTATTTGTTGTGTCTCTGTAAAAAAAAACTAGAAGTGCTAGATTCAACAAAACCTATACAGATCGTGAAACTGTTACCTATAATATGTGTGTAAATTGTTTGTTCAATTGAATAAGGCGTTTAGACGGTATCGCACTTTTTAAAATTTGGTCCCATAGGCCATAATGATAAAGAATTTTTCTTTGTGTCCCTGTAAAAAAACTATAAGTGCTAGATTCTCGAAAATCTATACAGATTGAGTAACTGTGACCTATAATATGTGTATATTTTTTTTGCACATTTGAATAAGGCATTTAGATGCTATCGCAGTTTTAATATTTCGGTCCCATAGGCCATAATGATAAAGAATTTTTCTTTGTGTCCCTGTAAAAAAACTATAACTGCCAGATTCACCAAAATCAATAGGGTTCGTACTACGGTGACTTGCAACATGCGTACCAACTTACAGCCCATTCGAACAAAGCATTTAGACGCTATCGCGTTCACTCACACACATACATACATCATCGTAAAAATAGTGAAGATGGACTCAGGGGACCTCAAAACGTATAGATACACCAAAATCTCAAATTCGGATTTTCGACATGATTACAATACTTTCTTTACATATGTATGTTTGAAAAGTCAAAATATTAGTCTTTACTGAAAAATCTCCAATTTTTACAATTCTTTAGAGTCACTGACGAAAGTATACAGAATTTTTAGTGCTGAAACAGCAAATAAACAAAAATCAAATAACTGTGCGTTGTAAGGTTTAGCCCCGCTTACAAAAATGAGTTCTCTGTTTTTGTCGACCAAAAATAGCGAATTAAACAAAGAAATCACTCTAGTTTGATCTTCAGTAAGTTTTATTGGGCAGCCTCGTTAGTAAGGTGTGTGTGGGGGGGGGGAGGGGGGGGGTTCGATTTGTATCTCCTTATCTTGAGTTTGAGGTTGGTAATATTACTATCGATCAGGGTCGTACTGGCATGACAAAGAGGGCGCTGGCAATTTAAATAAAAAGGGCGTCAACAATCTAGATAAAAAGGGCGCCAGTTTATTACTAAACATTATTCAAGGTTATTATATGTAGTGGCTGAGAAGTTCTGCTCTCTAAATTGGTATAAGTAGTGTCGGTTTCGATCTCAGGTCTAAACGCTTGACATAATCATACGAAGTTTTCCATAATTTTCTCCGAAACTTGTGTAAAATGGGAATAGGAGCTAAGACTCCTTAAAAAGACCTAATGGAAGGCATTCCACGGAGAACTGGGATCCAAGTGCAATCAATCTTGCACCAATACCAAGGTGATTACAAAAAAATTTCTTCACACACGACCAGAGTTCTCAAAGGCTTTTTTAATGCATTCCTTTTCCACCTTAGACAGCTTTCTTTTCTTTTTAACGCTTCACCAATGGAATATATCGTATTATAAAATCACTACATAAAATTTCTGATGCATAAAAAACATAAACTTTCCTTTGTGAGAAGAGAACACTGTATACGACCCCTTAAACACGCCATCCCATTAAAGAAAAATGCCATGTCCGCTTGAATTTGAATATGTTAAAATATGCGCTCGAGCATGAAATTAAACACATTACTCCAGCTCTCACAGTTAAGTTTACAGTGATAAATTTTGTATATAGCAAAACCCATAATTTTTAAATTGCGTCATAATTTTTTAGAGTAAAAACCATAAATAACGTTGTTTCGATGACTGTATCTATGGAAATTGTGGTTTAAAACATATTCAAAAAATGGACAATGAGCAAAGAAAGGGTTGTTGGAAGTAAAGCCGATTGACTGCACTAGGATCCTAGGTCTGAGGGAGAGTGTCCTCCATTGGGGTCTTTCTAAGGGTGAAATACGTATTTAAGCAATTTTTGGAGAAAACCACGGAAAATTCGAAAGACTAGACCGACAAGCGCTACCTGGGATCGAACCTGTCACCTCACACCTACCAGCTTTGAGCGCAAAACCACTGGTAGGCCGCAAGGAAAGGGAGAATGAAGTCAGAAAAATTAAGAAAAAAATTAAGCATTTTTCACGTAAGCTATTTCACGAGCAACAAATATTGCTCGCAGATTATTGTAAACAACAGAATGTCATTAGAAATTATTAGAATGTGTTTTATATTATTTATTTCATTATAATAAAGAAATTATGATTCAGAAGTATACAGGAGTGTTGTGAGTCTAACTTAAAAGAAAATAAATTAATAAGTTAAATGCATCAAAGAATTATATAATGGCATTTATATGAAAGATAAACTTGATAAATTATAAATTTCCATCACTTTTTGCTGCACAAATTTTAAAAAGAGATGAACTTCTTCCCCTATCTGTACAGACTAGCTACAGAGTATTCCCATATGATCTCTACTGTCCGTCAATGCAAAGCGTACTTCCTACTCGTGTTTGTGAGCATTGCAATTTGTATTTTGCATCCAGTGTCATGTTGAAGAAACACATAACTGTTATGCATAAAACCACAAAAAAGTGTTAGCCAGAAGTTGGCAAAATTAGACCGCTTCGAATTGCTGCACTCAGACAAAAAGAAATCATGGCTGCAATCAAACTGCTTTCAAAAAAATTTTGAATTTGCAGACTGGGTGGATGAAGATGACATTGTTCACCAGTGGCGCACCCAGAATTTCTGTCTGGAGGGGGCTGAAGAGTAATTGGGTCCTACAGTATAGTAATAGGTTTATGTCCATATATGCAGCAACGGCGGCTCATGAACCGAAAATAGATGAAGAGCTGAGAAATAACATTTAAGTAGTTTTAATGCATAATTTTAATTAAAAATACTCATTTTATTTAAATGTAAATTTATACTCTATAAATGAATACAATGTAAAATATTAGGTGAAATGGCTCTTCACCTATTTTCGGTCCATGAGCCGCCACTGGTACGCAGACATATGCATAGTAAAGAATCTGTTTTAAATGTTTCTTTTGAAATAATGAATGAATGAATGAAACTGAATTTAAGTTGAATAGCACAATTGTGGAATTTATCTCCGTATATAATGTGCAAGTAATTCGGTCAGTTGGGGTTGAAATTGAACTTTCGAACATAAAGTTGTAGATTCAACTATGATCAAAAACTGTCTACGATCAAAATCTTCTAGGTCCATCTACGATCAAAAGAATATGACAAGCTGGTGAACATAAAATTTACTCGAAATGAAATGCCCCCACCCAAATATTTCCATTGAAAATAAAATTTGATCAATTTTAATACCCTTTTGTGATGCTTTATTTGTATATGCAGTAACACTTAAGTAATTAAGAAATCTTAATAATTATAGCCAAATAAATGCTGCAGTTGTTATAAGTATGAATTAGAACAGAATTTCAGTGTAAATTTTTACATGGCTATTTTTATTTAATTATCTGGAGTGTGGGGCGATGCTCTTTCAAGGTTCGATTAACAGAAACAAATCGGATGTGCAGTCTTCGTGGGGGTAAGCCAACACAGCAAGCAGGGGGCAGAACCTCTTAATATCCTAAAACATATATTACTTAGAATAGTTTGTTCAGTTGGTAAATATTTCAAGCGTTACCTTTCTGAGTAATATCATTACAGGATATTGTATTCCAATAATATAATATATATTTATGAAATTTGAATTTTTATAACAGGCAAAAATTTTATTATCCAAGAACGGAGCTTAGATCTCAGTGACATCAGAAGCAAAAATGAAAATTGTGCTTGGACCCTACTGTATTTTCTACATACTGTTACAAAAAAAAATAATAATAATATTAATAATTAACCCCATCCTCCCAAGCATCTGTAAAATATCTCAAAATATTATTATCAGGGTATTTTCCTATTTTGAACAGTAAACTACGCTTTGTGGCATTTCTCTAAATCGGTATATTTTTAGAAAAATATTTTACTCATTTGTGATCAGATCAATTAAATTTTATCTTCAGCAATTGATGCGAAATTTCACTAGCATGTATTTGTACTAGATGCATTTAAAGGGTTTAACACGAATATGCAAAGTCCATTTTTAATTTAAAATTTAGTTTTAGAGGAACGACTATAAGAGCAAAGCTAATTTTTATTTCATATCAAACGAGAATTTTCATTCGCCGATGTGAATGTGTTAATTTTGCCCAGGGACAAAACACACTTCCACAAAGATGCTATAAATACTCATAAATTAAGATACAATAACTGCATGAGCTTGGTATCCCCTTTTCCTGAAAAATACATCCCAGCTTATTTCCACGTCTGATTGTTTCTTCTGTCTGACTTTTTAGATACTTACTCGATTTCGTGATAACAGTATATTCTGTAGTTTAGGACCTTAGAAGCCCATCCCTAAAAATTGCAACTTCTTTCAACTAAAAATCAAAGAACTAGTTCATTGTTTTTGTTTTTGACAGTAAGGATTTCAAAAATTCCTAATTTTTAATGTATAATTTATAAACTATTTCTGCTTATAATATCTGTGTTTGAGTAGTATTTTTTTTTTTCATGCATATCTGAAATTTTTTACTATGTCAGCTCGTTCTGGAGGGGGCTTCAGCCCCCTAAGCCCCCTCCGTGGGTGCGCCACTGTTGTTCACTATACCCGAGGATAATACAAATATCAAAATGCCCGTGTATTCAATGAATGAACGTATATCTTCTCCATGGTAAGAAGAGTCATAATGCATGGTAAACGATTACAATTAATTTATGTTGTATGATTGAGTATGTAATTTTATAAATGTTAATATAATTAATGTGGCAAATAACAATTCATTTAAGTAAAACTAACAATTCAGACATTTTAAAAAAAAATCAATCTGTTTTAGAGTGTTTTGTGTTCATAAAGTGAAGATATATTTAATATATCTCCACTTTAATTCAATATATTTTTCATATAATATTTAGTGCTTATGAATTACAGATTTGTCTTTGAATAGTTTAAAGCATTATAAAATATGAATCTTTAATAAATTTTCCATAAAATGAACTTTTTTGCTGGATTTGGCGACTTTGTTAAATGGAGGTACGACTGTATATTAAATTTTATTCAGTTTTCCAAAATACTACTGTTTTCAATTGCTGTTTTCTATGCATACTTTACAACTGTTCTATATTAATGTGGATTTTTTTTCTGTAAACCTTACTCTTAGTTCATACAAAATAACTACACGTATCATTATTATGGTTATATTTACAGATGTCATTAAGATCCATAGTCAACATTTAAAAATAAAATTTGAAATATCTCTAGTCTAATATTTTGTTTCTGAACTTCAAGTAATTATTGATGTATGTCATGTTCCGTGACATGTGACAAGAGGGGGGGGGGGGGTATATTGAAACGTGACACTTTGTGACAAAGGGGGGGTAGGGGGGTCCAAAATTCTGAAAAAAAGCGTGACATCATTTATGGACAGCCCCTAAAAGGCACTTTTTTTTAATATTGTCTTCAGTATTAATTTTCAGTTTATTTTTATAAAGACGCTATATTTTTAAAAATTTTACATGCATCTTTATTAGAGATGTACCGTTTGTGTTTCACTAAACATGCAAATCGCATCATTGGTTTCGCAGCGAAACCAAACATTTGGCATAATTTAAGAATTTTTATGCAGCAGTTTTTTTAACTTTCCCCCCTTGTTTTAATCAGGTTTTAAACTTTTGTTCCTTTTCTGTCTATATGATATCAACACTATTCCAAAATTTAACAAATAATGCTTCACTAGAAGCTAATTGCATAAGTGACTTGAAGTTGCTTTGTGTGCGTGAGTGCGAATTGCTGGTTTGATGATGCACTAATGTCTCGCTTTTTTCATTTAATGAAAAGCTGGACTGTTATTTTCACCCGAAACAACTTTTACGAGTTTCTGTAGTCGATAATGATAACTTACAAAGTGTTTTATTTATTAAATTAAATATTATTTGAATTTAATAAGGTTAACTTATAGATGTTTCAAACCAAAAATTTCTCAAAAAGGAACAATGCGATTTTTTTTTTTAAATATTTATGATTAGCTACGTGTCTAAAAGCCATTTTTAAAATTAGTTTAGTAATTTTTTAAATAAATTAAGTAGTGAACGTTAATGGGTTAAGCCTTCTATATTAATTGCTATTCTTGATAGGGTTTGAGGGGGATAAGGATAAATGTTTTTTCATCCATTTTTAGAGAAAATTTAAGAATATGTGCACCTCACTAAGGCTAAAAGGCGTGCTGGTTAGTATTTCATGAGCATTTAATATTAGTTTGTAAGCAATTTTTGTCCTTTATAAAAACATTAAAAAGAGGGCTCCTTTTATGCCTGACCGGGCACATATGGTGTTAATTCTACATTATTGATAGGGGCGCAGTTTTTATTTATTGATTTTATTTCATTTATATAAATAATTTTAGTGGAGAAATAAATACATGTACCATCCGGTAGATGTAAAAGGCGCCCTGTTTTGTATTTTTTATTTATTTATTTATTTTTTCAAAAGTAGTTTTTTAGTTCATTTTTATAAGGAGGCTACATATAAAATTGTTGAAAACAGGGCGCCTTTTATGCCTAGCGGGGCGCATGTAATGTTATTACTAACGTTACGATATACTTCATATTAGGCACTATTTTTTTTTTTTTTTTTTTTTTTTTTACATATTTGTAGTGTTTAAATTATATATGCGTACTCACTGAATATAAAAGGCGCCCTGTTTTGCATTTATTTAAAAAAATAGTTTTTCAGTTCATTTTTATAAGAGGCTGCATATAAAACTGTTGAAAACAGGGCGCCTTTTATGCCTAGCGGGGCGTATATAGTGTTATCGCTGAAGTTACGATATATTTAATTGGGCACTTAAAATGTCTTTTGCATATTTGAAGTGTTTAAAATAGGCCAAGTGCACCTCACTAAGGCTAAAAGGCGTCCCGTTTAAAACAGGACAGGATGCCTTAAAAACAGGACGCTTTTTTATCTAGAGGGGCGCATATGGTGTCATTTCGACTTTACTATATTATTTACAGGGCGCTTTTTTTTTTTTTTTTTTTTTATTGTATTTAGTATTAGTTTTCAGCTTATTTTTATAAAGACGCTATATTTTTATTTATTTTTACATACATTTTGATTAGAGAGGCACACGTATGTGTTTCGCTAAACATGGAAATCGCCCTGTTTTGTGGAACATGCAAGATACCCTGTTTTCTGTATTATTTGTTATTCTTGATATTGCCAGAACATTTTTTTTTTTTTTTTTTTTTTTTAAATCCATGTTTTGATAAAATTTAAGAATATGTGCACCTCACTAAGGCTAAAAGGCGTGTTGTTTAGTATTTCATGAGTATTGATTATTTGTTTGTAAGCAATTTTTGTTGTTTATAAAAACATTAAAAAGAGGGCTCCTTTTATGCCAGATCGATCGCATATGGTGTTATTTCTACGTCACTGATAGGGCACAGTTTTTATTTATTGATTTTATTTCATTCATATAAATAATTTTAGTGATGAAATAAATACATGTACCATCCCGTAAATGTAAAAGGCGCTCTGTTTTGTATTTTTTTCAAAAATAGTTTTTTAGTTCATTTTTATAAGGACGCTACATATAAAATTCTTAAAAATTGCCTTTTACGCCTAGCGGTGCTTATAGTGTTATCACTAAAGTTACGATATATTTTATTGGGCGATATGCGCTAAAATTTGTTTTACATATTTGTAGTGATTAAAATATATGTACTCACTGAATATAAAAGGCGTCATGTTTCGTATTTGTATTTAGTAATAGTTTTTAGTTGATTTTTATAATAACGCTACGTGTTTTAAAACTATAATTTGATTAATGGTGCTCACATATGTGTTCCACTGAACATGCAAGGCGCTTAATTTGTTGAAACATACAAGTTCGCTCTTTAGTGGAGAATGCAAGGCGCCCTCTTTAGTGGAACTTACAAAACGCCTTTTACTTAGTCTTCTGTGTGCCTAGTGTAGTGGGGCGCACATGAACATATTCAAGAACAAGAACTCGCATTCTTCCTTTATAATACGTACATGTAGGCATTCAGATAAAGAAGTTTCAGGATTGCTTTTGAGAATAAATTCTACCGAAATATTTCCTTCAATTTTAAACAAAAACCATTATAATTTTACAGTGTTCTAGGGAAAAAAATCAATTTTTACATTAAAAAAAAAAAAAAAAAAAAAATTCCTCGGCGAAGGGCGCACCGGGCATTTGCCTCGTTGCCCGGTGGGCCAGTACGAGCCTGCTATCGATTGAGAAGTAAATTAAAACTCTTTGAAACGACTCTTTAGTTGAATAATAATACTGCAATGACGCTAAATTCTGTTGTTTTCATTGGAAACTTTCTTACAAAGAAAACGATGGATGGATGGTTAGTAAAAAAAATTAAAACTATCCTCAGTTATAAAAGAATGACTCCCGCAATGTCGGTATAGCAACAGTTTAAATTCTGAGATATAGCCTTCCCGTTAACAGGGAAAATTGCAACACAGTAGCGCCATCTATCAGCCGATTTGCACCCAAATTCATTTAGTATAATGTTTCATAAAGACCCTCTCATATTTTGTATTTGGTTCGGTTATATACATAATAGAACTTGAGATATAGCTTTCCCTTAAATAGAATTGCAGTCTAGCAGCACCACCTCTTGAGTGATCTGCATCAAAAGTTGACAGGCACTAATTCATGTGAAGGTGCAACTACATATGAATTTAAATGTAATTCTGTGCACTAGTTCCTAAAGCAAAATTGCCATAAAATTTTTGTCACATGCTCAGACACACATTTTCTAAAAATGGTTAAATTCTGTTCTGGACCTGTTAAATCGTATAATTCCATCAAAAACTGAAAATTTTTACGAATCCAATCCTTTATTTTATTGAATATACAAGAAAGTAGAAATAACTGTATATCGTATATATCAAACAATTTCACAGCTACGTAAGTGATTTTAAATATAATTTACAAAAACTGTTTATTTAAATAAAAGTATCTTTTACTTTTATAATGCTGCACAAATAAATAAAATAAGCATTGAAATACTCTATTTGTGCAATATTGCCATGAAGAAATTAGTACGTTGTGGCCACCACAAGACTTTTTTTTTTTCTATATTTTCCTATACAAATTCACTAAGTGCAAATAATTTATTAAAATTATTTAATATGATGAATGCAATTGGTTTTATCTTAGAGAAAACTAACACGAAATATCCAAAGAAAGACAGTTTTATAGTCTATAACTAACATCTTAAAAAAATGAATCAGCATAATTTCACATAATGGTTTTCTCCCATATCAAGTTTTGTCGTCTTATACGCAATAGAACCTGGGATATAGTTTCCCCTTAAACAGCACGAATAATTGTATAGTAGCACCACCTGTTGAACAGTTGACAGGCACTAATTTAGATCAAAGTGTATCTACATTTAAATTTCTATACAATTCTAAGCAGTAGAAGAAGCAAGCATAGAAGCAAGCAATAGAAGAAAGCATTGGATTCGTAAAATGTTTCAGCTTCTAGTTTTCCATGAATGTACACCTTTTGAGATGTCCAGAACACATTTTTAACCATGAATATTTAGAAAATGTCTGTCTGTCTGTCTATGTGTGACAAAAATTTTTTTCTAACTGTATCTCAAGAACTACTTCACAGAATAACATATAAATTTGTATGTAGTTGCACCATGACATAAATTAGTGTCTGTTAGCTTTTTTCCAAGTCACCTTATAGGTGGCGCTGCTGTGCTGCAATTTCTTTCATTTAACAGCAGGCTATATCTCAGGTTCAAATTTGTATAATCGAACAAAACTTGATATGCGAGAGGGCCATTATGAAATATCAGGTTGATTTAATTTAGGAATATATCAGCCGATAAGTGGCACTGCTGGACTGCTATTTTCCCCCCGGGAAGAGGAAGCGATATCTCAGATTCTATTGTACATTATTGCATATAACTTTGTATAGGACAGGGCCATTATGAAACATATATGGAATCAGTTTCAGCACATACAGATAGATAGGTGACGCTCCTGTGCTTCAATTTTTCCTGTGAACGGGAAGGCTATATATCAGATTCTACCATATATACTTAGAAAAACTTGGTACATGACAGGGTCATTTTAAAGCAATATGCTGATTCAATTTAGGTGCATATGAGCTGATAGGTGGCATTGATGTTCTGTAATTTACTCTGTGAATAGAAAGACAACTTCTATTGAAAGGCCACCTCTCTGGAGAACCAATTTTCTATGGCACGATGGGTGCCCCCCCCCCTTCCCCCAGGAAAATTCCACTGTATATATACCTACCTGTGATCAACGGATATGAAGATTAATTTTTTTTAAGAATATTCCTTTAAGCACCCTGTACATATATATATTTTTTTTTTGTGGAAAGAAAATAAGTTATACATTCAGAGAATGGCACAATGATCTCCAAAACCACAAGGAGTACTAACAGATGGAATGGTGCAAATATTAACAAGATTGCAGTTTTGGATAAATATTCATATAATAAACTCTCTCTATATAGTGCCTTCCTGTCTGGGAGGTGGTGTCCCCTCCGTCGGGAAATTTCTGGTGCAACTACTGCTTATATGCATACAAATTGAATCGGCATAATGTCTCATAAGAACTTATTTGCATATCAAGTTTTGTTTCATTATATATAAGAGAACCTGAGATATAGCTTTCCCTTAAGCTGCGGAAATTGCTATATAGCAGCGCCACCTGTTGAGCGATTGATACCAAAAGCTTTTAGGCACTAATTCATGTCAAGGTGCATCCACATATAAATTTTTATGCAATTTTGCGCAGTAGTCAGTAGTTCTTCAGATATAGCTCTCCCTTAAATTGTGACAATTGCTGCATAACAGCGCCATCTGTTGAGCAGTTGACACTGAAACTTGATAGGCATCTACATATAAATTTATGTGCATTTTTATGCAGTAGTTCCTGAGATATAGCCTTTTCTTAAATTGTGGAAATTGCTGCATAGCAGTGCCACCTGTTGAGCTGTAAAAGTTGATATGCACTAATTTATATCAAGTTGCATCTTTTTATGAATTTATATGCATTTTTGTGCAGTTGTTCTTGAGACTTCTTTTGAATTGTCGTGGCACTGCACGACACAAAAAGCTGATAGGCACTAATTTAGGTCAAGGTACAATTGTGAGCAGTAGTTCAGGAGATACAGTCGCCACAAAATTTTTGTCACACACACACGCAGACGGACTTTTCTAAAAATGATCAAATCGTGTTCTAGACCTCTCAAAACGTGTAAATCTGTCGAAAACCGGAAGTCGAAATTTTTTTACGAATCCAATACTTTCTTCTATTGAATATAGAATAAAGTAAAAAATATGTTTTGTTCAAAATTATAACAGTATAAAACATTTACTTATTACTTTCTTCCATATTCAATAGAAGAAAATATTGGAATTGTAAAAATTTTTGGCTTCCGGTGGATTTACAATCCCAAATACAATATGACCATTTTTAGAAAATGCTTGTCTGTGTGACAAAATTTTGTGGCAACTAACTCAGTAATTACGGTACAAAATTGCATTTAATACATAGATGCACCTTGACCTAAATTAGTCTACCAACTTTTAATGTCATCCGCCTACTTTAAATGGTGTAAGTTTTTCATAACAGCACCACAGGGGTGCAGAATATGTCCAATCTAGGATCTTGGGAAATTTTGCAGAAAACTATACAAATGATATTGATTTCAACAGTTGAAGGGGAAGCTATATCTCAGGAACTACTGCACAAAAATGCATATAGTCAAGTATAGATGCAACTTGATATAAAATAGTGCCTATCAACTTTTGCTGTTAATCGCTTAACAGGTGGTGCAGAAAATGTTTTCACTTCCAACATTTTCCCCAATCCATATAAAAATTTCTCCAAATTGGGGGAATGATTTTAACTTTGATTTTTGTAATTCATTGTTCAAATCGATATCATTTGTATATTTTTTATATGAAATTTATGTATTAGTTCTTAGGCTAGAGTTGTTACAAAATTTTTGTTACAAACACACATAGGCATTTTCTAAAAATGGTCATATTGTGTTCCGGGGACTCCTCAAAATGTGTAAATATATTGAAAAAATATATATTTTTACGTTTAAATCTTTGATAAAGATCTTTTTTTTTTCTATTTAATATACAGGTGTTGGACAAAATAATGGAAACACGTTCTCGTTTTGTTAAATACCTTGAAAAATATTTAATTTTAATTCGCTGTTCTTGAATATTGGGAATAAGGAAAACATGCCTCTCCTCATATTTTTTGACAAAGATTTTGTCACAATGTCTAAATTATTAAAATATATTTAACATTCAAAAAGATATGCACAGATGTAATAAATAATGTATTACTGCGCATGCACAGATGGTAGCAAAAGAACTTTGATATAGTTCAATACTCAAATGTATAGAGCATCTCATAAAAAAAAAATTCTAGTTGAATATCACAAAAATTCATACAGATATCGGTGGTTAAATTAGATGCTTTCAGCTTGGAGATATCAGCTGAGACGTGAAGACCTCTGGAGACTGCCTTGGACTCGAGACGTAACGCCCAATTCAGCCTCGTGTTATTACACGGATGGCTCGAAGATGGAGGACGGCAGGGTTGGCTGCGCGTTCCTGCGGGTCTCTGGGGGAGAGATCGTCTCGGAAGACCAGTTCCGGATTACCGACCATAGCTCTGTATTCACGGCGGAGGTCATAGCGATCAGGGAAGCCATCAGAGATGCTATGGAGTCGGGGCTCAGTGAGATGGATGTCTACTCTGACTCCAGATCGGCGCTGCAAGCGCTTAACTGTCTGAAGCCTAGGCACAAGACGGTTGCTGAGACCAAGGACCTGATTAAGAGTGGCGGGATCGGAATCACGATGCATTGGATCAGAGCCCATGTGGGTCATCACTTTAACGAGCTGGTCGATGGTTCTGCTAAGGTGATAACTGCACGTGAAGACGTAGATCTTCCTGTCAAGCTTAGTGTGAAGTGTGCAAGGGGCGTCCTGTTTAGGCGCCTCATAGATAAGTGGCAGCGTCGTTGGGATGGCTCCACGAAGGGTAGATTCACGCATGATGTGTTTCCGAAGGTGAGCAGTCGGAGAGTGCAGGGAGATTTCTTTGTTAATCAGGTCCTCACCGGGCATGGTTCATTCGGAGTCCACCAGCACCGCTTCTTTCAGAAGAACCCTGCATGCATTTGCGGGGCCAGCGCAAGCTCAGTAAAGCACGTGATGCTAGAGTGCGCACGGTGGCGGTCGGTCAGGGAACGTTACTTCCCGCCGAACTACCACCTTTGAACGCGGCGGGATTTGTGCCTGGACTACTATTGTAGGAAAGGAATCGCAGTCATCATGACGGATCTCCTGGACTGGGCGCTTAACCCGCTTGGTGGTGGACGACGGATTCTCGAAGCGTCTGAGCCTGACGCCCCAGAAGAGCCTCCTAGAAGGTCTCTTCGTTTGGTAAGTGCGACGGTGAGACGATGAGAGTTGGTGATGAAAAGGTGTAAGCATTATGGTGTAACGAAGTGTAGAGTGACGGCGAGATGGCGAGTGTGAGTTAGTAAGTTGGCAAGATGGCGAGTGTGAGTTGGTAAGTTGGCAAGATGGCGAGTGTGAGTTGGTAAGTTGGCAAGATGGCGAGTTGGTAAGTTGGCAAGATGGCGAGTGTGAGTTGGTAAGTTGGTGAGATGGTAAGTTGGCGTGTTGGTAAGTGTGTGGTGGTGTGACGGTGAGTTCGAGTTGGTGAGATGGTTGGCGTTGGTGTGGTGTGGAGAGAAGGGGGAGCATGTGCTCCCTGTCTACCGTTGGTAGAAGCGCTGATTCAAAACAGCCAATTCGGACTGTCAAAAAGGGAATTTTTGTTGGCATCGCACGAACTCGTAGCAGTGCTAGCCGCATGAGCGTTTCAGGGAGAAGTTTTTCCACGTGGTGTGAGGAGGTCTGTCAAAACTGGCTGGTGGTGCATGACCGGACGGCGGGACTACCCTGGCGGACATCGGTGCTCACATAGGGTTGTGATGGCCCGAGCAAACAGGGGCTGTCCAGGTGTCCTGGGTGGGGCCTTCCGAGTGGCAGTACAAGGAGGCTTAGCAAAAACGGGAAGCGGTGCTGATCTTACTAGTCGGCATGGATGTGCGTTATCGGCTAGGGGTGAACTCCGTTGGGAGAGCGGGCCTGGTGGATGGCCTTAGGCCGTCCTCAGAAGGCAAACAAGCCTTCTGGCCGCCAAACCGAGGTCGGCCAGTTACTAGGGCCCTCAGCCCCAACTTTGACCAACTCCGGTTGGTCCGAAGGGGCGATATGAGCCTTGCTATAGCTGATTGCCGAACCTTACCTGGGCCACTTCCCTGCTGTCGCGAAGTTGGTATGTTGCTGTCGTAGCGGCTAAGGCCTGCACGATGTTGGGTCGTCTTGAGACGGGACTGCATGGATACCCTCGTATCTGGGTCAGTCGATGATGGGGCGCGCTTGCGTGTCACCTGTCTTATGCACGTTTGAAAATAATAATTAGCTACTGCTACTTTTATATGAATGATTAATGTACATACATAAAAATAATATTCTATATTTGTTTGAAAATTTTTTTTTTACTCTTTTGGTGTGAAATTTTAATAAGATTTTATGTGGGTATAAAAGTTATTGCAGGTATATTGAAGAATTTTTTTTTTTTTTTTTTTACGCTAATGAAAGAACCCTGAAAATGCTTAATGTAGATAAAAACTATATATGTAAATGTTTATGTCATCAATTTATTGAAAGTGACGTTATCAATAGTCAACTAATCATCCAATCAATCTTATTAGCGAAAATTTTTCAGCTAATTTCTAATTTCAGCAATCACATGTCTGTAATTAGCATATTTCTTGAAAAAAAAAAAAAATTCTGTAAAATGTAATTAGTGACTTAAATTTCAAAAATCTCACTTAAATTTTCAAAATCCCACTTAATTTTTTTGTTAGAGTGGGAGAATCCCACTCATTTTTTCCTCTTAGTGCGAACCCTGAGCTGTGTATACATAGGAAAAAAAAAAAAAAAATCAATGGAGTTGGGAGCACAGGCTTTCAACTGATAAACAGCAGTAGCCCCATATGGATAAAATATCTCTGTTACAATCTTTAATTGTAAATTTAAAGAAATGGGTACGTTATTCATAATGGAGCTGCAGGTGAAGAATCATGGGAGGCAATATGTTCAAAATTTAACACAATGTAATCCTATAATGGAATGGAGCAATATCTTGTAAAATATATTTCACATAATTACATCTAATACCAATGCACTATTTTGTTAATTTCATTTGAAAATATTAATACATATTTAATATGCTTCATTCACCATTCACAATTAAAAATGCGCAGTTATCTAAAAGATATGCTGGAATTTGTATGATTATTACAACACAGTACTACTTTATCTTGCGTGCTACACAGTTTTCCACTCAAAACTGATCCTTTTACATGTGCACAGTATATATTTTTTGCACTTGAAATGAATTTATAAACTAATAAAAAAAACTTGACAACTTTGTTGAAATATGAAAAGCAAATCATTAAAATGGCCATTTTGTTTACTACATTTTTTAAGATAACCTGAAATTTATCTGCTGCAGAATAACTAAAGGTTTATTATGAAGCAATGGAATTATTAGATTTAAATTAGGAATTAACTGTCATAAACATGTTCAGTGGGATTGAATTTATCTAGCCATGTCATGCAATTATTATTTTCTTTGTTTAAGTTTAGTGTCAAATCAGTGAGTTATTTTTAGAATAAGAAAGCACCGCAAAACTGGTGTTTTAAAATAATAATTACAAAACTTTTAATAAACACCATAAAATGCAAAAACTGCCAACAAATGTTTCAGGTCCAAAGAACACGACCCTTTGTCAGGCGAACAGAGTGAGCATGAGTGCTGCAGTTTAAGCGGCAACGTATGCAGCAGTCGTGTTTACTTCGTTTGCCTGATGAAATGCCGTGCGTTTTAAGACACAAAACAATTGTTGTAAGTTTTTTGCATTTTACGGTATTTATTCAAAGTTTTGTAATTATTATTTTTACAATATAGACATCATGTTTATTCTAAGTAAAGAAAACCTGCAGTAAAAAATAAGAGATATTGGATGATAACATCTATTAACGTGGTCTATGTCATGGTAATTTGTATTATAGTTTTATAGATCATATAGCAGCTTTAGGGAATAGTATATTTATTTTATTTATTTATTTATTTTATTTTTTTTTGGGGGGGGGGAGGGGAGCAATAAATGTATATATAAATATGCTATAAATTTTCTGTTGGGTACAATAATACTATTTTTTTTAATTTTATGTATTTTTTATTAGAAAGAATGAAATTATGAAACCACTAAAAATATAAATTCAAGTAGACCAAATTTTAAATTGTAATTTATTCATAAAGTGCAAAAGTTGTTACAAAAATTTGGCATGAACATGACAAAATCACTTCAAAAACTATTGTCAGAAGATATAATTTATCCTAAGAAAGTTTACTGCATTTGATACTGAACCAATTTTTTCTGAAAATAATACATGAACTAGCATAAAACTAAAACATTGCAATAAAATTCAGCCTCCCATTGATTATTATTAAACACACAATAAAATCATCTGGATGAAAGACAATGGTCAAAGAAAGTTTCTGAAGAATCTCATGATTTATTAACTTTTGGCTGGTGTAAAAACTTAAAAAGCACAAGCAGGAAATCTAAATGAGAATAGCAATAGTAATTTAAACTTTTTTTTTTTTTTTTTTTTTTTTGTATAATTTGATGTTATATAAAAAGGTTCATACTCATATATGGGAAAAAAATTCCCTGAGTTCCCAGACAATTTTCAAGATAATATTAGCAACATATTACAAGAAACGCTCCTCTAGACAGGACAAAATACACATCTACTTCCACTGTATGGTGTCATATTACTGTCGACCATAATAGAAATTCAGGTAGAAATCATTGTTTACACGTGTATTTGCACAATACTTAATCAATTGAATTTTGATAAGAAGCTAAACAAGAAAAATATAACTTGAGAGAAAGAAAATATTTGTTTTTCCAGATTTTATAACCGATTTTCCCTGACTTTTAATGAAAATTTTTATTTTCCCTGATTTTTTTAACGAATTCCCTGAGTATTCCATGTTTTCCCTGATGAGTATGAACCCTGTACAATTAATTTTTAAAATTAAGTTAGTTACTCAAAAAAAAAAAAAAAAAAAAAAAAATTGCAAATCTTTCTACAAATGACAATTTCTTTTTTCCAACAACGTTACTGTATTGCCTAAATTTTGCCACAGGTATGTAATTAAAAATTTAACTTTACAATTTTAACTACTGCAGTAAACTGACTAAATATTTATTACTAATAACATAATAAATTATAAATAAAATAATACCTTTAAATATTTTAATTAAAAAAGTTATCACTTTCTTGAATAATTAACAAAAGATAAAAAATATAAAGTGAATTACATTTCACTGATATTTTACTTACTTTTTAAAATTATTTTAATTTTATTTATTACTTATATAGAAATTAAATAATCATAGCCAATAATTATTACCAAACATCTCTATCTCAAAGTCATCTTGGGAAATCAGAGTTGGATTTTTTATATGACAAGGATACAATATTGGTTTAAAACGTAAAAAACCTCCATCGTCAAAAACTGTAAAGATAAGCTAAAAAATAGAAAATGTTAATAGCCATCATATATAAGTTGGATTTTAATTGCTATGCTGTTGGTAAATTAGCAATGACTTAATTTTATTTATGTATATTTTTCTTTCGATATAAGAAATATATGAACAATGCATACACATATTATACTTATATTTTTGTATGCTATTTAAACATGATTTTACTTATAGAAAACTTTCTTAGACTGATGCTTTTTCAGTCATCTGCATATCAAAAAGTGTGTTTTCTTTGCATGAATTCTTACACCACTATTTTTTATCAATAATTTCTATTATATTCAATAAAAATTAGCAGTGTAAGAGTCATCCTTGAAATTAACTTTTAAAAGTAATAAACAGTGTAAGCAAACAACATAAGTTGGGGGGGGGTGGGGGTGGATGTTTCATACTCTAAAAAATAGTGTAAACCTTCATCAGGCAGAAAAAAAATAAGCATGAGTGCAGCTAAGCAGAATCAAAGCTGCTTATAAAGTTTTTATTTATTATTTACCTAGCAAGCACAAGATAGTGTGGTGATACAGAGTGAGCTTGGGTTCTGATTACTTAATTTGGGTTGATTACATATTACAGCATAACAATCCACTCGAGCAGCAACACATCATGACAAAACTGAAGAAAAGAGAGGAGCAAGAGAGAGGGAAAGATGAAGCCGCCAGAGTAAACCTAAATCATTAGTGCACTGGTGATAGTCGTGACTGTGGCCAAAATATATTTTGCACAAGCTTGAGGATTTTTAGTAAGGTATTTTATATGTGTTTTAAATTATATATAATAATCAAATTTGAGATTATGAAAGCTGAAAGTATAAATTAATAATTAAAGAAAAAAAAGTTTAAATGAGTATTTTCTGATAGTTCTCATTTTAATTGAAGATGTAATACTTGGATGCAACTGAATTTAAAAATCAGTTGACCAATACATAATTAAAAAAAAAAAAAAAAAAAAATTGTTTTGTTTATTCTGTTTTAAGGAAGTTTTTAATCTTTTGTAAAATAAAAATGTATTCACATTTTAATTTTTGTTTTTGCATTCATTATTTAAGTAAATAATAAAAGTTTTATCCTGTTATCTCATAAAAGAAATAATTAAAAAATTATGCCTGAGTAGATTATTTTGGCAACTAAGGAAATAATAATAAATACATAAAAAATAATTAGGCAACATTTCACATTATAATTTCTAACCTTGACTCACACACAGATAATCAATCTTGTTCATATTCAACAGATTTGCAAGCATATATGTAACTGCTAATATGTAATATAAAAGTATATCACATACAGTACAAAGCCAAAAATCTGGAATCATCTTGAAACATTTATGAACAGTTAGTATCAGAGACACACAAAAAATATAATAAAAATGTTTGCAAAATCCAAATGAAAGAATCCTTTTTTTTTTTTTTTTTTTGGTCCCTCAAGTCCCTTAATTTTTGAGAGAGTTGTGCTAAATGCCCTGCACCTTGCATTTCATGTTATTCTTTTTCACTTGTTGTGTTGTGTATTATTTTTTGTGTACATTTTGTTCTATTGAGAATTTATTTTATTCTTTTATTTTTTGGGCATATTGGACTTCTAAATTGCCAGGTAATGTTTCATTCTCTTATCCTAAACTTGATGAAACAAATAAAAGTTTGAAAGAAGTAAATCACTGTGTAGTGGGGGGTGGTATAAAAAATTTGGGTGATGTTACCTCTAAAACAGCTTTGTATCCCAGAAAGTGTAATGATTGTTCAAAAACATATAAATGCAAACAAACTTTTTATCAGCATAGTTGTAAACAAACTTCTGATGTGTCTTTTGAGTGTGATGCATGCCATAAGCTGTTTAAATCAAAAAGGGGACTTACTGAGCATAAGAAATCTTGTAAAGTGAAGGAATCTTGTAATCAACAATATATTTGTGATATTTGCAACAAAATATGCACCTTAAAAAAATCATTTTGGAATCATAAGAGTTATTGTGCTAAAAATAATTAATAAAGTCAACTTGTTCAACAACAGCGCGTCCAGACCTTGTAGCAGAAACAGCATGTTCTAAAACTTCAAAACAAATAGCATACTCCGAAGCTTCAGTGCATTCAGTAGAAAATTCAAAACAGTTAACTATTTCTGAAACTTCAATACAAACACTCAACACTTTAAAAAAACGTGTTGTTAGAATATGTCATAAGTGTAATGTTTCATTTTATTATCAGCAGTCATTTTATACACATTTAACCCATTGCTCAAAATTTAAACGTACTCAATTTAATTGCCCATTGGAGTGTCTGTCCTCAGTCATTTAGTAGATTTGTATCCTTGACTAAGCACTTGCTTCTTGATCATAGTTGATTACATCCGTAATATAAAGTTTCATTCAATAAATTTATTTCAAAAATGGTTAGAAACTGAGAGTAAATCAACTTTTAGTTCTTTTAGAAAGTGTACAGGTGTAAAATCGAGCAAATCAAGTAAATACTATTACTATAACTGACAGTTTGGAATATGTCATACTAAATTTATGCCAATTACTAGTCGAAGAAGTAGTAAGGGAACTATTCCAAAATCCATAGAATGTCCTGTTAGAATATATGTTTTAGAGAAACCAAATGTAGTAAATGTGTTATATTTTTCTAACCATAACCATCCCCTAAAGTTAAAAAATTGTAAGAATCAGCTTTTAAATCAAAGTGTAAGAGATATGATTAAAGCTCATTTAAGATTATCTGTACCAATTTCTAAAATTGAAGAAATTTTACAAGATGATGCTGGTTTGTGAAATAATAGAGGTTGTTTTCCATGTAAAGAAAATTTTATATCAAATAAATCGATTAGTAGTTATAAAAAGTGTATGAATGATGCGTTATATCCAGCTAATGATGCAGTCTCAGTTTCATGTATTGTTAATAGTTTAAAAAATGAAAAATTTGATCCGGTTTTGATTTATAAACCTCAAGGTATGATGTTTGTGGTCTATCAGATCTGGATAATTTGCCAAACTCTAAGGATTTGTTTGCTTTTGGAATAACTTTTTTTTAAATTAAAGGAAATGAGCAAAGAAAAGCCAAAATTTAAATTTCATTCTCTTCTTAACAATTTCATAGAGAAATATTCACCAATTTGTCCAACTTTTATAGTATACTTTCAGAGCTATTATAGTAACAGAGTTCAACTATGGGCTACATCTTACCGTAATTTCCTTCATGCTTTGACTGATACTAATATGTATTGTGAATCATTTCACAATAAATTAAAAACTGTTTATTTTAACAGAAAGTTTAATAGAAGATTAGATAAACTTATAATTACTTTACTAGATATTGAGAGGAATACATATTTAACACATGCATACAAATTGATAATGGGTCAACCTTCTAAAAGTGTTTCACTTACTAAAGATACACATAAAAGGGTATTAAAAATTACTGATAACTGTAAAGAATTATCAGATAGCACTTGGTTAGTAGCATCACAATCTAAAAAGTTCTAGTATTATATAGTAAAGAAATTAAAAAATAATTGCTTGAGTGGCTTACCTATAATAATAAAGGAAGATGTCTGTCTGTCTTGTCTGTCTGAGCATCTGTACGTTCAGCCCCTACTGAACGCAGAAGTATATAATTTGACATATGGGTACTAAGAAGCCTTCCCGAGGGTATAGTGAAATCAGAATTTAAAAATTTTAATTAGTTGTGGAGATATTAATTAAAATATTGACCCATGTCGATCGAAAACTGACCAAAAATCCTTATTGCTTAAAAAGAGGCATTCTATCCGCAGACGATTTTAACGGCTGTCTCGTTGAACAAAACATGTGGAAGTCATTAATGTCACATGATCTTGAACTGGAGTTAAAAATTGCAAATTTCAAAGTGCTTCAAATTTTCTTTTTCCCACACAACACTTAATATACAACCTAATCAGCACAAAACCAACCTGCAGTTAACATTTCATCAATTTTCATTAATAAACAAAGCAGTTACATTTTAATTGCAAATTAAATTTTATTCTAACACGTAATCTATCTTTCAATAGACGATAGGAGTTTCCATAGCAACAAAATACATTTGAAGGAATTAAAAAAATACTTTTTCTTTTTACTTCCATTACCCGACTAACCGTGGTATATATAGGTTTTGGGGACCTAAAAAATATTTATTTTTCTTTTTACTTCCATTAAACGACTACCGTAGATAATGGAATTAGAGATTTCACGTGATTTACATGTTTTAGTATGTCCTGATTAGGTTTTCTTTTGCATCTCAGCTACTAATTGAAATAATTTCATAAAAGTAATTTACACGTTTTGAGGTGTCCTGAATCAGTTTTTTTTTTTTTTGTATCTCAGTTATTAATTAAAAAAAGTTCATAAGTAATACATCATTTGAAAGCTTATTTGAGTTGATACACATTTTAAAGTACTTTTACGTTATTGATAATGGAATTCGAGATTTCACTCGATTTACACGTTTTGAGGTCTCCTGATTAGGGTTTCTTTTGTATCTCATCTACTAATTAAAATAATTTCATGAGTAATACATCATTTGAAAGCTTTGTTGATCTGGAATGGAACAATAGATTACAGAAATTTCTACCACCAGTTGGCGCTGTAATATTTTTAAATTTCAATATTTCAAATTCTAATTATGGTTAAATTATTTCTAATACATCATTCGAAAGATATTTTAAAGTTCTTTTATATTATCGAAAGTAGAATTCGAGATTTCACCTGATTTACAATTTTAAGGTGCCCTGATCAGGTTTTCTTTTGTATCTCAGCTAATTGAGTAAGACCGTTCAAAATTGGTATATGTAAGTTAATTAGGAGGGGCTGAGAGGGAGGGGAAGGACGCGCACGAGACTGCGCTGCCGAAGGCAGTGGGGACCCGGTCCAACAATTTACCTGATGAGAAATGATTTTTTAAATTTTCTTTTCTTAAGAATAAGAGTTTGATTTCAGAAAAAATATGTGTGCGCACCGCATGTATATCTTAACATGTGCGCGCTCAGCGCGCATGGGTTTGGGACCCAGTGCGAGTTTTTACCCGATGATAAAAGTTTTTTTTTTTTTTTTTTTTTTTTAAATTTTTTTCTTAATAACAAAAGTTTGAGTTCAAATTCAGATTTTTGCTCACATTTCGTACTAATAATTTTTAACCGTATATACCCCGGAATTAAGCAAGTTTTGGAGAAAACCACAGATAAGTCAGACACAAATAGTTTAAAAAAATGTTTGTATTATCTTTGTATTTCAGCTTCTAATTAGTATAATTTCATTTTTATATTATCGAAAGTGGAATTCGTGATTTCACCTGATTTACACGTTTTAAGACGTCCTGATTAGGTTTTCTTTTATATCTCAGCTACTTATTAAAATAATTTCATAAGTAATACATCATTTGAAAGCTTTGTTGATTTGGAATTGAACAATATATTACAGAAATTTCTACCACCAGATGGCGCTGTAACATTTTTAAATTTCAAATTCTAATGAGTGAGGAAGGTGTTGCAAGTTCTAAAACGGGGATAAGGCGCTGCAGGCGCCACCGAGCGTGACTTAGCTAAAGTCAGAAATTTGAAAGATCATAACATGGTGAGCAACAGGCTGTTTCAGATATTGAAAAGGGAAGAGGGCACCGAAGGCGCTACCACACAGGAATTTACTGCGCTTTCAATAAGCTATTTTCACGATATATCAATAAGCTGTTATTAGACCTAAAACAGGAAAAAGGCGTCGCAGGCGCCACCAAGCGCGAGTTTCGTAAAGTGTAAGCCTAAAATATATTTTCGCTAAAAGTTGTTGCTGTTCAGTCCACAGTATTAAATAAGGAATCTTACTACCTTACAGCAACTAAACTAATACCTGTTATATTAAGCAGCAAATGGCAATGGAAGCCAACTGGAAACTAAGGTAGTGAAAAACATGTTGACAGTGAGAGGCAATAAAGACAAGATATTTATATAAAACAACTAACGTTTATTAAATATTAATAACAAGTAAAAAATAAAGTAACATCATTAATATATCACAGATTTGATGCTCAACTAGAAAAAAACTTTAAACATATGAGAGAAAAATAAACTGCTATTTAAATTTAATGTATAAATATATGTGGAGAGAAACTGACTATTGTTAAGAAAAAATGTCACATCCATTGCTTCCGGCGAACCAGTAGAGCCGAGAAAATAAAAGTCCACATCTTCTGGACAAACAACAGGCTATCTTAAAAGAATAACCTTTCAAAAGCGCATTTACTATTTCAAAAAAACTATTGTTTCATATTACTATTTCAAAAGTCAATTTAAGAAAACGAAAAAACATCATGGCCAATAATTAAGCTTTACCACCAGCAGTAAAACATATAACAAAAAGAGAAAGAGCGATATTCTATTAAATTACTTCATATTTATACTTATCGTCTGCCAAAAATATCCGTGCGGTTCACCGTAAACATGAAACGCCCACAGAACTAACCAATCAGAAAATAGGTGGTTGAACGATTGATTGTGAGCGTTTAAAACTTAAACAGGCGCCACCAAACGGTGAAAACAAAAAGTTCAGTAGCGAAGGGTTAATGCTGCAACGGACTAAAACAAGATGGCAACGTAAACAAACCCGAAGTAACTGCAACGCAGTACTTCGGAAAAAATTACACATTAAAGTTAATAATGTAAGTAATGCAATTATTTTACACTTTAATAAAGATTTAATAAATTTAAAAGACAATAACTTCTATTTCTAATAAGTATATTAAAGACTTGAAATAAAAACTATGTCAAGTACAATTATATATATTTAGAGTGGGCCAAAAGCCAACATAAAGTCGGATTTTTCAGGGATCGCGAACCAGCTGGTCGCCGAAGGCGGCTAATGTTTTTATAAATGCTCAGAAATTACTTGTAGTGGATTGTGTAGTCGCCTTTATAGTTGTGATTGTCCAGATTCAAATATAATTTGTAAACACATACATAAGATCCATTCATATTGGAACAGAAGTATAGATTTAGAAGATGAAATTTTTGATTTTGATTGTAAAACTGGGGTTAATAAATGTTTGGTTGAATCTGAAAAAAAGCCAAACTCTATTCATATTTTAGTACTCACAGTGTTTAAAATAGAGTACAATCTTGTAAAGACTTAACATCAGAATTATTAAATTTAATAGAACACCCCAAAGTGCAAAGTATTATGTTAAGAAATATACACAAAACATTAGTTTTCTAGTTTCAGAATGCAAAGGTATTGTACAATGTAGTAATGATGAACCCATTTTAACATTATCTAATTGTTTTGTGCCTCCTAATCATAATCAAAAGTTAATTCAACAACCCAGACTTTACAAAACTAACAACAGGGTTCATACTCATCAGGGAATACTCAAAGAATTTGGAATTTTGTTAAAAAAAGTCAGGGAAAATAAAAAATTTCATTAAAAGTCAGGGAAAATCAGTTATAAAACCTGGAAAAACATTTTTTTTTTTTTTCTCTCAAGTTATGTTTTTCTTGTTTAACTTCGTATCAAACTTTAAATGATTAAGTATTGTGAAAATAAGCATGTAAACAATGATTTCTACCTGAATTTTTATCATGATCGGCAGTAACATGACATCATACAGTGAAAGTAGATGTATTTTGTCCTGTCTAGAGGAGTGTTTATTTTCTTGAAAATTGTCTGAGAACTCAGAGAATTTTTTTCCCATATTTCAGTATGAACCCTGAACAAGAAACAAAAAATTGATTCAAATGATAGAGATAAAAATTTTACTTTTTTACTTTCTTCTATATGTAATATAGAGAAAGTATTGGATTCGCGAAAATTTTCGACCTCCGTTTTTTGACGGATCTACACGTTTTGGGATGTCTTGAACACGAATTGATAGTTTTTAAAAAATGTCTGTCTGTCTGTATCATTTTTTTGTGGACGCTTATTGATAATAGTAGTAGTTAACTAGGAAAAAAAAATTGTGCATGGGTGGGGCATCGGTTCCCCCCCCTGGGGGGTTAAATTTTGAAGATGGGTATCATTCGAAAGATCTCGTCAATACCTTTAAAACGAATGGTTGAACCATAAATCTGTGATAATTTAAAACAAAGTTATCGTTTTTTTTTTTCCTTTTAACAAAAAAAAAAAAAAAAAAAAAAAAAACGATTTTTTTTCTAACACAATTTTATCAAACTTGGTATTTAGTTGGTCCCCGACATAAACTGGTGCTGATTATATTTGGGGATCCATAGCTCAACAGGAGGCGCTGTGATAGCATTTTATCTAAATTTTTAACATGGCAGAATAGGACAAAAATTCGTATAAATGTGCATAATAAGAGTTATTTTACACTTGTGATTGTAAAATTAATATGAATTATTGATAATAGTAGTATGTAACTAGGAAACAAATTTTGTACATGGGGGGCATCGCTTGTACCCCCCCCCCCCCCCCCCGTGGGGGGTAAATTTTGAAGATATGTATCATTCGAAAGATCTCGTCAATACCTTTAAAACGAATGGTTGAACTATAAATCTGTGATAATTTAAAACAAAGTTATCGATTTTTTTTACTTTTAACAAAAAAAAAAAATGCGCATTTTTTTTTTTTTTTTAAATATTGTTAGTGATTGAATATGTATTAATTTTTACAAAAAAAAAAACCCTTAGAAAAAAAAATCATTTTTTTTTAAAATATTGTTACTGATTGAATATGTATAGGAAAATATAGAAGAAAGTCTTGTGGTGGCCACAACATACTAGTTTAATTATGATGTTGATGAACCTACATGTAAAACACAAAAGCTGAGCAATCAGATGAATGACTATAGTGATAAGGTTTCTGATAATACATTTGCATTTCCATTGAGTAAGTTAGAAAATTTTTCAGAGCATGTTATTTCAGTTGGTCCTTCCAATTTAAACGTTGCATCTCTAAAATCATTCTCTGATTTTATGAAGGGTTGGCTTTATGACACAGTAATAGATTCATATTTTTTTTTACACTTTTGAATGGGAAAAAGGATATGGTATTTGTTGATTCTTCATTATCTCATATATATGTTGGTAGTATTAAGGAATTAGATCTCTCGTGTCCTATTGCTTTGATAAAATATATCTTTATTCCTCTTTGTATAAATTCTCATTGGATTCTTTTAGTTGCTAATGTAGAAAAGAGAAAATTAATGGTGTATGATTCATCTGCTGACAATAGCAAAGGTAACTATATTAACGATTTAAAAAACTGGACTAATTAGATAAATTATTAGTAGAAAACAATAATTGGAAGATTGAGTGACCTCTTCATGCATTACAAAATGATAATAGTAGTTGTGGTGTGGTGTGTTTTTATGCACATCAGATAGTAAATAATAGTAGTGCGAATGACTCACTGAACACAGTACTTTTTCGGAAACATATATACTATTGCAATACTAACAATTTCTTGGAATTTTCAACACATAAATATATCCACACACCACATTTTGATATGAGATTAAATGTTTTTAATGGTAAAATTACGACAACACCATACATAAAAATTAATGATATAGAACTCACACTGTGCATGTTAAAATCATTAGATCCTTTTATAAGTGAGGAAGAAGAAAATTTGTTAAGATCATTTTCTAGAGTATTTAAAAAAGGGTGGCTGTATGATACTATTATAGATGCATTTTTTATTAAAATTTTGCATAATCACAATAAGTATGTGTGTAAGTTCCTTACTTACATTTTCAGTTTGTCAGTCAAAAGAAATCAGTAAGTATGTAATTGAAAGTATGATGTTCAAAGAATATTTATTTATTCCCTTTAATTGCAATTTGCATTGGGTGGTATTAATAGCTAATCTAAAAAAAGGGGGTACTTTGAATTTTATGATCCTTCTAATACAACTATCAGTGGATCTTACAAGCAGGTTATTCAAAAGTGGTGCTTTGTTATTAAGAACACTTGTAAATCGTATGATAATTGGCGAGTAAATTTTCCTCCACATGCTTTGCAGACTGATAGTATAAATTGTGGCGTTTTTATTTGTTATTATGCACATCAAAAAATAAGAGACCTTAATTTAGATGATCCTTTTGATCCTATCCTTTTTAGAAAATTTATTTTTGAAAGTCTGTTATCATAAGTAATATAACATAATTGAAACATTTTGAACATTTCACCAAATGCTTGTCTGTTGGTCCACTATCCAAGAGGGACTTCAGGGCTTAACACTCACAAAGATGATGAACCTGCTCATGACAGTGATCAAGTTATTACACTGTGTCATGGTGCTGGAGCTGCTCATAAGTTAACAGTTTTAGAGAAAAATATTTAGTGATTCATTCAACTGAGCAGATAAAAAAAGAATACTTTTACTACAAATGAGCTACAATTAAAATATTGAACTGTTATTGAAAAAAAAAAAAAATATATATATATATATATTAAACTGCAAAAACACATAAAGAAAAAAAGATTTGGCAGGTATACTTAGACTAAAACACACAAATAAATAAAAATCATTTTATACATAATAGTGTCGTCTAAATATCAATGACAGCACTGTATTTTAAAGAACCCGTAACGAATTAAATTACGGTATTTAGACTAGAGCATAAATTAAGTTTTTTGCTCAAGATCAAAGCAAGCATTGCTATTTGTAGATTTTAGTTCTTAATATGAGTTTCAATTTTATTGTTTTTATTTTCAAAGAAAAACAGTTTCCCAAGCAACTATGCCTCTATTATTATTAAGCATCTTATTCATACTTAAATTACTTGTATTTCATGCAATGTTTAAGAATATTCAATTACAACTTTGTTTGGCACAGTGGGATTCAAAATTAAATTTCCAATTACATGAATATCAAATGAGTTGAGCTAGCATTTTTTTTTTTTTTTTTTAAGAGTTTAACACTTTGATAATAACTTGTTTATACTGTATATCTTAGTAAAATAATATTTAACAATTTATGGCATAAGAGAAAAACTAAAAGAACATTATAACAAAATTTTTCAAACATAAAACTTTCAATATATATATTTTTTTCCCCTATAAACAGTTATATAATACTTTAGTGAAACAATTTCTTTAAATGTGGTGGCATTAAAGCTCATTAAAAGACCAATCAGCTATCTAACACACAAGTAAAAGCTCCATGAAGTTGGGGAGCAGTTATAGTCCAATGCTTTTTAAATATTTATATATAAATATTCACAATACATAGGCTGTATGATCATAGCTTCCAAAGAGAAAAAGTAACATACAAAGTAGGGTGAATTGATATTAAAAAAAAAAAAAAAAAAAATTCTCTTATCAAAAACGAATACTTGTCAATAGTTATTGTTTGGACATATGAATATTTTTGCAAAATACTACATTCTAGGATATTATTTTCTGCCAATGCAAGAAGACTACATTCTAAATTATCTCCAAATTTTGTGATTTTCCTGTAATTTTTTTTTCCCGAAATTTATATTGACCAAATTAAATTTGGGGTGGTGTTAACATGATAAAAAGAGTTTAAGGAAAAAAAAAAAAATTATATATATATATATTTTTTCCTCCTTCTCAATTATAATATTTTCACTTTCACACTTGGCTTATATTTTAAGGGAAAAAAAAAAAAAAAAAAATTACAACATTTTATACATGAATTCTTTCAGGGTTCCCACTCAATTTAAAAGTAAAATGCCATGACTTTTCCAGGTTTTTCAGGTGTACTTTTAGAAAATTCCAGTCACAAAATTTAATATCAGGCATAAAAGATAGCTCACAGCATAAAATATAACATAGCTTGCGACATAAACTGAATGCTCAAAAAGCATTTTCCAGGTTTATATCATCATTTTTCCTGATTTTTGGGCAATATCTGCGATTTTTCCTAACATTTCCCTGCCTTTTTCTTTTCAGTAATTTCAAATTACCTGGCTTTTCCTGACCCATGGAAATCCTGTTCTTAATGTACTAACATTGCAAAAAATTTATTTTTGGAGTATAAATTTTAGAAAAGTTGTAGATATTTCAAAATTTAGGCTTCATGATAACACATATGTATATATGGCAAAGCAGCTATTGATAGGTACCTGTTTTCAATAGGATAAGTTTTATTCTTTTTTTCGATCCATCCTAATACATGGGTCATAATTTTTAATTTAACAAAAAATTATATCTCTGTTATAATCTTCATCATAACACATACTTTCATTTATCACTCAAGAACATAACAAGGGAGGGTGAGAACAAAAGAAGGGTTTGGTGTACTGGTAGCTATGACCTTTCAATAAAAATTACAATACAGTTATTAATGATGGAGAAGACATTTGGTAATAATGGCATTGTTCTAATGTTTCAGAAATGTATAGCACAAATATCATCTGCACACTTCAGAAAAAAAAAAAAAAAGTCACAATTCAGTGACCTGTACAGTGATAAGTTTTGTCATCGAAATGTAAAAAAAAAAAGAAAAAAAAAGCAACTAATCAACCGGGTATTGCTTCCGGCAATGTCAGACAATACAAAACATCAATGGAATTCTGGTATCTGTTAAACACAGTTCATACAATGCACAATGCTTTGTATATAAAGAAAAACAAAGAACAGTACTGGATGGAAGGAGGCTTGATCACAAGGGCAAGTAGAAATCTTGCCGAATAGTTAAGAGTTCTAAGACAGTGCTCTTCAGATACACAGTATTTCGCCAGTTGGAAAATCGCTAATGGCATAACTCTTCCTTCTTCAGGTAGATGTGTGCGATAGCTTTCCCAAAAAGACTGATATGACTGGCAATTAAAATTACTTACATAATACCAGACACTGAAAACAACTTGTTAGGAAATGTTGTTTTTACAGCTGATGCTTGGTCATTTTCAGTTGGATTCTTCTCCATCCAAGGATTCTGAATCACAATCCGAGAAATCTTCAGAAGGTGTACTAGTTTTTGGGTGTAATGGTAAATCAGAGAGTCAGCCAACACTAGATTGACGTGACAAGACTGATTTGTAGCTACTGACTGTATTTTCTATATCAATATATCCAGAACCAGGACCAGATGACGATTAAGAAGCTTCTTGAAGAACACTATTAAAAAATAAAACTTCATGAGCATATTCAAAGTAATATTATTTCAGCATTCCATCAAAAGAACATATACAATTTAATTTTATTGTAATAATTACTACTATTGAAATATAATTATAACAAATAGCTTACAATTAACCCGGTAGCACTCGCTGGGGTGACTCACTTACCCCAACAAAGACAATTCATTGGAATAGGTAGCCGGTTTCGAAAAATCGCCAACATGGCGCTTTTCTTATCGTGCCGAAAATTGCAACCCTCCACAGAATACGTAAGAGAGTGCGAGTCGTCAAACAGAACGCTAAATACATGTGGATTAGACTAGAAAGGATTTATTAGTGTCACTCTAGAACTGCATAGTGAGCTATTGGAGACAATATTGATTTTAAGCCTAGGGTTTCTAATACGTATGGAAACAATTTATTATATATACACATACATGTTTTGATTATATATATATATATATATATAATTTAAACAGTATATATAAAATTAAATACACATAATATTATATGTAAATAATATAACACTTTAACCCATCCCTTAAAGTTAATCACAGACTATCGCTAATATCCCACTGCGCAGTTCTAGTTAGACGTTAAACTCACTCAACCTCATTCTTGATGGGGAAAAAAAAAAACTCCTCCAAACACCATTTTTTTAAAAAATAACTTTTTAGGGAAAAATGTTTAAAATCGATTATACACTAATCTCTATAAGTATATAGTGAGCGTCTTCAAATAATGAAAAAAAAAAAAAAAAAAAAAAAAAAAAAAAAATACTGAATATTTAAATTTAGTTATAATATATTACCTTAAGAGGTCATACCTTCTGTGGAGGATCAAAATTGTGATGGCATATCTCCGGACCATCTTTAGGGGTACATCCAATTACCCATAGCGCAGTACTAGTGTGACGTTAAAAATCAATCAACTAACTATAGAGCGTCTCCAATTGCCCATTGCGTAGCATAACGCAACGTTAATCCCGCTCAGCTCGGCTCCCTTAATTTGTATTCATTAAAATATCATTAAATTAATTAGACCAGTAGCACTCGCATGGGATGATTGAGTCACCACAACTGCTAAAACTTTTTAGGGGTACATACAAATGAAACACTTCCAGTTGCAAAGCCGTTTGCAAGCGTTCCAAATCTATGACTGCAGTCGGCAGCAAAAGTATCAGAGCACTAGCAAAAATTCCTATGTGAAAAAAGTACACATAACACTGTTTTGTTAAATAAATCCTTGTCAAATCGTGTGCTTAGACTGACTAAGAACAGGATTCGACAAGGATTTATTTAACAAAACTAAATTAAGTGTACTTTTTTTACATAGGAATTTTCGCTAGTGCTCGGATACTTTTACTGCCGACTGTATTTGCAAAAAAATTGCAAAATTTACGTCATCGAAATTGCAAGCGTTCCATTTGTATGTAACCCTTAATAGTCAATAAAACTATGTAATCTTTTTCCAGCATAATTGAGTAAGTTATTGCTAGAAATATTTGCGAGAACAGTTAATATTTCTCTAGAATAGAACTAAAAATTTTATTTTATATTATTTTGTGAGTAAGAGAGAGAGCGGACGTGCGTTTTATGTCACACTAGTGCTACGCTAAGACAATTGGCTACAGTCTAGGACACACCACTTAAGGGTGTATATTTTTTGTATATTTACAGGGTGGGTAGGCAGGCTGGGTTTAACGTCGCACTAGTGCTGCAATATTATACAATTGGCGACGTACAAGGACTCACTCCTAAGGATGGTCCAGAGACATACCATCACAATTTTGATCCTCTACGGAGTAGATGGCTCCCCTGCTTCGGTGACATCTTATATTTACCGATATTATGGTTGAGATTATATAGGGTTTAGGTAGCACTAGTGCTACACTATTGACAAATGGCAACTGTCTAGGATACGCCCCGAAACGTGGTCAGAAGACATCAGTGGCGGCTCGTGAGTGACGTTTTGGGAGGGCTGCAGGCTAATGACTGAAAACAGTATGTTAACATATTTTCTTAGATTGTCGAAATAAGCAAATCAGCCAATTAGGTGAATAAGCGTTCCATTCTTTGTACTTTTTCTAGACGTTTCGATGAAGTACCCCCAATACGAGCTGCCACTGGAAGACATATCATCAAAATTTTGGTCCTCCATGGAGGGGAATGGAGCCTTCATGGTGAAGATAGATTAAATCAGAGAATCATTTTGAATGATAATTATAACAGAACTTCATCAAAAATATTTTCCAATGCACCTACAATATTAAAAATTTATCAAAAGCCATAACTCCGATACAACTTGAAACTTTATTAAGACTTGTAATTCTATTCATAGCATTTTTCTCAAAGCACCAATTCCATTTACTTCCCCAGGACCATCCTTATGGGTGAGTCCCAGACTATTTGCCAATTGCCCAAAGCGCAACACTAATGTGACCGTGACGTAAAACCCAACCAACAAACCGTGTAATATTCCATTTAATATCTTACTTTAAAAAGCAAAACTATTCGAGCTATGTAAACCTTCGTATACAAATTTAGTATGGCAGATCTTCATTTCAAATTACACTTTCATTATTGTTTGCACAAATATGAGGCTTTCGCTAAATCTGTTTGCTCCATGTATTGCTAACAATAATGTAATGATGGTGTCAATGATGAGAAAACGCTGACACAAACTGAGCAGAAGGAACAAAATGAGAGTTTACTTTTTTTGGCGAATTAGCACACTTATGGCATCAGGCAGCTCCAACTGAATTCCAACAGTTCGAGGGTTAGCGCGCGCCTTCCACCGAGTTAAAATAAACAATCAAAATTACAATCAAGTTTGTTTAAAGAATTAGTCAACACCTAATGTATTTTTTTCAAAGCCACAGCTGCCAACCTTCGAGAATCAAAATTAGGGAGATTTCACATACGACATAATTTCTGACATAAATAGAATATTAATAGCATAGTACTTGTTGGAAAGAGAAGGAGCAAATAAAAGGAAATTTTTGCAGTATCTAGAGGCTTTCTCCTTATTGTAAATAATGAGATAAATAAATAAAACAATGAATATAAAATGCTACTAGATTATATTAAATTCTAACCATACTTCCCATACATTGGGGAAAATTTTTTCTACCTGAAAAATCTAACTCTGTCCTCCCCCCCCCCTCTCCCATGTTTACACATTTGGTATAGATATGACATATACATACTTAATTTAACTGAGAAAAATAGATTCAGTTATTTCAGCAATAAGGTCTAAAATTAATTACATATGTGAGAAATATTGAGCACATCTATTGCTTTACTGTTTCTAGACTTGATCATTGATCACTATCTGGCGATGGAGAAAGGGGGGGGGGGGGATAAAAAATTAATTACAAAGTAAGAAGTATTAAATTCTTCCAATTCTATTTCTAGAATCTAATAAAGCAAATTTAAAATGAACATTATCATTTATGTTGCAGATGGTTATAGATTGGGAAATAAGAGACTTCTGCAGAACATTTGATTGCCGATCGCTAAGTAGAGATAAATAAAGGGGGGAGGGGGGAGGTATAAAATAATTACATGAGCAAGAAATATTTAAAAATTCTTTTCCTTTAAATGTTCTAGAATAATATAAAGCAAGTTTGAAATGAATATTGACATTTATAATGTGGATGGATAAAGATTGGGAATCAGGAACTTTCGTAAAACGTTTGCTTAAAATTTTGTAAAATTTCAGAAAATTCGGGAGATATTAATGTTTTTCGGGAGTTCGGGAGATTGCCTCAAAATTCGGGAGTCTCCCGAATTTTTCGGGAGAGTTGGCAGCTATGCAAAGCCATTTTCAAATACAGAATATGTCCAGATCCATTAAATGAGTGCTTGTTTTCTAAAAATTAACTTTTTAAAATTTTTAGTAATTCATTTAAAAATATGAAATTTAATTTGTTGTATTTTAAAACTAAAAACTAAAATTTAAATTAAAAAAAAAAAAAAAAAAAAAAATATTTTTAGAAAACGGGTATTTATTTAATGCATGTGAATACTCTGAATATGAGAATAGCCCTGAAAAAAATTTACCCATAGAATAACATTAACTTGGGCTATCAGTAAAGAAAAGTAGTATAATTAAGATTAAAAACTATTAAAAGTTTAAAATTATAAAACATTTCACGTGTATAAATAATATATAAAAGGTAACAAACCACTTTAAAACACGTATATACAATATTTTTATTAAAAACTACACAAAGCTTTTCGCCATTATAACAATAGCATCATCAGGTGTAATTGCGTTACATAGAACCAGAACCAGCAATATATAAATAAAGAAGTTCAAACGGTTTAAAGTTATGGTTACAGTAAAAATTTTTCATTTCAATATCATTTTCAGTATTTTTTTTTTCCTCTCTCTATGAGCACAACGCGTGCCATATTTTATGAAGTGATGCAGCATCCTTGGAGTTAATAACTTTATTGTACTTGATAATATTTACTGCTTCTGTTATTAGCAGGTCTTCAAAGTCGCGAGGGGCTGAAATAACTTCGGACTGGGTCCACAAAGGAATAGCATCAGGGTGCTCGTAAAGAAAGTCTACTAGAATTGAACTTTTTTTTCTCTTTAACATTACGAATATGTTCACTAATTCTTGCTTTAAGTGTGTGATGTGTTTGCCCAATGTAGTAAAACAGTTCATTATTATATTTGATAGGGATTTTATAAACCCCTCCAGACGGTCTGTTGATATCTCTGTCATTAACAACTAAGTTTTTAATAGTACAGGGGGAGGAGAAAGGAATGCATAGATTAAATTCACGTAAAATAAAATGCTTAAAATTTTTTAATTCATTACAGAAAGGCAGGGGTGCAGAATATGTCCGAACGTGCGAACGATGTTCGGGGGAAATTCTGGCTGTCTGGGGAAATTTTGAATATTTATTATCTTAGAATAAAATAAAAATGAAATGAAAACGGAAAAAAAATTACTGAAAAAAACAAACTTTCTAATATTAAACTACAAATTAACAGCTGCATTCTTCTGTTACAAGTATATTCCCATTAAGTAACCATTACCCCCCCCCCCCCCCCTTAAAAAAAAAAAAAAAAAAAAAAAAAAAAAAAAAAATATTAAGTATTTGAAGTTTGATGATAAATATTTCGTGATTCATTTAAACTAGAGAAAATACTTTTTTTTTTTCGTAATTCTATAATAAAAAGGTATTTTCAATTTTCATAGACAGCAAAGTACAATAAAACAAAGCAACATTAATTTATGTATAATTATGTACTATTATATAAGAATTAAAGCCTTAAAAATTATGTTAGTTAATAAATCTAATTACCTTAAACTTTTGAATTTTTCCTCTGGTGAACATTAATAGCAAAAATAATTACAGAGTAAGAAATATTAAACTCTTTCAACTCTACTTCTAGAATCTAATGAAATAAGTTTAAAATTAATATTATCATTTATGTTGCAGATGGATAAAGATTAGGAAACAAAAGACTTCTGCAGAACATTTGATTCCTGATCACTAGTTGGAAATAAATGAAAGGGGAGGGAGGGGGGGGGGGGGGTAAAAAATAATTACATCAGCAAGAAATATTTAACAATTCTACTTCTTTACATGTTCTAGAATCTCATAAAGCAAGTTTGAAATGAATATTGACATTTATGTTATGGATGGAAAAAGATTGGGAATCAGGAGTTTTCGTAGAACATTTGGGTTTTCTTTTAACGAACGATATCCGCGACTTTTTTAAAAACAAAAGATTTCATCATCTGTCCGGAAGACCGGAAAATACGTTAAAAAACCGGAAGTCTTCCGGGAAAACCGGAAAAGTTGGCAAGTATGGAGCTTTTAATACACATTTCAATTTATAATCATCTCAGTTTTGTACATCTATTTTTAGTTTTTAAATACAATCCATCGCTCCCCTAAATATAAATATTGAGAAAGATATCTCTAGGCTTTATATATATATACTAGCCACCTTCGGCGACCAGCTGGTTCGCGATCCCTGAAAAATCCGACTTTACGAAACTCCCGCTCGGTGGTGCCTTTTTCCCGTATCAGGTCTAATAACAGCTTATTGATATATCGTGAAAATAGCTTATCTAAATCGCAGTAAACTCCCGTGCGGTAGCGCCTTCGGCGCTGATATTTCAAATTTCTAACTTTAGCTAAGTCCCGCTGGGTGGTGCCTGCGGCGCCTTATCCCCGTTTTAGAACTTACAACACCTTCCTCGCTCATTGGAATTTGAAATATTGAAATTTTAAAATATAGCAGCGCCATCTGGCGGTAGAAATTTCTGTAATATATTGTTCAATTCCAAATCAACAAAGCTTTCAAATGATGTATTACTTATGAAATTATTTTAATTAGAAGCTGGGATAAAAAAGAAAACCAAATACCTTGCCTTAAAATCTTAATATGCCAACCAATTTCAAACGCTGCAACTCTTTTTTTTTTGCCTTTTTTTCCCTGTCCCTCAAGCCCTCCCTAATAATCGTACTCTTTCAAAAATATTCATAATCGAATTATCGGGCATTAAAACTACATACTACGAAATTTCGACTACTGCAAATACTGCAAAAAAATAAAAGAGGACAATCTTTTTCCAATAAATATGTCATTTTTTTAGTTATTCATATATTTTCATGAAAATTGAACAGTAGCTTTATAATATGCTGTCTAGGCCGAATATTAATTCAAATGTAACGTGAATGAAAATTTGAAAAAAATTGAAAATTGCAATTTTTCCCCCCAGTATAAAACACATGATATCTTAATTGATTACAACCATTTCCGTTTTCATCACAGACATCACAGACAGTTGTCTCGTATGTGTTTTGTTTCCGATCGAGACCGCTTAGAAAATCGTCTGCCTGTTGCCAACTAAATTTCATAGTTTAGTTAATTTTAAAAAATCTAATTGACGTATCGATAAGCCGCTTGCACTCTTAGATTCGGAAAAAATTCCCCTTTCATTTGGTACCAAATTCGTAATGATCAGACTAATATTTCTAATTTATTTTCCATTTTTTCTGCTTTTAACTCCGTTAAAATATCTACTTTTATGCAATCTCGGTGAATTCTGAGTCATTGAGATCGCTTTTTGATTAAGACATAGGTCTACATTTTAATTAATATCTCCGCAACTAATTAAAATTTTTAAATTCTGTTTTGACTATCCCCTCGGGAAGGCTTCTAGGTACTCGTATGTCAAATTTTATACTTCTGCGTTCAGTAGAGGCTGAACGTATAGATGCTCAGACAGACAGACATCTTCTTTTATTATTATAGATACATAGATGTATTTAAAAAAAAAAAAAAAAAATCATATACATACTGGTTTTAAAGATTTGGAATTTAAAATTAGCATTCTAAGTTATTTATATTTTAGGTAAATTATAATATATATATAATGTTTAAAATGTATTTTAAATATAGATTAAAATAATTCGGAATTTATTTTTAACTGTATAACTTTTTAATTCATAATATCAAAAGTTTTTCAGATTTTTTTTTTTTTAATATGCATCGCACTATTATATTTCTCCTTTTGATTCCCATAAGCGATATGTAATTTTACGTGGCAGAAGGAAACAGATTACATTATTCTTCCCCCCCTTCTCATCTCTTGAATGACTTTTGAAATTTTAATACATTTTTAAAAAATAGTTATTTTTTTTTTTTTTAAGTTTAAGTACTAAAAGAAATTTTCAAAAATTTGTCATTTTAAAATATTTTTACATAACAGTATCAAGGATTTAATTTCTGACTGAAAAAACAGAATAAAAAAAAAATTACATATTTTTTTTTCTATTTACTGGATTTTTTTGGCCCTATCTAGGGCCCCCTTGTTCACTGGGCCCAGGGCTGCAGCCCCTCAGCCCCCCCTTAACTGGGCTCTGGTGTGCGCATATGGAGATAGAGGAAGTTTAGCCTTGACAGAGTTCGTCTGTTGGAGTGAAAAATTCAAGGATTTTCAAGGACTTTGAGCAAAATTCAAGTACATTTAAGGGCCCTTGAAAAAGAAAATGAAATTCAAGTACTTCTTAAGGACTTTCAAGGACTGTGGGAAACCTAAATAAAAGCACAGGCAAAGCTCTGCAAGTGAGCTAGTACACAGAAGTGTGTAAATTTTTAGACTTAACACACAAATTACACATTTCGTTACTTAATGTTTTTATGCAGTATCAAAACTTGTAGGGTGTAAAAAATAAATTATTTACAGTACATTTCAGCAAAAGTTTTGTATCTAAGGCAAAAGGGGAACAGTAACAAATTAAAAAGTAAAAACAATGTTTGGGATCACCCTGTTGACTCTGTAACATGCAATTACCAGGCTTCTTTTAACTATCCATATTCATTTGTAAATGACATGTTTTCTTTGATAACGACCAAAATTTATGACTATCTGCCATAGAATCACCATAGCTGTGTTGAGTCAGTGAATTTATTCTTTTATGTATACAGATTCATTTTATATGCGAAGTTCAATGCATTTATGTATCACAGAAATTTAAGACATTGCCTTCCTATAAGCATCACTACCTGTTGGTGGATATATATGCAAATTGAATTAGCATATTTTTACATAATTTTCATCTCACATAACAAGTCTGGTTCATTTATACTTTATAGAAGGTGAGATACAGTGTTGTCTTAATGAGGGAAAATTACGTCATAGCAGACGTGATGTTACCTGTTGAGTGCTATATCACAAAAGCTAATCAGCAACCCAGTGACAGAAAATTTTGTAGCTGTCTGCGACAGGCTTTTAAAATTTCATAATTTGTCTGCAAAATTTGCATGTAGTCAGGGTTCAAAATGGCTTATATTAAAAAAGCCTTAAGGTTGCTGTGTAGTGACAAAAAAAAGTCCTTCTTAATCATCACTTCACTTCAAAAAAGAAGAAACGGGTATACACTGACATTCTGACAGCTCCCCCCATTGACATTCTGACAGCTTGCCCATCCCTCCTCTCTTATTACTAATTGAAACCTGAAAGAACTACTTGTAGCAAAGCTTCCTAGATCTACTATCAAGCCTGAAGGTATCACTGCGGACAGCGTGTGACGTCACAACCCGGGTCCCTTATCTGTAAGAAACTGATGTCCATCGGGTCCGTTTATTATGTTTTACTATCTTACCTTCTGCTTGGAATGCATGTAGCAAACAATGTTCGTCTTCACCTCACACTTCACATACATTTAAATTACATTTTTCATGAATGAATTTTTAGATTCCATCATTCAATATACTTCAATTGAGTTAATTTTTATTTACATTGTATTGCGGCAGAATATGAGGAAAATTTTTTGAAATCTGAAAATCAATGTTTTCTATTATGTGGATTGTCTAAAGAAAAACTAATGGATGACGGATTAGAATTTGAAGAAATTTGTAATTGTGGTAAATCACTAACTCAGTTAATTAATGAATGTACAAAAACAATGTGTAAAATTCTTTTGAATAATTATACGAAGACAAGAAATGATTAATTTCATAGTAGATCCTCCAGAAAATTAGCAACTGTAAATAATAGATTTTTAAAAAAGGGTCAAACAGAGATTTTAAAAAGCATCAATTTCTTTTAAATTTTTGTAATATTTCTAAAAAAATTAAATATTTTTTTAGAAATGATAGCAATTACGTAAAAATTCTTTAAAAAATACGAAAGTCTCTCACCAGTAGTCAAAAAATTCTGCTCTCGAAGACATTAGGTGCCGGGTTCGATCCTAAGTGGCACATGTCAACCTATCCTTTCGGAGTTCTCCTTGTTTTCCCCCGAGACGTTTAAATATAGGGCTGGAACGCCGTAAAATGACCACACCACCACGGAGGACAATTTCTCCAAATGACAAAAAAAAAAAAAAAAAAAAAAAAAAAAAAAACTTTGTTTTAATTATCACGGATCGTTGCTCAATCATTCGTTTTAAAGGTATTGACGAGTTCTTTTAAAAGATATCATTATTGAAAATTTACACACACACACACGCAAGGTTGACTGTTATCCTGGTTGACTGTTACTGTTATGAATAATTCTTTTTTAATTTTACAATAATTCATTAAAAATTATTCTCATTTATACGAAACTTTGTCCTATACGGGCACATTACAAATTATGAAAAGCGGAATGGCAACACCACACGTTAAAAAGTTTTAATTTTCAAATTTTTGTTTCATTTTTATTTATTTTTCTCTTTCTTCTGAATTCAATAGAAAAACGTCTTGGGTTTGTAAAGATTTTCTATTTCTTGTTTTCGATGGATTTACACGTTCTGAAAGGGACAAACACGATCTGATCAGTTTTAGAAAATGTCAATATATGTATGTGTGTGTGACAAAATATTGTGGTATCTGTATCTCAGGAACTAATGAACAGAATTTCATAGAAGTTTAAGTTGCTTCTTGATTTATAAATGTCCTTCAACTTTTGGTGAAAATCGCCAACAGGTGGAGATACCACGACGTTTCATGATAATTATTAATATGGCAGTATAGGAGAAAATGTTGTATAAATGAGCACAATTACGATTATTTTTGACGAATCATCGTGAAATAAAAAGAAATACTTATAGGTTGGGTTGGGTTGTGAGGACTGCATTAGGGTCCTAGGCCTGAGAGGAATGTCCTCCGTGGGGGTTTTTCTAAGGGTTCCTATCCCGTATTTACACAATTTTGGAGAAAACCACGGAAAATTCCGAACGGCTAGGCCGACGAGTGCGATCTGGGATTGAACTCGGCACTTCACGTCTACCAGCTTTGAGCGCGCAGAACCGCTCGGCCGCGGGTGGGCCGAAATACTTATAAGAAACATTTGTATATATAGGAGCATCTTTCCATCCTTGGAGGAAAATCCTCCCGAATGTTGTAAGCTTTCAATATAAATATTTTTTTAAAGAAATACTAAATACCTTTAAAACTTATAGTTGAGCCGTGTATCTTCGAAAATTTCAAATAAAGTTATCGATTTATTTATTTTTTTTTTTCTTTCAAAAAAAAAAAAAAAAAGAAGAAAGAAAGAAAGAAACACTTCCTACAATCTCGAATGTAGAGCATAAAATTATTTTTTTTTTCGAAATTTAGTATTGTATTTCTCTGATATGAAAGTTGTCTCTATTCATTGTGGAAATTAATTTTTGTAAGTAGTTTGTACTGCGTGAATTTGTTTAGGAATTATAAATTTATCTGAAACAGATTTTTTAAATATTGTTTTAATTTTTTTTCGGCCCATGTAATTTTAAATTGAATGATCCAAAACATTCTTATATATTAATCTGAAATATTTCTTAAACATCTTATATTTATGACTTCAAATTGTTTACTTTAAATGTTTGCAAAACAATTATAGTAACTCAAATGATACATTTATACAGTAGTGGACAAAATTGTGGAAACCTTTTGAAAAAAGTTGATTTTAGTGGTTTGATGTCTAATAACACCACTTTATTTTGTACCAATACCACAAAATTGTATATCATTGGAAATGTAATTTAATCAAGATTGTAAAGCAATATTATTTAAGAATAGTTTTTTAATAGAACAGCATTTATAAAGAAGAAAGGTGATGTACATAAAAAATGAGATATACAAAAATTTTCACCATACGAGTTAATACTTAGTTGAGTAACCTTTAGCCTTAATTACGGCCTTACAGCGCTTTCCTATGGAGTGAACCAACTTCTTTAGTTCTGCTGCTGTTATAACATGAAACCAAGATTGAATTATTGCTTCTGTTAATTGGATTTTATTGATGGGTTGCTTTTGTCTAACAAGTTCCTATAGCCGGCTCCATAGATTTTCGATTGGGTTAAGGTCTAGGCTATTTTCAGGCCATTCCAGCAGTTGAATATGATTATCTTGAAACCACTTCTTGCACACACCAGCAACATGACATGGAGCTGAATCCTGTTGAAATATAAATGATTCATTATCTTGGAAAAGATCACGTGCAGAAGGCAGCAGCTTGGTCCCAAGTATTTCATTTATGTATCTTTGGGCATTTATATTCCCATCGATAACGCCAATTCCACCCACACCTCTTAATGCCATACAACCCCAAATCATAACACTAACTGGGTGTTTCACGGTAGGTGTAATGCATTCAGGATGGACATCTTCTCCTATTCTTCTCCATACGTATTTTATGCCATCACTAACAAACAGGGAGATTTTGGTCTCATCACTCCAAATTACAATGTCCCATTGTTCTGTTGTCCAGTTAACATGAGCTTTAGCCCAGTTTAATCTTTTCAACCTTTGTTTCAAAGACAAAAATTGCTTTTTTCGTGGATTTCTAGCGTTTAGACCAAATTCATGCAGCCTGCGCCGAACAGTCCTTGCATTTACCGTCACATTACATTGTAACATTTCCCCTTGTATAAACCGAGATGATTTTTTCTGTCACCTAGGCACAGTGTTTTAATTCTTCTATCATCGTGCACCTTTTTCTACCTTCACCAGTCTGGTTTTCTAATGACTGAGTCTCCTTGTACCTCTTCAAAAATTTAGAAATGCCACCTTTGGTTAAGTTTCCCCCAATATTTCTTCCAATTTCTTCATAACTGTAGCCTTGTTCACATAATGTTACAATTTTACATCGCTTCCTAGGCGACCAGTCAAATCTTTGCGCCATTTTTTTAATTTTATATTGATTATTATTATTATTTTTTTTTTACGTTTCACAAGCTCACTAGTAAATAAAAAAAAAAAAAAAAACTTGATAGCAATTACAATACACACTGATAAATGTCATGTGACCTGTTGTCTCATTGTCTAAACATTTCCAGAACAAGATGAAATCTGATTGGTTCTGTTAACACTCATGCCCATTGACTACATTCAAACGAAGGACAGCTACTTCCTATAAACGTAAGCAAGCTGTGCTTCTCTTTTCTGGTTATTTGGCTATACCTTTTGATATAATACAGATAATTAAACAAATGTTATTGCTTTACAATCTTGATTAAATTACCTTTCCAATGATATATAATTTTATAGTATTGGTACAAAAAGAAGTGGTGTTATTAGACATCAAACGACTGAAATTAATTTTTTTCAAAGGGTTTCCACAATTTTGTCCACTACTGTACTTTAGGAAGTAATCTTCGAAAGCCATCAATGAAAATTTCGCAAAATATGTATGTAAAACATTTTCAATTATTGTGCTTTGCAAATAGGGGATAATTTTAAATATAAATTTTTAGTGTTCTTAAAATATAAATTTAACATTCAAATTTCGATCTTCATATGTTAAAAATTGGAAATTTAAAAGTACTGAATATATCTATGCATGTTAAAAATTCATTATTCTTTTGGCAGACATTATTTCAAATTTATTCGATATTACCTATAAACTGAATGATTTTAATTTTGCACAATACAGACTAATTTGAAATAGTAATTCAAATATCTCGTATTTATTATAACTCGATTTTTTTTTTTTTTTTTTTTTAAATTTACAAATCAGCATTTACTAAAGAGTTGTTGTATCTACATTTCAGAAAATAAACTTTCAAATTCATGTATAAAAATGATGAAAAATGTGCAGACTTAATATTTTCAAATATGTTACATAGCCAAAAATAGAGAATTTAAAAAATAATTTTTTGTACTTTTAAAGATAGAATTTAGATTCATATTTCAATTTTTATAAGTCACAGTTTGGAAATTTAGAAAGAGTGAATGCATGTACATCTAAAAATTATTAATACTTATTTTTTAAGTATTAATTTAATACTCTTTGTACAAAACTTCGAAGTTGAATGATCTTAATGAAATTATGAATATATCATAATACTTTTTTAAATTATGTAAAAATATACAAAACTTGATTTATTGCATTATATATTTGATTTTAAAATACACTTCTATATGTGAATATAATTAAAAATAAAATAAATATTTGGTAAAATATGTATAATAAAAATTTTCATTTATATTAATTTTCAAATGAGCACTATTAAATATCATTTTTGTTGTTTTAACTCAAATTTAAATCTTTATATGCTAAAATTTGGAAATTTAAAATTAAAGAACGTGTGTCAAGATTTATTATTATTATTATTTAAATATTTTAATTTCCTTGGTGTAATAGTTATAAAATAAATTATTCCAATGGAATTCGGTGTATTTCCCTCGTTTATTAAAATGCACAATGTATAACATGTACAATTTTAGTTTTGTAACATCAAATATTTGATTTTAAAAAATACTTAATGATGTAAACACGTATAAACATAAATGAAAGGGAAAATATATCTATTTTATATCCCACTGTTTTTTCTGGACGTCACCTACTTCTCAATTTTTATCACTGTTCGGTAATTTTATGGTCATGAATTTAATTTGGAGAATGGAAAAGAATTACTTTTAAAAACAAAAAACTACAATGTTTATCATAATAATAATTGATTAATAAATTATAATAAATGTAATTTATAATTTCAATGCCCCCCCCCCAAATTTTCCCCTTTCTGCAAATGTTCATGTTTCATATTTTTTCACATCTGTAGCCCCTCAGAAGATATTTAAAAGTTAAAGTAACCCTTTTCACCGCGCAAATAACATTTATAGCCATAAAATTACCGAAAAGTAATAAAAATATAGGGGCGTCCCCAAAAAAAACGGTTGGTGATAGGGCAAAACTGGCGTCATATTCAAATTCGGGAGGTCATTTTACATAAGAGTTTGCAAAAATGGTGTTGGGTCAATTTTCATGCAGGCAGCAATTTTCTGTATTATCAAGTTAAGTTATAAGCATTTTTTAAACAAAACAAAATTTTATGTGATGTACTAGTCTATAAACATGTTTAGTGCAAATCGCCCCTTTCATTTGGTGCCTTATTTGTAACAAATTTTTGATTAGATATTTTAAAATTAATAAAAATATAAATATAGAAATAGGTTTAAAATAGGCATGTAAACTTTTAATTGTTGCCCTTTTTTTTTCAGCATAAAATGAAATATGCTTTCACGTGAAAAAAATAAAATAAAAATAAAATAAATAAATAAATAATAATAATACATAAATAAATAAATAAAATATTAAATTTGCTCATGCATATGAAAAAATGACGTCTATAAAAATAATAATAATAATTTTAAATTTTAAAAGTAACGAAGAGATAAATAAAGTGCGAAAATTTCGCACGGGCTTGCTATAGCAAACGAATTATTTGAAGTGAGAAATAAATAAAATGAAGTGACCATTTTTCAACGGGCGCCTTAGTCGCTCTATAACTAACTAGTATTATATAAATAAAGAGAAGTGTGTGTGTGAGTGAGTGTGTGTCTTTCTGTATGCGCTCTGGAGCACAAACTACTAATCTCAGAGCTACACAACTTAGCAGAGTGGTTGTTGGGGCATTGCAGGTGTGTACTTCATCGACTTTTTTTTTTTTTTTTTCCGATTTTATCCATTGGCTTTTCTGATTCATTTTCTAAAATTTATTCTTTCACTTTAGTCGTCTGCGTATAATACAACGCATTTTAGACTGCTTATTTATTTATTTATTTAATTCATTCACGTAAATGCGAAATATTTTTTTTTCTTGCATTGCAATCGTATGTGTATCACAGCAACGTATTTTACAATATTTATTTAATTCATTTAATAGAAAGCGAAATGTTTTTTATTTATTTATTTACTAGCAGGTTTTGCTAGATTTGCTGGTCACTGTATTTAAATGAATTCTCAAAATTGAACACTGTTTTTTTTTTTTTTTTTAACACTTTATATACATAAAAATATACAATAAATCCCATTGGAATGAATCCCTTTGAGCATTAGTTCGAGTACCCGCTGCGTTTGGCAGCATCTTTCTCTCTCGTGTTATGTCGGCTCAAGTCTATGAGGTCTCACTGCCTAACGCAGCGACATTTCCCGAAATTTTAGTTATTTATTGGACGACAAATGGAGCTGCTATTGTTCAAGAACTACGATTTCGCAGATGGGTATATCCCAGCCTTTTCATTTTTGTACCATGTATTAGCAAGACCCAATCACTCAGTTTTTTTGCCCTCACTGTAGAATTATAAAAATTCAAATAGAATAAATTTATAATTTTACTACAATTAATTATATTAAAAAAATTATACATAAACAAAACTGTTATAAATATATGTATATATATCTTATTTAAAATTTAATATGTTTAGTTTTTTCTACTGTATTGCCATTTGATTTCAGTAAATATAATGTATAAATAATAATAATAATAAATCGCTTTCGCATGTATGAATGAATTAAATAAATAAAAAATAAAGAGTTTATAGCCTTAAAATAAAATTAAAAGGAAAATTAATATAAAAAAATAAAATAAAAAAAAAAAAACACTTAAAAGTCGTTAAGATACACAGACGATTGAAATGTAAGAGTTAATTTTAGGAAATGAAACCGAAATATGAATACATAAGATCGGTAGAAAAAAAAATTCCAAATTCAAATTCAAAATGCGAAAAAAATCTCGATGAGGTGTACATTTGCAGAATCCCGGCTATCCATTTGCCGAGTTTTGTATAACTTAGTCACAGCAACGCGTGGCCGGGTCTGCTAGTGTATATATATATATATATATATGTTTTTCCCCTGGAGATGGAAATGAATATATGAAAAAGACGCTTTATTCCTTATCTTCTTTCGAGATTCGGGGTGAGGGGAAAGAAGGAATGATTTGTTTAAAACTCTGAAATCGGTAATTTAGGTATTCATGCCTGTAATATTAAAAAAAAAAAAAAAAAACTATATATATTTCTTTCTTTCTTTTTCTTTTATTTATTTTTCTTGACATCTAAAAGCTTATATGAAAAGTTCTTGCTCCATATCCTATTATTTTAATTTAGAAAATTCTTGAAATTTATAAATTTTAATTCTGTAATAGCATTTGTTACATTTTAAACGAAGATTATTATGCATATCATTAAAAAAAAAAAAAAAAAAAAAAAAAAACTTCTTAGAGGGAATAGACGCGTTAAAAATCACGCTTTGCTACACCGCTCCCCTTTAACTTTAGAGGACGAATTACGAAAGATCCTGAAATTGATTTTATAAATTCGCATTTTGCATTTCAAAAATAAAATTTAATGGATGTATTATTATTATTATTATTTTTTTTAATATAAAGGATGTGTAAAAAACTATTTTTCTCTGTTTACGCCTTTGAACAAAACACACTATTCTGCTTATAGTACAAATACGTAATATGAATTATTACACTATATCTGGAGAAACATCTTTTTCTACAAGTAATACGAGTGAAAAGTGCTTACGTCCTCTTCCAATTGCCATTTATAGCCGAAGGGTACACGAGTAAAAGTTAGCGACACAGGAAGTAATTTATCACGATCCATCATTTTCCCCCTACACAGAGATTGAAAATAAAAGAAGATCACAATATTTTTTTAATTTTTCGGCCGTTTTACAAAAAATTAAATGCATGAAAGTGAATAAAAGTGGTATGACACAAAACAAAAAAATTTTTTACATCTCTGAAGAGTTTTTCTTTTTAAATTTTCCTAATTGAACTAAAGTTATCGATGTTTAAAGTAAAACATATGCAAATTCGCCCAGAATAAATTTAATTTAAATGTGTTAAAAATCACTTCTTCAAAAAAATAAAACTGTAGAAAGGTGTGAAAAGTTGTCCTCTACAACACTGACAAATATTTTGCAAATCTATTGGTTTTTTAATTAATTATTAAGGGACAAAATTTCCCCATAGGTTAACATGGAACCTTGAATATTCAAGATGGCGGGTACACAGCAACCTTAAAGCTGATAGCTGCAATCTTGGGGGAAGGGGGGGGGGGATAACAATAGTGGTGATCTCGTGCAACAATACACAATACAATTGTACTACAGAACAATATATTATAATATAAACAATTATAAAATTTTTTAGTTTAACTCATTTAATTATATATTTTATAGCAATGTTTGACACAACACAATAAAAATAATTATAAATAATAAAAGTATTAGTTTTAGTTTTGATACAGAAATTTTTATGAGTGAATTTTGAAGTGGAGGAGAAGTTTTGGAGCACATTTAAATGAAATTAGCACTTATCTACGTTCCCGTAGAATCTCAGTTACAGGTAACAGGAGAAAAGAATACACGCATAACACTGCCTATCAAGGGAGATCTAGGCTCCTAGGTCGACGTTGTTAAGCACTGTTTTGTGTGTTCCTACTAAGGCACCTATAGGGGGCTCTAGAGTTCCTACCAGAGAGCGCCTAAGACACCATACATCGGTCGTGCATTGTCATGGGTGATAAACGTCCGTAAATTGCAAACAATTTTTTATTACTGCTGACAAAAACTGTCTTAAAGTTGCAGGCATTTTTTTTTTTATTAGTACAGACAAAGAGTGTCCAAAAGTTGCGGACTAATTTTTTTATTAATGCAGACAAAACTGTCTGCAAGCCGTTTTTCTGTGTCTGCGACTATGTCGCTGTGTCGCGGCGTTTCTGCCACTGGGATCAGCAAAAACTCAGATCTGGATCCAACCAAATATCAAGTTTTTGATTCAATTCCATCCACTGATTCATGATAAAAAGCATCTATAAAATTTTAGTAGAACTAAGAAAGGTAGAACCATGTTACACCTCAAAACATCTGAATCCATCAAAAAACAGAGGTAAAAATTTGTCATGAATCTTGTATATATAGAAGAAAGGAGAAAAAACAAAGTACTCGTATAAATTATTTCTCAATATCCCCCACAAAGTAAGTGAAAATGTATTTTAAAATTGAAATTAATTTTCTTCATTTAAAAATAAAATTATTCTATAATATAAGATTTATTTATTTATTAAAATGTTTTAAATACTGTTTAATATATCTACAGATCAGGGGTCGATCCAGGTATTAATTTTTGGGTCCCTTTTTTGTGAAAAACAAAATATTTTTGTGAAACTTATTTATTTTTGTGAAATATAAAATATTTTTGTGAAAAAGTAAAATATTATGTAAAATCTGCCGTTTTTACATCACTTTATGTAATGTTTAATATCAAGTTTATAGAGTTTTGTCGAGCCAAATTAAGGCATTTAATTAAAAATAATACTGAAAATATGAAAACATTTAATAAAAGGATCTTTTTTATAAAACAAAATCTTGTGAAGGGACTCATTTTATAAATTTGAATTTTGTGAAGGGTCCCTTTTTACTATGTGGAATTTTGTGAAGGGGCCGCAAAAGGGACCCAAATTTTGCCTAGATCGACCCCTGCAGATAAAAAGAAAAAAAAAAAAAAAAAAAAAAAATCCTTTTCGATTACATTAACATTTAATTATTTAGAAAAAATTCAAAACAGCACTAGATCATTTGCAACTTAGATAACTATATACAGAAATCAACCTTTAAAAACAATAATAACAAAGTAATAACGGAATCAAAATTTAAATATTATAACTTACATGCGATATATGGCTGTACTAAACCAAATGCAAGTCCCATTTTTTTCAAAACGTCTGTATCATCACTAATTTGAAAAACATCACTAAAACAAAGTTTATATTCTTCCCTGAAAGAAAAAAATAAATAAAATAAATAAATAAATAAATAAAATAAATAAATAAACTAAAATAAGAATAAAACACAGTCAAATCTCATTAATGTGAATATGTTTAACATGATATGTTTCCACAATCTCCGTCAAAATGAAGATTAGTTTGTTAAATACGTATAGCATGAGCTACTGATAACATGAAATCCCCCCCCCCCCCTGAAATTCACGTTCATGAGGTTTGACTGTAATAATAATATTAAAATAAATATAAATTCAGGAGGGGAAAAAAAAATCTTTATTTTTCACAATTCTAAATTTTAAAGGGCAATCTCCTTTTAAAGTTTGTTGCTATGATTTTGGTACACCCTGTAAATACATATGATATATATAAACAGATAATTTTTGTTGCCATTCTCCTATCATACAGGACAAATCATTATACTTATATTAAGCAACATTTCTATTAGCCTATATTAGCTGGTACAAAAACTATATCAAAAGAGAAACCACATTAGATTGTTTTATTTGGAAAAACAAACATGGATCTGTCATTACCCTGTATCTGCCCTCCCCCTTTTTTTTTTTGGAGGGTGGGAGAGAAAAGCTTTAATATTATTGAAAAATTATAATAATTAATTTTTTTTTTAAATTGAGTTTTTTAAAGCTAACTTTAAGTGTAAATAATTTAGTGCATACGGTATTAAATATGTTAATCCTTTTTTTTTTTTTTTTTTGTTATTCCTCTATCATCTCATCAAATCTTATATGAAGCAGAGTTTTTTGTATTTGAAATATTTCTTGCTGACTATATTATATTACTCAGAAAGATTATAAAATTACATTAGTATAACGTTCTGTCTGTGCAGTTTAGAGAAAAATCTACAGATGAAAGGATATATAAGCAGAAAAATATTAATGTTATAATATTGTAAAAAAATAAATAAAGTTTCACTTTTCTTTATAAATGTATTATTTCTAGAAAATAGATTCCCCCCCCCCCAAAAAAAAAAAAAAAATATATATATATTTATTTCCTTTCAAAAAACGATACTAATGTAATTATATGATTTTTCTAAGCAATAAAGTATAAAAGTAAAAAAAAAAAAAAAAAATGTAAAAAAGCTCTACTATACTTGAGATACAGGGATGATGACAGGGTAATGATTAAAAAATAGGATCAACTTGTTTGCGACCATAACTAAATGTATTAAACTGTTTCCATTACAGTATTAAGAAAAAGAAAAAAAAAAAAAACAGGGTAATGACAGTGAATAAAAGTGCCAGTGCTGACTCTAGGCTAATTTTGACAGGGTGCTCCCCCCTACTGCCCTTTTAAACACATTTTAGCACCCTGCAGTCCTTTTTCAACTCATTTTAGCATCTGGTGGCCCTTTTAAAAACATTTTGGTACCAAGTAGCCTTTTCTAACATTTTAAATGTTCAGAAGCCTTTAGATATTTTTCTTCCTGACTTTTCAACCTTCCAGCAATAGTTTTACAGCATTCCTGGAAGAACAAATGCATATAGCAGCCTGTATATATCAGGGTTGGGTTTCTTCCAGGACAGTGGAAGAAACTGGAAAAAAACGGAAGAAATGGAAGAAACTAACCAGAACACAAAACAGATGTTCGAAATTAAAATTTATGAACTATATAAACTCAAAGCATAAATATAATGTCAAATCTAAACTAGAGCTGTACCGAGTACTCGTTATCGTTATATACTCAGTACTCGGCCAGTTTGCCGAGTACTCGGTACTCGGCCAAATATGGACTAAGTATTCGGCCAATACCGAGTAGTTGTAAGAATTTCATTATTTTTATGTATTATTGAAAGAAATGTATTCATAAGAGTTGTTTATTAATAACGAAACTAAAAAATATGAAAATACAAACATAGTCATTAAACTTTTGCTGCAAACAGCTTTCTGCAGTTAAAACGAGCAAGCAGATTGCCACCAAACTCTGTATAGAGACGATTCATGATATGAGCTTATCCATTTTAGTTACAAGAATTTGAGTATAACCAACTTGTATGCGTGTAATATAAAAAAATTTTTTTTATAAAAACTTATTGTATCTATAAAACAGACAAAAATAAAATATTTTAGAAAAAAGAACCCTTATATAATACTAATATAGTAAATAAAACTTCAGTTACATATTTGTTCAAATAAAAGTAAGACACTTTTAAAACTGTAAGAAAAGATTGGTTTTTAATTTAAAAAATAATAATTATGAAAAAAATAAATACACTAAAATGTTGTTATTAAAAATATATTTTAATAATTAAAAATGTTGTTTTTCAAATTATGGCCCAAAACCACCTATCTTTTTTACTCTTCTAGAATTTGAAGATTAATGATAGCTATCATGTTTGAAATGATAAAATATTTATTTTAATGTTCTCATTTCATATGTGAACTTCATGATCTTAAATTAAGCCTGAGTGTAAAGGAACTTCTATATTCTCTAAGAATTATCTAAGAATGGTTCATGTCTGAGAAAGACTATATAATAAAGAATGAAGTTATCAGTTATTATGGTTTTAATAATCCACTAAGCTGGAAGTATCAAATATAACAATGAACCTAATTGTGTATATGCACTACAAAAATTCTGAAACGTTTTATGAAAACATGCTGTTTGCCATTTAACTTAATTTCGTTTTCAAAAAACCTTTTTTAAATTTCAAGATGTGTGAAATTCTTCATGTCAATTATTCTTTCTTACAACTACTCGGTACTCGGCCGAGTAGTAAAAGGCCGAGTAATATTAAAAATATTGTTAGAAAAATCAGTTATTTTATAACAAACACTAAATATATATAGGTGATGTGTTTTTACTTTTCAATGCTGATATTTTTAGAACTTTTTGCATATATACTATCTCATATTAGTATACATTCAGACAGTACAAGTGATAATAATTACGGAATTAACCATAATATTTGCACTTTTTTTTTTTTTTTTAAAGGATACAATTTTTTATATAAACTTGAAGCTGGTAAACTTTATCAATAAGTAATATACCTACTTTTAAACTCTCCTGCAAGTTCTCTAGGATTAAAAAAAAAAAAAAAACATAGTTTGTATTTATCTATTTTAAGTTGAAAAATAAAATGCAGTATTGAACTACTCTAAAAAACATTTCATTTGTTTTACAGTTTTTAACTCCCTCTAACTCTCAAAAATTTAGTCTAGGGGTTGTGCGGATTATAGGAATTTGTAGATTAGAGATCATTGCCTTTGTTTACAGTTTTCTTTTGCAGATACAGAGTCAGTTATTAATTCATGAGAATAGACATCAGAATGGAAAGACGATTTCTAATAAATTTTAGAATAAAGTATTTCTTCAATATTAATAAAACTAATCGATCACATTCATATATGATAAATAATTTAAGCATATTCAAATAATAGGTACCTATAAAATGTAAACAAATATATTTAAAAAATATGAAACTAAATATTTTTGAAAGTTCGGAAATAATATTCATCACTGATTAATTTTGTTAAACATTGACGTAATAATGATTTGTTTTAAGCACTAGTCTGTATGAATTGCAGGATAATAAATACAAGAATGTTACCAAAAATAAATTCAAAAACTGGCGTACAGACAATAGCAAGAAATTAGAACTTCTTCACACACCATAAATCCCAAATCAGCACAACCGGTTTCGAAAGGACTTAGCCTTTCTTCATCAGGTGCAAACACGTGCAACTGCCTTGGAGGCAAGAGCAAGAATGTTCCCCCCCCCCTCAAGTTGAGTTTCAAAGCAAGGATTAAGCTAAAAATTTGATTAAAAAAAATAAAAATGTGAGAAATGTGAATTTATTTGAAATATGAGATGTAAATTTCTTTTTCACTGTACTGTATTAGGAAAATGAAGTTTTTGATGACATTTTGTAATACAGTAATTATTGAATACTGGCTCTTTTAATTAACTGAATGTTTGTTAAGAGCTGTTTTATCAGAAAGTATAAGCAAGTGATACAAACTATTATTTTTTACCATTTAAAAAAATAAAATTGTCTAAATAATAAATTATAAAACTTTACGCTTTTTAAATTGAAATTGATTTTTTTACTGGATTTTGAGTATTTTAGAACGTGATTATCAGATACCGAAGATCACTTCGGTAAAAATCTCATAATTATTAATTAAATATGTAATTAAATTTTTATAGGTATAATTAAAGTTACTTAAAGTTGTTTATAAGACAAATGCATCCATTGTATCTTACAAATCTGCAATTTATAGGATAAATTTTTAAGAAAAACAGTTTCTTCCATTTCTTCCACTTGGAAGAAACCTATTCTTCCGGCCGGTTTTTTTCCGCCTTGGAAGAAACTTGCCAACCCTGGTATATATGCACATAAAATTAGTAATTTACTTCTGACATGTACAAAAATCACAAAATTTAAGACTACAAATTATGTAAAACAATACCCTTTTTAAAAATAGGTTGCCCTTTTTATTGAATTCCATTCCCCACAGCAGCCCTTTTATTCTAGAGTCAGTACATGCTCACCTATATACACTGCATAAAAAAAGTAGACGGACACTAACTTGTAATACTTTAAAGCCGTTTATTTCTTTAATTAGAGATTATGAGGTTCATTTCTCTAATATAATTCTATTCTTGAGACATCATATATTATTATTTTTTTGGATATAGATTCAATCCTTTTGAATTATGTAGTGGAAAAATTCAGGAAACAAAAATGGTGCATATTTGCACTGTAATTTTTCTTAAAAAAAGTAAACGGACACATCTTGTATCCCTAAAATAAAATGTTTTTAGTAAGGGTTTCGTCTCCCATTTGCTTTAATAAGTTTGTATACTCATCGAATCAATGAGATTCTGAATCTTTTTTTGACAGAAAATTTCCCAAATGTTTGTAAGAGCTCCTTTGAGCTGGTGAATTGATTCATACTGGCGTCCTCCCTCATAAATTTTGTGAAAAAGTATAGCCCAAATGTTTTCTACAGGATTCATATCCGGACTCTTGGCTCGCCCGGGTAAAACAATGAAGTGTTTCTCATGAAACCATTTTTTAGCGTTGTTAGCGGTGTGGAAAAATCCAGTTGTTGGAAACATCTTGTTGGAAAATCCAGTTTTCTCCTCCAAGATCACATGCAAATGGCAAAAGTTCACTGCTTAGTGTTTCAATATAATCTTTGTGAGTTTGCTTCTTACTTAAGAGCACTAAATTGTGCTTCCACCATAGCCAACAGCTCCACACCATCACGCCACCACCACCAACTTGCCGAGTAGAGTACACTTCGTCTTCTTTCTCCAAACTGTGCCAATAATATTGATATCCATCTGGGCCGTCTAAATTAAATTTTTTCTCTTCTGAAAAAACTACAGATATCCAATCTGTAGCCAATACATACGTTTTTGAGCCCACTGTAGGCGTTCTGTCATGTAGTGATCCTTCTAGCACGGATGATGTTTTCTTTTCTTATATTGAAAGAGCTCTGAGTGCTTAATGTAGTTATAAATTCTCTGAGAAGTTACGTTAGTAATTCCTGTGCTTATTTGAACTCTGGGAATTGATGCTTCAGTCTTTTTCAGCTCCGTTAAAATTTTTCTTTGGTCTCTAAGCGAAAGTTTCTTTGGCCGGCTACTCTTTTTCTTTACGCCATGGGCTTCAGGAGCACGTAGAAAATCGCTGTTGGTGTTGCTACTTTTGCTTATTAGAAGTAGCCTACTAATTTCTCTGACTCCTTTATTAACACTTTTCAGTACTATAATCTGTCCTTTTTGGTAATCAGTTAGAGGAATTCCTCGTGGCATGGCGCATTCATCTCCAAGAAATTTAACTACGTAAAACCATCTTGTCAAGCACGTTAGCAATTGGCAAAATGCCAAATGTACACGTCCATGCAAAACTGGTATTCCACAAGAAACACCCACTTAGATAATTGTAGTTTTTGACCAGTGTCCGTCTACTTAAAAATATATATATATATATATTGTACAAATGTATATCTTTTCTGCATTTCCCTACATTAAAATTATAAATAATTGAATAATTTTATTTGTCTGTCAAAAATATGAAGATTGATAAGTATAAACATGTTAAAGAATTTTAATTGACATTTCCTATTAAACAAAGATAGGGTTTCAAAAAATTGTAAAGAAGTGTTCGTCTACTTTTTTTATGCAGTGTATGACAGGGAATTCTAAACTCAGGGCATTTAGCACAACTCTCTCAAAAATTAAGGGACCTATTTATTTTATGTGTTCTGGAATATATATATATAGTTTTTTTTTTCCTATGATCCCCTACCATATGTAACCTGAACAATACCTTAAATCAAATAATTTAAAAATGTATAGAGAGTCAGTGTCATATAAATACGTATAGAGTCAGTGTCATACTTTCGATTTTGCTGAATACCTTAAGATAAGATATACAATAAGACAGGGCTTGGACCCCTCCATCTCCAGAAATTTTAAAGATTTTACTGCTCTTTGTAATGAAAAATGTCAGATTTTAGGTTTAAATGAATTTTTATCTGTCAAAAGCTTAATAACAGTGGTGTTCTCGTGAAACGATACACAAATACATACCGCAAACCGTTTACGTAGGATCGCTTTACAAAAACCCACGAAAGTTTCTCACTTTGCTTTTTCTTTTGAGGTATGCGTTTCCGGATGAAAATGACGGTCGCCTGCCATTTTGAATTGTTTTTTGATTAGACATAAGTCTACATTTTAATAAATATCTCCGGAACCAATTAAAAATTTTAAATTCTGTTTTCAGGAGCACCTCGGGAAGGCTTTGGAGCAACCACGTCAAATTTTGTACTTCTGCATTCAGTAGAGGCTGAACGTACAGATGCACAGACAGAGAGACATCTTCTTTTATTATTATAGATTTTGTACCATTTTTATACATATAATAAAGTGTTTCAAATTATGGAAAAATCCCTTATCCAGAATATCCCAGGTCCCAAGCTTTCTGGATAACAATCTGATACTGTACAAACGTTCAAAAACTTATTCAATTAGATAATGTAATAGAAATATACTCTGAAAATACAAATTTTGATTTAAAAACTAATTTTTCTTAATATGTATTACTAACAAACGAATTTTAAAATACTATTTTGCGAATTAAATTTTCAATTAGAGAACATATATATAAATATATAAAGAAAAAGAAAAGTTGATCCTTAACTATATCACACAATTGTTTTTTCTTTATTTCTTTAAATGACTGAAAATTACAGGACATCCTACACTGAGAACAGTTTTATTATTAACTATATAATTTACAGTTATTATATCTTATTAATTTACTTTAAATAACTGATTGGTGGTTAGAAGATTTTGGTCGCCAGAAACCATCTGGTGGCTGTAAGTATATAGGTACCATATAAATAGACAGAATCTGGAAGTCTGATTTCGGAGATTTACCTGGCAACAGAGTTTAAACTGCCATTAGTTTTTTTTAGCATTTTGCTAAACTATGTCAGTAAGAATTTTGCTAAAAAGCTAAAACTAGATTATTTCCTAAAATTATATAACTACCTCTAGTTTTTATGCAAATATTCGTAGACAGAAATTACAAAATCACTAAAAATATTGGGAATCATTATCTATTTAGTATATTCGGATTTAATTTCGACTTTTAATGGTTAAATTTAAATGCAAAAATATTTAAAAACATAATTAAGAATTTGCTTCACAGATGTATTCTCAGTGCTAGTATTGTGTTTGATGAAATCGAAACAAAATTTTGCTGACACATTTTTCTTAAATCACAATATATGCTTGTTTAAAATCGCCAGTGAATAAAACAAACTTCAGGATAACCAAGTTTAGAAAAAAATATCAATTCTATTCAAAGAATTAATTTTCGAAAAAGCTAAAATACTGCCAATTACATTCTTAACTTAATGCAAATCATTTCATTTATCAAAAAACAAACTTTGCAACAAGTTAATTCATTCAAAAGTATAGCACAGAACTATAAAAGAGAACAACTTGTTTTTATCAAAAACATTTCAAAAGTATAGCACAGAACTATAAAAAAGAACAACTTGTTTTTATTAATACCAACGTTTAAAAATTTATTCAATTAGATAATGTAATAGAAATATACTCTGAAAATGCAAATTTTGATTTAAAAACTAACTTTTTTAAATACTTCGCAACAAGTTAATCCATTTAATGTTCTTAACGCTGAAACATTAAATTAGATTTGTAATAGAAATATACTCTGAAAATACAAATTTTGATTTAAAAACTAACTATTCTAAATATGTATTACTACAGCAACAAAAAAAAAAATCCACAAAAAAGCTAAAGATCTTATCCCAGGAAAAGGGTAACCTTCAGAAATATATATGAATAATAATCCTTACCTGAAATACAATTATCTCATAATATTCCCAAGAGCAAATAATAATATAACACAGAAACAAAAGTAAATTTAATAAGAGCGAAAGATGATCCGATCCTACCTCGTCGCGATCTCGACTGGATCTGAAGAACATTCGCCAATCTCAATAGCGCCAGTTCCATAACTATCGCCAAGACATGCCAAAGGGAAGAGGTATATCTCCAAATTCAGAGTTCACGTTTTCCTATATTCTGTAAAATCCGGTTAACAGGCAGGACTAGCACACGCGCAGATCACAATGCGCACAAGAGCAGATGCATGGAGGCAATAGTTGCTCGCTACATCTCCCCTGAAAATAGAAAACAAACATTTAATTATATTACATCACAAAGAGAGTTCATAAGTTCAATTTCTTAGGTGGGCGGATAATACGGCCTGATCTTGTTTGGACAGTTTTAGGATTACAGTCACTCTTAGGCAAAGTTGCTGGAACTGGCGACACTGATGATGGGGACGGTGGTGACACTGGTGACACTGGTGATTGAGGTGGTGGCGATGAATGTACTTCACTAGTTGGCTCAGTGAACTTAAAGTGTGTCACACATTTGTGGGGGACAGGAAGTTCAGCAACTGTAGGCTCTATTTGGATAGTATTACGTCTCCAACACTTATCTCCACTTTTGATGATAGCTTATCGAGGATTGACCATGCTTTCAATCTCTCCTCCTACCCAATTTTTATGATCTGTTTGCACTCTGACACGATCACCCGGACTGATAGTATACGATGAATTTTTCGTGTGTCGATTTGCAAACTCTGTTTTCTTCATTCTTGCCGCCTTCAATAATTCAGAAGCATTCTCAACAACATTAGGCATCAACGCTTGTTTAGTAGCGGGAAGCAGTGATCTGGTTGTTCTGCTCAGTAGACGTTGGTTAATTGACATCAAATTGTTTTCTCTCGAAGTGTTTCTTATATTTAACAAAGCTAAAGCAACATCACTATTGTCTCTGAGACATCTTTCGAGAACAGTTTTTGATGCTTGAACTGCTCTTTCGGCTAAGTCATTGGACTGAGCATGATATGGGCTAGATGGTTCCCATGTAATATCCCATTCTTTCAAAAATGATCTGAATTCTCTTGAGGCATACTGAGTCCCATTATCAGATTCGAAAACTTCTGGAATTCCATGAACTGAAAACCATCTTTTAAGAATTTTTATGCCGAGCCCGATTAAGGCCTACTGAGGCCCAAGTCCCAGAATTATTTTGGTGCCCCCCCCTCCAACAAATTTAAGCAATTTTCTCAAAACAAATATCTTAATTTGTGCTGGAAGTTTGAATGTTGGTAACAAAATTAAAGTATCGTCTTCATAAGAAGTCAGTTTTAAATTATTATTATTATTATTATTTTTTTTTTTTTTTTTTTTAGAAATCTTAAATCAATATGATTATTTTTAGGTGGAATATGTTAATACTCCTTAAGGAAAAACTAAAATTATTGTTTAGAATAGAAGTTCTACAAATACATCAACATTAAAATGCTTTTATTTACCTCCTGGATTAAATCTAGAATCTATCTATTCAAAAGTTTCACTCACAATATTGGAAGATGTTATATTTTATTTTAATTTCATCTCAGACTTTCTTTACTTTAATTAAAAAGTTAAGTACTATTTCAACGTGAGAAGGGGCAGGTAGAGCTCTTAATACAATAATCACCCCCAAGGGATAGTCTAAAGACATGCCATCACAATTTTCAACTTTTGCCTTAAGTACGAAGAGTTTTTAAAAATGTTGGATTTTGATTGATTAATCGCATTTTAAAGTTAGAAAATATAACTGGATACCAACTTGAGATTTAGTTTCAGTGGATTCAACGCTGCGTTAGAACGTAGGTTAGAAAATTAGTGATGGTTTGGGATCCACTCCAAGGTATAGTCCAGAAACATGATATGCAATTTTGATCCTACACGAAGGGGATCAGGTTCCAAGTAAAGATTATTACCATTAGCTAGATTTCAGTTAATTTTTTTAAGGAAACCTTTGCCAAAAATAGCACTTTAAATTTTTAAGATTATTTTGGTGCCCCTAGATAGAGGTGCCCTAGGCCGAGGCCTAGTTGGCCTGTGCGATAATCAGGCCCTGTTTTTATGCAGTCCCAAGATGTCACACGCTTTAATTTCTGAAAATCATAAAATTCAGAGTAACTATCTGCAATTACAATGTACATTTTCTTGTTGAATTTGAATAAGTCTGAAGCCACTCTTTGCCACGGGTACTCAGGTATAGGTTTCATGAGGACAGGTTCTTTCTGTTTTCTAGGTTGGGTAGACTGACATATTCTACATTTCTTGATCATTTCTTCGATATCTTTAGACATCATATACCAATAAAAGGATTCTCTGGCTCTTCTTAGTGAACTCTGTATACCCATGTGACCTCCATGGAGACGATTCAACACTTTGCTTTGTAGGGATTTAGGGACTACAATTCTGTTTCCTTTAAAAATTAGTCCATCATAAATTGACAGTTCATCACGAAAGTTCCAGTATTTCTGTAAATTATCTGGCACATTAGATTTTTCATTGGGCCATCCATTCTGAATTATTTTCCTTAATTCAACTAACTCAAGATCCATTTGTTCTTGATCCTTAAAATTACCTAACATATTTTCAGACATTGGCAGTACCAGATGAACAACATAAATGTCACTTTCATTATTAGAGTCTGTTTCTAAACAATCACGACTCAACACATCAGTAACAGGAATGGACTTTCCTTCTTTATATACAATTTTAGGATTATATTGTAAAATGTCATAAAATATGCATTGAAGTCTAGGGGGGCCCTGTGTTACTGATTTTTTACCTATAATTTCTAACGGTTTATGGTCCGTTTCAATTGTTACCTCTTTCCCGTAAATGTACTGGTGAAATTTGTTACACCCAAATAGCATCGCTAATGCCTCTTTTTCTATTTGCGGGTAATTTCGTTGAGTTTTTGTCAAAGATTTAGTTGCATAGGCAATTGGTTTATCATTTTGACTTAAAACTGCACCAAGTGCTGAAAAACTTGCATCAACGGTAAGAGTTACTGGGTCATTAACATTGTAATAGCCTAACACTGGAGCTGACGATACCAGCTTCTTAATAGTATTAAATGCATTTATTTGTTTTTCATCCCATTCCCATTCAACATCCTTTTCTAGAAGTATTCTTAACGGTTCGGTAACTTTAGAAAAGTTCGGAAGAAATTTTCCTAAATAATTTGCTAGTCCAATAAATCTACGCAATTCTTTAACACAGGTAGGGGTTTTGATGCTTTCAATGGCTTTAACTTTATCAGGATCTGGGGAAATACCATTTTCATTAAGAATATGCCCATGGAATTTTACCTCTTTGTCTTTAGCAAACAGTACACATTTGTCTTTATTTAAACGAAGGCCTGCCATAAAGATTTTTTTCATTACTCGATCAAGAATTTTATTTAACTGACATTTTTTCAGCGTAAATTAGAGTATCATCCATAGAAAAATCTACATTTTGAAATTCTTGCAATAATTCGGACATTTTCTGTTGATATATTTCAGGTGCAGAAACCAAACCAAATGGGATTCGTTTATAAGCGTATCTTCCCCAGGGGGTATTTACAGTGAGATATTTGGACGTTCTACGTGTGACAAGAATTTAACAAAATCCTCTTTTGCAATCTAATAAAGCAAAACATCTTGCTCCCTGTATTCTCCCTGCAATTTCCTCAATTGTTCGTAAGGGAAAATGGCGTCTTTTAACATGTTTATTTAATTTAGACGGATCTATGTTTCCCCTTAATTTACCATTTTTTTAACAATTACTAATGGACTTACACAGTAACTTGGCTCAGTGCTCAGTAAATGGTTCGATAACATCTATTTCTACCATTCGGTCAATTTCTTTTTTCACGGCTTTTTCAATAGCATATGGTATTTTTCTGGGGGGTGATACGTCAAATTCTACATTTTCATTAACATCAATATCATATTCAAAGTCTTTAAGACAGCCTAATCCTTCACAAATTTTTGTTTTCCAGTCTGGTGGAACTATTTCATTTTCTGCAGCCAAAATTCTTTTTATTAGGCCTAATTGTACACAAGTTTCACCACCTATGACTGATTTCACATTACCTTCAGGGACAATAAATTTTAAATTTACAGTTTTGTTCTTAATTTTACCTGTAACATTAATTTCCCCTATTACTTTCAATTCATGATTACTGAATGAAATCAATTTATTTACTTTTGTTTTGACAATAGGGATGTTTGATTCTTTAGCTAAATGATAACTCAAAACATTACATTGAGCTCTTGTATCTAATTTAACTTTTAAGGATTTATTACAGATATTTACTGTTTCATACCAATCATTCTCTACAGAATTAACATCACAATTTAAGTGAATAGCATCTAAATACATTTTTGATTCATTGTCAGCTACAGAGTCATTACTAGCACTGTGGTTAAAATTTCTGTTCTCAAAATCATCAATAATATTAATATTTTTAGATTTACAAAAATTATAGAAATGACCTACCTTGTGACTTTTCCGACATCTTTTATTATATGCAGGACACGATTTAGCGCCAAGTTTCTTACCACACCGCTGACAATCAAAACTTTCGTTTTTAAATCCACCCCTGTTACCAGATGAGCCGGACTGTTTAAACTTTTCCGCACTCTTTTTATACTTTACTCGGTCCATACGATCTACTTCTGGTTTCGGGTGCTTGAATTCTTCAAGTTGTTTTGAAGCTTGTTCAGAAATTGAGTATGAACCTTATAGTAAAAGGATTTGAAACTGAACAAATTTAGTTTAGAAAGTGTGAAAACTTTATTTTCACAAATTGAATGTTCATTACAAAGAATATGTAAAGCTAAAAAATGTTCATTTTCTGATTATTAAATTAAAACTAGTATGATGGGGCTACGCCCGGACTGGCTCCTTTGGGGGCCCTCGGCTAGAAATCAAAAAGGGGCCTCTCACTGAGGAATTTAGAGGGAACTAGAAGGCTTTGCCCACTTCACTCACCGCTTATTTAAATGAAGTTTCAAAATTACATATAACTTATTAACATTAAAAATTTCATAAAATGAAAAAATATAATAAAAGTTCATTTAAATCGATCAAAATTTCAGTTTGTTACCCTCCCCGCCAAAGCGGCGAAAATCTCAGTATAGTGTGTAATGGGTATCCATAACAATACACACATAAAAAGTTCACCTTTCTTAGATAATTTAAAGCAGAGTTAAATTCGAAACATATTTTTTAACCATCAGACCTCAAGAAGTGAAAGGGGATCTTTCGTAAATTCCCTTATAGTGTGTGTTGTGTACATATAGCACAACCCCTTATTAAAAAAAAAAAAAAGACATCCTCAGATAACTATAAATAAAGTAAACAATAGAAGTACCATTGGAAACGTATTTTTTGCTTCCCCCCCCCTCCAGGCAAAGAGAGCAGGGAAAATTTTCATAAAATCCTTTTATAGTCAGTGACTTTGTGTTACAATCACATAACCAACTCACACACCAAAATATACATTTCTTAAGATACAGTCGTCAGCAAAATTATTCGACTAAGAACATGATTCGACAAGGAGTTATAAGTGTAATGTTTTTTACATAGGCATTATTGCTAACGCTCGAATAATTTTGCTGCCGACTGGAATTCCTTTATAGTGTGTTAGGTACACACAGCGCGCACACACACACGAAAAAAACATCTTCCTGGGATAATTTGGAATAAAATTGCGCTTGGATATGTGTTTTAGGCCTCCGACCTCGTCAATCTATGCTTAAATGCTGTTACCTTCATGGTATACTACAATCCTGCGCAATTTCGTCCCGATCTGAATTTTCCATGTTGTGACCTTTACTTGTTAGAGCAGGAAGTAATACGTAATAAATTCATGAACCGAGAAAGCCTTTAAAAATTAAAAGTAAACAATGACTTTGTGAATGGTTGGTTGGGTTTTACGTCGCACTAGTGCTGCGCAGATGTGAAAGGATATTAGAAAATAAATCAGGAAATACAACCATTCATGAATATATCATAGATATAGTAATAAGACATAGATTGATCACTGGAGGGGGAAAAGTGATACCATTTTACTCGGGAAAAGACGGCCATTTTATTCTCTTATGGATATATTTTCCCGAGAGAATATACACGGTAATACACACAGGTAACTCAGCAAATAAAATTTATGAACTAAAAGAGAATGAAAAACTTCAGATATCCCTTTTTCGTTCTTTTTTTTTAACTTTCCTTTTCTTTCTTTCTTTTTTTTTTTTTTTTTTTTTTTTTTTTTTTACTATACTCTCGTATACTCATGTCTGCACAAAACTGTCTTTCTTATTATTATTATTATACTTTAATTGTTATTATACTTCTTTTAGATAAAAATCGTCTGCATTCATCATGAAAAATAATTTTAATAAATTATAATTTAAAAAATTATTTGTATGGCTTAAATTTGTATAGGATTATATATGGAAGAAAGTCTTGTGGTGGTCATAACATACTCGTTATATATTAAAACTTCCGCGACTACTAACTATATTTAAAAGAATTTTGAGCATTCCATATTACTTACTAATATAAAATTTTAAAATATATTAAAATTTTCAAAAAGTATTCCATTAAATATAAAGACAGTAATTATTTCACAATAATAAGAAAGCTGATTATAAAAATTATATTTTACATAAATTACTTGAATATAACTTAATTATGAAAACATATCCCATTTCTTTTCGTATATTTATTAGAACACTTAAAAGCCGCGCAATATTTCGACATTTTCAAAATTCATTACCATTCTATTCTATTATTATTTTCAAGTTTTAACTCTCTAATGGCTGATGCCAAAAAACTTTTTCTGCATCATAAATCTTTGCTCGTTAACATGGGGATGATAGATCTATATAAATTACTATATCTATGGAATATATGTATGTGTGTGTGTCATTAATCATTATAATGATCAAACACCAAGAAAGAAGACAAGAAACAACGAAAGAAGAATCATATATGGAAATAAAATTTTATACAAGACAATATATATTTAAAAATTGACAATTGTAACGCGCTGTGTTCAAATGCCTACGAATACGTTAATTAGCCTAATTACTATTCAGCAATCTTCCGCACCTTTCAAAATAATATAGAGGGCGCTGTCGCCATTCTTGGCAAAATATCTGATGATATTTTGAAAATCCATAAAGTGAAGTGCGAACAATTTAATTTCAGAAGTTAGTCAGTTGTTTCTGCGAGATGTAGCAGAGCGGCGTAAAAAGATTGTCGGTGGCCATGGGCCACAAGCAGTGTCCTCCTGTAAGAAGTTATAACCGTCTTATGAAACCTACATTCAACTATGTTCTGTTTACTGCGCGCGATGTATATATTTAAATAAGTACTCGTATATATGTATGTAGTTGTAATATAGTGAATTGTTATTAAACTTTTTGTATCGACCCAGGTGTATTTATTTCGTCTAGATGGGTCCTGGTTCCTTATACAATAAACATTAATGGATGGGATAATACACAAAAAATATGATCAAAGGATAACAGAAAAAAAAATTGTAATTAAAAGAAAAAGAAGGAGCAGAGGCCAACACGGATTAAAACGAGAGGGGCGGATTAAATAAGTTTTCCAGGGCACCGAACTATCTGCATGACCGCATAGTGACAAAGTAAAAAGTTAAAATGAAGATAACAATTACAAAAACAACAACAAAAAAAAAGGGGGAAATTACAAATTAATGACAAAACCGTAAAAGATTTAACGAACATAGTATTTATGTGATTATTAAACTAGAGAATTTGTCATTTACGTTTAAAATGAGATTTGAGACTATTTACGAGTTGAAAATGTTTAGGCTGGGATTGCGGTGCCTCTCTCAACACTATCTTACGCACAAACTCTGTCTTAATATGTAAACAAAACGCAAGTCGTATGGACTTTATTCACGTGACGTCACTGGTGGTATATAAAATTGTAAACACGAAACACGTGGACGTGTTTTGTTTTCATCCTCCATTTTTTCTTGTTCTCGCTGTCGTGTCGTTTCGCTAGTGTTTGTAGATTATTTTTGTTTGAGTACGAGCATACCAGTATTTTAATAGAAATTAAAATCAAAATATGAAATTCTATATTCTAGATACTCCGATGCCGCTTCGGGATTTTTCTCAACAGAATATTTCAGAATGTATCCATGAATAATAAATGTCATTATCAAGATGCAAATTTAAAGGCAAGCGTTACAGGTTTAAAAATGTATCACAATAAATTTATAATTGGTGTGAAATTTCCAGAAAATAGTTTAAATGAAACTGTTGCAATTTGTAGCGTTGTACGTGCTGGATTTTAAATAATTGTGTATAATGTAGATACTAAGACCGACATATTAAGCAATGAGGTGAGTTTGTAAAAATCGTTTTTAAACTCTTTAAATCTCTTTCTTATTCTCATTTATAATTTACCCTAAATGTGTGCTATTTAAACTGACGGATTCTCGTTTTAAATCTGTTTTTAAAAGTGAATATTATTATTTGTTTGATACTAATGTTTTCTTGTGTTTCGTTTCAAATTGTAATAGTTACTGTAAAAAGTGCGTTTAATTTATGCAACTTTTTTTTTTCTTTTTTAAATCTGAGTAACTGTAATTAAACACCCAGTCAGTTATGATCTAGCTTCTAAACAACGGTAAATTCGATGCAATAATCGCCGAAAACTGTAATTTGTTTTTGATTTTCCAAATACAAACATTTATTTATATTTGCATAAAATCTACTTTGTACATTATCATGAAAATGCCTAACAACTATGCTAATATCAGTCTCATTTCTTTCAAGTTAAAAGCTTTTTACACTACCCTTGTCACAAGGGTAGATATAACTATAATACTATAACTGCAATATAACTACATTAATATATTGTACTCAGTATACCTATTTTAAAATGGAAACTGTATTATCCCCCCCCCTCCAGGCAAAGAGAGCAGGGAAAATTTTCATAAAATCCTTTTATAGTCAGTGACTTTGTGTTACAATCACATAACCAACTCACACACCAAAATATACATTTCTTAAGATACAGTCGTCAGCAAAATTATTCGACTAAGAACATGATTCGACAAGGAGTTATAAGTGTAATGTTTTTTACATAGGCATTATTGCTAACGCTCGAATAATTTTGCTGCCGACTGGAATTCCTTTATAGTGTGTTAGGTACACACAGCGCGCACACACACACGAAAAAAACATCTTCCTGGGATAATTTGGAATAAAATTGCGCTTGGATATGTGTTTTAGGCCTCCGACCTCGTCAATCTATGCTTAAATGCTGTTACCTTCATGGTATACTACAATCCTGCGCAATTTCGTCCCGATCTGAATTTTCCATGTTGTGACCTTTACTTGTTAGAGCAGGAAGTAATACGTAATAAATTCATGAACCGAGAAAGCCTTTAAAAATTAAAAGTAAACAATGACTTTGTGAATGGTTGGTTGGGTTTTACGTCGCACTAGTGCTGCGCAGATGTGAAAGGATATTAGAAAATAAATCAGGAAATACAACCATTCATGAATATATCATAGATATAGTAATAAGACATAGATTGATCACTGGAGGGGGAAAAGTGATACCATTTTACTCGGGAAAAGACGGCCATTTTATTCTCTTATGGATATATTTTCCCGAGAGAATATACACGGTAATACACACAGGTAACTCAGCAAATAAAATTTATGAACTAAAAGAGAATGAAAAACTTCAGATATCCCTTTTTCGTTCTTTTTTTTTAACTTTCCTTTTCTTTCTTTCTTTTTTTTTTTTTTTTTTTTTTTTTTTTTTTTTACTATACTCTCGTATACTCATGTCTGCACAAAACTGTCTTTCTTATTATTATTATTATACTTTAATTGTTATTATACTTCTTTTAGATAAAAATCGTCTGCATTCATCATGAAAAATAATTTTAATAAATTATAATTTAAAAAATTATTTGTATGGCTTAAATTTGTATAGGATTATATATGGAAGAAAGTCTTGTGGTGGTCATAACATACTCGTTATATATTAAAACTTCCGCGACTACTAACTATATTTAAAAGAATTTTGAGCATTCCATATTACTTACTAATATAAAATTTTAAAATATATTAAAATTTTCAAAAAGTATTCCATTAAATATAAAGACAGTAATTATTTCACAATAATAAGAAAGCTGATTATAAAAATTATATTTTACATAAATTACTTGAATATAACTTAATTATGAAAACATATCCCATTTCTTTTCGTATATTTATTAGAACACTTAAAAGCCGCGCAATATTTCGACATTTTCAAAATTCATTACCATTCTATTCTATTATTATTTTCAAGTTTTAACTCTCTAATGGCTGATGCCAAAAAACTTTTTCTGCATCATAAATCTTTGCTCGTTAACATGGGGATGATAGATCTATATAAATTACTATATCTATGGAATATATGTATGTGTGTGTGTCATTAATCATTATAATGATCAAACACCAAGAAAGAAGACAAGAAACAACGAAAGAAGAATCATATATGGAAATAAAATTTTATACAAGACAATATATATTTAAAAATTGACAATTGTAACGCGCTGTGTTCAAATGCCTACGAATACGTTAATTAGCCTAATTACTATTCAGCAATCTTCCGCACCTTTCAAAATAATATAGAGGGCGCTGTCGCCATTCTTGGCAAAATATCTGATGATATTTTGAAAATCCATAAAGTGAAGTGCGAACAATTTAATTTCAGAAGTTAGTCAGTTGTTTCTGCGAGATGTAGCAGAGCGGCGTAAAAAGATTGTCGGTGGCCATGGGCCACAAGCAGTGTCCTCCTGTAAGAAGTTATAACCGTCTTATGAAACCTACATTCAACTATGTTCTGTTTACTGCGCGCGATGTATATATTTAAATAAGTACTCGTATATATGTATGTAGTTGTAATATAGTGAATTGTTATTAAACTTTTTGTATCGACCCAGGTGTATTTATTTCGTCTAGATGGGTCCTGGTTCCTTATACAATAAACATTAATGGATGGGATAATACACAAAAAATATGATCAAAGGATAACAGAAAAAAAAATTGTAATTAAAAGAAAAAGAAGGAGCAGAGGCCAACACGGATTAAAACGAGAGGGGCGGATTAAATAAGTTTTCCAGGGCACCGAACTATCTGCATGACCGCATAGTGACAAAGTAAAAAGTTAAAATGAAGATAACAATTACAAAAACAACAACAAAAAAAAAGGGGGAAATTACAAATTAATGACAAAACCGTAAAAGATTTAACGAACATAGTATTTATGTGATTATTAAACTAGAGAATTTGTCATTTACGTTTAAAATGAGATTTGAGACTATTTACGAGTTGAAAATGTTTAGGCTGGGATTGCGGTGCCTCTCTCAACACTATCTTACGCACAAACTCTGTCTTAATATGTAAACAAAACGCAAGTCGTATTGCAGTGTCTCACTAACTTACGACGACTTCAGAGATATCTTCAGTCGATTAGTAACTGGATGCGCGCGCAATCACAACGTAGGTCGCTAGGCGTCACCAATTGGCTGACTCGTTTCTCCCGCCGGGGATTAACGCTTGAGGCAGAGCAATACCAAGTTAAGATCGTTCTCAAACACTCCCATTCTACGAAAATGCCTAAGATTTAAGATCTGACTTAAGAACGAGGTACCGCAATCCCAGCCTAAAGGTTATAAACAAGTGTGTAGTCAACATTTCATATTTTTTTACGATACTCTTTAAAATCAATTTCAATTAAATACAATAGTTTAACTATTATCTTAAACAACTTCATTAATAATTAAAAAAAATATGTTTAAAATCACCGTAATGTAATTGTATATATATATATATATATATATATATATTAAATATTCCACAGATAAAAAAATGAAATAAAACAAGAAGAATTAGAAGAGGTAGTTAGAAAAATACTTTTAAAAGCCAAGAATGAAAGCATACATTAAAACAAAACTTCTAAAGGGGCAGTGATTGATTGATGTATGCAGTTAATAGGTGAATTACTGTATATCTGTAAGCCTTTTTTAAAAAAAAAAAAAATACAGATATCTCTGCACAATTCACATAAAGCAACCATGACCAATGAAACATGAAAGCAAAATAAATTTAATACGGAAATACATTTACATACACACACAACTTCTGAGCTTTCCGGGTGAAAAGAAATTAAGAATTATTTATTTATTTATTTATTTATTTATTTTATTTTATTTTTATTTTTTTGAGATGACAAACTGAACGATCAAACTTATCCTTGAAAAAAAAAAAAAAAAAAAAAAACGTTTATTGGAAACCCATAACCCGCTTTGGTTATCCGATTGAGCTATGTATCAACGTACGTGTTAAAATTTATATACTTGTTATAAGTCACCGTCGCACAAACTATATAGATTTTGGTGAATCTAGCATTCATAGTTTTTTACGGACACAACAAATATCTTAATAGCCTATGGGCTCAAATTATTTAAAGTGCGACAGCGTCTATACGTGTTATCTGATTGAGCTGAAAATTTATATATATGTTATAGGGTACCGCCGTACGAACTGTATAGAGTTTGGTGAATCTAGCACTTATAGATTTTTTATAGTGACACAACGACATATTCTTATCAATATGAGCTCAAATTATTCGAAGCACAATACCATTACACACCTTATTCGATTGAGCTGGTTTCGGACTTGTCTCATTTTAATTTATTACCGAAACGTCGGTGGAGGTCTGTATGTAGACACTAAAAAATCTTTGTGTTCTATGTGTTTTTTTCGATTTAGTTTCTTTTTGCGATTTTATGTAAAAAATTTTGTCAAATCAAGTTATAATATAAAAAAAAAATTTATTTGTATTATTTGGCATCTTGTAATTTATATATATATATATATATATATACAAACATATATATTCTTTCTTTCTAATTTCTCCCTACTCAAAACGTGTAATTTAAAGAAAAACACGATTTCTCAAAATTTCTATTATAATATGATGAACTAAAATTATTTTTAAAATACTATACTTTTAGAATGAGAGAAGGAGGGAAAAAGTTGCTATAAAAAGATGGACTGTTACATTTTTGTTAATTTTAAAACTCCGATTGTAAGTATTGGCCCCATCAAAAGCAAATTAAAATAAATTTAATGTGCATACTCAAGGAATTACATAAGGACCCTAAGTATCAAAGGCTTTTATGATGTGCGTACGACGTTGTAACGAAATATGCTATTATACGGAACTAATAATGGGAATGTGGAATATATAAAAATAAAATAAATATGTATATTAGATTCATTATATTGAAATGGTATGATATAGTAAAGTAAATGTTATAGATATATGTGGGTATTCGTGAAACATATACAATTTAAAAAAAAAAAAAAACGGGCACAATTATTATTATTATTATTATTTAAGAAGTGCACCGAAACACACATTTCAAGACTTATTATCTCCGACAAATGTTACTACTTTATCCAGCTTGCTTCTCTTTGTTCTTTTACGCGTGCGATAGTTATTCATTTAGGATGACACATATTAAAAAAATAATAAAATAAACAACGTCGCTGCAATAGTAAGAAAAACAGCATAATAAAAAAGATCAGTTGAGATTTTCTACTAAAAAACTTATGCTGTCTCTTTGAGTTCCGGCGTACGAATAGAGTGTTTCTGTTTTCAGTTTCAGTACTAAGAAACCCATATGATAAGAGCTCGTGCAGTGTCCGTCATTTTCTAGCCCATCTGGGAAAGTGTTGTCGGTAGAAAAAGCTAGGTTACCTGATTAGCGTTGTAATCGCCTTTAAACTTCTATACAGATACAGATCAAGTGAACTAGAACTTCTTATCACGAAACAAACAAGTTGGCAATTTTAAGAACATCGCCAACATTCTCAAAACTGCAACCCATCACGTTAAAAGAAATGTAATATTAAAGTTAATTTTAAAAGAATTTAAAGTAATAACTTAAAAAAACAGTAAATTCATATCAAATTTGTCAAACAACATTGAAAATAACGTAACCTGACGTAAAATATGACGTAACCTGATTATTATTGTTACTGTTGTTGTTTAGGAAGTTTGTTTTTGGAGGGTTGGGGGGTTATTTCTGGAGCGTGTTTCAGAAAAAGACAGATTGTCTTTTTTTCTACTTAAATTTAACTTCTACGGGAATCAGACCGTCAATTCCACTCATTGAGTAAAAATGAGTAAAAATTTCAATGTCATTGTTTTAGATACACACTTACAACATATTTTTAAAAAAACTTGTTTTGATCTGATCAGCGGCCGAGCGGTTCTGCGCTCAGAGCTAGTAGACGTGAGGTGCCTGGTTTGATCCTAAGTCTCGCTTGTCGGCCTAGCCGTTCGGAGTTTTCGTGGTTTCGTCCGAAACTTGCGTAAATACGGGCTAGGATCCCTTACAAAGACCCCCACGGAGGGCACTTCCCCTCAGGCCTAGGACCTACAGCAGTCAATCGGCCTTATTCTGGAATCCAATCCAATTAAAAAAAATCTGGTGTGAAACAACCCCACGACTTCCATTACCCACTATTACACATATTATATGCACTTTTTGTAGATAATGCGATCAGAAGACATAGAATTGAGCTAATGCTAATGAAATATACAACTAAAAATTTTCCAGTAAAAGAAAGTTAATACACGCGTAAAGACATATAAAACAGAGTTTACTTCGAAAAAAAAAAAAAAAAATTAAAAGGGTAGTTTTTTTTTTTTTTTTTTACACCGATTTCCAAGATCTAAAACTGATCTATCTGATCAGGATGACTATTAATTTTCCTGTAATAACTACATAAAATATGAGAAAAGATATCTAAAATTGATTTATATAAAAATTTTCAAGAAAACCGTTAGAGCCGTTTTTGAGATACCGACTTTTACTAAAACTTGGCCTATTCAATTGTTGACCAGAGAATAATAATTACATACAAAAGAATATTTAAAAAGGAAGTTAATATGACGAGTTCGAGAAACGTTTGTACAGTCATAAAAAAAAAAAAAAAAAAAAAAAAAAAAAAAAACGCACTTGCAGTACCTGAAATTGAGCTATTTATACAGAACGCCTGTTTATGTAGCAAATTTGATGAAAATCGTCAGAACTGTTTTTGAGATACGGACTTATGGGCCCAATTCCGGTTTCGGATATCCCACTTTCGGTTTTCCAGTTTTCACCAAAATTAAAAAAATTCAAGGGTAAATCAAGTGCAAACTCGACGTCAAAATTTTAGACTGAATGCAATACTTCCATTACCTATGGTAGATGGGTAATGGAAGTAATAATGCAACTATTTGAGGAATAATTTTACACCTTGATGTTAATATGTTCTGCAATTAAAATGAGTCTTATTTTTTATAATTTTGTTAATTTCTCCAAAATTTTTCATTTTCTTTTCCTTTTTTGTAAATGAACAAAGAAAAAAAAAAAGATTGAGATATTTTTGCCCATCAGTATAGTTTTAGTTCCCATCATACTATAGGTATGGGGAACTTAGGTAATCGTGAAAAATTTCGACCTCGGTTTTTTGACTTTTTTATACGTTTTCAGGTGTGAGGAATCCGAAAATGACAAAATTTGTATGGTGTCTGTATGTAGGGTGTCTGTTAGTGTGTCAGTGTATTAGTCCGTTAGTTTGTTAGTCTGTTAACACGATATCTCACGATCGCAGAGAGGTCAGATCAGTTTTAAAATATTACTTTCGATACTGGCAAGAACCCTATTCATTTGCAACATTCGAATTAAAAACTTCGGAAGTTATGAGAAATTTACGATTTTCATAACATGGGAGAATAGGCCAAAATTTCACTTAAACGTGCATTAAATGGAAACTTTTTACTGTAAAAATGTCGGACCAGTTTTAAAATATCAGTTTTGATGCCGGAATGAACATCAGTAATTATAAATATGCTACTTTGAAAATTTCGCAACTTATTGGAAATTTACGAATTTCTTAACATGGTTGTATAGGACAAAATTTCACATAAACCTTAATTTTGAGAGATATTTTCATCGTAAAGATGTCAGACTACTTTTGAAATATTATTTAGGACACTGTCATGGATATTAATGACTATGAATTTTCCAATATAAAAATTTCGTAAGTTATTGGAAACTTACGAATTTCTTAACATGGTAGAATAGAGCAAAATTTCACATGAACGTCAATCTTGAGAGATATTTTCATCGTAAAGATGTCAAACCACTTTTTAAATATTATTTTGGATAGTGGCACAAATATCATAGACTATGATTTTTCCAATTGAAAAAATTCGTAAGTTATTTGGAATTTACGATTTACTTAAAATGGCAGAATAAGGCAAAATTGAGCATAAACTTCCATTTTGAGGATCATAAATACATTAGATAACTTCAAAATTATATTTATGATATTTGTTTGAACATGATTGAATACAAATATTCTAGTAGGAAAATTTTGTAAATTATTCGTAATTTACGATTTTATCAACATAGCGAAATTGTAAATTTTTCATATAAATATGAGTTTTGAGGATTATTGCATTGGAAATAGTAGCATGAAAACTAAACAACAGAATTGCCCCTGATAAAATAAATTAATAGATTAGAATAAGATAAATATATCGAAGTGAACGGTGGATAGCCTATTAGGCGGGGATTTCATTCTGTCACTGTATCAAGCTTTGGTCAAATTCATTTCTTTTAAACATGATTATAATATGTCTCCCACTAGAAGTTTACGAGAACATAAATATGATTGGGAACTGAGCAGAGTCCACCTATGCCAACTAGTTTTGAACTGCAGTGAGCATGTTACACAAGAGTGTGCTATACACAAAATTATGGAATATATACAATAGGTAACGGAAATCATTGAAATTTGTCAAAATTAATTATGGAAATCATAGAAAAATTAGGGAACTTTTTTTCTGAATTTCTATAGCCACCTTGGTATGCAATACTTAATCCTGCAGACACCAAAGGCCTATATTATTATATGGGAAAATTTATTTCCAAAATTACTCATTACTCAAAAATTCAAATTTTCACTAACTGCATTTTTCTCAATTTTTAGCTGCGAAAGGAAATACAAAAATCAATTTTTAGAAAGTAAGTACTAAAAAATGATTATGAATTTTCTAAATGCATAGATGCCAAGTCTCCCGTTTTTCAAGGGAGACTTCAAACCGGAAAATTTTTAAAGCTGTTTCCTGTATTATTAATCGTCGAAAATATATAAAACTTTTTTCATTTAAAAATACTGGTGTCAATTTTGATTTAAAAGTTGAAAAGGTTGGCAGCTCTGTAAATGTGTAATGCTAATTAAAAAAAAAAAAAAAAAAAAAAAAAAAAAAAAAAGAAGAAGAAGAAATACATTTGGTAATGAATAATTATTTTCCCCATTCCCCCCTTGAATAACATGGGCTGATGGTGAGGTTAAATATTATTTGCTTTCTGCTCTCAAGATGAGTTAGCTGTTTCACTTCAAACTAATGAGAGCTAATAAGTAAATACCGGATCGGTATGTATTTATGAATTTGTCCTATTAATAAAATACAGACCTTAGTAATACAAAAAAGGACATTTACAATGTTAATTTATTTTTATCAACATAAAGCTTAATTAAAATAGTTTGGTGTTGCATTCACATGACATGACTTTCTGTTACCCTGCATTTCAATACTATAAAGATATCTATATACTAGTATAAAATCTTATCTTGATGCTAAACAGAAATGTAAATTTCCTACAATGTTAAAAATGACCAGATAAAATATGAAAAGTAATCATTCTGCAGTTTTGGAAGTGTTAAGCATACTGTTTCTGCACAATAGATGCTTAACACTACCGAAACTGAAGTATGCTTAACTTTTGTTTCAGTTTTGTTTTTAACTTTGTAAGAAATTTACCTTGATATTACTTCAAAGATAAAATGTATAGATTAAGGGGCAAGGCAAAAGCAAAATTATACCAATGAAAAGGCGTTTAAGAAAAGGGGGGGGGGGGTATTAAAGATAACAGTTTTTACCTCCATTATAATTAAAAGTACGCACAAATTTCAGAAAGGCAGGGAGGTTTTTTTTTTTTTTTTTTTTTTCATAAATAGAAATTATTTAAACACATTTCATTGCTAGAAACCATTTAGACAAAATAAGCTGCATGAATTCAAAGTAGAAGAGGCATTACTTTAAACTCCACTTTGAATAGAAGACTTGAAAAAAAATTTTTAATTTTATTTTAGAAAAAGAAGTAACAATAAATTGACAAAATATGCTAAATCTTTTTTATGCAGCTTTAACTTGTACTAGTAGTTATTCTTATTTATCTATTTATTGTTAAATAAAACATTGTCATATAGAGATTTTTATTAAAATTACTCTTTATATTAGTAAACAATACACGCATATATTGGTAAATAAAAAAGTAATATATTGTATGTTGAAGGTCAAAACATATATTTGCGAGAAATTTCAAATGGGTCAAAATGTTTTTTTTACGAGAAATTTGAGCAAATAACATGTCGTAGACGAAAAAAAAAAAATCAGAAATTTTAATGATCCAGCACAGCGTCGAAAAAAGATGGCGTCTTATATTTACGTTTGTAATTCAGCTTTTGCCGCTTGATGCGCTGCCTACGTTGCTGGTGAAAACCGAAACTTGTCTGGTAAAAATGGGGGAAATGTTAAAGCGTTGAATCGGCGCAAGAGATCGTTGGATCCAGTTCAGACTTGGCAGGACTCTAATCTGTATTCAGACTAAAACACAAACCAGTTTACATATTCTAGCTGGCAACTATGAAAGATGTTGCCAGTGTATGTGGGATTTCGGTGATATTTGTTGCTTTGACGTCATGCTAGCATAAATCCTAATGGACCAAAATTAGAATAGTTCGCTGAGGTGCAAGTACTTTTCAGAGACAGATGTGTCATAAAATAAATAATATAAAGCTGTATTTGACAGATCTCAAATTTAGTGCCAGAAGATACAGTTTCCATATTATGAACACCATTTTTGCCAATCTACACGTATTTCATTGACGTGGTAAAAGCTGAGTATTTATGAGTTGTGTAACAAATAAACACCTATTTAGGTAGAGGCAGCGAGAACTGTTTATTTTGATTTAATATGGTTTAGTTAGCTATAAGCTGCATTACTAATAATTCACTACCAGTGTTTTGTAGTCAATCATCTTAGTATATTTTATTAAAAATTCGTACCAATTCACGCATATTTAGATTGCCGAAGCCCATTCTTTTTCTCGCCAATATTCATAAGTAGCAATTTTTCAATATGTTCATGCTATTAAAAAAAAAAAAAAAAAAAAAAAAAAAAAAAAACATAGATTTCTACACAAAAATAGTGGTAGAAAAAATACAGGCGGTAGCAACCCTACATATTTGCAAATAAAAGCATGAGCTATATGGCAGACAAATTAAACTGATAAACATATTTCAACTTCACTGGGAAGTTAAAAAAATAAACTTTCACTCAATACACCATAGAAGTATATAAACATAAAAAAAATGTGTTAAGTTTTTTTTGTATAAGGGAAAAAAGGAGATTTTTTTTTTTTTTTTTGGGGGGGGGGGGGGGGGGGAGGGACACCCCCTGAAAATTTTCAGTGGTGCATGCTTAATTGCCAATGCATGTTAAAGTAAATGTTGTCAAAATGTAATGAAAGTATTTAGCCATTGCCTTTTGTTACTTACATGCATAACTATCCATAACATCCATACCTATTTTTAAAAAAAATGATATACCTCTAAGTATATAACATACAGATTGTATTATTATATAAAGACTTTTTGTTGTTGTTAAATTCGATTATACAGAGTTCATACTCAAGTATGAGAAAAATATCCCTGAGTTTTCCAGAGAATTTTAAAGAAAATATTAGCAATATATTACAAGAAACATTCCTCTAGAGAGGCAAAAATGCCTCTAATTCCATTGTATGATGTTATAATTACTGTCTATCATGATAGAAATTTACATAGAAATCATTGCTCACATGCGTATTTTCACAATACTTAATCATTTGAATCTCGATATGAAGGCTAAACAACAAATATATATATATATATATATATATATTACGAGAGAAAGGAAATATTCGTTTTTCCAAGTTTTATGGTCAATTTTCCCAGTGTTTTTTTTTTTTTTTTTTTTACAAAATCCAAATTCCCTGAGTATTTCAGGTTTTCTCTTATGAGAATGAATGATGTTATATAACCTTTCTGTTAAAAATATTTGTATTTATCTAACAGAAAAAAAAAAAAAAAAAAAAAAAAAATAAACTTCTTTATCTCACGGATAAATTTTTAAAATGTATAACATTGTATGACTGACTCGATAGGGCTACTTAAAGCTATCAATGAACCTTGCTGAAGTGGTAAACGTGCCCATAAAAAATTTATTACTAAAACAATTGATTTGATACAATTAATAATAAGTATTAATAACTGCCAGAATTTCATTTTATGGTTAATGGCAAACTTATAACCAGTAACAGGGAAATCTCAATAAAAGATATATAAATAAATATTATCCATTAAAATTTTTGAAAATGTGTTAAATAAAGAGAGTCTAAAACTGAATTTTTATCTCTTATCCAAAACGACAATAATATTTCCTATGTATGGAATACACACAATCAAAAGGAAAGATTTGTATGAACAAAATCATGAATATTCTGTTTTTTTTTTTTTTTTTCTTTCTTTCTTTGACAATTATACTCTTATGCAATTGCAATACATGACACACCTGTTAAATATATATAGTACATATACACACATAAATTTTAAATTAAAATAACTAATACACAGAGTAAGTTATATTTCAAATATGCAAAGCAAAAATAAAAAGAATAATTCAGAATATGTGAGCCAAATTTTATAATACATAATTTTATAAAAATGCAGAATACATACCTTTATTTATTTACTTTGATTTCCATCAACATCGAATTCTAAACATTCTTCTTTTAAAAGCCAGCAAGTAGTAGTAGTCATCTTGGATGGCATGGTATTAAAACATTACATGCCTTCCAAAATTATACTAGCTAGCAAGAATGATCAAGTTGAATAACGCTTCCTCCACGTATGAAAGTTATTCAGATATTCATACATACAGTAATTACAAAATTTAAAATAGAAAGTATACTAGGTAATAAAAAGACTTTAAGTATGCAAACAGATCCCTAAATAAATCTATGAATACTAAAAATAAAAAGCACAACTCAGAATATGTGAGCAAACTTATATAATAAATTACATATTTTAAAAATACCGAATGGAATACATACCTTAATTAGCTTTTGATTACCATCCCTGTTTTAAAGCCAGCACATTCTTCATTTAAAAGCCAGCAAGTACTCATCTTGTAAGGCATAAAGTAATAAAATTTAATACCTTACAAAATTCTACCAGCTAGCATGACTGATAATATTGTGAACATCTTCCTCTGGCTCAGGGTTATAGCATCTTCTTCTATTCTAATAATCAGTTTCTTTTCCATACCGACAATCGACATATGTGATTTAATGAATATTATTTGAAAAAATTCTATTTCTTCTGAGAGTGTCTTAGATAAGTGTTAGTATATAAACTTTAATTATTAATTATACAAATTAAATTACACTTAATAATTTTTACAGTCATGAAATTCATAGTATAATAAAAATATTTATCATAGATAACCGCATAACCTATTGGCATAGGTGGACTCTGCTGAGTTCCCCATCCTATTTATGTTCTCATAAATTTCTAGTGGCAGACATATTATAATCATGTTAAAAGAAATGAATTTGACCAAAGCTTGATACAGTGACAGAATGAAATCCCCGCCTAATAGGCTATCCACCGTTCACTTCGATATATTTATCTTATTCTAATCTATTAATTTATTTTATCAGGGTCAATTCTGTTGTTTAGTTTTCAAGCTACTATTTCCAATGCAATAATCCTCAAAATTCATATTTATAAGAAAAATTTACAATTTCGGTATGTTGATAAAATTGTAAATTACGAATAATTTACGAAATTTTTCTATTAGAATATTTTTATTCAATCATGTTCAAACAAATATCATGAATATAATTTTGAAGTTGTCAAATGTATTTATGATCCTCAAAATGGAAATTTATGCTCAATTTTGCCTTATTCTGCCATTTTAAGTAAATCGTAAATTCCAAATAACCTACGAATTTTTTAAATTGGAAAAATCATAATCTATGATATTCATGCCAGTATCCAAAATAATATTTAAAAAGTGGTTTGACATCTTTACGATGAAAATATCCCTCAAGATTGGCGTTTATGTAAAATTTTGCTCTATTCTGCCATGTTAAGAAATTCGTAAGTTTCCAATAACTTACGAAATTCTTATATTGAAAAATTCATAGTCATTAATATTCATGCCAGTGTCCTAAATAATATTTCAAAAGTAGTCTGACATCTTTAAGATGAAAATATCTCTCAAAATTTACGTTTATGTGAAATTTTGCTCTATACTGCCATGTTAAAAATTCGTAAATTTCCAATAACTTGCGAAATTTTCAAAGTAGCATATTTATAGTTACTGATGTTCATTCCGACATCAAAACTGATATTTTAAAACTGGTCCGACATTTTTAATGTAAAAAGTTTCCATTTAATGCACGTTTAAGTGAATTTTTGTCCTATTCTTCCATGTTAAGAAAATCGTAAATTCCTCATAACTTAAGAAGTTTTTTAATTCGAATGTTGAAATGAATAAGGTTCTTGCCAGTATCGAAAGTAATATTTTAAAACTGATCTGACCTCTCTGCGATCATTCGTTCGTGAGATATCGTGTTAACAGACTAACAAACTAACAGACTAACACACTAACGGACAGACACACTGACACACTAACAGACACCCTACAGACAGACACCATATAAATTTTGTCACTTTCGGATTCCTCACACCTGAAAACGTATAAAAAAGTAAAAAAAAACCGAGGTCGAAATTTTTCACGATTACCTAAGTTCCCCATACCTATAGTATGATGGAGAACTAAAAATATATAGCGACGTATATCTTAGAAACTTATAATAAATCTTATTAATAAGTGTTTTCATAAAAGATATCAAATTTTCGTATCTGTAATTGAATAACCCTCACTTCACTTATTTTGGAATTAGAAACATATTAAACAGATGAAAATTGCATTTATTTACATTCTTGTTCAATATGAACATAACAAAATTTTGAATATTTGTATATATATATATACATATATATAAATTCAAAAATTTTAAGTGAAAATCTACATACTGTGGGAAAGTACAGTCGGTAACAAAAGTGTCCGAACACTAGCAAAAATTTCTATGTAAAAAAGTACACTTCATACGTTTCTGTTAAATAAATCCTTATCGAATCATGTTCTTAGACTGACTAAGAAGAGGATTCGAGAAGGATTTATCTAAGAAAATCGCATAAAGTGTACTTTTTTTACATAGGAATTTTTGCTAGTGTTCGGACACTTTTGTTACCGACTGTATACATCTTTTAACAAATATAAACTTACTACCATTATCATGATAATGAAAAATTGAAATATTTTCAGGTCTTTTTATCTCTTCTTAAAAAAAAAAAAAAAAAAAAAACCTGTTCAAGTGGTTATTCACTGCAGAAATAACACTGAATAAAATCAGTCACAGATTAAATTTATTCATTACAAAAGATGGAAGATTAAACGTAAACAATAATTGTATTATAGGATATTAACTGCAGCAATACCTTATAATAATGAGCATATTATGAAATTGACTATTTAAGTAACCATGCTCTTTAATAATAATAAGTAAACAGTAGCTACAGTCAAATGAATACTTTCTATATTTCATACTTTCATGAAACCGACTAAACATAAACAATAATAATCTTATTGCATCATAGGATCTTAACTGAAGCAATTTCTTATAATAATGAGCATGTTATTATGAAATTGACTACTTAAATAACCACGCGGTTTCATCCTATTATAAGATACCGGTAGCCCATCGAAAGAAATGAAAAATGAAATTGTTTTTTAACTTAATGACAACTATTCAAACTACAGATGAACCTTTTAACTTTAGATAAGCCTTGTTCGCGTCGCAGTGCATGCGAAAAAAATCAAAATTTTTTTATTAAGGCAGTACAAATGCATCTATAATATCTCATACAGAAGAACAGTATAAGTAAGGACTTGAGAAAAATACTTTATTACTTACTTTATTCGAAAAAAAAAAAAGGCAATGATAAGAATTATGCAAAATCACCACACACAGAAAAACAAGATGACTGCCGATCTTTAAGTTTAAGGAGAGGTGTACAGCTATCCTTAAGAATTTAAGGATCCTTAAAGTTAAAGATCTATAAACGGACATCTGAATTTGCATTTTAAGGAAAGTCGGAAATAAAGATTGTTTACATTTCGATTGATCAATGAAAATGCATCTTAGGGTGCAGTTTTGTTAAGTAAATCCTTGTCGAATTCTGTTCTTAGTCAGTCTAAGAACAGGATTCGACAAGGATTTATTTAACCCTTTGCGGCGCAAGACAATTCCGATCATTTAAATTATACTGCCACCGGAATTCATGAACTAAATTAAACTAAAAGAAATTTTAAATTTTAAGGTTAAAAAAACCGGCCTCTTCTGGTATGTTATAAACGTAAATTTTTGCTAAAAAATTTCCGGAATGAATTTTTGCAGTTGGATCTTAAATTTTGCGTCCTCGCAGCGAGGACAGCGCGCGTTAAGGGGTTAACAAAACAGTGTTAAGTGTTCTTTTTTCATATAGGAATTTTTTCTAGTGCTCAGATACTTTTGCTGTCGACTGCAGCCATACATTTGGAACGCTTGCAAATGGCTTTGCAACTAGAAGTGTTTCATTTGTATGTACCCCTTAGTCTAAAACTGTTCTCTTTTGAAATAAACTTAAAATTCAAAACCAATAGTGTTATTCTATTTTTAATATAAAAAACCCAATTAATTAAAAAGAAAACCACGTGTTATTATTATTATTTTTTTTAAGAGTATTTAAAACCCTGCAGTGGCGTTTCCAGAAGTTTATTTCGGGGAGGGATGAGTTAAGTTCAATAATGCTTCATAGCATACAGAAATAATAAACATTACTCTTAATCTTTATTTTTTAAAACTTTCTACAGAATTTCAGGAGGGGCTATAGCCCATCACTCCCCCCCCCCAACTTCTGGATACGCCACTGTATACACACACATATATATATACAGTATATAATATAGTAGTAGTAATATTATACATATACAGTATCTATTTGGAATAAAGCAGGCACTGTTATTTATCATTATACAGAGGCTGTTCGCACATTTTTTAGACGATTTTATTTCGCAGTAAGAAAAAATCATTTGCATGGAGAATTTTATTTTCATAACAGTTATATTTTTGGAAGTTTTATTTATCTTCTGATATTTAGAATTTTTGTTTAGATGCACAAATGCGCTTTTAAAAAGGCAGTGGATGGAAGGATAGGTTTCCGCTCTTTCCAAAGAAAGTTTTTAGTGAAATCTTTATGAAAAGCATTTATCAGGAGAAAAATGGGAAAATGTCGCAACAATAGATGAATCTTGGGTCTATTTAAGTGGTTGCAATAAAAAAAAGATCAATTTATTATCACAAAAGTGGAGAAAAAAATTTTTGCTGTATGGTTCAAAGCATCAAAAGAAAGGTTTTCTAACGGATTTATGATTGCCACTGGTTTTTCATACAAGCGCAAGATAAAAGCAAAAAAAATGTGACAAAAATGTCAAAATCAGCTCTAAATACTATCAAGCACATATTTTAATTCCAATTTTTAAAAATGAAATCCAGATCTTTATCCACAATGCTGTCAATCCATTGAACTGTATCAAGACAAAACAAGCAGCCACACATCGCAATCCGCAATTGTTTTCTAGAAAAAAAATGGAACAAAAAACGGGAATTAAAACCATACCTTTCACTGATATTCCTGCTAAATCTCCAGACGTATCACTGTTGGATTTTTGTGTTTTTTGACTCTTAAAATCAACATTATCCAAACACCGACTACAACGCTTTGTGGACTTTGGAAAGCCGTTCAAGAGGAGTAGAAAAATATACCTCTTCCGATATTATAAAAAGCATTATTATCATAGAAATTACGATGTAGAATGATAGTTAAGAACAAGGGCTATCAAACTGAACAATTAAAACAGGAAATATGAGTGAAATTGCTTCAGTACACTCCATCAAAATCGTCTAAAAAATGTGCGAACAGCCTCTGTAGTTGTCTAACACAATATGAATTTTCACACAAATACAAGTTCAAAAAGGCTTTTTGAAACAATCTTTTTAAGTTCCTGAAAAAAAAAAAAAATTATTCAGTTACTCACGAGATAATGCTGGAATTTTATTTAATCCAGCAAAGTTGACATTTTATTTTTACAAATGGTTCAAGTGTTAGAGGAAAAAAGAAAAAAAAAAAAAAAAGCGCGATTGTTTTTTTATACCAATTCTTCATTAAACAGTAAATCTCAATCTAATAATAAGTAAAATAATGACATTACTTTAAAAACTTTTAATTTAACTCTTTTCTGAAAAAAGCAAATTTAATAATTGCTAAAAATGTTCTTACAGAATCCACTTTCAAAACATAGCTTTAAAACCCAGTAGTTTTTATCAACTGACATTTGTAACGATAGAGTCTAAATGTATATAAATATGATTTTCAGAAAGGAAAATAGATGTGAATTTACAGAAAATTTTCTATAAATAGTAATCTGAAAACCGCTTAAAAATGTATCTGCTACAAGAAAGTTTTTGAAATATTTTTGACTGGTTTTCTATTCGTGATGTGTGCAATAAAATTAGACACATAAGCTCAAGGCATTCCAACAAAATGCATTTTTTTTTTTCAGTGGATGATGAACGTTTACTATGGTCAGTGATGCCAGATTGGGGATTTTGTCCCCCTTTTGGGGATTTTTGAGGCTTCTGGGGACAATTTTGCGGTGGGGACAAATCTGGGAAGTTCTTCAACTTTCTGTCAATGTTGAAAATGTAATGATTTATGCCTACGACTAGAGACTTTCAATAGCTTTATTGTTATTTGGGGACTTTTTTCAAAAATTGCCTTCATTTGGGGAAAAATCTGAGCTCAAATCAGAAAAATCTGCTTGATATATATATATTTTTTTATTTATTTATTTTTTTTTCCCTTTTTAGTAGAAATCAAGTTGGGGATTTTTTCGAAAAAAACTCTGATTTGAGGAAATTTTAAGACCTGTTTGGGGAAATAATTTTCGACCATCTGGCATCACTGACTATGGTTGTCTGACTTACTACAATATCTATCACGTTTAAAGAATGCATTCACAGTTGAAATTCTTAAGTAATGAAACTTATGATGCAATCATTCTGCCAACAAATTCCACAATTGATTGTGTTAGATAGTAATAATATTTTTTTTTTTATGTGCTTATATGATCGTTTAACAGTGATGTCATAGAATCTCTTTTCAGTAATTTAAACAGATGAATGGCAGAAGTGATATGTTAGATGAAACAGCGACAATATTTTTGTTGGAAAAAATATTTAAAATAGGAGTTATTAATTCATCAAAACGTTCAAATGTTACATAGCGTACATATGAATCTCACACTGTGTAAAAATAAAACGAAATCTACAGTAGCAAGAAAAGCAATTGATTTATCCTGTGGATGTTGTAAAGATACTCAATGAAATTTAAGGTGCAAATCAAATACCATGTCTCAAAACAGACAGTTTAGCATATATTTCAGGTCATATAATAAAAATTAGGTTATATAATAAATTATGTTCAAGCTGCTTAGATAATCTTTCAACTACAGAATCATCATCATTTATTTCAAGATAGAGGTGGTTTAAGGTATCCATCTTCAAATTTTATGTACATTTTAAGTATTATTCAAAATTTCATGGAACATGCTGTAAAGGTCATGTCTTATTACTATAATTTTTTATCTGATTTAACAAAAATAATATCAAATTATTTGACAAGACTTCACCTTCTAAAACTTGCATTTTTTCAAAGTTTGAAAATAATGTAATTTTTCATAATATTCAAACCTATCTTGAATATTTTTCATTTTTTCTTTTAAACTTGATATCTCTTTATTTTTCGAATAAAGTAGTTTTTTTCAGTCTTCTGTTTTTCATATAAAGCTAGGAAATTGGTGACATTTCAACTTTAGTTTCTTTTCCTTGATCCTTAACAGTATTTACAGATGGCATATTTAGTTCAGAGTTATGAGCAAAATTCAACAATAGTTCTGCATCTTGTATTTTCTACTTCTACAATTGGGGTTTCTTTATGTTGACAAACATACTTTATACAAAACCATGAAGGTAGAAAGAGAAGGAGGAATATCTCCTATGGCGTTTCAGAATCAAAACCGGTCCTAAAATTCTTTTCGCCGCATCGTGACGCTAGTATCGGTACCTGCGTCCATTTAACATTGTTGGAATACGAAAACTTTATTATTTTGTTTATTAAATTAATATTTTAAAGTAATATCAGCTCAAAAATGCTAAAAAATTATTCAAAGAAGTTAAGGTGCAGACAGGCAAGTCATAAACACTTTCAATTCCGTTAGAAAAAAAAAAAAAAAAAAAAGTTTTATTAAGGGGGGGGGGAGGGGAATTGTATCAAATATTGTTTAACTGATTTTTTATTAACTTTTTTTTTTTTTTTTTCCTTGTGTGCATGTGTTTGGACATAAATTTTAATAATTATTTAATTTTAATACATTATTTAATTTTAATACATTATTTAATTTTGAACATAATTATTTTAATGTGATTTAAATTAATTTAAAACATGTTTAATTTATATTAAACATAAGTAAACGATTTATTCTCTTATTTAACATATATTAAAAAAAAAAAAAAAAAAAAAAAAAAAAAAAAAAAAAAACCTTAAAATGCTTTTTTAAATTACCACAAACTAATAATAATTACAATCAGAAAGCGATATGAATAAACAATGTAAATTCGAATAATTAAAATCATTTAGAATTGTTTTCCAGAACTACGATTTTTCTATTAAAAGGCCACTTTGTAAAAGCCCAATACTTGAAGGTATAGTTGGTGTCCTTTTTAGAAAGGTTTCGCTGTATTTTGTTGCCTAGTGATAGAGTAAAAAAAGAAAGTTTTTAGTCCCCTCCAATATCCGACAAGTTTTGCTCTCGAAGCTAGAAGACGGGAGGTGCCGGGTGGAATCCCATGTAGCACTTGCCAATCTAGCCGTTCGGAGTTTTCCGTGGTTTTCTCCTAAATTCATGGATGATAACCACCTAGAAAGACCTCCACCAGAAACCGTCTTCCCTTATGCACAAGTCCCTAGTGCAGACAATAGGTCTTAACCTATATACCATACTATACTTGTAATTTTTATCAAAATATTTTCACATTTAAATTAAACATAAATAAATGATTTATTCTCTTATTTAAAATAAATTTTTAAAAATCTTAAAAAGCTTTCAAAATTATCATACATTAATGATAATAATTATCAGAGTTCTATATTAATAAACAATGTGAATTTGAATAATTAAAATCATTTAGAATTTGTTTCCAGAATTCCTATTTTGTCTATCAGGAGATAATCTTTGTAAAGGTCCAACATTTCAAAGTACGGCTGGTGGCCTTCTTAGGAAGGTTTCGCTGTATTTCATTGCCTGCCAATAATTTTTGTGATAATTTTACACGAGTGGTGCTGCTATCAAAGCTGGAAAACGGGAAGCACCGGGTTCGATTCCATAAAGCATATGTCAGCCTAGCCTTTGTGAGTTTTCCGTGGTTTTCTTCGAAATTCGCATTAATGCGAGCTAGAACCATACAAAAAGACCCCAATCAGAAAGCATCTTCCCTTATGCCCAGGTCCCTAGTGCAGACAACTGGCCTTAATCCGAATACCATACCTGTAATTTTTATCAAAATGCTTTTACATTTGAATAAAACATAAGTACTTCAAAAAGGAATATAAAAAATGTATATATATATTATCAATAACTTATCATAGAAATAATACTGAAATGAAAATAAAACTGAATATGATATAAATAATATTGAAAGTTGAACAATTTGTTCTAGTACGAAAAATATTTTTTGAAAAACAAAATTATTCTTGAAAAGCTTTTATGATTAAAACAAATTAATATTCATGATTGTCAGAAAGATATATAGAAAAATTATGCAAATTTCAACAGTTAAAATCATTTAGAATTTGTTTTATAAATTAAGATTTTTTGAGCCTATATTAAAAGGCCTCTGTATAGGTACAATATTTAAAGGTATAATGGATGGCCTTTTTAGAGACATTTTATTGCATTCCATTTCTAATCAATATTTTTTGTGATAACTGTAATTTTTTCACCCCACCTTTGGTCGAGAGGTTCTGCTCTCGAAGATGGAAGACAGGAAGTGCCGGGTTCGATCGCAAATAGTGCTCATCCATTTAGCCATTCGGTTTTTGTCGTGGTTTTCTCTGAAACTCACATAAATACGTCAAACATAGAAAAATAACTAATTCAAAAAACTAACTAGATAAACTATCAGTATTTTAAGTAATTGCAGTTTATGTTCAACATTTACGTATATGTTATATGTGTAAATAAGTTAAAAATGACATCTTAGTATAACATAATTGCAACTTATGCATAACTAAGAAAACATTGTTAGTTGCCATTTGTCATTCAACTTGCTGATTCTAATTTCGACCCCTGTTTAGATGCTATCGCAGTTTAAAAAATTTTGGCTTATATAGACCATAATCATAAAGAATTATTCTTTGTGTCCCTGTAAAAAAACTATAAACTCTAGATTCACCAAAATGTACAGAGTTCGTGTGACGGTGACTCGTAATACGTGTATAAATTTTCATCTCAAATGAATAAGAAGTTTAGATACTATCACACTTTACAAAATTTGGGCCCATAAACCATAATGATAAAAAATATTTTTTGTGTCCCTATTAAAAAAAAAAAAAATTATAAGTGCTAAATTCACCAAAATCAATAGGGTTTATGCTATGGGAACCTTTAACATATGTACCAATTTTCTGCTCATTCAAACAAATCCTTTACACGCTATCGTGTTCACTCGCATACATCATAAAAAAAATATGAATTCAGGAGACCTCAAAAAGTGTAGATCACACCAAAATCCCAAACTCATTTTTTTTTTTTTTTTTTTTTTTTTTTTACATGATTACAATGCATTTCTCACTATAGCGTTTAGAAATAAAAAAGTGTTGAAATATGATCAAGAGAAATACCTTTTTCAGTCCATAATGTATTTGAATTATTTTGTCTGTCTGGGTATAGAAACCAATTTTTCTACAACTTTCAACAAGCAACATTTTACAATAAAGCTGAAAAATTTAAATAACATAATATATGTGACTCATAATATGTGTATAAATTTTCATCTCAAACAAATAAGGCATTTAGACATTATCACACTTTGCAAAATTTGAGCACACAGACTATAATCACAAAGAATATTTCTTTGTATCACTGTAAAAAAACTATGTACTAGATTCACCAAAATCAAAATGTTTTGTGCTATGGGGAACTGCAACATGTGTACCAATTTTCAGCTCATTTGAACAGAGCGTTTAGACGCTATTGTGTTCACCACATCATTTTCAAAATAGTAAACATGAATTCAGGAGACCTCAAAAGTGTAGAAACACCAAAATCTCAAACTCGTATTTTTGAAATGATTAAAATACTTTCCTCCTGATAGTTTTCTGAAAGTAACAAAGTGTTGAAATGTGATCAAGAGAAATATCTTTCTCAGTCCATAATGTATTTGAATTATTTTATCTGTCTAGATGTAGAAACCAATTTTACTACGACTTTAAACAGGTAACATTTTACAATAAAGTTGTAAAATTTAAATAACATACAATTTTTTTAAAAATTCTAATAAAATTGAAGGCACGTGAATAGCTTTTGTAGGGAGATTTCGCTCTCTTCTATTTCCTACAGATAATTATAATTTTTTAGCCCCCACCAGTGGCTGATTCAGTGATTCTATTCTTTGAGCTGGAAGACGAGAAGTACCAGGTGTGATCCCAGATCATGCTTGTCGACCTAGTGATTCGAAGTTTTCTGCAATTTTTTTTTTCTTTAATTTCCATGAATATGAGCTAGAATTCCTTAGAAAGATCCCCACTGAGGCCATCTTTTCTTAGGTCCAGGTCCCTACTATAGACAGTCTTCCTTAATTCAAATACCATATCATACTTTTAATTTTTATCAGAGTATTTTCAAATTTAAACAAAACATTAGAATTTCAAAAATGAATTCAGAAATCTACGTTATCAATATCTTATGATAGAAATAATACCAAGCTGAACTGTTGTTCTGGTATATAAAATATTTTTTGAAAAACAAAAGTATTCCGAAAAAGATTCCAAGATTAAAAGAATATTAATGATTAACAGGAAGCTATATTTCAAATTATGTAAATTTGAATTAAATTAATTATAGTTAAAATCTTAAATTAAGCAATTTATTAATTAATTCAAACAGTGAGATAGCTGGATTACAAACCTTTTAATTTCAATGTAACTTAAAGCACAATAAATTATTTTATCTATAAAAGAATAACCCAGAAATATTAACAAAAATAACTCAAAATTTAAACACATAAGATATTATTAAATCCCCTACTAAGCAAAGCATTCATTTAACTCTGCATTACATAAAGATTTAATTAGAAAAAAAAAAAACAATTATATAACATTTTCTTACTCAATGTAGCACCTTTCATAATAAAGTGTTTTGAAATTTAAGTGGGATAGCAGTATCAGAGCCCAAAATTTCAACTTATACTCGCTGAAAAAAAAAGCTACTCACCACAAAATATGATTATCTCACTCTACTTTTTACGTATAAGGTGACCAGAATTTTTTATTGGTAAAAGAGGAGAAAATATGCAATGTCTTTTATTTTATAAGAAAATAGAAACTATTTAATTTTGAAAAAAAGGTCATTTTAGAGGACACAAAATTGAATGAAAATGATTATTAAAACCAATTCAAAAGCTACTTTGCACAAGTGGTGGAAACATTTTTATCTCAAATGATGAATTTGAATCAGTATACCTTAATTTAAATTAATAATATATGGATATGTTTACATTGCTATCTTTAGAAAACAAAACTTTTGTCAATATCAGTATCGCAAGCAAATTTTAGCATATATAACCTTAGGTAACGATGATGCAGGTGAATAAAATGATTATTTTTCATTCCCTAATTAATAAAATGCAATGTATACCCAAATTATACCATGCTTTTAAATCATTACTTACATTAAAACTATTAAACATAAATGTTTCAATTCAATGAAAAAATTAAAGTAAACATAATGTATAGTATATATCTAAATTTGGAAAGTTGAAACTTTAAAGAATATTTCTGAATTTTAATGCTTAAAATATTGTAGGAGTTAAAATATCTCAGAATGCAGGAGTTACAATAATCTTATAAATAAGAGACTGTATATAAATTTTGTATCATTAAAAAAAATTATAATGAATTTTAGCATTTCATCAACAGCTTAAAAATTCTAGAAAGTAACTCTCTCATAATCTACTTTTAGATACAAAATTAATTCCCCACATATAGAGTTTTTCTTTTTTATAATAAGAATTTTAACTCTACAATTTAAATAATTTTCATGAAAATCAATTTAGAATTTAGGTTTGTAGTTGTATCAAGCTGCTTTATATTATTTAATGACTTCTGTGATAAATTAGGGGTCAAACTATTTAACATGCAAAATCACTAAAACTTCCTACTTGTCTGCAGAAAGAATGGCGAGGAAAGACTTATTAATAAGTATATCATATATATATTACTAAAAGAATTCATTTATACCTGTGAATGATATTTAAAGAGTACTTAACGCATTCAGTACCATTAGTGTAAAAATATAGTTTGACTTTTTTAACAAGGAACAAACGATACAAAATAATATACATACAGTTAATAATAATAGTAATAATTATTATTATTATTATAAAAAATCAGAAATATGCTGTTCATCTCACATTATTATACAATTTACTGCGATTTTTTAAATAATGAATCATAAATGAACAATATTGGACATTTTTGTGTTTGTGCGATATCACGTTTAATGAAGTAAATCTTGTCATTTTAAATTAAACAAAGGTTTTAATTTTTTTTTTCTGTATCAATAATAACACTCCACACACAAAAATAAATAAATAAATATTTTATTTCTCATTGATCAACCCTAATATCCGCCATCTTACTTCTGAGAGGCTTGTGAGAGCTTACGGGAGAGCGCAGGCAGTCGCAAATTTTTATGTCAACACTCACAATTTTACGATCCAATATGGCCGATGACGTTACATTTGTATCAAAATTACAACTACGATCCGATTTATGATCTACGATAGCTGCGACTGTTACAATAGTATGCCTCCCCAAGTTTATAATCTACCTCTTCATTGACTGAAATAAAGCTCTTGCTAGAACTTGAGTTTCTATTTAAAACAACATTAATCAGAATCTTAATATTATATTACATATGTTTGGTAATTTCACAATCTATAGAATAGAAAACAAAATAAATACAGAAAACCGACCCAATAATTCCATGTAAATAAAACGCGAAAAGACCTACGTACGCAGTCCCATATGGTGAGAAGGAAATGGCATGTTTACAAAAAATCGTTCCTTTAATCAATCTTTCCCACTCACGAGTGGCAAAAGGACAATCTGTATGGGGTAAGGCTCCTATATATACGAGCTGGAGCATCAGGCATTTTTTTGCCTTAGGGTTACCACGTGTACCGAGCGCGTTTCTCTGATAAACAAACGACAAACATTTTTTTTTTGTCGTCTTACGTTACTTTAAAGTAACTTGTTTTATTACATTTCATAATTTTAGCTAAGTAAACTATGATATGGAAGTTTGTTTAGCGATAAACTGCTATAATGATTGAAGAAGTGAATATAAAGTATTCGCAGACTGTGTATTTGAGTTTTGGCGACATTTTGTAAAAGAAACAGAAACCGTCCTAACAACACATCTTACCAGTGGCGGTTCGTGGCAGGAGCTGCAGAGCTGCAGCCCCCCCAGAAATATTCGAAAAAATTATTTTATCAACTTTCAAAATATTTTGAAAATAAATATTATTATATTGTATAGTATTATGCATATAGAAAAGCAGATTACTTCGTTATCATGAAAAATTATTAAAAAGCTGAGAAAAGTTAACCATTTTTAAACGCAATAGCACCTCGAAAATTCGTAAAGGGGCTGTTCATTCATGCAGGCGAATTTGGAAAATGCCTACTCCTCAGAACCTTGGCGAAAAAACATAATCGTTCTTTGGCGAGCGCGAGTCATGATGATAGACGGTAGGGTTGCTCGCATGTCTGATGACAGACAAGCGGACGTCAGAATTCGTATTAGCAATAACAATAGAAATTTGTTCAATAATTTTGAATAAATTTTAGGTGCTTTTGTCTCCTGAATTAGATACTTTGAAGTATGATTTAAAACATTCATTTTGTAATTGAATAGCTATTTTTATTTTCTAAATAAGTTTCTAAACGTTCATAGCTAATTGGAAACACCCTACATGTAAACAAATTGTCGCGTTTATATTATGTCTAGATAAACTTGAAAGAGATTGACGTATATTTATTTTATATTTTGCCTATGTATGAGTTATTATTTCACATATGCATTTAAGTGAATTAGTAATTAATAATGCTGGAATCCAAATGTTTATTTTGTGTGTGTGTGTGAAGAACTTATTGCAAGGTATGTTCACAACATTCAATGGTTTTATAATTATTAGTTTAATGTCTGTAAGTTGTATAAGTGCCTAGAATTAACATTTCTTTTATTTTTTTAATTAAAAGATAATATTTTGTACATTATTGCTATAACATATTGAAATATTAGTATCTGATATTATATCCTGATGACTCATCTTATATCAGGTAATTTGTTTAGACATTTGAAAACAAATTTGACTTAAAATTATGATATAATTGTGATCATTCTCCTTTTAATTAGTATATTAGTTAGATGTTTATTTTGTTAAATATCACCGTTTGAAATGAAATTGGTCGAACTGATGATAACATGTAATTATCAGTTCAATCATTTTTATAATGATAATATCGATGAATATATTTATTACACACTACATTTTGAATATTATAGTGAGATATATTTACATAGAATAGATTGCATTATGTAGACTGCTGATTAAGTAGTACACATACATTCTGAGTGAAGTTAATTTGAATTTATAAAAACAAGAATTAATTTTTGTTAATTGTGAATAATAATACAGTTTATGGTATGACTTAGCGTGTTTTTAATAAATCAATAATTTGGCACAATTTTGCTATTATCCTTGGAATTTACAAACCTTTAGGAAAGGAAAGTTTATCAAAGAATGCCATACTCAAAATAGCAGAAAATGAAATTGTATCAAAATACATTTAAAAAAAAAATTAAATGCAAAAAATGTATAAAGTACAATTAAAAAAAAAAAAAAAAACAGTTGAAAAGCTCAAAATTATAAATAATCACAGTTTAAAGAAGATCGAAGAGAAATGAAGGAACAGTGTTTCTTGGAAAGTTCTCTAGTTATGAAGTTTATCCTATGCCAGCTGGACCATAGCTTCAGTGCACAAAATTGATTTTGTGCCTGTAGACGTGGGCTTGCTAGCGATTTTTATTAATATCGACATCAGATAGAAGAAGAAAGAGGAGGATAAGCTTATTGAAGACACGGTTCCTTGTGACATGCTGTAAATAAATCTAAAAATAGATCAGCATTGAAATTTGACATTTGATTTTCTTGTATCCTTTTCAGTTGTTTGCCATTCGAACTTTTGTATGTTTTTTAATTTTATGGTGTTTGTTTATAAAAATTTTGTTATAGTTCATTTATTTTATTTATTTATTTATTATTATTATTATTTTTTATTTGTAGATAGGGTAAGTGCACCAGTGATTGACACTTTTAGAGCAATCTCTGATGTTTTTAATGTTCTAGTCATCAGAAAATATTTTCAGAAATCTTAAGTTAGTACATATGGCATGAAAGACATTCAGAACCACACATATGTTAAAATATATACATTTTATAACAATTATTTTTTTTATGAATTTTTATTTGACACCCACTCAATGTTCCAGTAATTGACACTGCCAGTTTTTCATTTTATCAGTAATTGGACCCAGTCGCGGATTTAAGGGGGGGGGGGCTAACACTGACATTCACAATTGAATATTGCAATTGTAAATTTTTTATTGGTCTGGAATAACACTTTGAAAAATCTTAGCCCCCCCCCCCTCCCCCCCCCCCCCAAAAAAAAAAAAAAAAAAAAAAAAAAAAGTCAAGTTTTGGATCCGCCACTGATTGGACCCCTATGTTTCATTGTTTGACACTGCTAGTTATTCATTTTATCAGTTATTAGCACCCTATGCTCCAGTGTTTGACAAAAAATGTTAAAATTCTTATACGTAAAATATGATTTTATTATTTTTCTTATTAATTATTTCGGGATAGATGTCAATTAGTGGAGCATGCCAATCACTGGAGCACCTACCCTATAGCTTTATTTGACGAATTTGAAATAAGCAATTTCAGTGTATAAATCTATAGTTCCAAAAAATTTCACATTATCCTTAAATATTAAAATATGTATTTATATAGTTACTGTTTAAAAAAGACTGAAGAAGAAAAGAAAGAGCAGTTTTCCTCAGAAAGTTCTCCATTTGTGAAGTCTTTGCATCCTACGCCAGCTGGAACATATCTATAGTGCACAAAATTGTTTTCGTGCCTGTAGATGTGGGCTTGCTAGCTCATTTCATTAACACTGATGTCAGATGGAAGAAAAGGGAGGAAAAGCTTATTGAAGAAAGAAAGTTCATCATGACATGCAGTAAATGAATCTTTTCTTAAAATAGATAAACATTTATCATTTAATTTTCTTGCATACTTTTGAATTGTTCGCCATTTGAACTTTTGTATGTTTTTTAATTTTATGGTGTTATTTATTTTGCTATTACTTTATTTTTATGGTAATATTCAATTGTTTCATTCAAATCGAACATAGTTTGATCAATTAGCAACAATTCAGCTTTAGTCCAAAGAAAAAACACATTTTTCATTAATTGGCAACTTTTCGCTTACACTCCTGACTCAGAATTTTACATATTACATATAAATTTAATAAGATAAAATTTTTAAAAATGCTCCATGCAAAATAATTTTTAATTCTTCTGCTGAGATCTTAATCATGAGAGACTTGGAGATTTAATCACCACACACCCAAAATTTTACAAATTTCATGAAAATTTTTAAGTTCTACTTCATTTTTAACAAATTGTTTTTGAAGACTTAGCCTCATCTAGTAAATTTAAAAATTACAATTTAAGTATAAGTTTATTATTACCGCCAAGAGAGAAAGAAAAAAAAGCATAGCATCCTAAAATGTTTATAAGGGAAATATTTGTGGCTGCAGCTATGGGCCTGCTAGCATATTTCACAAATATCATGAAACGGAAGAAAACAGAAGAGAAAATAAGAAAGAACTGGCGTTTTAAAGTAATAAGTACACAACTTTGAATAAACACCATAAAATACTATAAATTCACAATAATTGTTTTGGATCGAAAGAATACATGACCCTTCATCAGGCGAACAAAGGAAGCACGAGTGCTGCAAGCAAAGTGGCAACACACGCTGCCGCTTTGATATCAGCATTTGTGCTTACCGACAGCGACACGATCTAATTAAAGAGAAAGCAAGAGACAGAAGAAAACATCCACTACCAATGGCATGGACCACGAGGAAGTAAGCTGATGAAGGAGGAAACCCCTCACAAAAGCAGCTATTCAGACTTCCATAAAGCTGTAATGTAAGGTTTTATTCTTTACAAAATTTTTCAGCAAATCGCTAAAATTGATGCCAAGATCAACGTTTGCGTCGGCTACAAACTTGGCAGCCTGACAAGATTAGTAATCGTGACAAATATTGCTTCAGGAGAGCCAGAATTTGTAAACCTTTTCTCAATTTTAACAGAATTATTTGTTTTGGTAAAATGTATCATTTCTCACCACTAATTTTTGCCTACAAGAATAAAAGTAGGCAATTTATACTGAAATGATTTTTATTGAACACTAAGCTGTGTTTAATATTTAAACTTAAAAACTTGTTCACATACCATAAAATTAATAAAAACCACTACCAGTTTCAAAAGGACATGATCTTTCTTCTTCAGGTGCAAAGCACTTGCTGTTACCTTGGAGGAAAAAGCAAGACTGGTGGTTTTTGTACCTGAAGAAAGGCCATGTCTTTTCGAAACTGGTAATGCTTTCATAATTTTATGGTGTATGAAAAAGTTTTTTAAATTTAAATATTCATTGTACACCAGTTTTTTTATTTTTGTACTATCTAAGCTGAGTATTTGCCAATGGTATTTTCTGTAATAAGCCATAGAAAATTCCTGAAAAATTTACAATTGGTGGTATATATAATCTTATCATCAGGACTGTTGTGGTTGGAGTAGCTTTTTTTTTTTGCTTGTTTTCAGGAATGTTCATGGACTAGAACCTGCCTGTTTATTTACAAATCAATTACCTCACACAAAAATATCAATGTTTCCATAACCATATGTATATTCCAATAGATGTGTAAGGAAGTCGTGGTGTCCACGTCAGATTCTTTTTTTTTTTTTTTTTTATATGCTAGCTAAGCAAGCACACATGTATGGTACCGTGACCACTGCTATACAGATTTTCTTGCAAAATGTGTAAGTTGTATCCAGTGATGTTTTTTTCTCTTTTGGTTTTAATGGTTGCAAAGTGAGTTCACATACATGGAAGTGATCGCTACTATACAGATTTCTATGCATAGTGAAATAGCTCAATTTTAAATATTTGTTTTATTAATCTTAAAAATAGGCTTCCATATTAAGGAAGTATTAATAAAAAAATATGTACAACTGTATTAAAATATAGCTATAATTTATTAAAATGTATGTACGTGTAACATCATTAAGGCAATTCGTCATTTAATAAAGATTTTCTTTTTCAAGTTTAAATTATTAAAATAAATATGGCTGCAATATTGACAAGTACGTTATACTAGGGTGCCTTGATAGAAAGAATGACAACATACGAAGGACTGTCATTGGCCAAAATTTCTATTTTACCAAATCTATGGAAAAAAAAAATGATCAGGTGTACTTTGAAAATTAAGTGAATGACAGTAAATTTTACTCTTTAAATTTTTTTTAAATAGGAAAATGTATTATTTATTACTAAGTACAAAACTTTGAATAAACACCATAGAAGCAAACACTCGCAACAATTGTTTCAGGTAAAAAAAAAAAAAAAACCTTCATCAGGCAAAAAAAGTACACACGAGTGCTGTAAAAGAAGCGACAACACACTGTTGCAGGTTGCACTGTGTTGCCACTTTGTTACAGCATTCGTGCCTACTTTATTCACTTGACGAAGGGCTAGGTTTTCTTTTGACCCGAAACAACTGTTGGAAGTTCTTGCTTTTATGGTGTTTATTCAAAGTTTTGTAATTATTACTTTTAAACGCCAGTTCTTTGATGCTCTTTTATAATGTACTAGCAGGCTTTGCCTGCTTCGCTGGTCATTATATTGAAATGAATTTTCAAAACGCTATACCATTAATAATTTTAAGAAATCATTGAAATCAGTCAAAATCTAAGTTAAAGTTCTCGCTACCTTCGGTAAAGGTTTTTCCACTTGCCACACTTCACAAAATCCCTTTATAGTACATGTTGCATACACATACCTAACCAACACATTAAAAATCAGGATCCTGAGATTATTTGAAACAGCACTATATTTTAAAACGTGGTTTTACCCCCTCCCCGCTCTTAAATTTAAGAAGGAGGAGGAGGGAATTTTGCTAAATAATTTTATATTATGAGTTCGATATATATAACTGACCCACACATCGAAAATCTCCTTCTTAAGATAATTTACTGCATAGTTACGCATGAAGAGTTACTGCAGAGTTTACCCCCACCTCTAAGGGGCGGTAGTGTGGAATTTCACAAAATCACTTTGTAGTGTGTGTGGAATATGCATAAGCAGTCCACACATCAAAAATTGCCATTCTAAGATTATTTGGAACAGAGTTACACATGCAAACATGTTTTTTAATCTCCCCCCCCCCAACCCTCAAGAGGGGAGATGGCATGGAATTTCAAATAATCTCTTTGTAGTTTGTGTGTGTTGAATACACATAACCAATCAACATATCAAAAAATCACTTTCATGAGATAATTTCATAGCTGCTGTTTTTAATCTTTTAAATCAAAATTCACATTGGTATTTTTAAATGGAATATGTTATATATATTTTCGATGATTAGTATTACTAAAATCAGCTATAAAATTTTTCCAGTCTGAAGTCCCCGCCAAAAACAGTAGACTTGGTATCTATGTAATTTGGAGCAGTTACACTTTAAAAGGTGCTTTTGCCCCCTATTCAACAAACTTAAAGGGAGGAAAGGGGAAATTTCACAAAATACCTTCATAGTGAGTGTTGGAAACTCATAACCAGCCCACACATAAAAAATCACCTAAGATAGTTCGGAGCAGATTTGCACTTGGAAATATGTTTTCTCCTCTCCAACCCCCAAGGGGGATAATGTGGAATTTTACAAAATCTCTTTGTAGTATATGTCTTGAGAACGCATAATCAATCGACATGTTAAAAAATCACTACCCTGAGATAATTTGGAGCGGAGTTACTCTTATAAACATATTTTTGCCTCCCTATCCACCTGCAAAGGAGGGAGGAAGAAATTGTGTAAAAATCCCTTTACAGTGCGTGTTGGGAAGGCATAAACAACCGGCACATAAAATTAATCTTGCTGAGATAATTTGAAGCAAAGTTATGCTTGGAAACAGGTTTATTGCCCCCCCCCCCCAGCTGGGAACTTTCGCAAAATCCCGTTACAATAGGTGTCAGGCACACATAAATAAGCCACACACTAAAATTTGTGATTCTATATATTTCCCCGGACAAATTTAGTGCTAAAAGGGGGACTTGAATTTGCCCCCTCGTAACTCCTCCCCAAAATCGAAAATTGCAGAAAACCAATAATGATTTTTTGGAAATATCCTCAAGTTGACTCTTAGTGGTTTTCTATATCTTTGTGCTATTATTGGTAGAGTTTAACACTGGCTTTCCCAAGATGGGATCACTTTGACCTCATTTTGAAGTGAAATTTAGTTAAGCCCGCCTCATTCAAGAAGTGTGCTAATTCGTCAGAGATAGCAAACATAACCAGTGGAATGTTGCAACTTCTAAATTGTACAAAAAGGTGCTGTGCAGGTGATTTTCGCCAAACGTGCCAAGCGGCACCTGAAAGCGATTTTTCTGCAGTAACGCCTTGATGTTGGGAAAGCGAGGCTTAATTAAAAAATGCGTATTTTCTAAATTTGCCTCCAAAAATCATTTTTACCTCCTTAAAAATCTAGAATTCCAAAATTGCAGAAAATAATTTTTTTTTTTTTTTTTTGTACTGTTTGTCTAGTCTCTCCCTCTGAAATTTTTTCACCGTGAAGCAATTTGGAGCAGAGTTATGTTTATAAAAATGTTTTTGCTCTCTGATTTTGCAAAATCCCGTCCCAGTGGTCATCAAGGTCCTAAATCCGACGTGCTCACCAAAATTTGCTCCTGTATCTCCCATAGAATCGCCACGACTGTGTTGAGTCAGTAATCAGTGAGTTTACTCTTTTTTATATAGAGATTATTTATTGTTAGAATAAGTTATTTTGGTGGATACATCTCAAATACTTATATCAACATTTTTATTAGAGTATATCAGGTATACTTCGAAAATTAAGTAGATATCCTTAATTACTGTAAATTTTACTTTTTAATTTCATGTTTTCAGATAGCAAAATTTAGCCTTTACAGGGTGTCTACTGACTTGACCGAAAAAAAATTCATGACCTCAAAAAAATTTTCATGAACTTTTTTATCGACAAATCCAACCATTCTTTTTAAATTAACATATTCATTTTCTTCTTATTATTATTCCCCCCCCCATCCAATATATCACCTTGTTTTATTTTTAAATATTACAGGGTGGCTACAGAAATTCAGAAAAGAAGTTCCCTGATTTTAAAATAATTTCCATGACTAATTTTGACAAATTTCCATGATTTTTGTTACCTATTTTATACATTCCATAATTTTGTGCATCTCACACTCATGTGTAAGATACTCGCTAAACCACTGCAGTTCAAAAAACTATACTGATGGGCAAAAATATCTCAATCTTTTTACTTTTTTCTTTGTTCACATATAAAAAAGGAAGATCAAATTCAAAATTTTGGAAAAATTGATAAAATTATAAAAGTATGACTAATTTTAATTGCACAACAAGACATAAAATTATTCCTGAAGTTGTTGTACTTTTTTTTTTTCAAATGTTAACTTGGTGAGATTCAACTAGAAAACAGCCAATCCTGTGCAATTATGGTTAAGATAACACCTGTTTGGCGACCTTTCAGTCATGCTAGCTGGGAAAAAATAAAAATTTGCATGATTTGTGGGTGTTTTTACAAAATTCCTTGATTTTCGCCTGATATTTCCAGATTGATAAAAGTACCCTTATTTTTCCATGATTGTCGCCACCCTGTATTAGCTGTTTAAAAAAAAAAAAACCTTTTTTTTTTTTAATTAACAATCTAAGTAAATAGTAATGAAAAACAATCTGAAACAGACACATATAACTACATACATATGTACACTATTTGTGCAATGTTATAATATTGTAACTATTAGTTTTTTCGGGGATTTGAAAATTGTCATTTACTTTCCTAGCATTAAGGAGAGTTAATTTAAAAATTTTAATACATGTATTAAAGTTTTTTCGAATCTACAAACTTTCCCCCCCCCCACAAAAAGACTAAGAATAGAAGAATAGAGTTGTTAAACTAAAGTATAAGTAAGTATATAACTACACATCTCAAACTTTGCACTTCGATGTCTTTCCTATACTTCAATTAAATGTAAATGTTAAGAAGAAAAAAAATTTGAATTTTTTTTTTTGGGGGTGGGGTGGGGGAGAATACTAGGTTTATAATCATGCTTATATATTTATGCTACTTAATAATAGTAACCTGAAAATTGACATGAACTCACAATAGAGAATTTTAATGACCTACACCCGACTCAAAACCTAAAATGAAAATTAATAATTCATCCAAAAATCTTGCAGTTTAAGTTATAAAGTAAATTTTTATTGCTATACAACTGGTAAATAAAAATAATTTAAAATGTAATTACTAATGCACCATGTTAAAAGTTTTAAAATCTGAAAAATGGATAAATATTTTTACCATTTAGGCTTGTTGTGTACTTCAAGTTTAGTAATAAGTACAAAACTTTGAATAAACACCCTAAATTATATGACTAGTTGGCACAGTCTACTGCATCAACATAACTAAAAATTTCTCAATAATAAAAATTTAATTTTCAAATATCATTTTTTTTTGTCCCCATTCAAGTTGTAACAATATAAAAGGCTACAAAAAAGGCCTCTGAATGGAGAATTGTTTGCATGAAATTTTAAAAATGAAAGGTTATATATATATATATATTAAGATTATATAAATACTTTTAAATGTTTGGACATAGTTCATTTTTACTAAAGCAAGATTATTACTGAAATAAATTGAGTTAAAAATCATTTACATAAAAATAATTAGAAATGTCATTCAAAGGAAGAGATTATAATACATGCACTTAATCATATTATCAATGTAATCAATCTATACCTGCACAAACATTTGAATTAGTTCAATTTTTAGAAAGTGAGCCTTATTTATTTATTAATCTAAATAAGTAAATAGAAGAAAATGAATGTGTTGCTATTTTAAAAATTAATCGAGCTTAATAAATAAAACTGTGTATGCTATACTTAATTTCAGAGTTAGGCAAAGAAAAAAAAATCTGCATTAATCAAAATTAACATTACCTAACAAACATTTTACTTAATTACTTATGTTTGTAATTACTTAAGTACATCGTTACTTTACCAAGGATTACAATTTTTTTTTTTTTCCCTTAACGAAAATGAGACAGAAAGAAAGAATACTTCAGAAGAAATATGTAAAAGTATAAATTAATTTGGTTGGAATGTGCTTTACGGTCCTTCTTGGCGACTCGCGGATAAAGATGCCAACCTTAGTAACCACGGTGTTTATGCGCCGCTGAACGATCGATGTTTGAAATGTGGTAACCTCCCCATGATGTTTTGAAACTGATTTTCGCGTACGTTATTGTTGCCAAACGAATTTCGTGCATTTTAAAGACTCATGGAGTTTGTGTGAGACGTATTTAGTAATATTTTTTTTTTGGTTTTTATATACGTGTTACTGATCGATGCGAAACGAAATTTCCTACGTTTTAAAGATTCATGGAGTTTGTGTGAGACGTATTTAGTGATATTTCTTTGGTTTTTATGTACGCTTTACTGATCGATGCGAAACGAAATTTCGTATGTTTAAGAGATTCATGCAGAATGCGGGTGAGGTATAGAGTGATGTTTTGTTTGTGGTTTTCATGTACGCTCCGCGTACATACGTGCATATTACTGGTCGCTGCAAAACGACATTTCGTCCGGAGGACATCATTTGGATAAAATGTGCTTCTAAGGCAGTGATTTTTTTTTGTGTGTGTGTGGGGGAGGCAGTGATTTATTTTTTCTTTTCTGGAGGGGGGAGTGAATTTTTTTTTGTGTGTGTGTGTGGGGGGGGGGGCAGTGTTTTTTTTTTGGGGGGGTGGGGGTGGGGGGGCAGGTTTTTTTTTTGTGGGGGGGGGGGTGAATTTTTTTTTTTTTTTGTGGGGAGGGGGGGGCAGGTTTTTTTTGCGTGTGTGGGGGGGGGTGAAATTTTTTTTTTTTTTTGTGGGGGGGCAGTGTTTTTTTTTTTTTTGGAAGGGAGGGGGCAGTGTTTTTTTTTTTAGGGGGGGGGGGTGAAATTTTTTTTTTTTTTTTTTTTTTTTTTTTTTTTTGTGGGGGGGGGGCAGTGATTTTTTTTTTTTTTTTTTTTTTTTTTTTTTAGGGGGGGGGTGATTTTTTTTTTTTTTTTTTTTTGGGGGGGGGAAGGGGTGAATTTTTTTTTTTTTTTTTTTTTTTTTTTTTTTGTGGGGGGGTAATTTTTTTTTTTTTTTTTTTTTTTTTTTTTTTTTTTTTTTGAGGGGGGGGGCAGTGTTTTTTTTTTTGTGGGGGGGGCAGTGATTTTTTTTTTTTTTGTGGGGGGGGGCAGTGGTTTTTTTTTGTGGGGGGCAGTGAATTTTTTTTTTTTTTTTTTTTTTTTTTTTGTGGGGGGGCAGTGGGTTTTTTTTGTGGGGGGGCTGTGATTTTTTTTTTGTGGGGGGGCAGTGTTTTTTTTTGGGGGGGGGCAGTGATTTTTTTTTTTTTTTTTTTTTGTGGGGGGGGCAGTGGTTTTTTTTGTGGGGGGCAGTGAATTTTTTTTTTTTTTTTTTTTGTGGGGGGGCAGTGGGTTTTTTTTTGTGGGGGGGCTGTGATTTTTTTTTTTTGTGGGGGGGGCAGTGGTTTTTTTTTGTGGGGGGGCAGTGTTTTTTTGGGAGGGAGCAGTGTTTTTTTGGGGGGGCAGTGTTTTTTTTGGGGGGAGGGGGGGCAGTGAAATTTGTTTTTTTTTTTTTGTGGGGGGGCAGTGTTTTTTTTGTGGGGGGGCAGTGTTTTTTTTTTGGGAGGGAGCAGTGTTTTTGGGGGGGGGCGCAGTGTTTTTTTTGGAAGGGGGCAGTGTTTTTTTTGTGGGGGGGCAGTGCTTTTTTGGGGGGGGAGGGGGGTTCATGTACGCGGAGCGTACAGACGTGCATATTACTGTTCCCTGCAAAACGAATGCTTCGTTACTCATGTCATAAAGCTTTTTCGCCGGAGGGCCCTCCGCGTCCTCGGTGCCTCCCGCTTGCAGTGGACGCAGTCCACTGCAAGCGGGAGGCACCGAGGACGCGGAGGGCCCTCCGGCGAAAAAGCTTTATGAAGCAGTAAATTTTGTTTTGCAGCAATCAGTAAAATTAAAAAAATCCCTTTATTTTGCTTCGTTACTCATGTCATAAAGCTTTTTCGCCGGAGGGCCCTCCGCGTCCTCGGTGCCTCCCGCTTGCAGTGGACGCAGTCCACTGCAAGCGGGAGGCACCGAGGACGCGGAGGGCCCTCCGGCGAAAAAGCTTTATGAAGCAGTAAATTTTGTTTTGCAGCAATCAGTAAAATTAAAAAAATCCCTTTATTTTGCTTCGTTACTCATGTCATAAAGCTTTTTCGCCGGAGGGCCCTCCGCGTCCTCGGTGCCTCCCGCTTGTCGTGGACGCGTCCACGACAAGCGGGAGGCACCGAGGACGCGGAGGGCCCTCCGGCGAAAAAGCTTTATGACATGAGTAACGAAGCAAAATAAAGGGATTTTTTTAATTTTACTGATTGCTGCAAAACAAAATTTCGTATGTTTCATACATTCATGCACAATGCGGGTGTAGTATCCAGTGTTTTTTTATTTTTTTTTGGTTTTCATATACGCGGACCGTACAAACCTGCATATTACTCATTGTTGCGAAAAGTCACCGAAGCGCAGTGCTAGTGCGAAGTTAAATGCTACCTTACTGGCGTATCTCCGAGATTGTCGCCGAAGCGTCCCAAGTAACACGGAATGGTTGGGAAACGGTTGGCCCTACGATTCCTTCTTCGTTGGCCAACGGTTGTTTTTGGCCGTCGGCCCTCGGTTGAGCCAACCGTTGGGTGACAGTTGGCCCAACTATGGAACGGTTGGTTCCTGGTTGGCGAACTGTTGGCCCATTGTTGGTGAACACATTGTAGGCTAACTGTTATATTTTGCAGTTGAAAAAAGAGCATTTTAGGACTGTTGGGCCAACAATACTATTTGCTGTTGGCCCACTGTTATTTTGAGCCTTTTTCCCAACGATAACCATTCCCCAACGAACTAACAATAAATCGCAGTTGGGCCAACAGTCTGTGTTACTTGGGAGTGCTAGTGCGAAGTTATATGCTACCTTACTGGCGTATCTCCGAGATTGTCGCCGAAGCGTAGTGCTAGTGCGATGTTAAATGCAACATTACTTGCGTATCTCTCGAGATTATCGCCCATAACGCAGTAGTAGTGTGACGTTAAATCCACTCTGCTTATCTGGGTTATATTTAAGGTTATTGTTGTATTCTCTGATGGTTTTTTTTTTTTTTTTAAGCGGGAGAGCCATCCCTTCCATGAAGGATCAAAATTGTGATGCTGTGTCCCACACCGTCGCCAATTGCCCAGCACTAGTGCGACGTTAAACACAACCAACCAACTTGATGGTTTTTGTAGCGGTTTCTTTGATGTTAACTGGTTGTTTTGCTGTTGGGAGATTTTTTTTTGCTGCCTTTTTCTTGGAAAGTTTTGTGCCGTGAAGGGTGAAACTTCTGTATTTGTTTGTGGTTCCCGTTTGTGTTGGATATTTTCTGCTTACTATGGATCTATCTGCTGTGTTGAAAGAGACGAATGAATGCACAACGAAGTTTTATTTTCTGTTGGAAATGCAAGGTAAGAAAGAAATACTTGAATGGTTTATGAAAGGTGGTTTGCTTGCTAGCTTTTATCTTTGCCCCACGTGTGGTCAGAAAATGCGATTGAGTGAGCGAAAGGAGTTAACGGATGGGTATGAGTGGCGATGTAGAAAGCAAGGGAAAGTGAATGCGCATGATGTGAAGAGGAGTGTCAGGAAAGGTTCGTGGTTCAGCCACAGCCATTTGAGTTTATGTAAGATTATGTTGATTACAAGGTACTGGTTCTTGAAAGTGGCGAATGAGTCGGTTATGCAAGAGATAGGAGTGTTTGATCATGCAGTGGTTGATTGGTATATGTTTTGTCGTGAGGTTTGTTGGGTGACTGTGATGGAAGAAAGTGTTGTGATTGGCGGTGAAGGAGTTATAGTGGAAGTGGATGAGAGTAAGTTTGGCAAAAGGAAGTATGGAAGAGGGAAGTATGTGGAGGGGCAGTGGGTGATAGGTGGGGTTGAAAGGGGGACGAATAAATGTTTTTTTAAACAGGTTGCAGATAGGTCCAAAAAAAGCTTGGAAAGTGCAATTATTGAGTTTGTCCGTCCGGGATCCACCATTATATCTGATTGTTGGAAATCATATGGAGGGTTGGAAGAGTTAGGCTTCCAACATCTCACTGTGAATCACAGCCTGCACTTTAAGAATCCCGAGACGGGCGCGCACACGAACAGTATAGAGGGGACATGGTCCGGCATTAAACGACAACTGCGAAAAAACACCAACCACGTAGCTGGTGAATTTGATAGCTATTTGTTCGAGTACATGTGGAGGAGAAGTCACGCCCACTCTCTCAAGGATGATGTTTATAATTTATTTTTGGAGGCATTAAAGAAAGTTTATCCCCCTCAGACTAAAGATAAGTCTGAGTGATTTTTTTTTTTTTGGTCCTTTCAGAAAGAGTCTGGTTTTTCGATTTGTTTCTTTTGTTTTTTGAATTTTGGCAACAGTAGGCCGTTTCATTGCATGTGTCAAGCAGGCACACGTTCGTTTGTTGTGTTTGTGTTTGTTGTTTTTCTTCTGAAAAATTATGATTTATTTTAAATTATTTATGTTGAATATCGTAAGAAATGCGTTTCAGGACGGTTTGAAATTGTGTTGATGTGGTTGGTGTACATGATAAAATCGAAATCTCCAGAGATTATTTTCTTCGTTTTTCCAAGAGTAACGTTGTTTCAATGTGTCGCTTTTCTTATGTAAAATTGTAATTTGTTGGTTTTGTAAAATTGAATATTTAGATTGAGTATCTTAAAAAAAAAGCTTTTGAGTAGTGTTTGAAGTGGTGTATTATGTGGTTGGTGTCGCAGTTGTCGTTTTTCTTATGTAAAATTGTCATTTATTGGTTTTGTACAATTCAATGTTTATGCTGAAAAAAAGCTTTGGATTAGTGTTTAGAGTGATGTTTATGTAGTTGTTGTACATGATTATATCGTAATATGCAGAGGGGATACTTCTATTTTCGACGAAAGTGCTACTTTTTACAATTGAATGTTTATGATGAAAAAAAAGCTTTGGATTAGTGTTTAGAGTCATGTTTATGTCGTTGGTGTACATGATTTTATCGTAATATGCAGAGGGGATATTTCTGACGAAAGTGCTACTCTTTACTGGAATTATGAAACGGGTAAGTAAAAAAACTCTTTTTTATTTAATTGCTTATTTATGTATATTAAGTTATTTGTGCTGTTTTTGTTTTGTAATATTTCTTAGTTTTAGTAGATAACAATTATGAAAAATTTGTACTTTTTCTTTACTCAAGTATTTGTAAGATAATTCTGACGCTTTATGTTTACATAATTGCTTTAAAGCACGTAAATCGGCCCTTTTCGAAAGGATGGGTATGAAAACCGTGCTTCCAGTCCGGAAAAAATTGTATTTTTCTTTACTCAAGTATTTGTAAGATATTTCTGACGCTAAATTGCTATTTTTCTTTACTCAAGTATTTGTAAGATATTTCTGACGCTTTATGTTTACATAATCGCTTTAAATTGCGTAAATCGGCCTTCTTGGAACGGTTATAAAAACTGGGAAACCGTGCTTCCTGTCCGCCATTTTGGAAAGGACGGGAGAGAAAAAAAACACCGCGCAGACTCGGCGAGTTCGGAAAAAAATCGCCAAAAAATCGCCAAGAAGGACCGTAAAGCACATTTTTACCATTAATTTATTTGAATAAAAATAATTTATATTGAATGACGAAAAATATTGAATGATAAAGTTAATGAATTAGTAGAGAAATTTATTATGATACGTTTACATATTGGTAAAAAAAGTTATCTGTGATAAATTTGTATTTTTATTTAGCACATTTTAAACACAAAAGAAAAAAAAAATGTCTTCTGTAAAATAATCGCTTTTCATTCAATTAAATGTGAATTATTTTTTTTTATTAAACAAAATGTTTTATTTTTATACTATGATACGAATGAAAGTACGGTGGGTGTGAATCGATAATTCATTCATTCATTCTTGATTCATTCTGACAGGTTTGATTCAATCAATGATTAGTTTCCACATTTTCATATTTTTCCCTTAAAATATGTTGCGCGCCAAGAATTTTCTCGCCAAGGTTCTGAGGAGTAGGCATTTTCCAAATTCGCTTCATGCAGCTCCCGAAAAAAGGGATTTCTTTAGGGAAAGAACATTTACAACCCTTACTCGTTGCCCTACCAGTTTCGACCATTTGGTTGGAGCTGCATCCGGTGCAGCTCCAATCTGATTAGGGTATTTCGGTAATGCTGGAAAAGAACAATTTCCCTTTGTAATCTACGTTTTTTCTTCACTGTTTTTAATGCGGTAATCGCTGTGTTTAAAGATTATTTATGTATGAGAGGTAAAAAAATTTAGCATGAAGGTTATTAACGATTATATGAGAAAATAGAAGTCATTTTTATTTATTTTTCAAACGGATTTTTATTTTATATTACTCATACATGGAAATTTCGCACGGTTTTTCGGTTTCTTGCTTTGCCAATGGCAGAAACGTTGAATAGACAGAATCTCAATTTTTACATAAATTTTGCCTTAAACATAATATTTAAAATTTATCAAGTGTTTAATCGCTTTGTTGATAAGGTTTTTATTATAATTATTATTATTTTTTTTTTTCACTTGTATATTAGTCAGTAATGTTTTTCTATTTTGATGAGAAATATTAGCAGTCGAACCTTTCTTAAAAACACAAGATTACTAAATTTTTGATTTCTGACATTTTTGTACAACGAAGTTGGAAAGCATTTATAACTTCGTTTCATCTGTCTTTCTATTTGAGTGAGAACTTTCAGAAATATGCTCGGAAATTTAAGCATTTTAATATCCGTTCTTTAGATTTACCACACTATTTTTCCTATTAAAAATGGGGTATGTTTCGTTTACAGTTCATTTAGAGGAATGCACAAAAATTTCTTACGCATTACATTTTATAAGAAAATTAATTTAAATACATTTTAGCAGTGTTATTCTGTTGCAGAATCTAGGAAATTTATGTAAATTATTCTAATGCATAACAAACTTATCCATTTAGAAATGTTGTATTTTTCATTTATACTTCTTTTACGGGGACACACAAAACATCCAGAATGCCTTGCTGGCTTGGGTAATATTTCAAACCAAATTAAACTGATATATTACTATTCAAGTCTTTTTAAATATATCTAAAGAAAACAGTGTTTTAACATTTGTAGATTTTTTTTCTTTTTATGCACGGCAATACAGAAGATATCGGATACGTTCCTGACTATGTGCAGCAAATTTTGGAAATTCGTTTTTAATTATACTAAGGTTTCACATCTAAATGAAATTTTAGTTTACTGTACCATGTGTGTGAAGTTCGCATTAATAATAATAATAATAATAAAATGTTCGTGATGTTCGACAAGCATTTCAAATTCTATGTGATGTGCAAGATTTTACGTCGATGTTAACTCTTTTAATTAATATTTCAAAGGATGTTCTAAATAAATTCAGGGCCCGACTAACAAAGTTTTGTGCCCAGGGCACTTTCAAATTTTAGTCCCCCCCCCCCCCAAAATATATATATATCTGTTTCTGTTTTTGGCTTTAATAAAATTACTTCACTCAGCCAAATATAGGTGCTGCCGGATTATAAGTTTCCGGATTATCGATGCTTCTCCGTACGCTAATTGTACAATTTCATGTATTTCAAATGATCTGATGTACAGTATCAATCAAGATTTTATTTTAAAATTTTATTCATAAAAATAAAACATAGTTGAATTAGAAAACGAAAGAAAAACTAGGGGATTTAGATCAGATATTTTTAACCATTAGCAAAATTTTGTGCCCTCAGAAATTTTGTGCCCAGGGCACGAGACCCGGGTGCCCGTGCGATAATCAGGCCCTGAATAAATTAATGAAACGCATCATTATAATTGCACTTTTAAGATACGAGCATTACATTACTATAATGTTTTGAGGTCTCCTGAGCTCATTTTTGCTATTTTTACAGTGTTATATGTATGGTGTGAGTAAGTGTATATATGTGAGTGAATATCATAACATCTAAATGCTTGGTTCGATTGAACTGAAAGCTGGTAGGTATGTGAAAGGTCACCATCAAACGAGCTGTATAGAATTTGATGGATGTGAGACTATATATTTCTGTTACAAGACACAAAGAAAAATACCTTATCATTTTGATTAATGGACTTAAATTTATGAAGTGCGGTTGCGCCTAAATGTTTTATCCAATTGAGCTAAAAATTGGTAGGTAGGTTATAGGTAATCGTCACGCAATTTGTAAAGTTTTGATGAGTACAGGACTTATAAATTTTTTTACAGAGACACAAAAAGAAATTCTTTATCATTATGGACTATAGATTCGAATTATTTGCAGTTATTATCGCAAGAACTGTACAGATCTACATAAGTATGTAATCAAACTATTTATTATTATTTTTATATAAATCATTGTGCGTATCTTTTTAATGAGCAAAAGTTGATTTACAAACATGTATGTATACTTCGTACCATCTTGGAGAAAATAATAGCATGCAGATGAAAAATATTTTGTTGGGGGAAAATTGATTGTCATAAATAAATAAAGTTAAAAAAATAAAATCTCCAGATTTTTTTTTTTTTTGTAATGAATGTCCAATAATATAAAATTTTAAATCTATGCTGTATCCTGTATTACTTTGCTTCGTGCTCAGTCTTTGCATATAAAACCCGAAGCCCCCGATTAAAAGAGATTATTTAGAAAATCATTTTCGCTTTTTTCTCAGATCTTACATAGACATGCAGCTATGCAGCCCCCCTGTAAAGGAATCTCACGAGCCGCTACTGCATCTTACCCAGTACATCCATACGATATCCTCAGAATAAAATGACATTCTGATAATGTATTGTGAAAAAAATGTGTTTTTAGGAATATTATTGTTGCTTATTGCTCTTATCTTGACCGGATTAGCTTCAGATCAAGATTTCTTAAAATCATTAGGGAAGCGATAAGGACGCCAAGCGGGAATTCTGTCCTCTTCTGAGGCAAAAAAATGGCGGTGATGCGCCGGCCTATTATTTTATTTAGGGGCTCTACTCTAGACAAGAGGGTTGCGTGACGTCACAGATTTCAGGTGACAACTGTCGACGGGAATAAGCTAGGGCACTTTATAATCCGCTTCCCTACCTATAAATATGAGCAATTATCCACTTAGACATTCTGCACTTATGGCGGTACGCTTTACACTACCGAAACTGTAGCCTGCACTTAACTTTTTTTTTTTTTACTTTGGTGTCTTTAACTTTGTGTAAATATTTATATAAAAATTCTATGGCTTTTCTTCTGTATAGATGCGCTGATACCGATTTATACAGATCTTTGAGACACAGACGAAATTAAAAAGAAGACAAAAAAGTTAAAACTGTACGCGAAGATAAAACACTAAAATGAAATACTAGAATTTTTATGACAAAATAAATTATAATAATAAATGTTTTTGAATGTATAAAATAAGAACAAATGGTCATGTTTTATTGTTAACTATAAGCTTTATTAGATTAGCTTACATAACAAATGCACACCAGAAACAGAAAATAACTAAAAAATCTCATTCCTAATCTGAATATGCTACAAACATGTACGTCTCTTCAGACCTCACTTTTCAGAAAATCCTTTAGAACATACTTCACACCAAACAGGTTATAAGAATATAGAGATGGCGTCCACCTTAAAACTCGGTATGCAATGTGAAGCCGATTATCGTTCGGAATAAAATGCCCAAACTTGTGGGTGTGATCGAACAGCGTAGTAATTTTCCAGAAAGGAGACATATAACTATGTACGGAAGATTGGGCTACTTACTCTTTACTGCATACACTACACGTGCAAAAGTTTGGACTATATTTGAAAAAGTTTTTAGGGTTACAATAGGCTTCATGCAGAAGACGTTCATTTCATTTCTATATTCTTCTCACCTCTTTGACTTCACACACATATTGCTTTTCTTTTGTATGGGTGCATAAATGTTAGAGCCTTCCCTTTTGGGAAAATCCTTTAGAACATAATTCACCCATATACGGCTTTTCTTTTGCATGGATGCATTGGTGATTATTTAGATTTACTTTTTGACAAAATCATTTAGAACATACTTCATACACGTATGAGTTTTCTTCAGTGTGGGTGCGTAAATGATTTGTTAGAGAGAAAAGGGACAGAAATTCCTTTACAGAAAATCCTTTAGAACTTCACACACGTATGGCTTTTCTTTTGCATGGGTGTGTAGATGTCTCTTCAGACTTTCCTTTTCAGAAAATCCTCTAGAGCATACAACACACATGTATGGCTTTTCTTTTGTATGAGTGCGAAGATGTCTCATCAGATGTCCCTTTTCCGAAAATCTTTTGGCGCATATCTCACACATGTATGGCTTTTCTTTTGTATGAGTACGAAGATGTCTCATCAGATGTCCCTTTTTCGAAAATCTTTTAGTGCATATTTCACACACGTGTGGCTTTTCTTTTGTATGGGTGCATAGATGTTTGTTAAGAGTACTCTTTTCAGAAAATCCTTTAGCACATACGTCACACACGTATGGCTTTTCTTTTGTGTGAGTGCGTAGATGTCTCATCAGATGTCCCTTTTCCGAAAATCTTTTAGTGCATATTTCACACACGTATGGCTTTTCTTTTGTGTGAGTTCGTAGATGTCTCATCAGATGTCCCTTTTCAGAAAATCCTTTAGCACATACTTCACACACGTATGGCTTTTCTTTTGTATGAGTGCGTAGATGTCTGTTCAGACTTCCCTTTTGATAAAATCTTTTAGAGCATATTTCACACACGTGTAGCTTTTCTTTTGTATGGGTGTGTAGATGCCTCAGCATATGTCCCTTTTCCGAAAATCTTTTAGAGCATATTTCACACATGTGTGGCTTTTCTTTTGTATGGGTGCAGAGATGTTTGTTGAGATTTCCCTTTTCAGAAAATCTTTTAGAACATACTTCACACTCGTATGGCTTTTCTTTTGTATGAATGCGTAAATGTTTGTTCAGACTTCCTTTTCGGGAAAATTCTTTAGAACATATTTTACACATGTACGATTTTTCCATTTTGTATAAATGCGTAAATGTGTGTTCGATCTTCTCTTTTCAGAAAAGCCTTTAGAACATAGTTTTCACCCGTATGTCTTTCTCCTGTCTGTTTGCGTTAACGTATATTTAGATTACTTTTATGAGAAAATCTTTTAGAATGCAAAAATACACGTATGGCTTTTTGAAAATGAATGCTACTACGGGCGAGTCCACTGATTATCATAACAAGACCTTGGAGCCTCAAAGATCGAGAAATCTTCTTGACATTTGTTCTGCGCAACTCGTCAGTGGTTTGCGTACGTCATGGAATGTTTACATCACGGAACCAATCAGCTTTGCTGACAAATACAAATTCCGCTTAACTAAACGTATTTGGAAGGATAGTTTGTTTTGTTTGTATGAGCGATTTGAGAGATAAATTTTTAATTATTCATTTAAAACATATTTATATATTTTCAAGTTATTCCTCCTTTTGATTTGGATACTTTGAAATTGAATAGATTTTGTTTGATAAACATCTCGCGGGTGTATTGTTTAGGGGATTGTTGCAACTTCATTATTGTATCTTTAAGACTACTTTTATTTGCTATATATATTTTAATCGTCTTACATAATACTCACCAAAATTTATTGTAAACATATATTAAATTTATAACTTTTAAAATGAAAAATCTACATAGAAGTATTTTTTGAATAAGTTGAATAAGTTGAAAGTCTTTTTCTTTCATATATAATCTTAAGTGTGCCTGACATTAATTTAATTTTACTATATAGCTGTTGATTCTTAATAAGGCAATTCCACGGGAATGTCAACCTAAACGTCAATATTTCAAATGTAACAAAATTTTGAGTGTGATACTTACATATTTTTAAAGCTTGTAATATATATTTTAGTAGCGTGAAGTTTGAATTATATAAATTGTTTTGTAAAAAGGGGTTCGTCCATGTGTTTTCAGATTAGGTTGGTTGGTTGTAGGATTTAAGGCCGATTGACTCCTGATGTGTCCTAGGTCTAGAGGGGGAATGCCCTCCGTGGGGGTCTTTCTAAGGGGTCCTAGCCCGTATTTACGCGAGTTTCGGAGGAAACCACGGAAAACTCCGAACGGCTAGGTCGATGAGCGCGACCGGGGATCGAAACCCGGCACCTCCCATCTACCAGCTTTGAGCGCAGAACCGCTCGGCCGCTGGTGGGCCGTTTTCAGATTAGGATATTTAAGAAATGGACTTGCATAAAATGCTTAAGTATGTTGCTTGTTACTTGCATATATATAATTTTAAATATTTAACTGTTTAATTATGTATATATCTTTTGTTAATTAAAAAGGAAAGAAAGACAGATTAGTTTTGCATTTGATTTAATGAAGGCTTTTTTATTTTGGAAAAGAAAAAAAAAGAATGATGATGTAACAATTTTGTCAAAAGTTTACTCTAATCCTCTTGTAAATATTAATTTTACATATTTATTTAACGCATTTGAAGCTGGATGCTGTTAAATTAAATCAAAAAAGAAACAGATTACGTTTAGATTATGAATTATCGTTGTTTTATTGAAATACAATGTAAACAGATAAAAGTAAGCTTAATCGCAAATTTATCATCTACCACTTGTATTTAAATTAATATTTAATGCAGTATCTATAAATAAAGGTTAATTTGCAGAAAATTATGCATTAAAAAGTTTAAAAGTACTGTGCAAAGCCCTGTTTAAAATATAATCTATAATATTTATTGAATTAGTTAAACGCACACTATTTTGTGCTACACATGCTTTACAAATTTTTTTGTTTGTAAAATCAACCCATGCCAAGTGTGTTTTTAATTTTAAACATTCAGGAATCATTCCTTTTTTTGAAATAAATGATAAAATGCTCTTAAAAATATTTTATTTCTTTTGATTTTGAAAATTGGGCATTTTTTAGCTTAAATAAACACATTATGTTTTTTAAGAGATAGAGAAATTTCGGACTCCTCATTTTAAAGAGAATTTCAAAGATTTAATTTGATGTCTACCTTGATTATGTTAGTTAAAAGAATATTTTTATTTATTTATAAAGATAGTGTTTTGTAAACTTTTTGAAAAAAAAAAAAAAAAAAAAAAAAATACTAACTATAATAACTTAAACTTTTTAATAAGGAATTATGAGAAGTTACTGTACATGTAAGAATATAATTATAAATTTTAATTACATGGTAAAATACCTCATTTTAAAAATTAGTAATCTATAAAAGATAAATACACCTATTGATTTTACTATAGCTGAAGTCGAAGAATCCATTGCCTAGTGTAGGGAAGGGGCCGGCACCTGGAAAACAAATAAACCCCTACACAATGCCGCTATGGACGAGACTCCAGGTGTCAGGTTGAAAATCAACCGTGAAAGGCCTAATTTTTTTCTTTACAATCTTTTGTTATTATTGTTCTTAAACTTTAAAGAAATTTATCTGTTAAGTTTAAAACGAACAATAACTGCTAAGCTTACATTGTAAAATACAGAAAAATAACTTTAAAGTAAGCTTTAAATATCAATTTATTCTTTTTAAGATATTTTGTATTTTCTTTTTCCCCTGTCTGTGAATAAACACAAGGTCATAGTAAATTTCTACATCATTTGTCATATGTTTTTAAACAGTACATAGACAGAAATTAAGTAATTAGATAATTTAAGTACTTAGGTTAAACTCTTAATAGAAAGTATTGTTAGAGTATAACACATAATTTATTTTAACATTTTTACAGTATATGTTTCATGTATAGAATTATGCAATATACTTAAGTTGTATGAAAAGTATTTTGAACATGAAGGACATTTTATACTAGATATTATTAAAAATCATTGGAAATTCAGTGTAATCATTATAGTAGATATGTATTGATTATCATACTAGTTAATTTTCAATTAAAATATCTAAAATAATTAATAAGATAAGATCATTTTTAAGTCTTTCTATATATATATTGTTTTTTTTTTTTTTTTTTTTTTTTTTTTCTTTCACCTTATTTACTAAGCCTAACTTGTGAGTATTTTTTCCTGTGATTATTCTTATCTAAATGTTTATAGAATGCTAATTCTTTTTTAATTTGTTAAAGCAATACTGTATATTTTTTTCTCTTACATGTAACATTTAGTATATAAAATAATACAAAACTTACCCATGGTTTATCTTTCAATTCAGATTTTTGCTCATGCCATTATTGAAAGATTCAAAATGGCTGCTGACCATAATGAATGATGAAACAGCAGTAAGATCTGTTTATATCATTAGACCTGTTTTTAACAGTGCCAATATTTAATGTAACTGATTATTTGAGTTTGAAAGGGAGTGTGAGGTAACATTTGTATCCATCACTGTATTTTTTTTATTTTATTTTATTTTTTTTTTTTTAAGTATTTTAAAGCCCAATGCTTCCAATTTTTAATGAATATCGGGTCGGGGGTTTCATCAGAGGTAAAAACTGCTTGTGAATTAATGAATGCAAGGACAGAAGATCTGGATTAAGGTGAATTGCTAATGATGCATAATTTTACAGCTCATTTGTATAATTTGAGTTTAATTACATTTAATTGCTTAAAAATGTCTTTTTACTTTCTTCTATATGTAATATAGAGAAAGTATTGGATTCGCAAAAATTTTCGAAGTCCACTTTTTGATGGATTTACATGTTTTGGGATATGGAGAACACGAATTCATAGTTTTTAGAAAATGTCTGTCTGTCTGTCTGTATCATTTTATTGTGGACGCTGTATCTCACGAACCAATGAATGAAATTTAACCAAACTTGGTATTTAGTTGCACCCTGACATAAACTGGTGCTGATTAGATTTTGGGATCAATCGCTCAATAGGTGGCGTTGTGATCGCATTTTATGCAAATTTTTAGCATGGCAGCATAGGACAAAATTCCGTATAAATGGGCATAAAGAGAGTTATTTTACACTTGTAATTGTAAAATTAATATGAATTATTGATAATAGTAGTATGTAACTAGGAAAAAAATTTTCTGCATGGGGGGGCATTGCTTCCCCCCCGGGGGGGATAAATTTTCAAGATGGGTATCTTTCGAAAGGTCTCGTCAATACCTTTAAAACGAATGGTTGAACTATAAATCTGTGATAATTTAAAACAAAGTTATCGATTTTTTTCACTTTTAACAGGAAAAAAAAACTTAGAAAAAAAAAATCGTACTTTTTTTTTTTTTTTTTTTTTTTTTTTAATATTGTTACTGATTGAATATGTATAGGTAAATATAGAAGAAAGTCTTGTGGTGGCCACAGCATACCAGTTTTCACTGTCAATCACTGACATAGTTATTGCACTGCAAATTGATGAAACTTTATACATATATATGTACAAGTTTATTTATCTAATTCCAATTTTTCTTGTGTTTATTATAGAAATGTATTTTTGAAGCTTATCAGCAAAATACATAATTTTATCAAAATTTTTCGAAAACTCATTTAAATCATTCTATTGTTGTGAAGGGTTCGTTGAAATTTGCTAATTTTTGTGAAAGATAAGATTTTTCATTTCAAATTTGTTGTTTTTTATGACTGTTTATGTTTTCGGACCAAAAATTTTAATGAATTGGCTCCACAAGACTGCACAAATTTGTTTTAATGTTAAAAATTTTATGTGAGAAAATAAAAAAACATGCAGGGTTCTTGCACTTTAGTTGGAACCCAGTGTATCTATTTATCTAGCTCTTTCTCTCTCTCTATATATATATATATACACTCATGTCCATAAATTAAGGATAATTCAGATTCACACTGAAATCGAACTTTGATGCAAAAATTTCACCTGTAGAAATACAGGGCTCCCAAATGGTCCTCTTTTCTCTCCAAAGTCCGTTTTAAATTGTGAGGTCAGTTTTTGTCCTCTTTTTAATGTTTTGGTCCGTTTAGTCCTCTTTTGAATGACTTAAAAATAAGTTTTTAAAAATACTTTGTTCATATCTCATGTTAAAGATGTTTTTCTTGCCTAATTCTGGTGCTGAATTACGCTTCTTTTCTTTCTTTTTTATATTCTTCTATATGTAATATAGAGAAAGTATTGGATTCGTGAAATTTTTCGACCTCCGTTTTTTGATGGATTTACACGTTTTGGGATGTCCTGAACACGAATTAATAGTTTTTAGAAAATGTCTGTATCACTTTTTTGTGGACGCTATATCTCACGAACCAATGAATGAAATTTAACCAAACTTGGTATTTAGTTGCACCCTGACATAAGCTGGTGCTGATTAGATTTGAGGATCAATCTCCCAATAGGTGGCGCTGTGCTCGCATTTTATGCAAACTTTTAACATGGCAGTATAGGACAAAATTTCGTATAAATGGGCATAATGAAAGTTATTTTAAACTTGTGATTGTAAAATTAATATGAAAGGTAAATTCCCCCCCGCCCCCCTCCGGGGTGCAAAGTTTCAAGATGGGTATCTTTCGAAAGGTCTCGTCAATACCTTTAAAACGAATGGTTGAACCATAAATCTGTGATAATTCAAAAGAAAATTATCGATTTTTTTTACTTTTAACAAAAAAAAAAAAAACTTAGAAAAAAATTCTTATTTTATTTTATTTTTAACGAAATTTAGTCAAACTTGGTATTTAGTTGGTCCCTGACATAAACTGGTGCTGATTACATTTGGGGATGAATCGCTCAACAGGTGGCACTGTGATCTCATGTTTTCTAAATTTTTAACGCGGCAGTATAGGATAAAATTTTGTATAAATGTACATAAAGAGAGTTATTTTTAACTTGTGATTGTAAAATTAATATGAGTTATTGATAATAGTAATAGTTAACTAGGAAAAAATTTCTGTGCATGTGGGGGCATCACTTCCCCCCTGTGGGGGTTATAGGATTATCGCTACTCCCCACACACCAACAATTAATTTTCAGGCATCGATTTCTTTCGTGAATCGGTGATCTGCTATTTTTGGAATTTTAAAAATTTTATTTTGTGCTAAAATTCCATATTTTATTATTTTTCAGCTCCTCTATCCGACTTAATTTACAATATTGAATCAAACCATTGCAATACTTCATTCTTATCATTCATAAATATGAACGTCGATATTAAACATTTTTTTTTTTTTTTTTTAAGCTAGAAATATTTTCTAATTACATATTTTATAACTCTTTTCTATAATGCATAAGAGTATTGGAATCGCGAAATTTTTTAAACTTTGGTTTTTGATGGATTTACACATTTTGAGATGTCCTGAACATGATTTTTAATTTTATAAGTTAAAAAAATAAATAAAACTTTGTTAAAGAAAAAAAAATGTATAGCTGTCAATTGTTTCTTTTTTTTTCCGTATTTCTTCCTTTTTCTTTCTTTCTTTCTTTTTTTTTAATTTAAAAAAACAGTGATCAAATGCTTTGCAGAAACCTTGTGATTTTCTATCTTTCTCCATCTGTAGCATAAATGTTAATATTTATTTTAAGCTTCAGCGGTTGATCCAGGTTTTAATTTTTTTGGACCATTTTTGTGAAAAACGAATTATTTTGGAATTTATTATTATTATTATTTTTTTTTTGTGTGTGTGTGTAAAAAACAAAATATTTTTGTGAAAAAAAGAATTGTCGCTAGAAACCTTTCATTTTAGCATTTACTCTATCTGATGTTTAATATCAAGTTAATAGCATTTTATTAAACAAGTATAGACACTCATTAAAAATACTATAAACATGGAAAAATTTTACAAAAGTATTATTTTTATAAAATAAAATTTTGTGAAAGGGCTGTTTTTATTAATCTGAATTTTGTTAAGGGACCCATTTTCTGAACTTGAATTTTGTGAAGGGACCCATTTTAAGGATTTGAATTTTGTAAAGGGACAGCAAAAGGGTCCCAATTTTTGCCTGGATCGACCCCTGAGCTTGCTTTATTATGTTCTAGAATCTAGAAAGACCTACCTGGCCATATATTCTACTATATTATTTATTCTACATACTTCCACTATTAGAAGTGAAGGAACGCTGTTCCTAGGAACTCTGAAAAGTTAATTTTGATGATGATGATGAGTGTAGAATAATTTTTCTCCACCCACAATGTAAATGCTACTTTTAAATTTAGTTTATTATAACCCCAGAACATATAAGAAGGGATATTTTTTCAGGGACTACAAATATTTTAAATTATTTCCAAATAATCTCACAATCTACCATCTTACTTATTTATATCATTTAGTAAAAGTGTTATTTCATAATCTGTATAACTTCCAAATAATCTTGTATGTATATATTACTTTCTTCTATATGTAATATAGAGAAAGTATTGGATTCGTAAAACTTTTCGACCTCGGGTTTTTGATGGATTTACATGTTTTGAGAGCTGTAGAACACGATTTGACCCTTTTTAGCAAATTTCTGTCTGTCTGTCAGTCTGTCTGTGTGTGTGTGACAAAATTTTGTGGCAACTGTATCTCAGGAACTGCTGCACAGAATTTCATACAAATTGGTATGTAGTTGCACCTTGACATAAATTAGTGCCTATCAACTTTTGGTAAAAATTGTCTTACAGGTTGCGTTGCCATCCCGCTTTTTCTAAATTTTTAACATGGTGATATAGGACAAAATTTTGTGTAAATGTGCATAAAGAGAATTATTTTTTAGTAATCATTATGAAATTTACAAGAATTATTTATAATAGAGATAGTCAACTGGAAAAAAAAAATTTTGTATGCGTAGGAGCCTCGTGAAACCCCCTGGGGGGGGAAGTCCCCCCTCGAGGGGAGTAAATTTTCAAGATGGGTATCTTTCAAAAGGTCTCGTCAATATCTTTAAAACGAATGGTTGAACTATAAATATGTGATAATTTAAAACAAAGTTATCGATTTTTTTTTTTATAAAAAAAAAAAAAAACTGGAAAAAAAATCGATTTTTTTTTTTTTTTTTTTTTTTTTTTTATTATTATTATTGTTACTGCGTGAATTTGTATAGGAAAATATAGAAGAAAGTCTTGTGGTGGCCACAGCATACTAGTTTTTTTTTTCTTTTTGGAATTTCATTTTATCATTTAGAAAATCACCACTGTTGTTAAGTCCCCCCCCCCGTCTTCCAGATTGCTGCCTTTTGAGTTTAAGCCAATTTCACTCCTGACTGCATGCAAATTTTGCAGACAGATTATGAAATTTTAAAAACCTGTTGCAGACAGCTACAAAATTTTCTGTCACTGGGATCTTATCTAAGTCATTACGTAATTTTATATGTGTCAGTTTTATATGTTAATATTTATACAATTTCCTGCTATTTCTTACATAATAATCTCTATGATATAAGTACATACCGAATTTTTGTCCATTTCTATTTTGTCCAGTAACATGTATTCAAGTATTGAATATAACAAGTACAAATATAATTTGATATTCTAAATATATTGTAAAAATATTTTTCAGTAATAGAAATCCACATATTTTAAACTGTTAAAACAGACTTCTAACTATAATTCTCGATGTTTGTATTGCAAGCAAGAATATGTAAATTGGATTGTATTTGAGTCTGTATTGAGATTTCAGAAGCAAAATAATAATAAAAATAAAATAATAATGAACATATATATGTGCTAGTTTTTTTTTTTTTTTTTTTTTTTTTTTTTGTTGTTGTTTTTTAAGAAGGTTTCATTTTTTTAAGAAGGTTTCATGTCCAACTTTGATTCATTATTTCGGAAATCATTGTTATGACAAGTTTTCTATTATAAACATATACATAAAGAGAGAAATATATAGATAAACTAAGTGATTAAGTCGATTTGTAAAGAAATCAGCGTGAAAGATTTTTCATATCACACAAATTTAATAAATTATTTTTTTAGTAATGTGAGATTTTATCAAATGTTCAGATAAATGGATGAAATCTAATTTAACTCTCTTCTATATTCAATAGAAAAAAGTATTGAAATCATAAAAAAGCAAAAAAAAAAAAAAAGTGTTTCAATATCTGGTTTTGATGCATTTACATGCTCTGAATTATCTAGAACATACTATTATTATAAATGTTTGTTGATGTGATGATAATTTTCTGCTAACTCTATTTCCAGAACTAATGCAAAAAAGTTTAAGAATGCACTTTGACATAATTTGGTGTTTATATTACTAAAGAGATGGCATAGCCATTCTTTATTCTTTTTACAATTTTTTATATATGGCAGTAAGGGATAAAATTCCGTATGACTGTGCACAATAATTATTTTAAACTAGTTATTGTGAAGTTTAAAAGAATTGTTTACAGCAGTACCGTAACCGTTCAAGCATCCCCTCAATCTCAAAAGAAAATTGAAATACATTTGGGGAGGATGTGGATAAACGATAAAAATATGCAAAAACATAGCAATTATACAAAAATTGCTTATCCAAAGTTACTTTTAAATCCCTGATTTTTACTTTGTGGAAAATGGTCAAAGCTCAATCATGAAAATCTCGGGCTCTGGGCAAAGAAAAATTTAAAGACCCTCTTAAAATCTTCGCAACTCTATTCATACACAACTGATAGTTATACGTAACCAATGTTTTTGCCTTTGAAATTTAAAGAAAACAAAAAAGCATTTCTTACATTTTTTTTTGAGTCTTTTATATTGATGCGCACAAGAGAGTATAGATCAGCTTCATTTTAAGTATATTATACTCAGCTAATATGTTGATCTCAATAATTTATATATTTATTTATGCCCAAGGAATACGTAATATTTATAAATGTGGGTAATGATATTAATATAAGCATTACTTGGAATTGTTGGAATGTTTGTTATCAATAATTAAATTTAAAATTTTATTGTCTGTATTTTCTTTAGAAGATGAATTATCACTTTTCATCACTTTTCATTTTTTGTTTGCACTTACAAATCTTTGTGGTACTATATTTTTATTTGGAGGGATATTCTTATCTAAAGTTTTAAATTTTGTTCTGAGTTTTCTAATGTGTCAATAGCTTCTAATTGTGGTGGAATAGATGTTAAAATTTTATCTAGTATTTGACATTTTTCTAGAGAATTCAATGATTCACGTATTTTTCGCCATTTTTCATCTAAATCTAATAGTTTGTTTTCAAGTGTGGGCTGAGAATTTTTAGGGGGTGCCTGGACTATTTCATTAAGAATAAATTGATTTTCATCAATTACAAGGGCAGATTCATTAGGCATAGAAGCAGATGTATGGGAAGATGAACTCTTCAAGTATTTCTGCAAATAATGTATATGTTTGCATAAGTTATACTTAATAGAAGAATCCATACAACTGCATATATATTTATGAATGCAAATATTACAGTCAGTGCACCTTAATTGACAAGAGCAATCTTTATTATTTTCTTGAATTTCATATATCTCTTTGTTGTCTGATGATAAAACTGACCACCCATTCTCATTACTTATAATTTCTGAGGATAGTGTTTCACTTGTTTGATGCCTGCTTCTTATATCTTTAATTTTACTAGAAAGTTTTCCTTTATTAGCTGCAATTAATCGATCTACCATTTTATCCCTTACAAACCTCATAATACCATGTATGGCTTTATCTAATCTTTTAACATTTTTCCCATGAAGATATATATACTTTAATGTTCTATGCATACGTTCTAAGTGCATGTTCGTATTGATGCCACTATGCAATCTGAAAGAATAAGCCCAGGATGATACATTTTGCAAGTAATATGTTTCAAAATAATTACCAAAATTAACCATATCAGGATCTTCTTTGAAATGTTTTATTGCTGCCTCTATCAAAATATTAAATGTTTCTTTATCCCTCTCTTCTAAGAGTGCCCGTACAATTTTGTAAGCTGTTGTTTGCTTTTCTGCCCCTTTAATTTTTTTTAAATTATTTCTCCATGCTCTGTCAATATGCCATGCACAAAACAGTCGCATATTAGGTGCAGCCATAACTGAAAGCCATGCATTAAAGAATGATTCAGCCATATCAGACATAAAAACATTTGGCTTTATCTCCCCAATTTTTTCTTTAATAGTTGAGAAAAATATAGATAAAACTGATTGATCACTGCGATTAGATATCAAAAATGCACAAGGAAAACCTTGGCGCAATTCATCCAAAACCAACAATGTTATCAATTCAAAACCATAAGCATTCATACCATGTGTGCCATCAATGCATACACAATCAGATCCAAATTTTTTTAACATTTCCCCCTGAGCTTCAGTCATGATTACTAACACAAAATCATTTTTATTTAGGCAAGAATAAAGTGTGTCATCTAACCCTTGGGATTTATAAAACAAAACACATGAATTTTCTGAATTCATCATTTCATTTACCCACATATTTACACTGACTGAATCATTATTATGCTTAATAGAATGCGAAGACAGATTGAAACTTGTTTCAATGTTACGAAGATCCTGTTTTGTTATTAAATGAATTCTCTCAAGCCCATCATGTGATATAGAATTCCTGATATCATCTAAGATATCATCAAGAGGAATTTTTGCAGCTATTTTTGAGGCAATATGTTTTCTCTCATTATCAGTTAAAAATAAATGAGCTAAATCATTATAGTGGCCAACATGAATTCTCTGATACACAACAGAACATTTGCCATTTGTAAATTTTAATAATTTTAATGATGCTGGACAGTATGCATTAATTTTATTGCTGCCAGTTAATTTTATATGGCGAGATCCATTTCCTTTTGCAACAAAATTGCCTGATCTATGGCATCTAAAATATTGATTTGTGAAACCCTGATTAGAATTTATGTATTTAGAACCATAAGCAACATATTTAGATTTAGTGTCATGTTCAATACCCTGTTTCCAAATTAAAAATTCATTATATGATTCAAAATTCAATTCACAATAATTCATATCAATATCATGGACATTTTTGAAGTGGGGTGTAATCTCTTGTTTTTTTATATTATTTTCACATAAGGGACAGACATATAAATTTTTTGCAGTGATTTGGGGAGTTTGCTTTTTCTTTTTACTTAATGATTCTATTAGGCCAGTATTGTAAGGATGAAATTTTTGGGCATGGCGTTTTAAATTAGATTTATTGGTAAAATTTGTTTGACATTCATCACAAACCAATCCAATATCCCAATCATCCTCATTGTTACTTATACATACATTAACACAATCATCCTTATTGTTATTAATACATACATTAAAACAATCATCAACACAATCATTTTGGATCTCTTTCATAACATTTTCCAAACTTTTAGCATTGGAATCAAAATCAGAGTACACAGAAGTACTCGGTTCCCATGAGCCCATATCAACCGAAATAATCGGCCTTTCAACTATCTCCGAATTTTTATAATTCGGATCAGAATTATTCAATAGTATTTCTGACTGAGCAGAAGTACTTGGCCCTGAAAAGGGCCTTTTAGGTTGGATATTTCCAGCCATGATTTCAAGATTGAAATGTAAGAATATTAAAGCACGTTAAATCTCACGCTACCAGAGCTAAAGCAAAGGGCGAAATGGCGATTGATAAGATCGATCTCTTCGTTGAGGTGACGCTCCATACCAAAGCTGAAGCTGATTGGTTCCGTAGTGTAAATATTCTATGACGTAAGCAAGCCGCTGACGAGATGCGCAGAACGAATGTCAAGAAGATTTCTCGATCTTTGAGGCTCCAACCCAGACAGCACATAGCCTCCCCAGGATATCCTCAAGATGTCTTCTGGATGAAAAGACATCCCAGAAACGTCATTAAGATGTACTGTGGATAAGTTAAGCCTAACTGTGCTGTTAGGGAAGGTCTTGTGATAGGAAGCTTGCTCTCCTGTTACGATGGAGCTCAGTGGTACTAACTACTCGCGAAATAGAAAACAATTTTCGATCAAAGATGCTATTCATGTAGACTGACAACATCTAGTTCTACTCTGTTGACACTAGTGGTGCTAATACATTTCCGGTTCGCGTCGATGTCCTATCCTATCTGTATGATAATACAAGACCTTGGAGCCTCAAAGATCGCGCGAACCGGAAATGTATTAGCACCACTAGTGTCAACAGAGTAGAACTAGATGTTGTCAGTCTACATGAATAGCATCTTTGATCGAATATTGTTTTCTATTTCGCGAGTAGTTAGTACCACTGAGCTCCATCGTAACAGGAGAGCAAGCTTCCTATCTGGTATCATTTAATCTAGCGGTCAGAGCGGATGAATACAGTACCATGGTTTCGGAAGAGAAGGTTGGGAAAAACAGCGCGTGTGTCCTATTGGGTTACATGTATCCGTATATTTTGTTTTCAAATTTCTTTTAAATTTTAGGACATAATTCGTGAATAATCATGGTTATGAGCTGTGCAGCGTATGGTTGTAAAAATCGCTAGGGTAAAGAAAAGAAATTTAGGTTCCATAGATAAAATGTCTCATTTATTTTATCGAGTACAAATGCCCAACTTGTCCCTTTAATCTCGAATGCCCAATGTGTGTCTTTAAAATAGAAGTTCATAAACATGTTATAATATTGTATGAATAAACTAATCTATTCCTTTATATTTATTAAATTTCCATAAGCAGTTATCTTATGTGTATTACAAGAAATAATGACATACTTTTTGAAAAAATATTTCGAAATTGATCCCACACTTTTTTCACAAAGTATCTTAGTACTTGTCGATAAAATATGCACTTGACGATACGATATGCATTCGAATAGTAAGAATAAAACCTCTCAAGTCTTAAATAGAATATTTGGAATTTTGTCTTAACATTGTTTGATAAACTCTGCCAAAAATTACTTTTTAGTTCAAACCACAGTTTTCACAAATCCAAAGTATCTGATAAAAAATAGTACTCAAGCTTATTTTAATACGAAAAATTTTTATCTTTTTCACAAAAATCAAATTGTAGAAAAAGAAATGTGATAATATTTTTTTATATTATTGGTTTTACTAAAAAGACTGTACAAACACCACTTTTTAAATTTAAAAGTCATGGTAGAAAAAAAAAAAGTTTAAAAAATATTTTGTATAAAATCAAAGATACATTGTTATTACTTTCTTCTATATTCAATGGCTGTGGCTAGGGTGCCTATATTACTAGAGTGGCGACAGTTCTCAGTGCGCAACCGCTGTGGATGAAATCTTGGGTTGCTTGCGTGACCTACGAGTGGGGTTGATCCTTTCTAGATATGACCTTTATCTTACGTTGGCGAGAAAATGCTTCTGGTGAACATTTACTTTTCTGGCGGGATATTTAATTTTCTTAGAAGTAAAAAAGACTTAATTTATTCATAATTCGTTTAAATTGTATTGAGATTAAGCATTTTCTTTTCACTAAATTATTTTTAGTTTTGTCAAATAACAAGTTATCGATAGACATAAATTGCCAAATTTATAAAAAAAAAAAAAAGAAAAAAGAAAAAAAAAGAAGGAAAACACAAATTTACGACTTTTAACAATTTTATTTAATAATTATTTTTATTTTTTCTCTGTGTTAATTTTCAATTTATTGTTATTATTATTATTATTAAACCATTATTTTTAACTTAGATTTTTAAAAACCAAAAACATACTGAACTAAAGAATTTTTTTGTTTATAGTGAACTAAGGGAAACTTTTCATAGAATTCATAATGCATCCCGATTTAATTTCATTATTTTTTTTTTTTTTTTTTTTTCATTTTGTTGCAAAAAAATTCTTTTAAGTAAACTTTAATATTTTTTCCTTAATAAGTTTTAATTTCTGAAATAATAAGAATATAAAAATAAATTGGTCATTTCTAATTCTTTACAGATTTTTTTATTTTGATATTATGTTCACGATTTAACAGGGATGGGGAGGAGGAGAAAATATTGTCTTATCTTCAAGGTTCTGAAAAAGTGGTACTTTTAGGAAGCTACAGTGCATCGTTGCTTTCACACTACACTTGTGCCTTATTGATAAATATATGAGCTCAAATTGTTTCTACCCAAAAAAATTATTGCAGGCTTTCATAATTTATGGTTTTTGAATTATTTGTTTAAATTAATTAATTAATTTTAAATTAACTAATTATGTTTTATTTGATTTATTTATTTGATTTTTCTTACATTTGTAGGAATTAGTATTACTAAAAAATAAATATATATACATTTTGTATTTAGAATATTTTAAAAGTAAAGTATGCGCATAGTTTCGTTGTGAAAATATTGACATATGCAGTAAAAATATGTAAATACACTGCATAAAAAAAGTAGACGGACACTTCTTTACAATTTTTTAAAACCCCGTCTTTGTTTAATAGTAAATGTCAATTAAGATTCTTTAACATGTTTATCTATCTTCATATTTTTGACAGACAAATAAAAATATTCAATTATTTATAATTTTAATGTGTGGAAATGCAGAAAAGAGAAAAGATATCCATTTGAACAATATATATATATTTTTTTAAAGTAGACGGGCACTGGTCAAAAACTGCAATTCATTCTTTGTTTTTTTTGTTTTTTGTTTTTTTTTTAAGATTTAAATATATTTAAGCAATCATTCACCTACTTAACATATTAACTATCTTAACTATCATGTTTGATACATTTATACACTATAGAAGTTGTGATCTACCTTTCCTAAAAAATCAGGAATTTCAGCATAGTAGCACCATTTGTCAACTAATATGCACCAAAAGTTGAAAGACTCCAGTTTATGCTAAAGTGTGGCAAAATAAAAACTTTCGTAAAATATTGTGCATTAGAATCGTGATCTCGAGCTACCACAAAATTTTTGTAACAGAGAAAGAAAGAGAGGTTTTTAAAATTAGACTTTATTTATTTATTTTTTTAAAAATTGTAAGCACTATTAAACGGGGTGGGGAGGGTTAGGAGGGCGGATGCTCCCCTCGCATAGAATTTTATGCCAAATGAAACAATGACCTACACCTTTTTTAGATTAATTTTAGAGTACATTGAAGTATATTATTTTACCTTACTGAACTTAATATGCGATCTGTCTTTATAACATTGAAATGCAGTGTAAGAAAAAGTCGTGTGAATGACACACCATAT